>OY757912.1:90837750-90905250 GCA_963585895.1 Sepioteuthis lessoniana
TCAGTTTGCTTTAACATTCTAAGGACCGTCATGAAGTATTTCCCTCTATTTTAAGTCCAATAGAGAATTTCACTATCTAATTATCTGTCGACGAGCATTTATATTTAGATTAACTTATCTTACAATTTCTGGCCACTTATTCTAAGCATTTAAACTTTGAAAAATATGATTCACAAATATGCCAGGAAATACGTAATTAAATAAACAAAAACACACATACAAATGTGGGAGGATGAGCGAGCTAGTATGACATCGAAACAGCTCTGTTGAGGTAAGATAATGTCTGCTTGCATTGCTCTGTGAGTCCGATGTCATAATAATTCTTATTTCATAAATCACCGTAATAATATCATTTATTTATATATTCATTTACTAATAATGAAAAACAACACTTACTTCCAAAATTGGACTCAAGACACTACCCTCACCATAGACTATATGTGTGTGCGTGCGTGTGAGTGTATCTATCTATCTATCTATCTATCTATCTATCTATTGTTACGTCCCAGATAATAATCGCCATATTTGTTACGTCCTTCTCTCGTGTCCGGACGATATCCTCGATATTTTGGATTGCCCTGTCGGCTGGGGTTGTAGAATACACTGACTGCACCTCTGCAGAGGGGTGAAAAAACCCAAATGAGTGTCTTTGATATGACACTAAACAGTCTGATGGTAAGGTCCCATTAATGCTGGGTCTTTGGGGAATACGGAGCACACCTTTATTGGCATTGCTCGCAGGTCCACTCTGGCCCGGATTGGTAGCACCTGATAGGGCCCTATCTATGGGTTAAATAGACCTAGGGGCATACTTCTGCTAAACTGAATTGTTTGATTAAACTATTCAGTTTAGTCAAGCTATTGACTATTGACTATATCAAACTATTCAGCTTGATATAGAAATGTTTTTGACAATTAAACTGTGTACTCATGCTAAACTGAATACTTTTTAATAGAACTGATTATTTACATAAAAATGGATTTGGTTTTAAATAACCTAAAAAGCTTGATATGCCATAAAACCCAACAAACCAACCATCGATATTTTGGCATTCCTTGTCCTGGATACGTCGTCAAAGAGAAGTACGTAAACGAATAAAAAATTATAATTTATCCAATTTCCTGAGTTGGCTTGTAAGGATATTTCACGGGTAATAATACTAAAAGAAGTATCAACTATAGGTTGAGGAATTATTGCACAAAAAAAACGTATCAGAATGACCAGCAAAATAAAATTAAACACAACGGCAAATTCAACAACATATAACATACATTTCTTCCGTTAGCTTACAATTAATAGAAACTTATAATAAAATTCAAGTGATATACGAATAGAATATATCTGAGGAATGGTGTTTAAAGCGAATATTCTCTCTCTCTCTCTATATATATATATATACATGATAGAAAATTATGTTCAATCAGGCTTTTTCTTTTCTGTTCATTTTTCGCACGTGGTCGTAACTTTTCTTCCAAACGACCGACGTCAGTTTTTTTTTAAGTGTTCATTTTACCTTTCTGTTTTACAACCTTCACACCCATGTGTCTCTGATCAACTGTTCACACCGCGGGTCTCTGCTTCGACTATCTTGTTTCAAACCAATCAGCCTCGCTTTCCAATTCGTGCCGGTGTCTCATTCTTTCTACTCTAAGGGTTTCCGGTCTGCCACCTTCTACTACTCCTTTCTCAGTGTGTCCGGTGATTGCTACAATGAAAAACTTTCCATGTATACCTATATATATATATATATATATATATATATATATATATATATCGTAAGCTTGTCATTTAAAGATTGCAGTATATATTGAGCGAGTGCTTGATTTATGTGGGAGAGAATATATGGGCCTTTTCTCGAGAAAATAAACCCAGAATATACGACCGATTATTAACGATACACTAACAATTAGCCAATATTAAAGACTTTAAAATTGACTACTGATGTTGGAATTTTCTACATGGTAATATCAAAATATAAAGCAATCCCTTTTTACATAATAGTAGATCAAGGAGAACTTATATAGATTTAACAAATCTATCATTAAACTAGATTTTTAGTGTTTATGTGTGTCTACATGTTTATAGGGACAAAGTTAGAGTCATGAGACTGACATAAGGGTATGAAAAAATTGATTTTCAATTTCACCTGCTCAACTTGACAGCATTTCAGTATTCTTAATTAAGAGTAAAACGGTTTTTTGACCATTGTTAGGGTAAATTCTAAAAAATACACTTGACTACTATAATGAATGACCCCACCTTATCTGGTTTATGTATCTCGATCCTAATTGAAACTAGAGAAACAACTAAGATGGCAACAGCTTGGTTAATTAACAGACATATCAGAAATAAATATAAATCATATATGAAATAGCCATTAGTTAAACGATCTGAGTCTGTTTAGAATAGCACACCTGCCAAATAGTAGAACCCACAAACAGAATACAAAATCAAAAGGGACTGACCAGCAGATTAATTCCACTCCTGTTTCTTAATCGTTCTAACATATAATATGTTCACACCCTCTGCTCACGCCTATGAACGAATGAGTTCCACTTTATGTTTTTATTTTTATGTTTTTTTTATTTTTGTTTTATTTTTATTTCTATCCTTTTTTTTCTGATTTAATTTTTTTTTTTAATTTCTTTATTTTCCTATTTATCTTCTGAATACGAACTGTAACTCTTCATTCGCATCACATCTCTGGGACAATACAGAGCATGTAAAAAGTCATCCGACGAGACGGAGAATATACCAACAATATTCTCCGCCGAAATAAATTTATTATGACGGCTTAACCGAGTTTGAGTCTCCATTTAATTATACTATATATATATATATATATATATATATATATATATATATATATATAATGAATTTGCTATTTTCACAATATATATATATATATATATATATATATATATATATATATATAGTGAAAAAAGCAAATTATCATAAAACTGTTTTGATCTTAATTAAGAATACTGAAATGCTGTCAAGTTGAGCAGGTAAAATCGAACATCAATTTTTTATGCCCTGATGTCAGTCTCATGACTCAAACTTTAATGGCTATGTAAGAAAGAAAACAATCTTACGATATACCATATCTGACTGAGATCAATATTTGGATTTAGCCAAAATGAGGGCTCAGAGAAATAAATGATTTCTTTGAGCTTTTAATAATGAAAAGGATAAATTGTTTATCATAATATAACGTGCACTACCAGTTGCTAGTAGAGTTAGTTAAAACCGTAAAATACATTTTCTAATCTCTTCATGCCATAAGTTTCCAGTATTTGTGAAAAGATTGTACTGGTCTGATCAAACATGTGATTTTGATGAGTGAGGAACTAATAAATACTCAATATGTCTTGCAAAATGCATGTTTGCTCGATGAAGGAGCAGAGGTAAAAGGAAAATGGTTAGAGAAAAAAAATACTTTCTAATATAAGAAATATATCATAAATTAATCAAAAAAATATGCTTACATGATGTAGAGTTGAACGTAATAAGTTCGCAAGGATCGTGATTAAATCTACGCGTACGCACTCACGACTTGAATATACGAAGTCGCTATATCTTTATCTCACACAGGCATCACCCAAAATCCCACACGTATACACTCTCTATATATATTTGCATAATCGTTAGAGTGTTCGCCCGTGATCCGATAGACCATGGTTCAATCCCAGGTCGAGTAATATCAAAAACAAAAAAAAAAACTGATACTTGATCACTCATAGCTTAACACTCTGGATTTTAAGATTCGGAACAAAGGTAAGTGAGAAAACTTGGTAAAAACATATCACCCTTCGCTACATATTGGTGTAGTAGTTATTATAAAGGGAACCCTCGGATAAACCTCGACAACGGTCGGCCAGCTTATATATATATATATATATATAAATATATATATATACAAAATCGCGAGTCGGGACTATCCTACTACAATTTCGCCAAAACCGGCTCCCCAGGGTATCCAGCACCGACTTTTTTTTCCCAGTCAGTGATTCGGGATATTCTTATCTCTAAATTCTGTTTTTTTTCTTCTTTTTCCTGGTAACCGTGAATGCTGGTAGATAGTAATTTAATAAGCGGATGTATGTAAACAATAGTAATTGTGATTCATAACCGTTGAAATTTACTTCGCTGGTTCCCTCCTGGCTGAGGGTAGGGTCTTGGATTGGCGTTTCAATCCCAGCTACGGGAAGCTAGTATATCTAGTCACACTGATGAGTTCTGATAGAACGAAACAGATCTGTCTGCGGATGACTATATATATATATATATATATATATATATATATATATATATATATGTATATATGTGTGTGTGTGTGTGTGTGTGTGTGTGTGTGTGTGTGTGTGCAAGGCTGCCCGGTCGGATAGGATAGAAGAATAAGTCGATCTGGCTACCGAAGTGACCATGTGATAATCACTACCTTAGCCCATACTGAGCTAGTCGGTCGGTCACAGAGGGCCGATTCAATCAATAGGATAGTCATGTCAATTCGGGCACCTAATTAGTGCCTCGACCACGTCCTTCAATATCTGTTGTGGCGAATAAATATGCAGCTTTATTTTATTTTCATGGTGTTAGAAGGTGGTGACAAGAGATCAATTGCGATAATATAGCTATACTTGAAACCATTTCAATTGGGTGCAAAGCAATGATTGAATATTAAATAGAGTTACTTGTATTAAATAGTAATAACTGAAATAATTTACGCGTGCAAAAACTAATGATTGATATACATAGAATTATTTTTGTTAAGTAGCAATAATTGAAATCATTTAACGGACGGAAAACAAGTAATTAAAACGTAGTTAACTATAACATATTCACTTACAAATAATGTGTGTACATATGTATGTTTGTGTGCGTGTGTATATATGTGCATGTGCGCGTGCGCGTGTGTTTGTGTGTATGTGTACATTTGTGTGTGTGTGTGTGTGTGTGAACAGAATTTGGAATTAAATAACCACCAGGGCTTGATATGTCATTAAACGAAAAAACTATCCTATATATTGAAATAGATAAATAAATAAGTAATTTTTCTAATTTTTCTTCAAGAAATCTAAGTTTCTCCTAGTTTGGATCTGGTTTACATTAATCTTTATTTTAATCTCACAAAAATATTTATTTATAGGCTATATAAAAAAATAAAGGCATTTCAAAACATTGTCGCTATTGTAAAAATTAATTCTATTAATTTTAGTTGTTTTTTTTTTATTTTTATGTAGAGCTTCTAAGATTAGTAGTTGTAGCTTATTTATTTCATGTGCTATTATAGTGGTGTTTTCAAATAGAATGAGTTTTAAGATGTAAGGCTAGGGAGCTAGAATCATGAAGGTGCATCGTAAGCCGTCTAGAAAGAGTTGCAGTGGTAAAACCAACATACACATTATTCTATTTGGAGACACGGTCTCTCAAGGGACATTTGAACATATATACGACGTTTGTCCTATCAAGAAGTTCAGTGGAGGGGGAAGAGTGATTGGAAATAATTAGGTTGGAGGTTTTAAATTTGTTGTAGTAAATGATATATATGTATAAATTCGTGCCTACTTTCATGCACTAGTATTTACGTTTGGTTTCTCATCCCTTTCTTTAAGATATCTGTGTGATGCACTGCTAATTGAATTGCACTGCGCGCGCATGGAACATAACACTTCGCGTGCTGACCCTTCAGTTGTTTAATGGCTTCCTATTGGAATGCAATGACGTTTCAGTCTTTATTTAATCACTCGTTTTATACTGGTCATAAAACTTTAATGCCAGACTTACAAAGTGGAGTTGATGAGCGCCGTTTGGCTTGGGTTTAATTCTGTAATTACAAGCATTTCACTGGAATTTGCCAGCGTTTTATCGACTTGGAGATCGTAAGATCGACAATTCTTTAGTCCAAATGTTTTCCACCTTTTCTTACTTAGCTCAATCAGTTGGAGCAGTAGAACAAACTGAGATCATCTCTGAAGAGGAGTAAGACCCCCTCGAATGAGTGTCCTTGTACCACACAGCTATCTCATGTCGAAGCCCTAGTCTGGAGTTTTGGGAATGTGAAGTATTTCTTCATTGCCGTTACTCCAAGGTCCACCCAAAGCTGAAGGGGTAATACATGGTGGGGTCCCATCTATGGGTTAAATAAAAATAAATAATAATATATTACTTTTAAAGTACTTACAAACAAATTATTGATGTTAAAAGGAATTTTTACTATACCTAGAGATGCTTGAAACCATTTAACACTGCTCAAATAAAACAATTAGAGTAAGATATCAGAAACTGAAGTCATTTAACATCGGTAAATAAAATTATTTTTGTTAGCAATACATGGAATCATTTAAGTAGGTGCAAATAAATCAATCAGTTTTAGATAGCAATACATGGAATCATTTAAGTAGGCGCAAATAAATCTATCAGTTTTAGATAACAATACATGGAATCATTTAAGTAGGTAGAAATAAATCAATCAGTTTTAGATAGCAATACATGGAATTATTTAACTGTGTGTAATGAGTTCCAACTCATTTAAAGATAGTTTGCACCAAACTATTCACGTGTAAAAAGTACGTTGGCAAACATAGAAGAGGTTCACCCGAAGGCTTCCTTTTCAATAGGTACTACACCGATGTGCAGGGAGGGTGCTACTCCATTCCCAGGATTGCTCCACTATACCCTTGATCCTCACCATATAGGGCTGAGTGCTTAGCTAGGTGATATTAGGTACTATTTTTTGAGTCTTTGGTATGACTCGACCTGGGATTGAACCTCGGTCTCCAGGACCATCAGCGAACACTCTACTTATAAAGCCAATAAATCATATTTAATATATATGTATAAACAAGATTTGGCATCAAATAACCTGCAAGGTTTAATGAGCCGTAAAATGCAAGCAAACAACCATCTTCTTCTGTAACAAGCGAATACATTTAAATGATAGAATTTGAAAGTTAATATCAGATATCTTCAATGGGGAATTTAAAAGTGTTTCACAGAAGACACAATATAGAGTAAGCAAAACGGGTGTGCTGAATAAGCAACTCGGGAATTATATAGAAGATCCCCATCTTGGAAGGTGTGGACGGCTTGTAGTTCTTTTATCAGGTCATACAAACAAGCATTAGGCGTGATTGTGGTTACGCGGTGAATAAAAACAGGAGCCAGTTCTTTTACTTTTTCCCTCGTTTATTTACAAAGTGGTTCTCGGAAAGGTGCGAACTATCTAAAAGGAGATAAAGGTCCCTTGTATTTTGCACTTGGGACTTGCCATGTATTTCTGGTTTTGAAATTCTCCATTTCTATTCGACTGATCATCCGACAACTACTTTGGATCTGTCATATTTCATCTCTCTATCTACTGCTATCAGTCTCTTGGATCAATTCCGAGATCATTTATATTCACAACTTGTGGCTTACACACCACTAGAGCTGACTCAATTGATCATGGCCTGATAATTTCTTAATATGCAAGAACAAAAATAAGAGTTTTTAAATGAGCTTCGTCAGAAAAGATAAATTTAAAACGTAAAAATCTCATTCTTAAGACTTTTCTTTTTCTTTTTATTTCATCTTCTTATAAGAAATAATTCAAATTTTATCTTTACAAAACAATACTCTACCATAATACGTTGGCCTTTATAAAAGTTATTTGCTTCAACCAGAAATAAGAGTCATAGCTGAACATTTTTGTGGTGTCAACACTTAATCACTTCTTATAAAACTAGAAAAGCTAATCGACATTTCTGTCTTAATTCCTGTGCAGTTGAAGTTCATACAAACAGATGAGTTGGGTGACAAATGTAAAATCAAGGTGAAGTTTAGAACTTTTTGAACACACTTCGTATAAATTCCGTCAAGATAAAGCTGCTTAATTTGTCATTTTCTATGTTTTATTTACACTATTTCAGCTATCGATAAACTATCGACCATATGGAAATCAGACCTGACCGATAAAATGAAACGCAGTTTCTTCAAGGCAGCGGTCATGTCGATACTGCTGTATGGATGCACCACTTGGACGCTAACAAAACGGCTGGAGAAGAAGCTAGACAGCAATTACACAAGAATGTTGCGAGCAATATTGAACAAGTCCAGGTGGCAACACCCCACAAAGCACGAACTATACGGCCACCTGCCCCCCATCACGAAAACTATCCAAATTAGACGAACAAGAAACGCAGAACACTGCTGGAGAAGCAGAGACGAACTCATAAGTGATGGATCCCCACATATGGCCGGCCGAGCAAAAGCAGGATGACCAGCTAGAACATACATACAGCAGCTATGTGAGGATACGGGATGTAGTCCTGAAGACCTGCAAGAGGAAATGACGATTGGAAAAAGAGGCAAGAAAGGGTCAGGGATATCCGTGCTAGCGGCACGACATGAGGATGATAATAATTTCAGCAATCTGTTGGTTAATTGAGTTGCAGTGCCAACAGAATTTTAGAAGAAAGGTGATCGAAAGAGTAATGATTAGTTTTGCGGGTTTCTGTATCCGAGTCTTATATCTGGGGAATGTTCCCTTTAAATGATGCATTTATTATATATGCATGTTTTCATAGATAAAATACGGTCAAATGAAAAAAATACACATCACGAAATACTATAAAAATCAGGCAAAGAATATCTTTCGCTATCTTAGTCATATGTATTTATTTAGCGTTATTAAAGTTTAAATACATAGAAAATAACATTGTAAAACAGTAAATAATGGAATGAATTGTCAAGTGGCAAAAAAAAAGAAAGAAAAAGATGCCTACATAGTGACGGGAATATGACTTTTTTTTATTTTACTGAGTGCATACCTAAAATATGTTGAAAAAATAAAACTAAATATTAATCTAGAAAACAAAAATGTTATCTATTTCCCTATTTTAAATCTTCTGAAAAAAAGGCGTCTCTTGGAAAACCTGCATCTTTTTGGTTTTAAAAAAGATAAACATTTCTTTTTAACATGTAGTTTTCCTCATGGATTATCTTTTAAATAGATATTCATAAAAAAAAAAATATAGTAACAACAGGATGGTTGATACACAAAACAAACTGCAAACAAAATTTTGAGTGAAAACTTATTTTAAAGAAATGCATCCTTTATTACATTAAGTATAAAAAAAATTAATTAATTTGTATAGTAGATGTTTGTGAATTTTGAAAATTACCACGCAGTGCGTGTTGACGTTAAAAAATAGACATGTTGATATTTGTTCATATTTACAATTCCAAGATCGTGTTTTGAAAATTTATTTCTAATATAAACATCCCTGTTTACAGTGACAGTTATGAAACGGTGACTGAGGTATAACATTTATCAAATAAATCCTTATTTATAAAATCAGTTGATGAACTTTATACCATATATCATAATCTGATGATATCTCAACATATCTTTGAAGTAATCCTGAAGCATTGTAACTAACGTGTAGAACTGCAACAGCGTACAAAGGGAGTTAGAATTCCAGTAACGCTATTACGTTAACTTTCGGACAAAAACTCTTGGGAAAGGTATAAAACCCCTAATTCCTCTTTTAATAAATAAGTAAAGTTTGCGACCGTAGTCGAGGGAGACCAAAAGCCTCCCTTTTCAATTGCGACTGCACCGAGGTGTATGGAAGAGCGCACCTCCTTTCCAAGGAATTGTTCCACTTTATGCTTTATTCGTACCTTATATTGCTAAGTGTTAAACAAGCAGGTATGAAGTACCATTTTTAAAGTTTTTAGTATGACTCGATTGATTTAACCCAGGTCTCATGGATCCTTGGCGAGCACTCTACCCACTTGACGAATGAGCCCCCTTTAATAATTAATGGTTACTCTACTCTATTTCTACAGAGAGGATTTTTACATTGAATGACCCATAAAGATAGACATAAAATTAAAAATTCTAAAAAAAAACAAAAGCAAACAAACGAACAAATAATGATTACAAAACAACATAATTAAATAAACACACTTAAAAGTGTCTGCGTATCTGCAAGTTTGTATGACATTGAAACAATATGGATACATTTCAATTCTTACTGCTCGCTGCATACTGTTGGCCCAATTTTATATGAGATTAGGATTATATATATATATATATATATATATATATATATATATATATATATATATATATATATATATATATATATATATATATATATAAAATAGATAATACTCCTGGCTTCTGGTCTCCCAAAAGAAACTACTATGATGACGCTCGATAAAAACACAAAAGTAAAATTTCGATCACCAAATGAAGATGCAGAATTCTTTGACATTGTCGTGGATGTGCAGCAAAGGGACACTTTTGCCCCATACCTGTTTGTTATCTGCCTAGATTTCCTGCTCACTTACACATTCAAGATTTATGATTTTTAAGCTAAAATTCATTCACACATACACACAATTATAGACACACGCGCACATACAAACACACAAATATATATATATATATATATATATATATATAAATAGAATTATATATATATATATATATATATATATATATATAATGCACAATTCTTTTTATAACATTACCGATGATACGGATATGTGAAATGTACCTAGAATGTTCATAACTCATATATAGATAACATAGGAATCCCGAAACACAAAACCAATTACGACTTCTGAGTTCAGGTTCGAAACTTTTTCTACCTTTGAGTTAAAAGGTTTTTCGACACGAGGAAGAGGGAGGCACAATCTCTCTATGACGACTTCTCCATCTGCCCCAAACCACGTGCAACACCTACCGCAAGACCTCAGCGAGCTCCGAAAGTCAACCGTCTTATTCTGACTTTTTTCAAATCCCAAATCCTCAGCGCTTCCGGACATGACGTCATTCACCTCCCACCGTTTCATTTCCTATCTGGGATTTTTATTTTGACATCTGTGAATGATACATTCTACCCGCACGACGCGAAAACCTGCGCTCATGTTGCACCTAAGTAACCCATGCGCTAAGCGAAAGGTTCTTAGCCTAACTAAACCGAAAGGCAAGATATATAAAACGAAATCCCTCGGCATTTATATTACATATTCGTCGTCTATAAATCAGATTTTTAACTCATTTCCTTCTGATGATGTTTGCTTTACATGAAACTTCAAATAACTGACTTCAAGAATTAATTCTTCTAATATTCATTCGACTTTATACTTATATTGCGATATCACAATCAATGTTTTTTAAGTGGATAAACTTTTTTCTTTGCATATTTATATATTTACGTGTGTGTGTGTGTGTGTGTGTGTGTGTGTGTGTGTGTGTGCATACGTGTGTATGTCAAACATTCATCATATATAACAAAAAGTTTAAAACCGTCAACCATACCACACCTTAGAAATACAATTATATTGAATTAACCGGATTAGATTATTTATTTCAACAGTAATTATATAGTTTTTCATCAAACAGTATTCAGTTATGAAAAATAATCTTTTAGATTTAATATATTAATAATTCGGAGGAATTCTCAGCGTCGTAGTGGCTAACGTTCTCAATTGTGACATCGTGATAAATAAGTTTGAATTGATGCCGTATAATACGTTCACTTGCGTACTAATAATCTTGGGGAAATCTACGAACTCCCTTATCCCTACAACAAGAATTGAATAATACCACTATTGTTCCTTTACAAGGATGACTTTGGCATAATATCAACCATGAAGTTTGATATGCCATTAAAGCCAAGTAAGTAAACCAAAAGCCTAATTGAATGGGAATTATTTTTTTACTAGTAGCTGAGAAAAAATTTTCATTGTTCCAATTAGGAAGGATAAAACAAGAGAAAAATTCACAGTAGACGAATGTCATTTTCATTTTTTTTCAAAAAGTAATTTTTTCAAAAACGGAACTGTTTTTCTTTTCAAACAGACCTCATAAATTGAAATTGTTGGATATGCTATTGAAAATATAACACCAAAAGTGGTACATTGGAAAGTGTTCAGCTATATCTTAAAAAAATCGGAGCTATGCCAATGTAAGGATGTATCGATAAGGTTCACACGATGTCTTCCCTGTAATCTGTGAGAAGAAAAATATTTTTTTTTAAATTTTTGGCCCCTAAAATATGA
Organism: Sepioteuthis lessoniana; assembly: GCA_963585895.1. Classification (NCBI taxonomy): domain Eukaryota; kingdom Metazoa; phylum Mollusca; class Cephalopoda; order Myopsida; family Loliginidae; genus Sepioteuthis; species Sepioteuthis lessoniana. The sequence goes on from OY757912.1 coordinate 90,849,812, forward strand.
CCATCCTATTACTCTGATATGAGTCGTCGTACATCGGATATTCTTTATTCGAGCTGTATTTGACTGTCATTTCCTGTCTTTGGGGCTCTGATGATTGAACAGTCATTGACATCCATGAAATTTTCTCGTTCAAAGGGTGAAATATAAAGTGATCAAATTAGACTTTTTTTTTCTCTGATGCTCTCTTCTGATTTTTCCTCTCAAGAACATTCTGACACTGGCGTTGTTCAAAGTCTTGGAGGCCCGAAACGCATATCTTCGCCGATAGATTGAATCCCAAGTAAGTTTTTGTTCTCCATCTTGGGAGAGGATTAATGTTCATCGATATCAGATTCCTCTCCGTCTTTCCAAAAGTCTTTAAATTCAACAAATCCCATAAAGAAAAACTCTTACAACCACCACGTCTGCAATGGATCGGATCATTGCAGATAGATCCTCGTAAATTATTTCTCGTCGTCAAAGTTCTGTAGTAACACCGTTGTATTAAGTAAACACGGGTATTGTATAGCTTTGTTTAATTATACCAGGTAAATCACCGGTAGGCCTATGCACATACACAAAAGATATAATGAATTGCTGTCAGCGTAGCTGAAGCTCACGGTCTGAAAATTTAGTTGACGCATTTTGAGTAGTAAGTGGATATCTCTTACGTGGGAAATTAGTGATTATTCAATTGTCACAGAAAATAAGCGACTGATATAGCAAGTGGTCGAGTAAAAGAGGAGAGGCTATCCGATCATCAACCCAACTTATAAGAAAATTTTAATCTCGTGAATCAAAGAGTCTTCTTGGTATCAGTTGCAAGTCTCTCTCTCTCTCTCTCTCTCTCTCTCTCTCTCTCTCTCTCTCTCTCTCTCTCTGTAGGGGTGTCCTTGTGGTGTAATGGTTAAAGCGATGGACTGCGGAATGGTAGTACGTGAGTTCGTACTCCAGTCGCGCTATTACGTTCACTTTCGGGCAAATACCCTTGGGAAAGGTATGAACCCCCTTATCCTCTCAGCTATGGGTTAAATAGTACCTCAACTGTTCTTCTAGGAGAATGGCATTAAATAACCTAAAAAGAGTTGATATGCCTTTAAACAAAGAAACCTATATCCCTCTCTCCCTCTATCTCTCTCTCGCGCACGCGCGTTCCTTCTTTCTCTCTTAAAAATTCAATCGTCTTTTGATTTATTGTCGTTGGACAACATAAACGTGTCGAGAGAAAAAATGTTGAAAACAGGCAAATGTCGGAAACATGTTTGCTTCTCAGGAAACTGATAAAGAAGAATTCGACTACCCTTCGCAGAAAAGTCAGGTAAAGGGTCAGTCTCTGAAAACCCTTCACCCCGTATAGCTGTCCGATTCGGCATGCCATCACTCACTCTTTTGATCACAAGGCACACAGACATATGTCCTTGCGGTAAATACAGTACAAAAATAGTTCAGCGAATACAGTGCATGTTTCATTTCAGCCCTGCCACGGTACATTACCAGAGCAATAGCAAAGAGAAATATAATTCACATCGAACACTCTTTTTTTCAAATAACTTTTCGATCATAAATTTTTGTTAGTTTAGTCATAAGGAGGATATCGTCTGACTCAGTCAAGATTTACAAACCAATCAGCAAGTAAGTTTTCAAAAATCTGTTTGCAAGAAAAGCATACGTGAATTCATATGAACGTTGATCCAGTCGTGTTAGATATATTTGAAGAATGCACTTATTTTAGTCAGTAGCAACTGGAAAGCTAAGACTAATCAACAAGAACCAGGCTTTTCAAAAGCTTAGGTAAAAATTTCCTAACGAAATTTCGGAGGCTATTTTCTTCTCAGGACTGAGATAAGATTGTACCAAAGATCTAACTTCAATGCAACAAAAGTAAGCAAATTTCTTTTTATACGAGTCAGCGCGCGTATGCGAGCACACACACACACACACACACGCACACACGCACGCACGCAACATTTTTTGTAAAGTTATAGAGCCTACAAAGGATTTACTGGTACTCTGACAAATGTAAAGCTGTCAGTTGAAAGACGTTTGAAAATATCATGTATAATAGAATTAATTAACAAGGCTTTACATCTGAGACATGTCAGAGACAGATTATTTGTTTCAAGAAATGAAGGAGATAGAGGACTTACGAGTATTGAGTATTGAGTAAATACATCAATACAAGGTGTCAGTGATAACTTAAAAAAAAACAAAGAACGATAAATGAGAGCAGCTAATTACAGAACTAGCAAAATAAAAAAGAAATAGAAAAACGGAAAAAAAAACTATAATACAAAAAAGGGAAGAAAAACGACTGTTTGGATATTTCAAGCGGCAAAACTGGTGAGATTCTACACGAGAAGACATGGCTATGACAATGATTGGGAAACCTCAAGAGAGAAGATGAATCTCTTTTGATAGAAGTCTAAACTAACGAAATAAAGTAAAGTAAAGTTTGCGACCATAGTCGAGGGTAACCCGAAGGCTCCCTTTTCGATAGCTACCAATGTGTAGGGGAGGGCGCTACTCCTTTCCTGGATTGCTCTACTTTACCCTTGATCCGTACCTTATAATGCTGAGTGCTAAGCAAGGAAGCATCAAGTACCATTTTTTGAGTCTTTGGTATGACTCGACCTGGGATTGAACCCAGGTCTCTCGGGCCATTGGCGAACACTCTAACCCCTAGGCCATAAGGACCAATAAAATTCAAGCGGAAATCAAATTTACCCAATAGAATATCAAGTGAATGTTATTTTCTGATGAAGAGTAAACGGCTAATCATATTGTAAGGGAATGTAGCAGAATGGCTCAAAGAATTGTAACACAAGACACGACTGAGTGGGGAAGGTGATCCACAAGGAATTTTGCAAGAAATTGAAATGTGATTATATAACCAAAAGGTACATGCACAAAGCAGAATTCCCCCAGGAGAATAAGTCGCAAAAGTTTTCTGGGATTTTGAGATAAAAACAGATCACCGATACCCGACCACAAGATCTGACGTAGAGATGGTTTGGAAAAAAATGAAGTTGCTGTAAAATGAACATTACAGTCCAATCGGAATTCAGTGTGACAATAAAATCGGCAAAAAAGACATGAATATTTAGACCTTGCCAGAGAACTAAAAAAATCGTTGAACATAAAAATGAAGATGATAACAACTGTAATTGAGGCATTTGAAACGGTCCCCAAACGGTTGGAAAGGGGGCTGGTAGAGAGTAAAGCAGAAGAGAAGAAAAAAAAAACACCCAGTCTATAGTATTGTTGAGATCGGCTAGAAAGCTGAGAAATATCCTGGAGACCTGAGAGACTTGCTGTCACTTAGGTTTGAGTGAAAAACATTTATAAAACCACAAATAGATGAGACGACTCTAAATTTGACATCGACTTTGACACCAAATCGAAGTAAACAAACAAATTCTTCATATATTTATTGTCTCTCTCATCATCATCATTATCATCATGTCGTCCATTGCTTCCAGCAGGTCTTCAGGGCTACATCCCGTATCAGCACACAGCTGCCGTATGTATGTTCGAGCTGGTCGTCCTGGCTTAGCTTGTCCATGTGAAGGGGTCCACTGGAGTACATCACTTATGAGCTAGTCCCTACTTCTCCAGCAGTGTCCCGCACGCCTGGTTCGTCTAATTTTGATAGTTTTCGTGATGGGTGGTAGGTAGCTGTACAGCTGTTACTTTGTTGGGTGTTGCCTTCATTCGTCTGTAGTTGCCGTCAAGCTTTTTCTCTATACGTTTTGTTAGCGTCAATGTAGTGCATCCATAGAGAAGTATCAACACGACCGCTGCTGGAAGAAACTACGTTTTATTTTATCGGTCAGATCTGACTTCCATATGATCGATAGCTCATCGATAGCTGTCTTTGCCATTGCTAGTCACGTGTTGATATCATTTTCTGCTGATGAGAGACTGCTTTCTCGGTAGGTGAACGTGTCCACTAGTTTCAGAGAGCTACCATTTAATGTGGTGATGTCACCTCTTTGATTAAAGCACATTTATTCCCTTTTGTGTGAATTGACATAGAGGCCATTTCCTGCAGTGGCTCGTTCCAGACTATGTAGCAGGGTTTCGGTTTGGGTGGGTGTATTTGCCTGAAGCGCTATGTCATCGGCGTAGCGTAAAAAATCAAAAATTATACGAGACAGACCATGTTAAACTAACTTCGAAAATAGTAACCACGCCCTCTCCAAGATAGAGTCCAAAAACTAATTAGTAATATATTGTTCTTTTACTATATTGTAATTTAAAATGCATGAATGATTTTATTTGGTTTTTTCCTTTTAAAATCACTGCTTTATACTACCTGTGGCTTAAATGCAAAAACAATTTTACTGTAATTCCAAAATAAAATTTGAAACTGGTTAAAAGAAGTTAACACTATTGGACCAATTAGAACCCAAAAAAACTAAGTAAACGTAAAATGGAATGTCTATAAGGAAACTAAGAAGCATTTAAAAAGTACTTTAATTAATCTAAAAAAAATTGTCGTCGTGGACTTAACTAAGTGCCCGTGGTGTAATGGTTATCGTCGCAGGATGTGGACACGGCGACACGAGTTCAAATCCTGGACATGACTGATTGCATTTCACATAGCACTAATACCCTTGGGAAAGGTATGAATCCAAATATTCTCCCTCCAGCTATGGATAAATAGTAGGGCAGACTAGGTTCTTCAGCCTTGATGAGGCAACTAGTCTAGGAGAAGGAAATTCAAACCTGTTAAACTCCGCTTAAAAATTGACCTTGTGGCATATTGTAGGGGTTGGGTAAATATGATAATGAAAAACGGAGGTAAAATATTATAATTTAGATCTAAATACTTTTACTAAGTTAAAACTTAGATATTATGAAGAGTTTGTATTTAATTTCATTTTATTTTATCTTGTTTATGTGGTCCACTGATAATTATTCTTTTGCGGAAGAAACCCGCTAGTTCGCCAGTGGTCACTGTCCAGCAAAGGCACATTCAAGGCCATAAGGACCCAGGTTTGGCGGGGCCACCATAGAGTGGGCTAGATGCATCATAGTCAGCAGTGCTCGAGCCTTGGTTCGTGCCTGACCTTCCCCTCCCCTAATCCCCACTTTAATCGACCTTCGAGTCAATGACCTTGTGTCAAGTCCTGTGTGGAAGGAGGCAGCGACGAGTATCGGATCACAGGTAATAATCGATTCCTAGGTTTATTGTTGTCACGTTATATAGTCACTGAAAAATGGCTAATCAAAATCCGACTCAAAGTAGCAGTCAGACGATAGGTTTGGGTGTCATTATCAACCGGTGCCTTTATGATAAGCAATACAGTGTCCTCTATAAGAATCCTGCGAATAATGCCTGTTCTATTTTCAGGTACATAAACAAAAAAACAAAAAAATTATTCAACTATGATACACCGAAGGGAAAAATGAACTGGAGAAGACGAAAAATATTAATCAACTGTTATTTTAAAAGGAATCCTATGCAAAAATAATATAGGAAACAGATGATGGAAATCTCGGCAGAATCCTCTAATTTCAATCCAGCAACTAAATAACTTTCCAACAAAGTGTGGTTTCTTTTTAAACAAAGGTTGATTTTATAACCTTGAGGCACAAGAAAAATATGGATAGCTAAATCGTGAAGAATATACTCAAAGAGAACCCTCTCAGCGACTTGACTCTTGAAATATGAAAACCAAACAACCACAGAAACCATCAACCCAACATCAAAGTAAACAAAAGAAGACAGAATAACGGTAGAATTAATTAAAAATAATCAGGAAAGAACGGAAGACTACATTACAATCCTTAAGGTATCAAGACTGAAAAAAGTTAAGGTAGATATGGAAAATATTGAAAGATATCCCAGCGGACAAGATCACGAAACTGAACATATCAATCTACGTAGGAGCGAAAGTAGTCAGTGAAAATATTGGTAGATCCCAAAAGAATCCGAACTGGAATAGAAAATATCGATGGAAAATGAGCATAGAATGACACATAAAGAATCGGTGACAAATAGCAAAACTGTTAAGTAAGATAAACTCACAGAAGAACATAACGGAATGAAAAGATTTCTAAAATACAACTGCAGGTAAGCGTAAAAATACATTTAGAAGAAACAAATTAAAATATATTGGCAAAAGTTGAGAGACACAATAGGGTCAAGCAATTAAAAGAAAACAGAACCTTCCAAAACAACGATAGACAGTTCTACCAAACTGTTGTAGGAAAGTGCACAAAGAAAACAACCAGATGCAACAGAAACAAAACAATTTTGGAATAATATATGGAAGAGGATTAACATAACAGAAATTCGAAGTGACAAATAATATAAAAAATAGAACTTGAAAAATTCCAAAAGGTGAACATACTTCTCGAACAAATGAGCATATCACACGAGAAAATACCAAATCGGAAAATGCCAGGCCATGAGGGCATACTTGGATTCTGGTTTAAAAGTTCACTTCCATTCCCGATGTATTGGCTCTCCAACTCAGAAAATGCTTACCAGAAGAAAACATTAAAAAATGGATAACGAAATATAATTCTGACCTTCTCCAGAAGTACCCCTAAAAAGAGATTATTCTAAAAAAAAATTAACAGATAACGTGTTTCCTTCTAATGTCAACAATCCAGCTCGAACATATAAGAGAAGAAATTTATTACTAACTTGTGTACTATTTCCAGAAGAAGAAAAATGATGCCACTCGGAAACACGACGAACAAATGACCTAGTACATATTGACAACTAAATCCTTTAAGAAGCCCAAATGAGGTTGGAAAATGTAGCAAAAGCAAGGATTGACTAAAAATGTCCATTATACTGTTAGTAAAATTTGATAATAGTGTTTAAAAATGTGCAAAATATTAGTCAAAATCATAAGCTTCATCCCGAATATCGTAAAAAAATGGACAGTCATATTGATATCGGCAAGAAAAACACTGTAAGTTAAAAATGCAAAGAAGTATATTCCAGGGAGACTCATCTTCGCTACGAAAAATAATCAACTCATGTACATGCATTATTATATCAAGGCATTTGCAAAAAATTTAAAAAAAGAACTTGAGACACTGATACAAACAATTAGAATGTATAGCCAGAATATAGGAATGGAATTAGCATTGAAAAATATACAATGGTCATTATAAAAAGGGGGAAAATAGAAATGATGGAAGGAATAGAAGAACCAAATCAAAAATATAAATACAATTGGATATAAGGAAAACTACAATTGCTTGGAAATATTGAAAATGGATATAAGCGGTGATGAAGGGGAAAAAATAACTCAGACGAACGCGAAATCATCTTGAAACCAATCTGTCTAGTAGAAATCTCATCCAAGGGAAAAACACCTATGCAGACCTTCTTGTAAGGTACTCAAGGACTAATCTTAAAAAGGAAAAAAGAGAAACTCAGACAAATTTTCCCAAGCGATAAGTATGTTGATGGCTATGTGCAAGATAACGTAGATAAACTGCATGTGCCAAGAAAAAAGAGACAAAGACGACTTACTAGAAACGAGTATTGATTCAGTTGGAGGTCTTGAAAACTACATTTAAAAGAGCAAGAAAGTTTAATTACAGTTGGCAATAACAACATTGGTCATATACTTACATAGAGAAAAACTACAAAAAAACTAGGAAGAAAAATTGAAAAAAAAAATTATTTGAATTTTTCAAGCAAAAAACTGACAATATAGCAGACGAAAAGTCATTGACATGGCTGCAAGAGAAAAACTTAAAGACCGAAATTGAATATATACTTATAACAGCAAAATAAAATAATATAAAGACGAATTATATCAAATAGATATGACGCAACAGAATAGTTGAAGATTTTGGAGAGAAACGGATGAAATTCTGAATCACAAAGTGAATACAGCAACCTCCCACAAAAAGAATTCGAGACTTCTCCAACTGGAAAACGTGATCCGTTGGGAATTGTTCAATAGACTGAAATTTTACCACACATTGGCATGATTATTAGAGTGTTCACCAATGGCCCGGGAGACCTGGGTTCAATCCAAAGTTAAGTCATACCAAAGACTCAAAAAATAGTACTTAATGCCTCTTTGCTTAACACTCAGCATTATAAGGTACGGATCAAAGGTAAAGTCGAGCAATCCAGGGAAAGGAGTAGCTCCCTCCCTTACACCTAGGTGTAGTAGCTATCGGAAAGGGAGCCTTTGGGTCACCCTCGACAACGGTCGCCAACTTTACTTACTAAATGGAATATGCACAAATCAGAATATGTCTTCGATAATGAGATGCATACGATTCTCTAGGATTTTGAGATAGAGAAGGAGTACCTAATTCCTGCCAAAAGTAATTAATTTGCTGTAATTAATTAAATAAAAGTGAACCTGTTGTATAGTGGATTTTGCCAATCCAGCAGTCCATAGATTTGTAGTCCTACGATGTCACGGTATCATATGTGGCCCTATGCTGGTCACGGTATCAAATGTGAAGTGAGAATACCATAGCATCATCCCGAACATCGATAGATGTTAAACATTTTCAAATAAAGGGTGACTCAGTTGTTCCAGATGTGAAAGTGTTTTATTCAGACCCAACATTTTTCTAGCAGTAAAGGCAACGCGAAAAGAGATAAAGACATCGTAATGACGAACGCCGGCTTGGCAGACACTCGAACTGATTCGTCTCTACGACGAGCTGCAACTCTCATCAACGCCGTCTGACTAAATTCAAAACTATCTTTTCTTATATAATCAATAATCTCATTCGGCAAATGTTATAAGAACACATGTCTCAAACCTTTCGATGAGACGGCATCATCCTAATTACTGCATCAGACAAAACATGATCATCACATGTGTCCCCATATTTTCAGTCTTACGTCAGCTAATTATTTGATTTGTTTATTTTCCATATCCAGTGGCTACATCAGCTCTCTTGAAGTCAAAATTTACTCAAACGCGAATCTCAAAACACCCTACCAAACTAAATAATCAGCGACCGTCATTCTGAGATACGGGCAATATACTATATAACCACAGCGATGAAATACACTAACACTAAAAGTCCCAGCAAGATACCATTTTTACCAATGGAAATAAAATAATTGATATGATTTATTATAACTCTAATTGTATTACAGGGTGAAAATAAAGAAAACAGAAATATAGACTGATACGTAGACCTTGCGATAGAACTCAAAGAGAAAAGGTGATTCCAGTTGTAATTGGTGCGGTTGCAACGGCTCCCCAGGGCTTGGGGGAACCCAAGCCTTTGAGGACTATGACTGGAAGAATTGAAAATCGGAGTAAGAATCGAGATAATCAAGACTACCCTATCGACCAGAATACGGAGAAAAGTCCTGGAAACTTGATGACATTTGTTGTTATTCAGACACCAATAAAATACTACCAGGTACCATGAGTTTGAAAAATCCCCTGGAGTATTTTGAGATACAAACGGGTCACCTAATCTCGGTTAGACAACCACAGCAATCAATAACCAAAAATAAAAATAAAAAGAGAACCTGTCAAATTGTAGACTTGGCTGTCCCGGCTGACTAACGAGATAAACCGAAAGTAAACGAATACACAGATAAGTACCTTGACCTTGCCAGAGAATTGAAAAGAAACTGTGGAACATGAAAGTGACGGTGATACAAATAGTAATTGTTGCTCTTGGTACAGTCACAAAAGGATTTATACTTTGACCGGAGGATATAGAAATAACGTGAAAACCATCTAAATTAAAATCGGCCAGAATACTGAGCAGAGTCCGGGAAACTTGAAAAGACTATCTACCACTCAAACTCCAGGGAGAAGTTAAGGGATAACGCTGGTGAGGAAAACTTGAAAAGAAGAAAATAATAATAATAGAGATGAAAGAAAATTTAAGAAAGAATATCTCAGAAGTAGAAAGCTACTCGAGACAAAACTATCTTACAAAAACCTTATCAAATAAATAAATCATCATCATCATCATGTCGTGCTGGTAGCACGGATATCCCTGACCCTCTCTCGCCACTTTTCCCTATCGTTCATCGCCTCTGACAGGTCTTCTGGACTACATCCCGTATCCTCACATAGTTGCTGAATGTATGTTCGTGCTGGTCGTCCTGCTTTTGCTCGGCCATGTGTGGGGGTCCATAAGAGAACATCACTTATGAGTTCGTCCCTGCTTCTCCAGCAGGGTCCTGCATGTCTGGTTCGTCTAACTTGAATAGTTTTCGTGATAGGAGGTAGCTGGCCGTACAGTTGGTGTCTTGTGGGGTGTTGCCGCCAGGACTTATTCAAGATTGCTCGCCGCATTCTTGTATAATTTCCGTCTAGCTTCTTCTCCAGCCGTTTTGTTGGAGTCCATGTAGTGCATCCATATAGCAGTATCGATGTGACTGCTGCCTGGAAGAAACTGCGTTTCATTTTATCGGTTAGGTCTGATTTCCATATAATCGATAGCCTATTGATTGTTGTCCATGCCTTCGTTAACCTCGTGTCGATGTCTTTTTCGGTTGATGCGACAATGCTTCCTAGGTAAGTGAATTTGTCTACTAGTTTAAGAGGGGTTCTGTCTCGAGTGGAGATGTCACCCGTTTGATTATAGCACATATATTCCGTTTTGTGTGCATTGACATAGAGGCCTATGCCTGCGGCTGCTCGTTCCAAACTATCCAGTAGTTTTTCGGCTTGGTTGGGTGTATTTGCCAGTATCGCTATGTCATCGGCGTAGTCGGTGTCGGTAATGGTTTTTGTGGGGTACATTCTGCTTCTTTTCTTTATCAGCTCGAAGCCGTTCTGTCTGATTTTGTCAATCGATGTTCTAAGTACGTAGTCTAGACAAATGATAAAGAGGTATGGAGCTACGGTGTCCCCTTGTAGTACTCCTGCTATAATGTCTAAGTATTCTGTGTCTCCATCTGGTGATCGTACTTTTACTTTGGTGTTTCTCTAGAGAATCGTTATTGCTGCTACGGTTTCTTTAGGTATGCCGTACGCTAGTAGGATTTGTTCCATCTTTCCTCTGTGAATGGAATCGAAGGCCTTGGTAAAGTTGACAAATAGTAATGCCGCTTGTAGGTTTTTGGCCCGTACACCTTCAAGGATTCTAGGGATGGTTAATATTTGTGAGGTCGTGGATCTATTTCTTCGGAAGCCATTTTGGTTTTTCCTAAGGATGTTGTCGATTTTGGGTTCTATGCGGCTTCGTAGTAGGGCATTGTAGATTTTGGCTGCTATGGATGTAAGTGTAATGCCTCGGTCGTTTTCGGTTGATCCGAGGTCACCCTTCTTAGGGATGGGGAGGATGCATCCCTTCATCCATCTATCTATCGGATTTTGATTATATACTGCGTTGCAGTGTCGGAGCAGTATATCCTCGAATTGTCTGGTCTTCCATACTTCTGGGGGAATCTTGTCCAGCCCTGCAGCTTTCCTACTTTTAATTTTTCTGAGAACAGAGTCGAGTTCTTCTTGTGTGAACGGTCCTAGTTTAATGTCCAATTGCTTACTAATTAAAGAAATAAATACCTGGGTTGAACCCCTCGTCATATATTCAGGACACTTTTTAAAAATAGACCAGAGAAGAACTTAAGAAAATGGACCAAAGAACAAGAAAACAATAACCATGAATAAGGCATAACAGCCTAGAGACGACGTTGACAGACTATATGCATCTAGAAAGGAGGGAGGAAGAGGACTTGCCAGTATCGAAGCCAGTGTTGACGCATCGATACAACGATTCGAGGACAACATAGAAAAACACGAAGGGGCACTATTTACAGCCATCAGAAACGATACTGATAACACGATGGACAACAGAATGACAATAACTAGGAAACAATAATGGGAAGAAAAACAATTCTATGAGTGTTTTAAAAGACTAATAAACGTCTCACTCGAGAAAACTTAGACGTGGCTAAGAAAAGGAAACTTTAAGAGAAAGATAATATCTCCTAATAGCAGCACAAAACAACTCCATAAGAACCAATCATATCAAAGTGAGAATAGATAAGACGCAACGAAATGGTAAATGTAGGTTATGTGGTGATAGAGACGAAACGATCAATTACATAATAAGCTAATGCAGCAAATTAGCACAAAGAGCATAAGGCGAAACACGACTGGGTGGGCATAGTGATCAACAGGGAGATGTGTAAGAAATTTAAATGTGACCAAACGAACAAATGGTATTTTCACAACCCAGCATTTGTGCTAGAAAATGATACACATAAATTACAATAGGACTTTGACGTACAAACAGACCGCCTAATCACGGCCAGAAGACCAGACCAAATAATAATAATAATAATAAAAAGAATTTGCAAAATTATGGACTTTGCTGTCCCGACTGCCCACAGAATGAAACTGAAAGAATGTGAAAAGAAGGATAAGTACTTTGACCTTGGTAGGGAATTGAAAAAGCTATGGAACATGAAGATGATAATTGTGATTGGAACTTTTGATTACAGTCACTAAAGGATTTTCAAAGGAACTGGAGGAGTTGGAAGTTGGAGAACGAGTGGAGACCACCCAGAAGACCATTATTGAGAATAGCCAAAGTATTGAGAAGAGTCTTGGAGACTTGAAGAGACTTGCTGTCACTTGAATTCGAGTGAAAAACCATCAGCTAAAACTGTGATAAAAAAAACTCTCAAGGAGTAAATAATAATAATAATAATAATAATAATAATAATAATAATAATAATCGAATATGCAAAGTGAGTAAATGTGATTAATGATTTCAGAAGAAAGTAGGCTTAAGACCGAAAAATTTTGCAATATACAGTCGCACAGTAATCATCCCGTTATTGTGAGTTTCACGCATCACCACAATCATCAAGCAGTAAAAGGAAACTTCAATTGCTTGTATTCCACATTAATTTCTAATTTAATGAAACGATCTGAGAAGAGTACCGGACATTTTTTTTTTTGCCAAAATACTGATAGAGTGATAAAACTGAGGTTTAAAGAAGAACTCTATCATATTTTCGTTTATAATGTGTCAACCTCTCGATGACGTAAGCTTTTCACCTGATAATCCTTACTATTAAAGAATAATTTTTTTCGGTCATATTTTTCTGTTGCTATATTCACGCTTGTCTTTCGACAAGATATTCTATTTAAATTTCAGATGAAGCTACATTTTTAAAAAAATACGATAGAGATAATGTAGATTGGACAGCATTATTTTCTGATTATTGTCTTCTTTGTAAACTGCACCAATTTGTTTAACTCCGTGCATTTCCGAATCCAACAAATCTACTGCGATTACATAAATTGATATCTTAATTGTAAATGCTCTGGTAATGATAATAGAGAATCATATAACAATAGAATATATATATATATATATATATATATATATATATATATATATATATATATATATATATACGTCCACAAACATACTCACACATAAGCAAAAGGAAACGAAGAAAAAGTCTATAAAACAAAAACAAACCGAACGTATCGGATCCAACTCTATGAGGAGATGTTTTCTGTCACTCGAAGTAAGAATGATAGGCCGAAGTTCCATTATCCGGAACGAAAGAAATCTTGCTGTGTCACGCACTTTCCTCGCGATAATTGCGGCTGTGTCATCGAATCTATTTCGCCATTTCCGCCGAATGTATTACTTCCCAGCATTCAATGCAACGAATAAAATTGAAAGGAAAAAGAAAAAGTCCTTCCCGAAAATAAATGGAAAATTAAATTGTAACGAAAATTTAAGATTGGCTTTTTATTATATATGCATTCTACTTTTTTAAAAATCTTTTACAAATATTGTTTGAAAAAAAACGAAAAAGACGTACGATGGATGTTTGCAAATCACGATGCTGATTCGTTAATTAGAAAAGCCAGCAAAGTTATAGCGGACAGAAGATTAATTCACGCTATTGGATATACAGTTCTCTAGGAGAGAAATTCCAATTTAATTATAATCACACAAACACAAACACACCCACCCACACACACACACACACACACACATATATATATATATATATATATATATATATATATATATATATATATATAACATTATTTATTTTTCCCCGTATTGGAATTTATATAAAACTTATATCTTGAAAGATATAAGAAGTAGGTATTTGAAAGAATTAGGTATTTGAAATTTTAAACGTTATATATATATATATATATATATATATATATATATATATATATATATATATATGTTCACAAAATGATATTTGTGTGTTCTAGTTGGAATTGCAAGTTCAATACTGTTAATGTTCTATGAATTTCCCTCTCACGAATGAAGATTATTTGGCATTCCCTTTAATGAGACGTGAATAAAGATATAATGAGACATGGTGTGGTATGAAATCTTCATTTTAAATGCGTACTATTAGAATATACATGGTCTTTCTTAAAAGCAAATTGACTGTAAGCATATGGGATCAAGAGAAAAACAAAGATTAAATTGTGTTATCATCTAAATGATAACTTGGGAGTATATAACTCTGAATTCACTCCTGTAATCTTTGCTTTCTGCAACCATTGAATTTGTCTAGGTCTTCGTTTAAACACCTGTTTTTCAAGTCCTTCAGCGGTTAGCACAGAGGAAGGAACGATGAATACCAAGCAAAGAGTATATGACTGTATTTCTGAAAAGTAACAGATCTGGAAGTGCTGTGTAAGCTATGGGCAAATGAAAGCTAAATGGATTGTATTATCATCTAAAATAATATCTTGGCAATATATAGATATAATCACAGATTTCTGCAACCAATGCATTTTAAAACTACTTTTGTTTATATTTCTGTTTTTTGATCTTGGAACAATGAGCGCTAAGGAACAAATAATGAAAACCGAGCAACAAATACACATGATATTTTTGTCGGGTTGGGTAAATCTTCGCCAAATGCACTTGCAATGCTTCAGCAAGTGTGTGAAGATAAAAGCATGTCGCTCATAACTGTTTTTGAGAGAAACAAGCGGCTCAATAGAAGACCATGTGGAGGATGACTCTAAGAGCGGGAAAGCTTCAATAACTGAACGAAAGTCATCGTCGAGCGGGTAGTGTATTGCAATTTTAAGTTGACTGATCGAATGTTCGCAAGTCAGCTGGACATTAAAAAGAACAGCTTTTGGAATATTATCACTGAAAATTTTGGCATGCAGAAAGACTGCACAAACATAGTAACAAGACTACTGAATGATGAGAGGGAGATCCGTATGTAGGAATGTCAGAACAAAACCAAACCATAAAAACCTCATAGAATCATCACTGTTGATAATAGCATGATTTTTTTTTTAATACGACCAGGAAACCAAGCGCCATAGCTGCCAGTGAAAATCTCCGATGTTGCTGAGCTTGAAGAAAGCTACAATGAAAGACAAAACCAAATCATCTTGATCACGTTTTTCCATGTGAAGTTCTTCGATTACAGTGATTTTTGCACCAGGTGAAAACATCAATCAGTGAGTTTACAGGGACATCCTGCTGAGCATCCTTCTCTAAGTGTGTCGGAAGAGATGAGAGTTGTCAAAGAAAAATATCGTGGCTGCTTAACCACTAAAATGCATTTGCTTACAATTCCCTAAGATTCCAGCGGTTCCTGGTCAAGCGAAATCTTTTCCGAACTCGAAGAACCTCCCTATTTACGTGATTTTGTTCCGTGAGGTATAATAACTCTTTTCTTCAAGCTCAAAGGGAATCATCAAGTTGATCCGTTTTGAAGGCGTGCAAGCAATCAAGAGGGCTGAAACGACAAAGCTAAATGGCTTTAAAGAAGATTCCTTCCAGTAGTGCAGAGAAGAGTGTCAGAGAAAGATAGGTAAGTACATTAGACTAATGGGGAATTACTTTGATGGAGTAAACAAGTCGTTTGTTGAATGGAATTAAAATACTTTTGAGACATAATTTACGTTTCTGTTCAGACACCCCATGTGTACTCCATGAATGTTCGTTCTCTTTTTAACAGTGTCGGTTAGTCAACCTGTAGTATAAAAATGTATGGTATTAACAATAGGCATGCGTCTTTTCTGACAACTAGGTTTTCTTTGTTTTATCAGCTCTTGGAAACGGAGAATATTCTATGTTGGAAAAAATATTATGGTAAAAAAACATGGATACCAGCACAACAATATCAGTAATTTCTTTAAAGAAAAGAAATGAATATAATCGTGTTGCATTCGAAGAAAATATGTAAAAATGAAAAGGGAAAGTTGTATGAAATAATTCGGTATATATACATATATGTATATATATACACACACACACACGCAAACACACACACACACATATATATATATATATATATATATTTGGTCCAGTTAAACCGGAGTTGGGAGTAATTCCATCTGAACAAGAAGTTATTCAAGCATGAAGAGGTGTAAATCCTCACCCCTCTTCGACTCCCTCCCACCTCTTCGACTCTCACATACTATCCCCTCCCACTACCATGTGTCTATTCAATTTTTTTATCCAAAAGATCTGAAGAAGTCCTGTTACTTTTTTCGTGTTTTTGAAAACTTCAAAAATGCGTAACAGGATTTAAATAAATTTATAATCCAATTATTTATTTTTTTTATTTAAAGTTTAAATCTTAGTCAATAAAAAATCTGTAAGTTAGGTCTAAATATAATTTTTTTAAAAAAACAATATTTACTACACTGCTAACCGAAAGTTAAATTTCAAACGGAAGTGGGCATAGTGAAGAGGTAAATCCTCACCCCTCTTCGACTCCCTCCCACCTCTTCGACTCCCTTATACTATCCCCTCCCACCACCATGTGTCTATTCAATTTTTTTTTATCCAAAAGATCTGAAGAAGTCCTGTTAATTTTTTCGTGTTTTTGAAAACTTCAAAAATGCGTAACAGGATTGAAATATATTTATAATCCTATGTGACCGGTTTCTTTGTTTTTCTTAAAGTATATATATATATATATATAAATGAGGATTAGTCAAGATTTTCTAAACCTCAACAAGAAAGAAGAGCATAGATGATCGTTTTTCCTGTGGTATGCGTCTAGCTTCCAAGACAAACTAATTCAGATTTGTTTTACGTTAATGCAATACAAAATGTACTGACATGTTTTTTTTTCTTGTTGAGATTTACAAATTTTTGATTGATTCTTATATATATATATATATATATATAAATGTTCACGCTCTTCAACTCATCTTTTCCTTTAATTCCTGCTTGGTGTATGAGTATAGACTGACAAAGGTAGTGCATGTTTCCATTAGATTTTTTTTATTATAAGATTTTGTTATTGATATCTGATTGTTATTCGATGCCAAGAACAGGGATATTGCCTAACAATCACGAAATCAAATTGATAATAGATGTATGTAAAGTTAGAAAAGTCGAGTTGTTCTTACGGTAAACGTTAGGGGAAATTAAATCGGAGAGACAAGATCTTTACTGTAATTTGAAAATAGGAGAGGCTCTTTGATCAATAAACTAAAGTTGTTCCCACCAAATTGGGAGCAGTTTCACTCAAGTCCTAATTGTTTTACAGTATATTTCGAAAGGCCTTTGTCAAAGTTTTAATTTCATATTTTCCGGATCAAACTTGACAGCCACAAGCCAATCTCTGACGGTCCAGGCAATTTCAGTCTTCCTCAGGTTTTTCCTTCTGAATTTATGAAATTTTAGCTATTCTCTGTCAATTACACCGACGGATATATCTGACGCATCCATCATCAGATTGCAGAAGATTTTGGTGGTCATTACGTTATTAGTGGCAAAGTTTGGTAAAAATATAAATATCATATACAAATGAACAACTACTTTTTTTCTTATATTTCATTATCTGACCATTAATAAAATGTATCGTAATATAAAGAACTGATATAATAATTTTGATAACGTATGGCTACACGTTTAAGTACATTCAGTAATCTGAAGGTCCATGCTCTTGATTGGTTTATTTCTTTCAAGTGTGGCTTTAATAAATGCCTCTTTACAGAGGGAGACATAATTATTCAACTGTATACTTTCTTTCAATGTGATTAATTATGGTAGCGTACCTTTAGGCGATAGCAAAGTCAATGATGACTATTAATCGACTGGAAAAAGAAACACAGGAAAAACACAATCCGTATTTTGCGTTAGAACCTTTCGTTGCTTTATAACCACCGCCCAAATTTTGACATCGGAAGCAGGAAGAAATTGTCAACGGGCATGAATAGATTCTTCGTTCATTGAATTATGGGACAATCCTAGTATCTTTGCTTCATTTCTACGTCTCTGTTCAAAGTGAACGTTTGTTTCCTCACACCCCAGCAACCAAGATGTACTCAGACACCGAACCATAAAATACATTATATATATATATATATATATATATATATATATATATATATATATATATATATATATATATATATTCTAATCTGCTGTATCTATGAATAAAGAGTGCTTAATATCATTGATAGAGTTCATATACTAATATGTCTACGATATCCATATATATATATATATATATAATGTTTCTCTATAAATCCCCACTTTCTATTTGGATTACTTGTGGTCATTTTTTCTTCACAAATTGTCGGATTACTATCCATTATTTTCTTCCACGCACACACACACACACACACACACACACACACACATATATATATATATATATATATATATATATATACTGTGTTTCATAGAATACCCACCCATCACTTCTCGTTTGGACTGAAGATATATTTCCATCTGCGCTACCACACTGGGCCCTCGGTGTAGAATGTTAGATCAGTATTATTATTATACAGGATGTTCCGAGGCATAGATATTGTCGTACATTAAAGGTACTTCCAATGTTTTTTATTTACTTTTTTTCGAAAGCGTAAATTACCAAAACTCTCCACTCTGGTACATTTGTCTCAGTAAATAGGAACTGCCAAAAATCAAACATGCTAATTGGTCCTTCTCGGCCACGGACGAAGACAACTAAATTGTGGCACTGTTCCAGTTGTTCTGGTAGTTTCTGCCTGCTTTCAGCTATTCATGCCTGTCCAATACTACAATCATCCTTTATTGGGCATTCTTCTTCCCACAACTACACCTGTCCTTTTTCAGGGAAATGGTCTTATCTTACTAAATCTGCCCCAATCAGAACTAGTGTCTTACTACTAATACACGTTATAGAGTAAGTCAAGTACTGCCCTGACCGACGACAATGATGTCGATGATCGATTAGAAGCTATAGCAACAGCACATTTTGATACAGTGACACCCGGATTTCAGATTAACCAAGCCCAGTGCTGCGGCGTCTTGTAATTCAGGTTGTATTCCCAGGCCAACAGACCGTTAACTTAACGCACTGACAACACAGGTCCTCGGAGAGACATCAGTTCCGCTCTTACCTTACGCAAATCCTGACTTAACTTCCGATTCAACCAACGAGACATCAACTAGCTTGCCTCAGCAATTCAACTCATCTGACTGCTCAGCTGTTTGCTGACTACATGGCTATATAACAGCACTAGCAACCATTTCAAGTATCACTCTTTCTGTCGTCAACAACAACTAGACAGCCGGATCTTCGCTTTAGACATAAAAAGAAATTTCCCTGAAACGCATTTCTTGTTATTTCTTGAAAAATAAAAGTTGGCTCTCATTATCTAATATCTCGGTTTGCTATCCTTGCCTTTCCTGTGTCATTTCATTCATTTTATTAAAGTTTGTTAGGAAGGCTACCACATTCATTCCGGCGACAATGTTGAATTCTATCAATTCGTCTCCCTTTCGGCTGTTGGTTCTTCCGATAACCTATCTATTCACGCTTCAGTATTATTCGCTAACAATGCTACAATAAGTGAGGATCGTTAACATAAACACATAAAACGTTGGAAACCATAAATCTAAAATCTGAATAATACATGTGAAACAAATGCTGGCAGATTGGTTCTCCGATTTCATGAATAATTACTACATTACAAATATCAATTAAACTGTTATCAGAGATTAATCATTGAATAATTGGATATGCTTTATTTTTTAAAACCTACGCAGCATCGAATTCATAGAGACTATTCATTTAAATGACAATTTGTAAAAGAAATTGTATAAGAGAATATGTGACGAATGATTTTGATTAATGCAAGTATAATATCATTGTTGACTAACTTCTCCATCTTTTCTCTCTCCGTTTCTTTATTCTTAATTATTTAAATTTAAAAACAGACGAACGAAAAAAAAAACACCCAGAAATATGTGAATCCAAGGCAAACAAACTAATAAACTATGCAAAATAATGAAAATACATTAGAAATTTTCCAAGCTGAAATCAATTACTCTTACTATTACAATGAAGTATCCACCATTGTATCTACATAGAAAAATCATTGAAATGGCTGAAAACTATGACAAATAGGTTTGTATATGTTAGCAGTTTTAAAAGATCAATAATAGAGTTTAATAAATTTTGTGCTCTAAATTTATGTTTATATCATTCGACTCTAACTCAAAGTTTCTTATTCTTGATTATTATTTTTGTTGGTATAATAATTTTACAAAAAAGAACACATCGACTAAAAATGGTTGTAGAAAAATCAAAAAAAAATGTGTAGTTTAAAACTATGGAATATGGAATTGTAAATAAAAAACATTAAAATTATAAAAAAATAGATAATGAATATAGAATGTAAATCTACCATATATGAAAAAGTAAATTTGAAATGGTTGTACAAAAAAAACAAAAAAAAACTATGTAGTAAAATGAATAGTTTAAAACTATGGAATATGGAATTGTAAATAAACAACATTAAAATTATTAAAACTTAGATAATGAATATTGAATATAAATCTATCATACATGAAAAAGTAAATTTGAAATATTCAATCGAGTAAATATGGAATATTAAAACATATAATAAAGAACATTAAATGCTGATATGAATTATTAAAACTATGGTACATGTAACGTATGAAATGTAGAATATTAAAACTAGTAAATATGGAATACTGCGTAAGTATATTAACTAATACAAATGGAATAGTGGATATTCCAAATCACAGTCATTAAATACTGAATGGTAAAACGATTAATTTCATAATACAAAATGAGAAAATTATAGAATAAAGAATATCAGATATTTATATAGAATATGAAATCTATTAACTATAAAGTATTAAAGTTATCAAATATAAAATATCAAATCATAATATGAACGAGAATAACTATAAAATAAAGAATGCGTAAATTATCAAATATCAAATATCAATATTATCAGACATTGTATATAAATACTATAAGATAAGGAATATTAAAACTATTAGATATAATGTTTTACTCGAGTTTGAGTGACAACAACTCTCCTAGAGTCTCGAGTACTCTTCTCAGTATTCAGGCCGATTTTAATTATGCTGTAGTCTGGAAGGTCTCCACACGTCATTTTCTTTCGAAATCTTCAAGACTCTTTACCAATCTTCTCGGGTTTGTTCTTAGTGCAACAGTTACGATTGGTATAACTGTTACCTTTATTTTCCATCATTTTTTTGCGTCTCTTTTCGCTTACTTTCAGTTTTACTCTGTTGTCAGCCGGGACTGTAAAGTCTTCTATTCTTCAAGCTTCTTTTCTATTTGTCAATAATCATTAAGTCTGCTCGTCTGGCCGTAATTAGATAATCCGTTTGTATCACAAAATACCGGAGAACTTTGTGCGTCTCATTTTCTAAGACATATTATTCTGTTGATAACTGTATTGTTTCTGGTGGCTGAAATTAGTTTTCCTCCTCATTTTTTAATGAAGAATTCTAGTGCTTGCATCAATGCATCTACTCAATCTTTAATACTGACAAGTCTTCTTCCACCTTTTCCAGACACATACAGTCGGTCAACGTCACCCTTGGGATGTAAGGCCTTATGCATTATCAGGAGTTGTGTTGTTCTCATGTCCATTTGTTGGAATTCTTCTCTCGTGAGCTTAAAGAATGGTCCCGAGTATCTTACACGGAGAACAGGCCTGTTATTTATCCCTTTGATTAGATTTCAGCTACGTAGTTTATTTTCGGGTAATATTTTGCTTTCCTAAGTTATTCTTTTTCAATTTTTTTTCTTTCATCTGCGCACGTTTAATCGTATTCGCTTCCAATAATCCTAAAATTTTCAAGTTTTCTGTTTTCTGGGCGATCTGATTTTTTCTTGACCTGGTAGTTCTATTTTTTCAGTCATGCGTCACTTTCCGCTTTTCATTATTAGCATGGCACAGTTTTCTATACCAAATTTTATCCCTATATATTCACTGTATATCCCCTTTGGTTTCCTTAGATTTTTCAGTTCTTTTTCATTTCTGGCAAACTGTTTTATGTCGTCCATGTACATTAGGTGGTTTATTATTATCATAATCATTATTGTTGTTTTACTCATAACGGAAGCACTTTCGGTTGCAGCTGTAGAATACACCGACTGCATATCTGTAGAGGAGTTCGACCTCCCAACAAGTTACCTGGATAGGACACTAAATAATCAGTTAGCAACGCTCCAGTAATACTGAAATTTTGAAAAATGTGAAGAAGTTCTTTATTGTCATTGCTCCCAGTTCCACTCAGACCCGAAGGGATAGCACATTATTGGGTCCTATGTATGGGTCAAATGTAATTTTTCGTTATGTAAATTGTGTGCAAACTAATGACTTTCGCTATATTTAGAAGCTAGTATAGAACTCTTTAATCATTTAAATGTGTGTAAACAAATGACTTATGTTTAATTGAATTGTTACTGAATACTAATAATACTAGGAACCATTTGACTGAGTGCAAATGAATGAATAGTGTTCAATGAAAGAAACATTTAACTATGGGCAAAATAATGAGTAATGTTCAAATCACTTATATTAAAAGCAAACCTCGAAACCTCTTTAACTGTGGACCTAAATCGAATTATTAGTATTTCGTAAAAATGCTTGGAACCATTTGACTACGTGCAAATGAATGAATTATGTTGAATAAAATTAGTTTTAAATAGCAATACTTTTAACCACTTCACCGTCTGCAAATAAATCATTTAAATTGAATACAATTTTTAGAGCTAGATAATAATTATTGGATACATTTACCTGTGTAGAAACAACAGCAATACTATATCTGCCCGAAAATTGGTTCAAACGTTTTTAAAAATGAAATTACCGACAAAGAATCCACTTAAAAATCATATGTATATCCGTGCAAACTAATGATCAATAGTACATAGAATTATTCGTGTTTGATCGAAATACTTGAAAATATTTAAATCTGTGCTAGGAATAATGATCATCATCATCATCATGTCGTGCCGCCACCACGGATATCCCAAACCCTCTCTCGCCATCCCTCCCTATTATTCATCGCTTCTGGATGGTCACCAGGGCTACATCCCGTTGTTTAAAAATTTTATCAACGAAATGTGTTTACGAATCATAGATATTTGATATAAAAGTATAAACAGGATTTGGCATTAAATAACCTACGATGGTTGATATGCTACTAACCAAACCAAACGAAAATCCTCGTGAGTTTTCACACCAGCGTTAGCTGGTGGTCTATGAGTGGAGTTTACGTTACAGCAAGTCTTCGAGTCTCCAGGACTTTTCTCAGTATTCTAGCCGATCATAAGAATGCTGTAGTTTGGATGGTCTCGATTCTTCCTCTGATTTTCAGTTTCATCATCATCATGAATATAATTATTACTATAATTATTACATTATTATTATTTTGCTCATTTGAGTGCTTTTGACACCAGCGTTAGCTGATAGTTTTTCACTGGAGTGTGAGTGAAAGCAAATATCCTGAAGTCTCCATGAATCTTCTTAGTATACTGGCCTATCTCTTATTATTATTATTATTATTATTATTATTATTATTATTATTATTATTCCTTGCGAGTTTTTCACACCAGCCTTAACTGAATGTCTTTCACTGGAGTCGGGTTGACGGCTAGTTTCCTCAAACCTTCGGGACTCTTCACAGTAGTTTTGCCGATCTTATGATAATTGTTATCACCCGTATTATTATTCTACTCATTAAGAGGTTTTAACACAAGCATTAATTGGTGGTGCACGTGGTGTAATGGTTATCGTCGTAGGAAATGTACACGCATGCGAGTTCAAATCCTGGACGAGACTGATAGTATTTCACATAGCACAAATACCCTTGGGAAAGGTATGAATCCATTTATTCTCCCTCCAGCTATGGGTAAATAGTAGGGAAGACTGGGTTCTTCAGCCTTGGTGAGGCAACTAGTCTAGGAAAAGAAAAATTCTGAATTCAAACCTGTTAAACTCCACTACAAAATTGACCTTGTGTCATATACTGTCCAAGCGGAGGGGTTGGTAAATATGATTAACTGGTGGTCTTTCACTTTAGTATGAGTGACTATGATTATTATTATTATTATTTACTCTTTTAGAGTTTTTTTACATCAGTGTTAGCTGATAGTTTTTCACTGGAGTTTGAGTGACAGCAAGTCCCCTCAAGTCTCCAGGACTCGTCTCAGGATTCTGACCGTTCTTAGAAATGTTGTCGTTTAGATAATCTCTAACCGTCCGCCAACTTCCAAGTCCTCCAGGTCTTTTAATTATCCTTTAGTTATTGTGCCTAACGCACCAATCACAACTGGAACACTCGTTACTTTCATGTTCCACAGCTTTTTCAATTCTCTAGCAAGGACGAGGTATTTATCCTTCTTTTAACTTTCCTTCAGAATTAATCTGTGGTCCGCCGGGACAGCAAAGTCGTCAATTTTGCATATTCTCTTTTTTTTGTTGATTATTATAAGACATGGTCTTCTGGCCGGGATTATGTGATCCGTTTGTATGTTAAAGTTACAAGAGTTTATGCATGTCATTTTCTAGGACAGGTGCTGGGTTGTGCATATACCATTTGTTAGTATGGTCAAATTTAAATTCCTTCTACATTTCCCAGTGAATCACCTTGCCGACCCAGTCGTGTCTCACCTTATACTCCCTCTGAGCTAATTTGCTACAATGCGGTTATTATGTGATTGATGGTTTCGTCTCTGTCACCACGTAGCCTGCATTTGCTATTTTATTGAGTCTTATCTATTCTCGCTTTGATATGATTGATTCTTACGGCGTTGTCTTGTGCTGCTATTAGGAGAGATTCCGTTTCTCTCTTAAAGTTTCCTTTTCTTAGCCCTGTCCAGATTTTGTCGAGTGAGATATTGTTTATTAATCGTTTAAACCGCTAATAGAGTTGTTTTCTTTCCCGTTTTTGTTTCCTAGTTATTGTCATTCTGTTGTTCATCGTGTTCTCAATATCGAAAGTGTCCCGAATATCTGACTTGGGGCACAACCCAAGTATTTATTCCTTTGATTAGGTTTCTGCGGTATAGTTTTGTTTCGAGTAGTTTTTTCGTTCTCCAGAGACATTCTTTTCGGATCGTGTCTTTCATTTGCACTTGTTTGATGGTGTCAGCATCCAAGATACCCAAGTATTTGTAGGTTTCATTTTTTTCGAGCGTTCTTATTTTGTCGTGATTTGGTAGTTCCATTCCGTCAGTCATATGTCGTTTGCCACTTTTCATGACGACCATGGCACATTTTTCTATGCCAAATTCCATTCCTATGTCCTGACTCTGTATTCTAACGGCGTGTATGAGAGTTTCCAGTTCTTTTTCATTTCTTGCAAATAATTTAAAGTCATCCATGTACATTAGGAGGTTGATCTTCTCTTGCGATCTGCTGAGTTTGTATCCGGCTGAGCATCTTCTGAGTATGTGGTCCAGTGGCATCATGGCTATAAGGAATAATAAGGAAGAGAGTGCATCTCCTTGGAAAATACCTCTTTGGATCTTTGTTTCAGCTATGCTTCTTCCTCCTGCTGTCAGCTCCACTCTCCAGGTTTTCATGGTCTGTTCGATGACGTTTATTTGATGACTTCATTTGATATTTTGTACATTTTGAGACAGTGTAGTATCCAGCTTTATCGGACTATATCATATGCCTTTTCGTAGTCAATCCAGACCAAAGCTAGATTTTTCCGTCTTGTCTTGCTCTCATTTAGGATGTGTTGATCTATATAGGGTAATTCTGCTGTACCTTTGCGGCATCCTTTCTTTTCATCAGGGAACAATTCGCGGCTTGTTAGCGAGTAGTAGATCTTTTCCCGTATTTGTGCTGATAGTATTTTGCACACCATTGGTAGGCAGGTTATGGGTCTGTTATTGTTTAAGAGCAGTTCCTTTGCTTGGGTCCTTTTGGATTAATGTAGTCTTTCCTTTGGTCATCCATTCAGGTACTTGTGCTGATAGTATTTTGGTCATCCATTCAGGTATTTGTGCTGATAGTATTTTGCTCTCATTTAGGATGTGTTGATCTATATAGGGTAATTCTGCTGTACCTTTGCGGCATCCTTTCTTTTCTTTGTAGTCAATCCAGACCAAAGCTAGATTTTTCCGTCTTGTCTTGCTCTCATTTAGGATGTGTTGATCTATATAGGGTAATTCTGCTGTACCTTTGCGGCATCATTTCTTTTCGTCGGGGAACAATTCGCGGCTTGTTAGCGAGTAGTAGATCTTTTCCAGTATTTGTGCTGATAGTATTTTGCACACCATTGGTAGGCAGGTTGTGGGTCTGTAATTGTTTAAGAGCAGTTCCTTTGCTTGGGTCCTTTTGGATTAATGTAGTCTTTCCTTTGGTCATCCATTCAGGTACTTGCGCGCCTTTTAAGCATCTGTTCATTTCTAGTGCTAGTCCGCCGTGAATAGAGGTGAATTTCTTGAATCAGGGGCCATATATTCCATCATGGCCTGGCGCTTTCCAGCTTGATATTCTTTTTAGTGTTGTTTTGAGTAAGTCGATGTATATTTCCATTTTGGGGCCTTCTTCAAGTCCCTCTAGTTCTCTTGTAATATTGTTAATCCATTCAGCATTTTCGTTATGTTTCTTCAGTTGCCATATTTTTGTCCAAAATCGTTCGCTTTCTTTTATACCCGGTTGTTGGTATGTTTTCGTATCACTCCCTCCCAATTGTTGATAGAATTTTCTTTCGTTATTTTGAAATGACCTGTTTAGTCTGTATTGTTTTAACTTTTGTCGATATCTTCCTTCTTTGGCCAGTACTTTCTGGTTTATTTCCTCAAGTTGTACTGTTATTTTTCCCCATGTTGCCTGTTCCTTCTTCCCGCGTATTTCAGCGCCTCTCTTTCTGATCATTCTGTCTTGTTTTCATAGCTTTTTCATTTGCCTTTTCAGTCGAATTTCCCATCCCGGTTTTGACTGTTTCTTCGTGTTTTTTGAGGGGTTCCCAACTTCTCGCAAACTAATTTTGCTCCTGCATAGATTAGTTCATTTAACTTGGTTATATTATTTGTCAGTATGTAAGGTAGTATGTGATTTATTTTATTCGTTTTTATCTTAAGTGTTTTCCATTCTATGTTTCTTAATGTAGGTAGAATAGTATTTTCACTATTCATGATTCTCTTTACACTTTCTAGATTTACCTTTTGTTCTTGTGATAGTGTTTCTTCCTGGTTGTTTAGTAGTGTATCGTTTAGGAGTGTGGAGTTTTCACTTGCCGAGGTTTGTGGTTCTTTTTCGTTGGATTGATTTTGTTTAATACCACTTGATGTGTCTGGTAATGTGTTATAGTTTTATTTCAGTGTTTTTTTTTTTTTGATTTCTAATAAATCAAGGTCAGAATTATTATTATTATTATTATTATTACCCACTCATTAGAGCTTTTCACATCAGCGTTAGCCGATGCTTTTTTTTACTTGAGCCTAAATGACAGCAAGTCTCCTCAAGTCTCCAGGACTCTTCTCAGTATTCTGGCCGTTCTGAATAATCCTGTCCTTTGGATGGTCCCCACCCGTCCGCCAACTTCCAAGTCCTCCAGTCCCTTTAGTAATCCTTAGAAAAGTCGAGATACTTATCCTTCTTTTCACATTCTTTCAGTTTTATTCTGTGGTCAGTCGGGACAGCCAAATCGACAGTTTTGCAATTTCTTTATAATTATTATTATTATTATTATTATCGCAAAATTTTCTAATCTGCGTAAGCGGATTATTTTATTTAGAGTCTGAGCGACAAAAAGTCTCTTCAGGTCTTATGGATTCTTTTAAATTATCAGGCTGATCTCAACAATGCTGCAGTCCAGATGATTCGGTTCATCCTCTTTTTCCGTATGTTCTCGTTCCTTTTGTTGACTGTTCTATGATTGTCATATAGAAATAGTATCACCATCAAACACATCTTCCTCAGTTGTCTTAATTCGCTTTGAAATTATCTCTTTTGTTTTGTCAAAAAGTATTCTGTTGTAAACTACACAATAGATCGCCATTCCAACCCAGGCATATCTACGTTTGTATTCTTCTCAGCTAAACCTCCTTTATTGGATGATCGATTGCCAAACTTGTATCCCTAGGCGTCCTTTCTATTCTATTTTAGTGTATCTCGTCTGTTTTGCTTTAAATTATTCGTTTGTGTGGTGCTTATAGACTGATTTAGGTCTTAGATTATTAAAAATATTTATTATCAGAGATTTATTTTAAGCATTGCATATGTCTCTTCGATTACAGTTTCTTCAGTTTTATTCCAGCAGTTACAATAGAGCAGCTTTTATATCGATTTTGACGTCTTAGCTGGGATGATTGATTAATGTCAACTCGTTTCGGGTTATTTTATGCCTAAAGGGAATCGTCTTCATTGTACTTTCACATAGACATTTCTTGTGAAGATATTTCGTAAGAAAATTATTTTTTGCACACAACCCTATTGATTACAAATAATGATAAAACAGTTCTATTTAATCAATAAACAAGGCCCTATTAGTTCGATTGAGCGTAAGGGTAATTGGAATAGAGAGATACTCCACACTCTCCAGATCCCCGGAATTGGGGTATTACCATCAGGTGCAACTTTGGGGTATATCTAGAGCACCCATTCTTATAGGAGTCGTACCCATCTCTAGAGACTATTCACAGCGTATTCAAAGATCCGTAGAAACGGTTTACTTTGCCTGCGAGCCTATTTTTCAAATTCTTTATATATATATATATATATATATATATATATATATATATATATATATATATATATATATATATATAAGAATATGAAAAATAGGCTCTCAGGTGAAGTCGATCGTTTCTACGGGTCTTTTATATATATATATATATATATATATATATATATATATATATATATATAGATATAGATATTGTCAATTGCCACATTTGCTCTTAAAATTAATTTTCTATTATTACAAGTCATTTACAACAAATATTTAGCGTCAGTACACTCTTTAACTATCCTGAGCTTTCTACTTCCAACATTACATATTCGCTTTGGTGTAATGTATAGCACAATAGAACACTGGGTCCCAATAAAGCAGAAGAACCCATAAATCACTGAAAAGCAATAAACCCATTTGTAACATCAAATGATATTCTGAAGAACTGCTAAAATTTTCGATTCACTTCGAAAGCTGTCAGTTTCTTATCTGACTCTTCAACAGGCATCTCATGATAAGCACTTTTCAAGTTAATGTATTGAAAACGCAATAAACGGCAAGACTATGGACCATATCGTCAATACTTTGCAGCATCCAAGTCCTTATACTGATTATCAATCTGGAAGGAATCAATACAAACCGTTTGCTTGCAGCTGTTAAGAGGATCATTTACCACCACAACTTGAGCTAAGCAAATATTTCTTCTATAATGCCTTCACATGTCCACGTCGATGTTTATTTTTCAGGATTCCTTCATCCTTACTGAAGAGTCGTGATACAGATGCAAGTTTAATGTTTAGAGAGCAAATTGGGAAGAAGAAAAGGCCGTACCTTGCATATTCGAATGTTTAATATTTATAGTATTTATTACGGACAAAAAGAAATGCACGCATGGCATAATAGTTATCGGCGAAATAAATGGAGTCGGCGACCCTGGTTCAAATATTGTACAGGACCATGTTTCAATTTGTACTGATTCTTTTAGCGGAGGCATCGATCGATCTGATCCCCCAGCTAATGGAAAATAATTGGGTGGACTGGCTTCTTTAACCTTGGTGAATCAACCAGTGTAGAAAGAATATTCTGAACTCAAACCTGCTTTACTCCACGTGTCACATTCTGCCAAGGTTGAAGGTTTTGGGTAAATATATAAATGACTTATAAATGCATTACTCCTGAAAAAAAAGACTAAAAATAATTGGGGTTATATTTTTAATGTCTAGTGTTTTTGTAATGTTTGGTCTTTCTTTTTGTTTTTTTAGCCGGAAGGAAATCAGCCGTCAATTGAAGAAACTAGAGAAAACCGGCTGCGACTGAAAGCAAAGAATCCTTCCTTTGTCAAACTATTGTAATCGTGGTATATTTCTATACATACAGTTCTAAAGTCTCTTTAAGAACAAGAACAGTGCCTTTCCGATGTGGTTTGTAGAGAAAAAGCGTTAACTGTCAAAGAGTAGCGATGCCAAAGGAAAGAACTTTTAATGTCGCAAAAAGATCAAATAAAAAGTTCAGAATTGACTGGTAATATCGAACTAAAAGTATAGCAGTGTCAATGTAATGTCAATCTGTCTCATAAGACCAGGTGCAGGGACCGTTTATTCTGTGTCATAAAAGAGTTATTTTAAGTATTCACATCAGAACTGAAAAGAGCAAAGATCCTCAAATACACCGAGTGTGGTAGAGGGATAAGTTCTAATATTTACTTCTCATAAAACAGTCGATCAAGTGCAGGCGTCTCAAATTGAAAGACTTAAAATAATAATGCATTCTTGGGTACGTCAAAAGCGAGTTAAGGAGGCGTGTTTTCCATCACTTTAAATGCAAACCTGCAATACGGATCATAGGTTGCTATTTTTCTACTCAAAACCAATCTACATTTGATAATAACTGAGATATCTAAATTAACATCATAAATTGGGGTACAAATTTTCCCTTTCAAATTTTCTTTGATTTCAATTTTGCTGTTGTCAAATTTCTGTATTTGTCCGTTTTTTACTTATGGTAAATTCATTTTTTTTTTCATGCGTAACTTAGAATAAATTGCACGATAAATATTATCATAACCGGTTAAACAAAAGAAAATCCCATTTTTTATCACATTTGAATAAATAGCTGGTATCATTTCTGAATTCTTACTTTTTTTAACAATTTGCTCATAAACATTCCCTATTATTTAATTATTTTCTGTTGTCTGTCATCACAAGTACGCTTTCCCCATACCAATATAATTTTTTAAATGTATTTCGTGCATTATGAAACAAAATAAAACTCTTGATGCTTAGTTAAAAGTATTAGCTGTCTTTCATTCCAAATATCAGTTGTCATATCTACCCATTTTTATTTTACGCTAAAAGAAGTCATAACGTTCCGGTACAAACACATTAGTGTTTTATAAAGTCAGTCACCACTCCATCCAAATTCATTCATAGACTTAGTTGATGAAGATTTCCATAATGAATTTATAGTCAAATAATAGATTACCTGAATTTTTAATTTTAGACTTTCTCATCTGGGGTCTATACTGAGTGCGAGGTCAATAATATATATATATATATATATATATATATA
The DNA here is from genome assembly GCA_963585895.1 of Sepioteuthis lessoniana. Lineage (NCBI taxonomy): Eukaryota > Metazoa > Mollusca > Cephalopoda > Myopsida > Loliginidae > Sepioteuthis > Sepioteuthis lessoniana. The sequence goes on from OY757912.1 coordinate 90,881,240, forward strand.
TATATATATATGTATATATGTATATATATATATATATATATATATATATATATATATATATGGAATATTTAAAGTTACGGGTTTATACGAGAAAAGAACACTTCGGATTTGCTATTCCCCTATGCACATACCTTGATATCATCAATCTAAATAAGGTGATTAATCTTTCTTGTCATTATGTAAATTGTCTCTCTCTCTTTCTCACTCACTCACTCACTCTCTCTGTGTCTCTCTCACAGTCTCTCTCTGTCTGTCTCTCTCTCTTTCTCCCCATGCATTTCCTACGTATGTATTTGAGTGTCATGATAGTATAATAAATAATTGTTGGTAGGAGAAGACTCCATGGAATAGGCATCTGTGGATTATTACCTCAGTTTGGGTTTCTCTTCCAACTGTGAATTGCTCTTTCCAGTTTTTCTTAACATTCATGATGAAACATATGACTTTGTCGGATTAGTATTCTTATTCTTATTGGTATTTTTTGCGAGATTCACACGCTGAAGTTTGTGTGATGACAAGTTTCTACATGTCTCCAGGATTCTTCTTAGGATTTGTGCTGATTTTAATTGTGCTGTAGTCTAAACAATCTCTATTCTACCTTTGATTACCAATTCCAAGTCTTTTTTTCAATACCTTTTTCGATTGTTCTAAAAACACCAAGAAAATCTTACTATCACGTTTATCTTCATGTTCCCATGTTTTTTCAGCTCTTTGTTAAGAAACAAGTATTATTATTATTATTATTATTAGCAGTAGTTGTAGTAGTAGTAGACGTGGTGGTAGTAGTAGTAATAGTTTTTCATACTAGCGTTATCTAATGTTCTCTCACAGGTATCTGAGTGAAAGGTATCACATATACCTGAATGGAAGCAAGTTCCCTCTGGTCTCCTGGAATCTTCTCATTATTATGGGCAATTTCAATAATGCTGCAGTTTGGATAGTCTCTGTCCGTCCTCCAATTTCCAACTTTCCAACCCCTATTCAAAGGTTTGAGTACCGATTCAAGTGCGCCAATTACAACTGGTATGACAATTACACTAATATTTTCAGCTTTCTTTGTTTTTTGGCGAGGTCCAAATACTTGTCTTTCTTTTCGTTTTCTCTGATTTTAAATCAGTGGTCAACCGGGATGTATTGTTTGATACACGTTATTTTACATCAAAACTGTACAATTTGGACGGGACTGTTTGTATTTCAGAAGTGGCCGATATCCTGCATAAATGTGATAATTCAACAGCGTAGTTGACTGAGGTTGTAGAAAACACCGACTTCATCTCGGCGGAGAAGTAAGACTCCCCCAATTAGTGTCCAGATTATGACTCTAAAAAAATTGATGGTGAGCCTCCAGTTATGCTGGAACTTTGAGAAATGCGGAGTACGCATTCATTTCCATTGGTCCCAAATTCATTCTAGCTAAGAGTCATAGCTCCTGTCAGGGTCCTATCTATGGGTCAAATAGAACTGTTTGACATTTAAATTGAGAGCAGACAAATGACTTCTGCTGAACTAAATTGTTTGAAAGAGAACCAGTTGATAATTTAACTGTGTGTGAAATAGTAGATAGAATTTTCCACTTTAAGTAATCCGTCTGGGACCCTGAATACTTTGAAGTCTAACCAGTTGTACTCCACTAAAAAATAATGATATAGCAATAATACCGTATACAAGCTTAAATATTATTTCTGGGTATGGCTATATCTTTATTTTTGATAGATAGATGGATTCACTGATTTCAATGTCATGTCAAATCTTCTAGAGTTATTTCATGACAAGTCTTGAAGGAATCGGGTTTTTCGTATTTCAATATTTGTATTTTTCGTGCAATTGTTTTGGCAAAGTTTTTTTTTTTGGCACACGGTCTAATTGAATACGAATATTATTTTTAACCTATGCATGAGATCAAAGAGGTACGAACACTCTGAGTTAGTATGGATCTTAGAATAAGGATAATGAACAGGTACTCTACACTTCCCACATCGTCAGACCTAGAACCTAACCACAAGATACAATTTGATATATTTACTCAGACCCTCATTTTTAGTGAGTTCTTATCTCCTAATAGATGATGCATTTAGACTATTCTAAATCCAGCTGAGAGGCTGTCTTATTTCTTAGTATCGTGATATCTTTTATTTGGAGTTATATGATACGAAGTGTCAATAAATCTATCGTCGTATACAAGAAGACTTTGAGAGTTCCAGTTCATTTAATTATAAGAAAAGGCTTTGGATTCGTTTACAGTGCCAATGTTCATGGTTGGGATCCCTAGGACTTATTCATTAATTCTCTTTTATGGTTATTTCTCTTTTTCTCTGGTTTTCTTTCATTAATTTTTCAATTGATTACCAAGAATTATTTTACGCTTTGTTTTTCAACTGCACATTCTATCAGCGTTTTATTTTTTTGCTTAATCTATTACGTTTTCCTCTGCGCTGTTTTAATTATTAACATCTTTGGACTTCGGAGCAGTATTTTCTACAACATAATAATTACATTCCTCCTCTAACAATCTTCTTGCGGCAAATTTGGATTGTTCTTTTTTTCCAATCAAGGTTAGATTTCCACTTGAGTTGAAAGCTATTCCTTCTTCCACATCTGTGTTAGTTTTCTTTTAATATTTTTTACTTCTCAATCTCTTTCTTCGTAAACACCTTTCATTTTGATTTAGTATTTCATGCTCTTTCCTAATCTTCAGGCTTTTCTAATTTATTCCTTTTTTTTACGTTTTTTCTTTTTACCAAACTCCGCACAAGCTTTATTAAGCCCGTAAGTTAATGTTAAAAAAAGACATCATTATTTTACCCAACATAACTTTTTTCATCAAAACATTCTTCCTTATTAATTCCTTTAATTCACTGTGGGTTTAAGAATAGGTTGACTCAATGCTCTGCTGAGTGGTAGACCTCTATCACATTAAACCAAGTATGGGTGTTATAGCGATGGTAGTTAATGGTATGTGGTGGTGAAGGTCCTGTTCGAGAGATGTGGGGAAAGTGGTGTCACTTTTTCGTTACTTTTATTCTCAGCTTCTCTCTGGGCGAATCTATCAGCCAAATAGATTGGTTTCGTTTGGTTTATTTTTTAATGGCAGATCAGACTTCATGGGTTATTTAATGTTAAATCAATTATTGTAAAAGAACAGCAGTGATGCAATTTAATCCATAGCTGTTAGGTTGAGGGGAGTCATACATTTTTTCAATGGTATTAGTATGAAATTGATTATTATAGTGCGACTGAAGGTTTAACTCACTTATTATTTTGTAAGTCTTTAACCCACAGTATACAACCAATATTTTCTATATAGGATTTATATGCAATCGGTAAGAAATGTTTGGTTTGATTTCTTTAATTAATGACATATTAACTTCCTCGTTTTTTTTAAATTATTGATAGGGTTTAGAGATGTAAAATTGTTTAAATACTGTCAGGGAAAAAGATCTATTTTTGAGACAGGTTGTTTATATACACATAAGAGTTTTCCGGAGATGTTGTTGGTGTACTGGATATCGTCCATGGAAATTTCGAATCAACGACTAGCTTGTTTGCATTTTACATAGAGCTAACACCCCGAAGAAAGGTTGGAATCCTATAAATTTCTCTATAGTTATGGATAGGTCTGAATTCCCACTTGTTGAATTGCGCTTAGATATTGACCTTCTGTCGCGCCCTGTTCGTGCGAAGGGGTTGGGTAAATACATACGCATCAGAATTTACATGGCGTAAAATGAACAAAATAGAATTAAATTCTAAAGCTTCCTGTCGTGAATACATTCTGTAGAATTGGACTAACTTATACGATAAGAAAGCCTAATATCAGCACCGTTAATGATTTCTTGAATTAAAATTTTCTCCATGCTCCTTTGTGAATACAAAAAAGGACCAACAAGGCTCTGTCTCACTTGTTAATCACATATAAACCTGTAAGTAAATAAATAATTTCTTAACCAATTTCTAACGTCTACTTTCACCAAGCATGATATGGTTCAATCTATGAGAGATTTGTTTTAATGTATTCGTATGAGAAAAGAATACGTGAAACTGCGCTAACAAATTATTATTCATTTACACTTATAAAGTCTTTTACACCAGTGTAAGATGGTCGTCTTTTTGTGGAGTCTGAGAGACAGAAAGTTTTCTAAGGTTTCCGGGACCATTCTCACTATATTATCTTATCTTAAAAACTGAGTGGACTATATAATCTTCAGTGTATTTCTTATTGCCAATTACTCCAGTCAATTTTCCAAGACTTTCGGGACCGTTCCAAGGATAACAATTACGACTGGTCATCCTCAAGTTCCACATTTTTTTTGTTATCGACCAATATTTCTTCTTCTTCTTCTTCTTCTTCTTCTTCTTCTTCTTCTTCTTCTTCTTCTTCTTCTTCTTCTTCTTCTTCTTCTTCTATATTATTATTATCATTATCAATATTACTATTTACTCATTAGAGTTCTTCACATCAGTTTTTGTTGATGGTCTTTCACTGGAGTTGAGTGACATAAAGTCTCCTCAAATCTCCAGGGCGCGTCACGGTATTCTGGTCGTTCTCACTAATGCTGTAGTTTGGATGGACTCCATACATCCTCCAAATTCCAAGTCTTCCAATCCCTTCAATAATCCTTTAGTTACTATACTGAAAGCACCAATCACGATTGGTATAATCGACACCTTCAGGTTCCATAGTTTTTTTCAATTCCCTAACAAGGTCGAGGTATTTACCCTTCTTTTCACTTTCCTTCAATTTTATTCTGTGGTCAGCTGGAACAGCAAATTTCACAATTTTGCAATCCACGTGGATTCAGTAAAGGACGTAGTTTGAAGTTCCGTGATGGTTCCCAACTTCTACAAAAACCTGAAGAAGGCCGGAGGACATATCGGCCGAAACGTTGTGGAAATATTAATAAAGATGAAGACAACTCTTTACTTTTGTTGATATCTGTAAGGTCTGGTCTTCCGGCTGAGATTAAGAGAGCCGTCTTTATGTCAAAGTCCCATAGGAGTTTATGTGTGTCCTTCTCTAGGGCAGATGCTGGGTTGTGCATATACCATTTGCTCGTATGGTCAAATTTAAATTTCTTGCACATCTCCCTGTGGATCCACCTTATACTCCTTCTGTGCTAATTTGCAGCATTAGCTTATTATGTGATAGATCGTTTGGTCTCTGTTACCATATAGCCTACATTGGCTATTTTGTTGCGTCGTATCAATTTTAGCTTTGATATGATTGGTTCCTAGCGCGTTGTTTTGTGCTGCTATTAGGAGAGATTCTGTTTCTCTCTTAAAGTTTCCTTTTCTCAGCCATATCCATGTTTCTCCTATCAGATGTTGTTTATTAGTCGTTTAAAACGCCCATAGAGTTGTTTTTCTTCCCATTTCTGTTTCCTGGTTATCATATTTACCAACCCCTCCGATCGGGCAGGATATGACACAAGGTCAATTTTTAATCAGACTTTAACAGTTTTAAATTCAGCGTTTTCCTTCTCCTAGACTAGTTGCCTTACCAAGGCTAAAGAACCTAGTCTGTCCTACTATTTACCCATAGCTGGAGGGAGAATAATTGGATTCATACCTTTCCCAAGGGTATTAGTGCTATGTGAAATGCAACCAGTCTTGTCTAGGATTTGAACTCGTGTCGCCGTGTTTCCTAGTTATTGCCATTCTGATGTCTGTCGCGTTGTCAGTAATCAGTCCTCCTACGTAGTACTTGAGTCTTTGTATCGATGCGTCAACACTGTCTCCAATGCAAGCTTGTCCTCTTCCTCCCTCTTTTCTGGATACATATAGTCTGTCAACGTCATCTCTGGGATATAATGCCTTATGCATGGTCATTATTTTTCTTATTCCTTGATCCTTTTGCTTAAGTTCTTCTTTGGTCCACTTCAAAAAGAGTCCCAAATATCTAACCAGTAGTATAGCCTTATTATAGTATACTATTATTATAACTATTATTTACTCATTGTGAGTTTTTCACTTCAGTTTTAGCGGAGGTTTTTCACTGGAGTTTGAGTGACAGGAAGTCTCCTCTCGTGTCCAAGACTTTTCTCAGTATTCTGGCCGTTCTCAATAATGTTATAGTTTAGATGATTGCCATTCGTCTTCCAACTTCTAAGTCCTCCAATCCCTTTAATAATTAGTTGGTGACTGTACTAAAACCACGAAACACGATTGGTATAATTGTCACCTTCATGTTCCACAGTTTTTTCAATTCCCAAGAAATTTTATTCTGTGGTCTGCCGGGACAGAAAAGTTCATAATTTTGCAAGTTCGCTTTTTTTTGTCGATAATCATAAGGTCTGGTGTTCTGTCCAAGATTAGGTGATCCATTTGTAGGTCAAAGTCCCACATGAGTTTGTGTGTGTCATTCACTAAATAAGCTGCTGGATTTTGCATATATCATTTGCTCATAAGGTCAAATTCAAATCTCTTGCACACATTATTATTATTATTATTATTATTATTGTTGTTGTTGTTGTTGTTGTTGTTGCTGTTGTTCTTGCTGTTGTTGTAGTAGCTTTATGATTTTTACATCAGCAGTAGCTGATTATTATTATTCAGCAATAATAACTTGAAACCATATAAGTCGTTTTATATAATTAGATATTCACTCTTGAAACCATAGAATTACATAAGAATTGGTTATTTTAGGAATAGGTACTTGAAGCTATCAATGTTTACCGCATCATTACTCGTTACTTGAAACCATACGGTTTTTTGAAACCAGGCTGATTTATAGACATAAGATGACCCAGTCATGATTGACATGCTGAATGGCCCTATGAGTAACCAACTATCGACTGGTAATATTTAAGGCCAATATCAAGCCAAATATCTCTTTCCAAGGCTACGGAATTACTGATTCAACCTTTTACCTTAGATCCTCTCTCTAGACAAAATATTTACGATTTTTGGCTCTTCTTCTTCTTCTTCTTCTTCTTCTTCTTCTTCTTCTTCTTCTTCTTCTTCTTTCTAGATCTATTATCCCTTTTCTCTTCATTTCTGTCGATCTCTTTATTCTACTTCTTTATTTTACTAATTATTTTTTAATACATTGCTTTGTTTTTTGCTTTGTTTTGTTTTGTTTTGCTTTTCTACAGAGATTAATACCTGGGAAAAAGCATCTACAAAATCGGATATAGACTGTCATTCAAATCTCTTTTTCAAAATTCCTTTTAAAAAGCCCCTGAGGTCAAACAATCTGCACGATCACTCATATATATATATGAATATATATATATATATATATATATATATATATATATATATATATATATATATATATATGTGTGTGTGTGTGTGTGTGTGTGTGTGTGTGTCAGCTTTGAGTAAATCTTAAGGTATTTGCGACATAATTTCTGAATCTCAAATACGAAAAAACGAAAAGTTGGCAAAACCGACCATATATATATATATATATATATATATATATATATATATATATATATATATATATATTGTGTTTTTGTGTGTGTGTATGTGTCTAAATTTTTATGTGTGTGTGTGTGTGTGTGTGTGTGTGTGTGTGTGTGTGTGTGTGTGTGTGTGTGTGTGTGTGTGTGTGTGTGTGTGTGTGTGTGAACTTTGAGTAAATCTTGATATATGGCGGAAATTCTTTGGAGAACTTAAGTATGAGAAAACAAGTTAAAAATAATCCTAAAAAACGACGGTTGTCTTAATTCACCAGAAATTAGAAAACAAAAAAAAAAGCCTAGTTCTTTTAAAAGGCAAAGAAATTCAATTGGACAATAATAGAGGCGTTTTCTGAAAAATCAAAGCCACCATAAGTACAGAGAATTTGTCATGCACACAACCTGCAAATGACAGATAACAAGACACTCATAAAGAAAAGGTTGATCCTTGTTTAGTCAAGACAGGATGGAGAGTGGATAAAGAAAATGTTTCGTGATGATAAAATATAATACTGCCAATGAATTCTATGGCCTGACCCAAGCGATAAAGAATTTAGTGATGAATGTTATGCAACCATTAGTATTATAACAGCGCTAATGACCCAAATTGTAATTAGTCTAAAGATTTTTTTCAATATTTTTTTCTCTTTTACATGTGCGAATTAAAGATAAATTTAGTTACCAAGGCTGATGTTATATTGTGAGTTAGTGAGTGATCAGGAATTTGTATTCAGGAAATATGAAAGCTGTAAAATTTGCAAATCACAATAAAGATACACCAACGAACAAGCTCCGTTTGTTAAGGTTAACAACATTGATTTAATTCAGCTGATCTCTGTAGATTTTAGCCTGGTTTAAGCCGTTTAGTATAGATTTACAAATCGCTGACAGTAGCCTTCATTAAAAAAAGGTGTCATGCGTATGACACTAAACTGCATCCAATTGTTAGACCCATTATTTGAATATCTGGGTACTGCGGAGTATTACTTTATGGCCATTAGCTCAACTCTCGCCCCCTCCCTGCAAATCCACCTCCAACTGTGAACAGACTAAATTGTAAACGGAGTACATAGGATATAAACTAACACTAAAATTACCACACTCCTCAAGAAGAGATGCTGTGTCCAAATTATGAGTCAACGACGTCAAAGTCGCCGAGCAGCAACAAAATGTCTTACTTTACGACAAGTGTGGCAGGTTCTGCCTATTTCGTATAGATTACATTAGTCAACAGTGTTACTGCAAAAATCAAAAACACCTTCAGGAATCTTCTTTCGCAGAACCAAAGTAATACGTCCAATGAAATATGAGTAGCGCAGAACGTGGGGTTTTTAGCCTTAATAAGTCAACCGATGTGGGAGAACAAAAAGTGTAAACTATGTGGAGTGCGTTGTGTAATGGTTAATGTAGGTGGAAATTGACGTGACGAACCGATTTTAAATCATAAATCAGGCTGTTGCTTTTCATATTGAGCTAATAACCTTGGGAAAGACATAAATTAATCTCTTATAGCTCTAGCTATGAATAAATAGTTGGTCAGGCTGGGCTCTTTAGTTTTGGTTTGGTAACCTGTCAAGTAAAAGGAAAACCAGCACAAACTCTACTTGAAAAATGACATTGTACTATATTCTGTACGTAGTGAAGTGTTTGAATTTTGCTTGACTTGTTTTCTTGGTTCTCGTTGTATTTCTACTTTCATGAGTTATTTAATGCCAAAGCTATCCTTGTAGAAGAAAAGAAATTATACAATTCAACATATAGCAGGAGATACTTTTGGATAAATACATACATGAATCGGGAATATATAAACCTTGTACCCTGTGTAGAGGAAATTGCAATTAAAAGATATTTATACTTTATTTTATTTAATCGTGTGTTCTACTCACGTTTACTCACCATGTAGCGTCTCTTGGGCAAGATAGTCAAATCTATAACTGGTTTGGATTCAAAGTTTCCCTTCTAGTCCAGTTGTCATACCAATGTTAAATATCCCAATGACCCCAACTGCTTAGACATATCTGGTGGCATAATTATTTTATTAACACCTTATTATCACTGAAATGCAAAGAGACTCGTTCAAGATTCGAACTTAGGTAGCTGAACTCACAGCAGACCATGCTAACCCTTTTGCAACCAGCACATTCAGTATTCAGCCAAGCATAAAACAGGTGTAATTAGAATCTTATTCTGGCTAGAGTGACTACTGTTAATTAGCAAACTTATCGCTTAGTTCATTGTTCAATGGAGAAATTTCGATTATGATGAAGTCTCTATTACTGCAATCTTGTGCCAAATTAAACTACAGCTTAGCAAATGCCTCAGCGAAATTATTATGAAACGATCTTTAATAAACGTGTCTCTAAGATAATTAGCAAGGATAGGATGTTCGATTTCAGGGAGCATATAATCAGGTTCATCAATGCGCACTAAATATTCATCTAAGGGTTGTACTACCGCAAAAGAAAGAAAATAAGCTTTCTACGTGGCAGGCTTAGACTGATTCACGAATGAAAGTTCATGGAATTGGCAGGGCAATTTGAAGGATGTGAAGCTGCAAGAGAAAGAGGTGCTATTTCTCTCTTAGACAGGTTATTGAACAAACCTTCTGTGAAATGATGTCATCAGTATTTTATTATACATATTTACCAAACCCTCCGTTCCCGCAGGATATGACACAAGGTCAATTTTGTAAGCGGAATTTAACAGGTTTGAATTCAGAGTTTTCCTTCTCTTAGAATAGTTGCCTCACCAAGGCTGAAGAGCCTAGTCTACCCTACTATTTTAACCATAGCTGAAGGGAGAATAATTGGATTCATACCTTTCCCAAGGGTATTATTGCAATGTGAAATGCAATCAGTCTCGTCCAGGATTTGAACTCGTGTCGCCGAGTCCATTTCCTACGATGATAACCATTACTCCACGGTATTTTATTATCTGGTAGGAGAAAAATGGATGCATATTTGCCTCAATGAAGCCGAATACATTTCAAGAACAAATGGTTTAGAAATTCATTTGTACTGAGAGTATATACCTATTTTACAAATCTGCGCAAAGAATTGGACAAAAACACACGCTTATTCGCTCATACGCAAGCTCAAGCGTGCATAGCAAACAAAACACATAGAGAAAAAGGTTGCTTGGAACTGTTCAAGATTGCTATAAGCTATCATAAACAAACCCTGGAAGGAACACCTCACGAAATAATAGCTGTACAAGCACTTACCCCCCATCTGAAAAAAAAATGATGAAATCATATGACGTTCTTCTATAGACCTCCAAAAAAGGAAGTGTTGGCCGACCAGCAAGAACTTACCTATGAGAGTTCTTTACTGACACAGGATGTAGTCTAGAAAATTTGCCGGGAGCAATGGATGATAAGGAGGGAATGCGAGATAGATTCAGGGAAATCAGTGCAGTCAACTTGATGATGATTACGCAAAAATGTAAACAAACGAAAGCCAATTCATTATGCGTTATAATTCCCGAGCTGACGTAGGTCCGCCTGGTGGCTGAGCGGTAAGATACTAAGTACATCCTAAAGTTCGGCGGTTTCGATCCCAGCTTGAAGCGCTCTGGGTGTCTAGCTACGCTGAAGAATTGTGATATGAAACAGTCTTTCTGTGGATGACTGAATATAGTGAGGTGTTAAGTATATTATAAACTAAATAAGCAGAATCAGTTGTTAGTTAAGTAGACCGTTACGAGGTATTTAAAATTAATAAGCCTATATTTCTAGCACTGTGTGAGCACTTGATGCCGTCAAGAGAACCTTAAAAAACAATGGACGATTGTGATGGATCGCGAAAGAACGAGAAAAAATCCAGAAAATCATTTATATAAGAATGATTTAGTAATTATTCTTTTTTATTCACCTAAAAATAAGTATATGACGGTGTTCTCAGTGCTTACTGTAACACCGTAGGAAATGGAAGCTGCAGAGTTCAAATCATGGACGAGGCTGCTTGCGTTTCAGTTTTTCCCTTTGAAAAAGACATGAACCCCTTTCTTGTCCAAGCTATGATTAAATTGTTGGGTAGACTGGGCTCTTTAGCTTTGGTATTATATCTGCTCTTGGAGCAGAAAAAAATCAACGAAACTGTCATTCATTCATAAATTGAATATAAATTGCTTTCTGTTCGTTGTGGATTCTGTAACCTTTGTTAAGCAATCATTAGTGGTGATGGAAGACTTAATTGAAACTAGTTTTACACCGCTAAAAATACCACCTTCTGTCACTTCCTGCCCGCAGTCGATTAGTACATGTCCCGTGATGGGTTTACTTCCAGCATGGCGCCATACATTAGACCTACATTGTGTCACACTTTGTCCACGTGAGGAACAAAATGAAAGTTTAAGACAGAATCTAGCTAAGTCCAGATAAAGAAGCAAACGTGTTTGTAAAGTTTTAATTTGTACATTTTTACTGCCGTAAACCCTCAAGCTAAAAATGGGATTTTCTTACATTCTGAGACATTGATCACTCACTTATTTCCTGACAAAGAAAGAACATGATAAAAATATTTACAAGATTTTCATGAAAAATTCCATTTAGTAAAAAAAGCTGTTTCATTTCAGTGGGTTTCATTCTATCACTGCTGACAATCAAATGAATAAAATATAAAACTTCGTTTTCTATGAACATCTTTAAGAAAACGTACGTTCATATTTGTAAACATTTTTGAATAGAATATTTTTTTGCCAAATATAGACTTTTCTATTTTCTATAATCCTGAATGACATGTGTCTACATGTGTTCGTATCTCTGGATTTGAAATGTTATTGTATACATGTAACTGAATACATTTTCTTTCAAATTTATTTTTATACCTTTGTGTTTTCCTGAACCAGACAATATATATATATATATATATATATATATATATATATATATATATAATGCCATTATCTCAATAGAAGTTCAAATAGTGTCATTTTTTAACAATGTTTTTTTTTTGCATTTAATAATACTCGAAGGTTGATTTGTTATTTAACAAATTAAATCTATCTATCTATATATCTATCGAAGGAAAATTAGTCCGAATTGCTTTCGTTGGTTGTTTGGTTGGTTGTTTGGTTGGTTGGATTTTACGGCAAGTCAGCTATTGGGTTATTTTATGCCGTAGACGTTATTGTTGGTTGGTTGATTGGCCAAAGTTATTGGCATATAAACCCTTATCATTTTTAATACCACATTATTTCAATACACACGTATCAAAGACACCGCTGGACAAAAATATAAGAACACCCTCAAAAATGAAGAAAAAGTTATTGTTTACAATTTTTGAATTATGAAAATCAGAATAATGAAAGAAAAGGCATAAAGACGATTAAATTTAAAATATGGAAAAATGTCAATTGATTTTTTTATTTATATAAGCATTTATGCTTAATTTTATATTTGTTTTGACATAAATATAAGAATAAGCAGAATTATAGAATAAAGAGGCAATTTTCTCATGTAAAATATCATAATTCCCCTGTTAGCTTTGATAACCTCAAAAATTCGGCATACTCTCAACTATTTTCCGAATTTTAACCAACTGCTATCAACTATAAACCGAATACTATCAACCGAATTATATCAGCTAGCGTCTGAATTAGAACCGAAGGTATTTTGTCCCCATGCGTCTAAGATGGCATTTTTAGTTCAGAAGTTGCTGAGAACTGTTGAACTACTTTATAAACTTTTACAATAATCAATCCCTACATATTTTCTTAAGGATTTGGGTGAGGAGAGCACGCTGGGTGGTCATGAAATCTTATTTTTTGTTCAAGCAAGTACTTTTTTATTGATGCATTTAGGATAGCAGCATTATCGTGCTCAAAAATACATTTTTCTCTACAGAGACGACGCCTGCCTTGTGTGTGAGATGAATAATTTACCATCTTCACACAATCTGCTGCTTTTTGTCGACCACTGACAATCTGCAGTTAAAATTTTCCTGAAGATCAGAAGGGCCCCACCAGATGATAATAGATCCTCCTCCATTATGCTTTATTGAGAAATTCACTTCTTGAAAATTTTTAGCATATCAGTACTTCTGAAAGCTATCTTGACCGTCTAAATTGAATTTCTTTTTGTTGAAGAACTTTTCCTTATTCATTAGCACTCATGGTTTGATATGGACGAGCATCTTCCAGTGGTTCCTCTTTTTGCTTTAGAATTGATCTTGAACGATGTGTTCTTTTCGTATGCTCATTTTTTCGTTGATTTCATGCCTTCTAATTGTTGTAGTACTGCAAGGAGTATCCGATAGAGATTTCTATATTTTTTGCTGTTGACGAAGTTGTCTTTTTTACTTCGCGAACAATTATTCTCTTGAACTGTGGCGAAAAATGTTGGCCTGCCTGTCGGTTTTCTTGCTCCATAATTATTTGGACTTTTCAAGTAATTGCAAACAACAGTTTTACTGCGTCCTAAAGCCTTCGAAATTTCTCACTGAAATTGTCCGACTCTTTTCAAAGCTGTAATATTGCCTTTCCCATATTTAGATAATTTAGTTGCTTTACCTATTTACGTTTTAATAGCTTTTATATTACGTGGACTATATATAATCGAATTTTCAATTAAAATAAGATATTTTTTATCTAGTTTTTATCCGTGGTTGGTCTTATATTTATGTTAAAAATAATTTTTAAAATGTAGCATAAATGTTAATATGCATTGAAAGATAAATTGGAATTTCTTCTTAATTTAAAATTAAACATGTCTTAACCTCATTTTTCATGTATCTGATTTTCATAATTCAAAATTTGTAAACAATTTTTCTTCATTTTTGAAGGTGGCTTTATATTTCTGTCGAGGGGTCTATATTTATAAAAGAATAGTTAGAAGATAACGTTTTTGCTGTATAGTGGATCGTACCACATGAATTCCGGTATCGCGAACGTATAAAAGACGCCATGTCTCTTAAACACTGAGAAGCAAAAACAGAAAGTGATTTAGAGAGAGAGTTCTGAAAAGACATTGGTCAGTAGCAAGACCAGCTTCGGACGTAACACCAACAGCGCGAGACTTATAATACTAGTTGGACTGTACCACTTGAGTCAACAAAGGTTAACTTTATTTCACTGTATATCGTTTCCTTACCATGATACAACAATTTTAAACAAGTCGGATATCATTTTCTTGCTCACATTTAAATGGTTTTATTGGTGAAACCACTCAGAGTAAACCTGGATATATTGGCAATAAAAGTGCACTCCACATTTCCCATACCCGATAGACTGAACCCTCTGCATCAAATAGTTAAATGTCAAACAGAATACTCTTGTTTATGCGGGGATCTTACATCTTTACAGAAATGCACTTGGTGTATTCTGGAACCCCAGTCGTCTCAGTTTGGTTGTCTTGTTGAAATGAATTATATCACATAAAACAGTTGAGTAAAAAATGTATCTTTTACAATATAACTTTTTAATTTTTTTCTATTTATCTCTTCATTTTATTTTATCATTTTTACTTAAAAGTGCATCTTATTAATATTCATTTCAGTAGACTCGTTGTTAAAACAAACGGAAATCAGAAATAGAACGTGTCCTCTTGGTGTAATGGTTAAAGCGATTGACTGCGGAATCGTAGAGCGCGAGTTCGTACTCCAGTCGCTCTATTACGTTCACTTTCGGGCAAATACCCTTGGAAAAGGTATGAACCCCCTTATCCTTCCAGCTATCGGTTAAATAACACTACTAGTGTTCTTTTAGGAGAATGGCTTTGGCATTAAATAACCTAAAAAGAGTTAATATGCCATAAAACAAAGAAACCAAACAAAAGAAATAGAATGTTTTTCCGATTATTTTTTTTACAAAATTCAAAAAACTAAACAACGATAGAGCTTTAAAGACTTTATTTCTCAAAATGTTTTTTCACGAGAAAAAAAAACGAAGAGTAAAGAAAAACCTCATGCTTTCCATAAAACAAAAATAACAGTTTTTTGATATATTATTTGTGTGAAGTGATATTGCTTTTCAAAATCCTTTTAACGATTTATATTCTCTAATGACCTATAATTATAGGAAATATTTATATTTTGCCTTGCAGAAACCTTTCTGGTCTGAAGTTGATTTCGGAAGATTGAAATGCAGTAGTATTTCCTGTAAGATCTGAAAAATTTCAAAAATATGATGTCCAAAATGTATCCATGATTCAGCACCCGGTACTTTCGGAACCAAATTCGCTCTCCTTGTAGGGCACATATATTAGAACCATATCTTAAAAAAATTATTGTAGAAAATTACGAGGACTAAAAATTTGCTTGACATGGCGGGTTGAAGAAACCAGTTGGTCTATGGATACTTATTTAATTTTGGAGGTATATTTGGCAAAAAATATTATATTCAAAAATGTTTACAAATATGAACGTACGTTTTCTGAAAGAAGTTCATAGGAAACGAAGTTTTATATTTTATTCATATGATTCTCAGCTGTGATATAACGAAACCCACTGAAAGGAAACAGCTTTTTCTACTAAATGGATTTTTTCATGAAAATTTTGTAAATATTTTTATCATGTTGCTTCTTTATCATGAATTAAGTGAGTGATCAACGTCTCGAAATGTAAGAAAATCCAATTTTTAGTTTGAGGGTTTGTGGCATGTACCATGTACAAATAAAATCTTCCTTGATGACTGTTTCTCTATTCACCACCTGAAAACGTATCCACCGACAATGGCAGTTCTTGACCAGCTATATTTAAGCAAACTACACCTGCCATAGTTTCAAAGCTTTTCTTACCTGATATTGTTTGTATAACCGAGGCTAAATATACACAGTCTCTCCTACTATTTACTAACCGCTGAGAAGAATAGGGAGAAGAAACGCGTTCCGATATCACAAGTGCATTAGCCTGAAGTGAAACGTCAACAACCTCGCCCTGCAGGAATTTAGGATTCTAATCCTCATGGTACCCACCCCGCGGACAGTAATAAACTCGTCCTGTTGCTATTATTAGCGGGAGATTATTCATCCCGGAAGTGAAGGTCTTCCCAGCCTAGCAGTTTGGCAGTTAGACTGACGTTCAACACCTTTTAGCTATGTTGTATTATACTTTAGTAAATATTCTTTGTTCCCTCCAGCTATGGGTAAATAGTAGGGCAGATTAGGTTCTACAGCCTTGGTGAGGCAACTAGTCTAGGAGAAGCAAAACTCTGAATTTAAACCTGTTAAACTTCGCTTAAAAATTGACCTTGTGTTATATCCTGCCCGAGCGGAGGGGTTAGTAAATATGAATACATTTTGTCCTACGTAAACCCGAGTTCGCTTCTTTCTTCCGGGGCCTTTACTAGTCCATAACACACACACACACACACACACACATATATATATATATATTACTTTTTATATTTATTTAATAGCATGGAAGCTGGTTTGCCACCATATATTTCATGATGTTTTATTATCGACAATTATCAGGCAGAGAAAGAAATATATTGAAGAAATATTGATTCCTTCAATATATTTCGTTCTCTTCCTGATAATTGTCGTTCATAAAACGTCATGAAATATGTGGTCGAAAACAAGATTCCATGTTATTAAATATATATAAGAATTAAAATCTATCTATTTATTAAACTTATTTTATAATAGCTCTTGCAGAGATATTGAGCACTCTCTAAATTATATCGCATTTGGTGTACTACAAACCCATCAATTGAGATAGTGACAACCAACACTGTTATAATATATATATATATATATATATATATATATATATATATATATATATAACACGCTCACTCTCTTTTTCATCCATCCTTATAATCCATCATTCCCGGTAGTTCTTCTAGATTGTATTGTGTTCGTGAGAGAAGTTCTAATTCTTTACTAGTCGATAAAATATGGCATGATCATGTGTAGGAATCAATCAACATTTCTTATAAGTTTATTCTTGCTTCGCCCGCAGTTCTTTGCATCTCTTGTTCATTTTCTTGAATGGTTTCTGAAATGGGAGAGAAGTAGCCGTAGAGCTGCTGTTTCAAAGAGCGAAGTTTCAAGATAGCATGCAGCCTTCCTTTGTAGTTCCTATGTAATTTTTTCTGCATTTCCTTAGTGTCCATGGGCGCAGCTATTTAAGAGTATGAACACGGCTATAGTTTGAAGAAATCCTGTTCCTTTTAAAACAGGTAGATTAGACTTCAATATTATCGAAAGCCTTCCTCTATCATTATTGCGCTTCGCTAGGCATATGTTGATAAAATTTTCAGTAGATGAAATGTTGCAAGTGAGTAATGTAAACTGCTGTACTAATTCTACTGGCTTGCCTCTTAAAGTGGAGAAGACTTCTTTTAGTTTAAAACATAAATTTCTTTTCTATTTGCATTTAAATGGAGGACAAGGCCTCCTGCTGTATGCACTAGATTATGCTGTAGACATTCTCATTGAGTTAGTGTTTCGGCGAGAAGTGTTTGATAATCTGTGTAGTCTGGGTCTCTCAGGGTTTCTGCAGTATTTCGTCTGCTTTTTTAATGTGAAACCATTTAATTTTCCTAGATATATGGATGTTTAAAGTACATAATTGAGGCTGAGTAAAAACAAATGGAGTGCTAATGTATCTCTCTGAAAGAATCTGATGATATTTCCGAAGAAACCTAAATCTTCATCAGATTAATGAATTATTCTCTTAATGTTTTCTAAAGTATCATTATAGCGGGAATATTTTCTTTGGGATGACTTTGTGCTATTAATATTTGATCCATCATTCGTTTGTTTAAATCATCGAATGCCTCGGAGAAATCTGCGAACAGAACTGAGGCCTCGAGATTTTTGCTTGTACTCCTTCGATGATCTGATGTATTTTCAGAATCTCTGTAGTTGGACAGCGATTCCTTCGAAAGCCGTTTGGATCTTTATCGAAAATGTTCTTATTTTCGGTCGGATACGATTGAGAAGCAGGGCTTCATAACCTTAACAGCTATCGCAGTTAAAATTATACCTCTGAAGTTCTTAGTGATTTCAAAGTCGAAGGGAACGATGCAACCTTTCATCCATTTCTCTCATGGTTTTTGTATATAGACTATATGACGTATTCTGTGAAGAATGTTGTCAAATTTCTTGTCTTCTCAACTTCAAAAGTTAAAATTACAGAGGCCAGTACATTTATTGTTTTAATTTTTTTCAATACTGTGTCAAGTTTAACCACTGTAAATTGTCCTTGTTTGATGTATGGTTGGACATTAATCATTTTGGGGGGGGGGATATGTTTGTCAATTAGTTCCGGAGGGTTTGAAGTAGATTCTTGAAATATTCTTTCCACATGTGAAGTTTTTTTCTTGACTGGCAGCTTTTACGTTTGCTCTCGAGGTGCTCTTCCAATCACTCACTTAATTTACTGTCAGCCGTTTTAATCTTGATTGTCTCTTTCCAACTGAATTTAAATTTGATCGATTCGGACTGGAATCTATTCCTAACTGTTCTTTTTTGTGTGTGTTGGTTAGTTCTGTCAGCACTTTTTTAAGGTTTTGTGCTTTAGCAATTGTTTGTTACTTTTTTTGGAGTAAGGGTGATTTTGGAAGGTTATATCATTTCTTTTTAAATACTAGTAATTTCCATGAGACTGCTTCTTTCAAATTCGTCACTCAGAGAATGTTTCTCAGATGTCTTCAGAATTTAAAGAAATCTGCAACTTATAGTTACTGTATATTTTGTTTCTATCTCAATTGGTAAATGAGGACCATTGTAACGTGACGTTTTGACAATTTCTTACTTATATTTGCGAAGACTCTGTTTTTTCTTAGCCGCAGTGGATCTATGATCGCAAGATACTTCTTAAAAGGAGGGGCTGCCTCCCAGTTGATAGCTCTAGTGGTCCAATTTTTGTTCCTATAATCTACCTGTAATTTACCGTTATTTCGATAAGTGTAGGTCCATGTTTTTCTGACCTTTTTTTTTTAATTTCGTGTGTGGGCATGAATGAATTCCGCTAAACATTCGCCGTTTCTGTTTGGCAAGTTCCAATGTCAAAAATTTGAGCACTGTTTTGTCCACAGATGATAAGGAAATTGTGTTTAGGAATGTGTCGAGGAAGAGATAATATACAGTCATTGACATCCGACCCGGCCCAGCTGTCAAAATAGGAAATGCACCTGTGTAAATAACAGGTGCATCTGGTCGAGAAATATCAGAATATAACTTTGACCGCGACGGGTTGAATGAGTGTTATTTGTGACGCCCACAAGAAGACAGTGGGTGTTGAACTATTATATTACTCAGTGCACAGGAAATTCAATCAGTTGGGGATCAGACGAGTTGGAGATAAGATGCAGTAGAGAAAACCAGCACCCAGAGAGGCTGGACCCCAGGCCCCCGGTTGAGCAACCCAAGAGAACGGGAAAGAAACGCGGTTATGGCCATAGGAGTAGGGGTCAATATGTTGCAGTTCTCTTCCGTCTCCAACTCTCTCTCACACACAACCCTTTCAAATAAAGTGAGAGGTATATTTTTCTAAAGAACTGTGTCGCTCGTCTTTATAGTGTCGTCGTTATGATTCTGCAGCATATTTATATGTGTATGTTTAGTTGTTCATGACTATACAACAGCAGGTTGTGGTATACGATTCATTATTTTAACTAGAGGACGTGTTGTAAGAGACTATCTTTGTTCAGGGGTCACCAATAAATATAGCACTCATAATTCACTATTGAGTTTTTCGATGCATTTTAAAGATTCTAATTGCCGGGGACAGGAAAGTATTCCTACACCTTCAATAGCAGCACTGACCGAGTCATTCAACGAAAACATCCTACCATTACCGCTATCATTGAATTTGATCCTTGTTTTGTCATATCTATGTTACTGCACGCATTTAATTTTTGTATTGTGTTCGGCAACAGCAGCAATAAACTTGAGAAGTTTATATGTTACCATTATTATTGAATCTAAGTAAATTGGGTTTGGTTTTGGGCTCTATAGCTGATTTTTTGAAAACTGGGGCAAGAACTCATACCTCCACAGAATGTGCCTCTTGTTCATCGGCGTGATGGATGAAGTGGTTTAGATGGAAGATTTGGATAAGTGTCACGCTATAATTTTCTTGCCATTTTTTTTTTCTCTTCAATTGCCGCCTCCTTTAAAGATGACTCGCAGTAGTTAGTTGACTGAACTATATGCTAATGGCTGCAAACCTATGAGGTTGGTCCACCCAGTATCTGCTGAAGTGCTCGCAAGACCCCACATATGATTCATCCACTGAAATTCAAATCCAATATACTGCATTTCATGGTTGGCTTTGATAAATAATTTTATGGCTCGTAAGATACTCTCCCCACTCATATACTTTGAGCCAAATACAAGCTGGATCAAGATATCTGAGTGGTTGCCGAAGCGGGAAAAACACACACAAACACACGCATTTATGTGTGTGTGTGTGTGTGTGTGTGTGCATATGTATTTGCACATTTTAATTCTTTAAAAAAGTTCACCAGATCATATTACATCTTCAACTTTCTCTCAACCGTCCAAAAATGTCAACCTCTAGACTCCTTTATTAATGTGTTGATTAACAACGTCTCCCTCTCTCTTTCTCACAATCGCCGTCACTGTTTTTTGTTTCTCTCTGTATGACCTTTAACTGCATTATGAGATACAATTTTGTGTCATCCCCAGGACCACACTTTTTGGGAAACCGCCATGCATCACTGAGGAGAATACAGTTATAGTATTACCAGCACCAGCGACAGTGTGATATATTGAAGAGAGACGCTCATTATAAAATAAGTGTATGTAAATAATACCTTAGAAAATGCTATAGAAATGCAATAGACCTTTGAAAATATATTTATCATTAAAATCTAACATAGAAATGAAATAACTTTGGTTTTGAATAACCCATAAGGATTTGGTGTGTCCTTAAAAAACTAAAGCAATATAACTGTTCAAAAAAAGAGAGAAGAATAACACACGCAACACCCCCATATATACATATATATATATATATATATATATATATATATATATATATATATATATATATATATATATATATATAAAATAAGATGGTCCACGGAGAGATTTGTAGTTTTTGAATTTATTTATTCTTGTTCCTACATACGTGTTATATATATATATATATATATATATATATATATATATATATGTGTGTGTGTGTGTATGTATGTGTGTGTATGTGAGTAAGTGTGTGTGTGTGTGTGTGTGTTGGTTACGCACACACATAGACAAACACACACACACAACTACAAACATATCAAATATCAAAGAAGGGTAAATAAGACCAAAGTAAACATACTCCGAGAATTGGGGACAAAAACCCTTATAAAAACAAATTCGACCAGACAAGAATCATTTATACTGGAAACAGGAGAGCGTTCAAGTCTCATTGAGTACCCCATTTAAAAGGCCTTGTGCCACAAATTTTCTCTGATGAAAGCAACAAGCTGGAAACATACATATATATATAACACGTATGCAAGAACAAAATAATTAAATTAAAAAAATACAAATCTCTCTGTGGATCATCTTATTTTAAATATATCCTTATTCTTTCTTTGAACCTATAATAACCATCTTTAAATATATATATATATATATATATATATATATATATATAGTGAGATGGAGAGAGAGAGAAAGGGAGAGCAAGAAAGACACAGAGAAAAAAAAACAAACATAAAAATCCAGAGAGACAGAGTCAGAGACAGAGAGAGAGATACGTGTTTTTGCTCTATGAAATGCCTTGTACCATCTAACAACGAGTATCCAGGTTAGAATGAGATCGTTATACACTTTTGTGAATTTTTTTATTCACTCCATTACTCTCTCTCTCTCTCTCTCTCTCTCTCTCTTTATATATATTATATATATATATATATATATATATGTGTGTGTGTGTGTGTGTGTGTGTGTGTGTGTGTGTGTGTGTTTATCAAGAATCTGTTGACAGATAAACAGACACAAACTTAGAGTGACAGAGAAAGACACTGACAGAGAGATAGGTGTGTTAGCTATATGTAGGCGCTTTTAAGAGTGTTTATGGGCGAAAGAATGCTTGTAGAAGAGATGGGTATGAACTTTTAGACACGCCAAGGTGTTTAACTTTTCCACAATTTATTTTCGATACTTTTATTTCGAATGTTCTTATCTTTTGCTGACATCTAAATGCATTTGCACTTCGCTGAGTGATTTATTTTTTGCCTCTTTCAACGTCCATATCTTTGGTAAGAGCATCAAAAATTCAATTCAACAAATTCAGGAAAAGAAAAAAAGAAAATATCTTCTTCACAAAAAGCAAACAAACCAAAAACACGTGGTCGCCGAATGGAAAACATATCTAAAAGCGTATTTATTCATTTTTCATATGCTGACTTTATTTTTCATTCCTACCAATTTACATTCATAAATATTTTACGAAACGCATATGTATACATCACACCGTTTGTAAATATATGTATATATTACCAAAAGTATATTCATGTAAAGGTTGACAGATTAACGTATTCGTAAATATAAATGTATGTGTTTTCACATTCCTCTTAATTATAAGTTAATTTATGCGTATGTTTACATAAAGTGGAACATTAATTTTCGGTATTTTTTCAAATCAATAAAATTAGTAGGTACACCAGATTCGAAATCGAAAGTCAACCATCGACTTACAACAGTTGAACATTAAAGAAGACGATGTTAGTATTTTTTCATGTTTAGTTTAGTTTATTCTATAGTTGAGGAGTGTGAAAAGCCCCGTTTTTCATTGTCTGGTACTGAAGGACCGATGTCTATAAGAACGACCGAAGTCCGGCTTTATGATTATTTTTTTGCGTCGGTAGAGGCACGAGCGTAGCACATCACGATTAAGGAGGCGCCTTGGCTCTTCCAGAGTCATGCCGGGGTTACTGTCGGAGCCGATATGATGCAAAAAACCCCGAAATCGGCGATGAAGACAGTGCATCACTGAAGACCTACCATGATGCATCTAGGATGTATGATTGAAAGGTTACTGAATCTAGTGCCCTAGAGTTTGGTTATACATGATACTTTATAATAATCGTTTTATTTGTAATATATTCCATTAGAAATGATAAAATCCTTGTAACGTTGGAAGCCTAGCTTTCTAAACTTAATTTTTCTAAACCTTTCGGGCGCAGTAATCTGGCTGTTTTCTTTCCGAATTTCTTTTTGGTAGCATTACACAAGGTTTATTTGAATTGGCCAAAAGAGTTGGCTAGAGAAAACACTGTTTACAGATGTAACTTTTTCTTGGAAATCAAAAATCATTGTACCTTTCATACCCCTGAAGACAGTCTGCATCATATTCTTTACTGAATTCTGCGCCAAGAATTTTTTGATTCTCTTCCATTGAATATTTTTCCGTTCCAAGCACAGAGTTACAAACTGATATTTACTGGTTTAAAAAAAAATAGTTCTAAAATGCTATTCTCTGGGTACATCAGAGATTGTTATGAAATTTCCCACGGCTTGCACCTCTCAGCCAACAAACATTTGATGACAGACATTTGTTCAAGCCTAGAGAATTCTGTTTGATTTATTGCCATTCTTAATTGTCTCAAAATAGATATTTTAAGAAAAAAATATATATTTTTTTTTTGCTATGAATTAATTTTATATTTCTTGAAAAATTCGGAAATGGAAAATTATTT
>OY757912.1:90910250-91007750 GCA_963585895.1 Sepioteuthis lessoniana
CTTTCCCCAAGATAATGGAAGAATATAGACCTATAGGTTTTAGTCGTAATAATATTATATTGTAGTAGTCGGCAACTTCGGTTTCCCGTGTGATATTGTTAAGGAATTAAGAGGACAATTCTAAGCAAGATAACATAAGGCGAATAGAAGCTGAAAGGGAAGCATGAAGTAACAACATAGACTACATGGTAACATAAAAATAAATGAATTCCTTTACTACAGTTATATACACTTTCAAAGTGTCAAAACATATAATAATTGGACAGTCCACGAATATAAATGTCTTTTCTTGACTTTTGTCTTTCTTCAAATTGAGAGAGAGAGAGAGAGAGAGAGTGGTATACAAAATTTGGGTATAAAGGAGAAATGTCCCCAAAGTTACTTATCTTATTTTTCGACGGGGGTTCCACTGGAGAATCTTTCTTCTTTCACGGGCTAATAGACTTTAATCTATTTTTTTACACTGGCTTGAAGAACCCGGGGTGCTTCGTGTCTCAGGTATTATTTTGTCTTCAACCCGGAATACTGGCTATGGTTCGTCTGCCCGCTACGAACCCTGCTCAAAAACTAATGTTCTTATTATTTACTTCCGCTGAGGGGAGGAAGTCCCCACTTCCGTTTTGGGGTCCCAGCCAATCATTTGGCTTCTCTCTTCCTCCTTCCTGGTCAGCCGATTTCTTAGGGCTACTAGATGCCACCCAAGTCCGGTTACTGGGTACAAACATCTGTTGGTCCTCATCCCGACCTCTGTGACCCACATTCTCTCTTAACGGTCATTTTTTTTACGGCTAGATACTGTTAATTCAAAACGGGAGGATAGTATTAATCCTATTTCTATCGTCTCCGTGGGCTATCACGTGACAATATACATACGCACGCAAACAAACACATACACACGCGTGCGCGAACACACACACACACATATATATAGGGAGAGAGAGAGAGAGAGAGAGAGAGAGAGAGAAAGAGAGAGAATGCAGAAGACAGACAAAGAGACATAGAAAGTGATCGAGATAGATAGATAGATCCAAGTTTTAAGAGGGTGCGTAGTAGCTGTCATTTTTTACCCCTGTAATCATCAGATTGTGATTTGATGATCACATTATTGAGGAAATGAGAGTCACTATTGTCTCTGAACCAACGCTTTTGAATTTTGAATTTACATATTATCTGACACTGATATTGAACAATCTTCACTTATAAATATAAAAAACGATATAACTACATTATTATCATTAACATACACACACACGCGCACAAATAAATACATCCAAAACACACGCGCGCCCGCGAGTATGTGTGTGTGTATATATATATATATACGCTCCCGTACAAATGCATACATATAGATACAGATATACGCACATACACAAACACACACATAAACAGATATAAATATATATATATATATATATATATGTGTGTGTGTGTGAGAGAGAGAGAGAGAGAGAGAGAGAGAGTGTGTGTGTGTGTGTGTGTGTGTGTATTTAGTAACCCATTTGCATTGGTCGGATGTGGCCCAAGGTAAATTTTAAGCTGAGTTTAACAGGTTTGAAATTCAGTGCTTTCCTATAAATACACCACTCCAGATTCTAATTAATCAAGAAGGATATTCAATGAAAACTACTTCTCTGTCGTTCACTCAAGTTTCAAAGAAAATTGAAAAAAGTGGGGTGCCCTCATGCTGCAGTGGTTTACGAGATTGTACTGCGATATCTGTGTGCAAATTAGAACTCCAGTTGCTCAATTATGCTCACTTTCAACCTTGAGAAAGGAATTGACGAACATATCCCGTCAGCCAAGTGACAAATATTGCCACTGCAGTCCTTCGACAATGAGGGTTTGGCCATTAAATACCCAATGAGGGTTCATATGCTAATAAACAATAAACTAAATCGAACCAAACCTGAAGAAAAGTAGCAACACAATCAATCCCTAGAGTCATGTTATTGGAGAAACTCTGAAATTTACAAGTTGCCCAATGCGCAGCTGTAATGAACAAGCGGCTAAAATTATGGAAATTGAAATTTCTGCTGTGGGGTAATGTGTCACTCAGGCAGGCCATCAACTCCAGTATTGTCACATTATCACATTGTGATTATATTATGGTTCTAAGATGAGACAATTTCTGAAAACAATCAACTTTCAACAGTGAACAGTCAGATGAAACTTATGGACATCATTTGTCTTTTCGTGACATCTGAAAAATAACAGGGATAAGAAAAACACTCATTTGAATAAGACACATACTTAAACCTACACACACACATATATATATATATATATATATTGAGAGAAAGAGAGAGAGAGAGTGAGAGGGAGAGATATTGATAGACAGATATATATTTCTTAAAGAAAATTTTCAAAAAATACTTGAATATAGGAATCTTACGGAACGTAAAAAAAACAGAAGTTGATAGATATCTATTTTATGGATTTCGTAATGCAATTAAATATTTACTCGGAAGTGGATCTTATTGAAATGCTCAAAATTTTTCAAATATTATTCTGATAAAAAAAACCTGGCTATATAAACAAGATATAAAGAGCATATTTAAGAAGCTTTAGGTATTAAAGGAGATTTTTAAAGGCGAACACACTCGTGTACGCACACACACACACACACACACACACACACACACACATATATATATATATATATATATATATATATATATATATATATATATAACTAAATGGGAGAAAAGCAGATTCTTCTTTTCCGAGAATGACCTTGAGAGATGGGTGAAATGTCGGTTGACATTTTGCTTAAGTTGATACATAAACTAATTGATCAATCTAATGAATGTTTCCTAGTCTGAGGCACAACATGCAATCATAAAAAAGAAATCTATCTATCTATCTATCTATCTATCTATCTATCTTGATGTGGCTGCTCGTCGTGTAATTTATTGGGAATGGACATGGCAACTAAAGTTCAATTACTGGACGAAGCAGTTTGTATTTCACATCGCGCAAATATCTTTCGCAATGGCAGGGGTCTTCATATTCTAACTCTTGCTATGGGTAAATCGTGCGGCAAAATGAGCACTTTAACCTTGTTTTAACGACCGGTTAAGAAGGGAGATTTTGATTTTAAACCAGTTCAACATCATTAAGAATCGACTTTGTGTCGCATTAGGCCAGTTTTGAGGGTTTATATATATAATCAATATTTGTTGATTTCAACCTCAAATTAAACGTGTGGAGTCATCTGATGAAACAAAGAGTATAATCATATTCTTCGCTGAAATAAATTCATAGTGTCAGTTTAAGAAGGTGTGAGCTTTCTTATATATATATATATATATATATATATATGATAAATTCAGATAAAATACTTATAAGAATATATATAAAAAATGCGCTCATTGATACAATGGCAGAGAGGGGTTTAAAACTTTAATATCAAATATTATGTTTCCCTTCTGTCTGTAACCCGAATTGTGATTTTAACACACAATACTCAGACGGAAAAAGATGAAGAAATGTCTAGGCAGCCATAATTTAATTTAGGAGAATTGACCACGTGACAAGATGTACGTGCATATGATAAGTTGTATGCGAAAGTAACATAAAATAAAATAAAATATTCATTGATATTTACGGACTGAAGACTCCAAAATAGGAAGAAATATTTAGAAAATAATACCTTGTGGTCAATCAGGTAGTAAATAACACAAAATAAATTTGCTCCTATGTCTACACTTAGAAATCAATTTAACTTTTTTGGTATAGGAATTTGCTATATTCAGAGAGTTTCAGAATACTTAATTTTTCTTCCAGACATAATCTGCAAATTTTATTGCCACCTCTCTTCACAGGAGCTATTTTTCACTAAAGTCCTCTTCATTATGGTAGATTTTCTAGTTTCGTCTGTTATCTTGCATATATATATTTTTATACTGAAGTACAATAGCGTGTTATAAAAAGTGCTCAACAAAGTAAGCTCTACATGAATAATAAATGGAGATAGGATGAAAGTAACATTGCGTAAAATGGGCAATAATTTAAAAGATACCGATAATGTAGCTAGAATGCATATATATATATATATATATATATTTGACTGTCCGTGTCTGTGTGATTATTAAACACATAGATTTCGAGGTCATATGATAAGAGATCCACAGAGCAGTAATATTTCAGAATAGATCTATAATACCACCTTGGTTCTTTGGTGATATTGTCACAATGCATTGGGCTCTTATCCTCATGGCAAATCAATTCCATTTCAAGTTAATGGTGTGATTAACGCATACTAGCCTTCGATAAATGCAATAAACGTGATTGATTAACGATATCTGATTTTATGATCAATCCAAGCCAGAAGCAAAGAAACTACCATTACATAACTTTTATGACTTAGTCACTGTCAAAATTCTATTAAGAGCCACGAACTAAATGGGTTCTCGGTCACCAGGGGTCAGATATCCTAAATACAATAAATTCTGACTGGAGCTGTATTCAAATTTTACTGTGTACAGAACTTCTGGCAACTTAATCATATTCGAAAATACACATGTCTATGAGACTTTCTTTTTGTCATTCTCTCCCCCATATATATATATATATATATATATATATATTGAGAGAAAGAGAGAGAGAGAGAGAGAATATTATAAATATATATATATATATATATATATATATATATATATATATATATATAATGAAGTCGTGCAGACAACAAGTTCTCTGACTCTCCCTTTCAAGCTATCCATCCCTGTCATCCATCGCTATTGCCAGAACCTCTGGATGCATCTTTCGTCTAAACACCACAAATCTACGAAGCTGTTTGCTGGTCGTCCAACACTGGATCGTTCTTATGCTGGCCTCTATAACATAATGTCGCTTATGTATTCGTCCATGCCGCTTCAACAGTGTCCCGCATGTTTTCTTCGACTTACTTAGATAATTTGACAGGGGAATGGTTAGTGGCCGTACAGCTTCAGATTTGTGTAGTGTTACTTCCAGGATTTCTTCAAGACAAAACATATTATTCTTATGCTGATGATGCTGTGCTTCTTGCAAATGCACCAACAGATACAGACTCCCTTGTGCATAGTTTATTGCAAGCAAAAAGATGCATAGATCTTTACGTGAACGCAAATAAACTTTTTTTTTTAATGAAAAGGTATCATCTTAATTAAGTGGTAAGCATCTAAAATTTGTATAAAATTTCATTATTTGGACAATATGCACGAAATATTTCTTCTTTCAATATAATGATATCTTTATAAACACAAATTCAATTTATTTATTGAGTTCGCTTCAAAGTAGTGTCCTTTTTGACTTTTTCTAGAATATCTTGAATGTATATACCTTAGAATTCTTGAAATTTTCCTTACATAGATGATATATTATTTATACATCCAAAAAATACTGACTAGACAAAAATTATAGATTAATTGAACAAATTGGAATCTATCATGGATGGAATCTACATACTAGAAACTTGCTACATGTTACATTTTTAAGATATATATTTAAGAAATAAGGATGATGAATCAAACTTTACAATTTTTCAAAAATCCGCTAAAATTCACCCAATAAATTTTTGGTCACATGACATAACCAAAGTAAAAAAAAATCAAATAGCAGATTTTTACCTGAGAGACAAT
Organism: Sepioteuthis lessoniana; assembly: GCA_963585895.1. NCBI lineage: Eukaryota > Metazoa > Mollusca > Cephalopoda > Myopsida > Loliginidae > Sepioteuthis > Sepioteuthis lessoniana. The sequence continues at coordinate 90,915,875 of OY757912.1, forward strand.
ACAATTTTTAACCCTGAATATTGGAATGATAAACTCAATTGTACAAAATATTCCTTTGCACAAATTAAATATCACAAATCTTTTATAAAACTTTATATAATACAAGATTTTAAAATTCACAAAACGAAAGCGTTACCCTAGCACTTCTGATAAATCTTTTTTTCAAAATAATCTGTTATATACCGGGTGAAACGATAAAATTGTCGTCATAAAGAAAACAACAGTACAGCTTTATTTTAAGACTTTTATTGAACAAATCAATTCAGGTAACTTAATTATGTTGTGGAGCTGACACCTATTTAATGTAGCCGCCTTAAGCTTCAATCACCCCTTGATACGGATCCGGAACTGGGAACATGCCTTTTCCACAAACACCGGCGGGAGTTCGGTGAATACTCGGCAGATGGCGGCGATCAGGCTGGCTTTGGTATGGTGGGAGGTCACGTTGGTGATGTTCTCGACGTATGACCAAACGAGAGAGTCCAGTGGGGTTATGTCGAGGGAGGAGATGGGCCAGTGAGAGAAGGATACAAAGTCGTAGCACTCCTTCTGAAGCCAAGCCTAGGTCTCCGGCTACTTGATTGCACCAGGGGATCACCACACTCTTCAGCACACCCAGGTACACTTTGGCGTTGACTTTCAAGCCGACTTCGAAGATGTGTGGTGGCATGATGTGGCCCTCACTTGAAACCACACCAAAGACCATAACCGTAGCCGGAAATTTTGTTTTCATCACCCTGGGCACGTCCCTGTGATTCGTGGCAATTCAGATTTGCATTTTGTGAGTGCTGGCAATGGTCCTGTTGTCATAACTTGAGAGCATGAGTTGTACATCGGCGCATCTCCGATCTCGCTTGTTGAACATTGTGTCACTTTCAGACACGATAGAAGGCTCCTATCGCTCGTGGGATTTGTACACAACTGGCAAACTAGTAGACGGTCTGCAACAAAAAAAGAAAACCGATTTTCATTAAACGGAAATGGAATCATATCGTCTTTTCAAAGGCGACAATTTTATCGTTCCACCCTGCAGATATATAATTTTACCAACTAATTCGACAATGCACATCATCGAAAAAAAAATAATCTATCTTGGTATCCAAAATGTTATTAACTCTTCAAAAAATGTTGGGGCCTGATTTACAAGAAGAATAAGAAACCGAAGAAATCCCAATCTAGCGTATGTGCAATCTCTTTTAGAGTTTGAGAATAATAATAAAGGCGACATAGTAAGACCGATCGAGAAACGTATTTAGGAACACACCAACGAGATGAACGATTAGTGAAACATAATTTGGAAAACAAATAAATGTAATTTTAAAGAATTTAAAATGTTAGTTAATATACTAAATAAAAATACAGAAAAATTACTCTGGTTTACAAAGAAACTGAGGCAAGCACAAAAATACCCGTTTTTACCTAATTTGAGGGTGCTGAATTCAAATTTGAAATCCGTTTTTACTCATCACCTCTAGTTTTTTTAGATATGCATAGTGTGTATTTTGTGCATATACGGTACATAAAGGCGTATAGGATTCCAGGGTTAATTCTAATATTGTAAAACTTATGGCTTTTTTTTTTTTAGTTATTATGCCCTAAATGTAAGTGATAGAATTATATTATATATATATATATATATATATATATATATATATATATATATATATATATATATATATCAAGACGGATTTTGACAGTTAAGGCAGCAGGTCTCAATCCACACTCTGGCAGTCACTGGAAGAAGTTGTCTCGCAGGCGGCGCAGGAGGTTGGTGTCCCTCAACTATCGTGTTACACATCTTTTGGGTTACTAAATGTTAGTATTACATTTTCAGATGCACATTTAGTTTTACTTTGTTATATGACAGATGTAAGGATCACCAGTTTCAGGAATCAGAACAAATAAGCTCATTGGTCTTCTTATGAGTATGCAAGCGGGCTTCACAAAGTACTGTTGTTTTCTCTATCTCTAGGATAGTGGAGCTGCATCCCAGCATTTCAAGCAGAAAGAATGGGGGTCTAGAAGCACTTTTGTTCCTGGCGAACACAGCCTCAAGGAGAATCGTCTGGTGGACATGAATAAGGTGCTTCTTCCTCCTCTTCATATCAAGCTTGGTTTGATGAAGAATTTCGTGAAGGTGTTGCACAAAAATGGTGCTGCCCTCCAACACTTGTCTACTGTGTTCCCAGGTCTTAGTGCTGCTAAGCTCAAAGAGGGCATCTTTGTCGGACCTCAGATCCGAGAAGTGCTGAAGGATACTGATTTCTTAACTTAAAGGAACTGAGAGCATGGGAAGCATTCAAGTCAGTCTGTAGTGGCTTCCTTGGTAACGCACGCGTACCAGATTATCAAGCCTGTATTTAGAAGTTGCTAATGTCTTACGAGGATATGGGGTGCCGAATGTCAGTCAAGATTCATTTTCTCCATTCCCACCTCAACTTCTTCCAGCCAAACCTTGGAGCACTTAGTGATGAACATGGAGAAAGATTCCACCAAGACATTACGAAGATGAATAGCAACTATCATGGCAAATGGAACCCCGGCATGATGGGAGACTTCTGCTGGATGCTCTTGCGTGACATCCCGGAGGCAAAATACACCAGATCTTCTAAGAAAACACACATTTGACTGCCTGTGGTACTATGAATTGTGTAATTTTGTCATCCAAGTATATTGATTCAATCAGTGTTCTTTATATATCCTGTTTTATCTGTTATAAGCTGCTGCAACTCTTGAAATATGCACATATATTCTCTGTTTATGCTAAAATGAGACTATTTAAAAGCCTGAAAACTAGAGGTGAGAAAGCAAAACTATTTATAAATTTGAATTCAGCACACCTAAATAAACAAAAAAAACACCTATCCTCATTCTTGCCTCAGACCAAAAATTTACTTTGTAAACCAGTGTTATAGATAGGCTTTATTTCTAATGGTAATACTATCAAACAAACACCTTTTTTTAGTCTAAGTCATCGTTGATTAAAATTAGGTCTAAATACATACAATACTCATCATCAAAATTTATTTTTAGTTCCGACTCATTGGTCTAGTGGGTAGCGTGTTCACTTAATGGCCCGGGAGCCTGGGGTTCAATCACAGACCAAGTTATATCAACAACTTAAAAATGGTACTTGATACTCCTTGCTTAACCTCAGCATTATTAGGTACCTATCAAGGATAAAGTTGAGCAATCCAAAGAAGTTGTTACGCATTCCCCTACAACTCGATGTAGCAGTTATAGAAAACGGAGCCTTCTGTTCCCCATCGACGACAGTCGCCAACTTTTACTTATACAACATTTTATAATTTTAATATGATTTCTATTCAAAATAATTTCTAAAATAGATTTTAGATTACGAAACGAAACATATATATCACTTTATTTAGGATATTTTAGAATGAAATATTGAAAATATTTGAAGAAATTTTTAAACCAAATACACATTTTCTTTAACTTAAAAAAACCATAAATCTTATGGTATTTCTTTCTTTTATTTACAGCAAAAATTCAAACACAACATGTGATGTCTCTATATTTGAAATAGAACACTATTTAAGGAAATAGAAGGCTAAGAAGTTTTTATTTTAAAATATTTTCCGGAATAAGCATTTTTATGGCTGCTATAAATAGCCCAGAACATGGTTTGACAAAATATGAAATATCACCACACAATCATATACATAAAAAATTCTTCCTCCGAATATTTAGCTTTTTGCTTATTTTTAAATTCACTCAGACACAGACACATAGGCACACACACACACACACACACACGCACTGATATATATATATGTATATATATATATATATATATATATATATATATATATATATATATATATATATATATATATATATATAGTGTTCTTCCTTCTCAATAAGTCTTTCGTTGTCAGGAAAACAAGACTCTCTTGAATTACGAGACAATATTAATTTTATTCATGAATTTTATTCTTTTCTTTGACAATCCTATTCTCAGCACGTATTTATGAAAACATCATGTTAATGAAACAAAAACATTATCCCGATATAAAGAGAATACAACATTGCAGCTGTAATTATATACGATGGCTTATTTGTCATCGAAATGAGAGTTATTGATTTACACTCAATCAACGTTGAAACATTTGACTGCATTGTGTTGTTTTTTCTTTCTCGCCCTAACTTGTTTTGTTTTGTTTTGTTTTTTTTTTTGAAAACTAATTATCACGACTCCTCTTATGCGAATAACAGATACTGCTTTATCTAATCACAAAGCCCCAATTAAACGGAGCGCATCAGGGGAAAATAGAATTCATCAATCTCATACAAAAACACAAAAGTCGAATGTTATTCAGCTAGAAAATATGCGAGCGAATAATCTAGAAAATGAGCCGAGTAATTAGTTCGGAAATAATGTTCATAAAAAGGTAAAATTAATTGAAAACATATTGAGTTCATTTATCAAAAATGAGACAGATATTCAAGCTCATGTACTGTTTTGTGCAAAGACACTCGGCTAGATAAACGAGGTGCGTCCGGTAAGTATTAAAACATATTTAATATCTCGGTTGCGTAACTTTGATGTGATTTAGTAACATATATTAGGGGTATTTATTGAAATCTTAAAGTTACATGTTGTTATTCATTCGGAAGCGAATCCTTATTAACTTAGTTTATTTACCATATTACCTATGCATTCATAATCTATCAACCAATCTATCTGCTCAAATAGGAATGTAAGAATTTACAATATCTATCTATCTATCTATCTAGTTTTCTTTACAACTAATTTGCAAATACCCATCAGGTCCACAATCATCTATATAGGTTGTAAGGGTCCGGTCAATGGGCCAAGCAGATCTCTTTAAACTATTTTCTCATTTGATTGACCACGTTCAAAGATAATTCTTTAAAGAAAAACAAAAAATGTAAATAACAACGTACATTGAATGCGATTCCCTTACCTCTTGGCATGATAAAACTCTATGCAGCTTGACCCACCGCTAAAATCAGTCAATATGTTTACCCTATATTTTCGCGTATGATTCGAACTTCTGTGACATAAATTTTTACCTTATAGTAGAATATTGCATGTTATATAAGATACAAATTCAGTGCATAAAAATTGAATATTGTCGACTTTCATTTGATACAGTGTGGGAACGCTTAGTATGAGGCAAAGATTTAGAGCTCAAAAATTCGCTATATGAGCAAATATAAAAGTTATCTTTCTTTCTTTCTTTCTTTCTTTCTTACTATATATATATATATATATATATATATATATTCATCTGCAGACAAACTGTTTCGTTGTATATCAACTCTTCGGTGTTGCTTTACTTAAGTTGGGTATCTTAATCCAGAATAATTGTCATTCTAAGCTTAAGCAAAGACATTTTTACGTGCGTATGTTGCAGACGATTATTCTATACTCAAGTAATGAATATATATATATATATATATATATATATATATATATATATATATATATGTATATATGTATATATATATATCGTAAAGTTGGTGATCTTAGTCGAGGGCGACCTGAGGGCTCCCTTTTCGATAGCTACTACACCAAGCTGTAGGGGAGAGCACTACTCCTTTCCTTGGATTGTTCTACTTTACTCTTTATCCATACCTTATAATGCTGAGTTATAAGCAAGGAGGTATCGAGTACCATTTTTTAAGCCTTTGGTATGACTCGACCTGGGATTGAACGCAGGTCTCCCGAGCCGTTGGTTAACACTCTAACAATCATGCCAATATATATCTATACATACTATTCTTTCTTTGTATCTATACATCTAGTAATCGATATCTATCTCTATCTCATTATAATATATACATATTCTCTCTCTCTCTCTCTCTCACTCGCTCTCTCTCTCTCTTACACTTTACATGTATATATATATATATATACATATGTTATTAAGTAACACTGACAGCAGGGATTAGTAATAATCTTTGTTGACAGTGTTTTACCTCACCAATAGACGCCAACCTTTAAGTTGAATAGTAGTAGCTTCCTGACTGACCTATTTGATCTTCACTGTTGACCTATGATATTATTCTGCTTAGAATCTTGCGATGTGGGCCGTTGATCTGTCTTTGGATTCATCCTCCTTACTTCACATGCATCATGCTGCTTCCCATAGCTTCCGTTTATATATATTGCGTACATTTAAAAAAAACTTTTCCCGGCTTCATATGACCACATTACAAACTTTATTCTTCCTTTTCTAAGCCGATATCCTACATCCTAATGGGAATAAAGTTTTTTAAGTTTAGGATGAGTATATGGCCACCAAAACCATCTTATTTTTTTAGTTTATGGATTCAGTTCCTTCTTTTCGTTAATTAGCCTTCAATATGTTTATCGTACCGATACAGGATATAACCTGGAAGAGCTCCCGGGAGCGATGGACAATAGAGACTGGTGGCGAGAGTGTTTCATGGACATCATTATGATGATGAAGCATATATATATATATATATATATATATATATATACCTTTTAGTTCATACTGTCATCCTTTTATTTCAGTTTATGCTTGTCGGGTATAATCTTACATACTTTTATATGTAGCTAGTTTTTTCCTTCCTGATATTTCATTGTTATCAATCTTATGATACTTTTTACACGAGTTATTTTTGCACTTGAATTCGAGCAGCAACTATTCGAAAGACAAACGGCTGACCGTTTTTATATGCGTCTTATTAGTTTCCCGCTATACATTGCTCTATTATATTTAGGAACCAGTTAAATCCATGTGCTTAAATCTTTGAACACATAGCTTTCGGGAAGTTCCTCTTTTTTAATTTTATTCTTAACAATACTTTATTTGCATTATTAGGAAGACTGTTTTTTCTTCGATCATTTGTTATATATATATATATATATATATATATATATATATATTGAGAGAGAGAGAGAGATGCTATAATACAAAGGGTAACATATTTAGTGTTATTTTTTATTAGTCTCAAGTTGTTTAAACCTTAGGTGATCGGCAAGTGAAATGGTTTGTAAAGAAATTTGTTTTTTAAAATGTCTTTTTTCAAATAACTACCTCATATGACTCGATATATTATAGATGAGGTGACAAAAATGATCTATATGGGTACATATGCATTTGATGAACAAAAATTAATAATTTATAGCCAATAAGCTTTAGCTCAATATTATATATTTGCTATTGTTTAAACTGAGGGATATTTCTTTCTGAGAAAGATTTCTTAAACATATGGGGAGTGTATTTCAGCACACACACACACACACACACACACACACACACACACACACACACACACACACACACACAGTCCCCCATCCAAGGAAGTGAGCACGATCGCGAAATAATTAACAGTTGCCATTCGCGTAATGCAAAACTCCTCTAAAGAATTGAGCCTTTCAATCTCGGTAGGCGCAAAAGGAAAACAGAAGTCAACATTTAATATATATAGGTTAAATTCTCTGGCTTACGATGGGATTGGTGGTGCCTGTGAATTTACCCTCTTAGCCAGACGTAAAATTTGCCAAGTTTCAATCCCATCTTGAGGCATCTTGCGTGTCTAGCAACAGTGCTGAGTTTTGATACAACGAAACAGTCTGTTTCTGAATGAAAAAAAATATATATGTGTGTTTGTGTGTGTGTGTGTGTGTGTGTGCGAGTGTGTGTGTGTGTCTGTATGTCGGTCTGCCTGTCTCTGTGTGTGTCTGTGTGTGTAGGAGGCGAGTGTGTTAGCAATCACTAACCACACATAAGACAGTGCTCCATGCCCCAAATACTGAAATAACCTAGTGAATATTGACTCTCAGTGTAACCGATCCATTTTGAAGCCTGCTCAATGATTGGCATAACCTGATGACTGTCAAGTGTCACACAACAAATATATGAAAACCATAAAATGAAATATAAGTTTTAGGAAAATACAGATTTTCATTGGTTAAATCGAACATGTTTACAAAGGCAGAAGACTGTCTTTTTCCGTAAGTTCAAATGACTTGAAGATAAATCTGTTTTGAAAATGTTATGATCATCATCATCATATCGTGCTGGCAGCACGGATATCCCTGACCCTCTCTCGCCACTCCTCCCTATCGTTCATCGCCCTAGGCAGGTCTTCAGGACAACAACCTGTATCCTCACATAGCTGCTGAATGTACGTTCGAGCTGGTCGTCCTGCTTTTGCGCGGCCATGTGTGGGGATCCATAAGAGTACATCTCTTATGAGTTCATCTCTGCTTCTCCAGCAGTGTCCTGCATGTCTGGTTCGTCTAACTTGAATAGTTTTCGTGATAGGGGGCAGGTGGCGGTATAGTTGGTGTCTTGTGGGGTGTTGCCGCCAGGACTTGTTCAAGATTGCACGCAGCATTCTTGTGTAATTGCCATCTAGTTTCTTCTCCAGCCGTTTTGTTAGCGTCCATGTAGTGTATCCATATAGCAGTATCGATGTGACCGCTGCCTGGAAGAAACTGCGTTTCATTTTATCGGTTAGGTCTGATTTCCATATAGTCGATAGCCTATTGATAGCTGTCCATGCTTTCGTTAACCTCGTTTCGATGTCCTTTTCGGTTGATTCGACGCTGCTTCCTAGGTACGTGAATTTGTCTACTAGTTTAAGTGGGGTTCCTTCTAGAGTGGAGATGTCCCCCGTTTGGTTATAGCACATATATTCCGTTTTGTGTGCATTAACATGGAGGCCTATGCTTGCTGCTGCTCGTTCCAAACTATGCAGAAGTGTTTCGGCTTGGTCAGGTGTATTTGCCAGTATCGCTATGTCATCGGCGTAGTCGGCGTCGGTAATTGTTGTTGCGGGGTATCTTCTGCTTCTTTTCTTCGTCAGTTCGAAGCCATTCTCTTTGATTTTGTCAATCGATGTTCTAAGTACGTAGTCTAGACAAATGATAAAGAGGTACGGAGCCAGCGTGTCCCCTTGTAGTACTCCTGCTACAATGTCGAAGTATTCTGTGTCTCCATCTGGTGATCGTACTTTTACTTTAGTGTTTCTATAGAGAATCGTTATTGCCGCTAGGGTTTCTTTAGGTATGCCGTACCCTAGTAGGATTTGTTCCATCTTTCCTCTGTGAATGGAGTCGAAAGCCTTGGTAAAGTCGACAAATATTAATGTCGCTTGTAGGTTCTTTGCCCGTACACCTTCAAGGATTCTGCGGATGGTTAATATTTGTGAGGTCGTGGATCTATTTCTTCGGAAGCCATTTTGGTTTTTCCTAAGTATGTTGTCGATTTTGTGTTCTATTCGGTTTCGTAGTAGGGCATTGTAGATTTTGGCAGCTATGGATGTAAGTGTTATGCCTCGGTAGTTTTTGGCTAATCTGAGGTCCCCCTTTTTAGGGAAGGAGAGTATGCATCCCTTCATCCATCTATCTATCGGATTTTGATTGTATACTGCGTTGCCGTGTCGGAGCAGTATGTCGTCGAATTGTCTGGTCTTCTATACTTCCGGGGGAATTTCGTCCAGCCCTGCAGCTTTCCTATTTTTAATTTTTCTGAGAACCGAGTCGAGTTCTTCTTGTGTGAACGGTCCAAGTTTAATGTCTAATTGTTTGCTAATTATTCTGGTGATTGGTTCATGCGTTATTTTTGGTGGGTTTCCAAGTAAGTTTTCGAAGTGTTGTTTCCACAGTTTTATTCTTTCTTGTTGGTTTGCTGCTTTAAGTTTTGCTTTGGCTGCGTTCTTTCTTCTGCTCACTTCGTTTATTGTTTGCCAGGCAATTCTAGATTGTCTATCTTCCACCGAGTCTCTAATCTTATCTATCTGATTTTGAATGTATTCTGTCTGTTCCTTTATATATATGCCTGCTAATTGATATTGTGCCGTTTTTAGTTTTAAGGCATTTGTGTTTGTTGGGTTTTTTCGATAGTTTTTGGAGGCTGTTTTCACTAGTGCACGTTTTTCTCTCACCGCTAAAGTTTCCCATGGGACTCTATATTTAGTTTTAAGTTTTGTTGGAATGTATTTTGCTGCTGCCTCGAGGTGTGCATTGACGAAATTTTCGTATTCGTCGTTTGGTGTACTTTTTTCCGTCTTTTCTTGTAGTGTTTCGAATCTGTTTCTTAATTCTAATACGTATTTATCTCTTATATCTTTGTTGTTTAATAGGGCCCAGTCATAGTGTTTGGTGGTCGCTGTTCGTTTGGCGTTTTTTCGTAGGCTTAACCGTATTTTCGCCGTGACTATTCGGTGATCGGTGGACACACCCTCAAAAGAGGAGTATGCCTCGCAATTCAATGCACTATTCTTCCATTTCTTGTTTATAAGGACGTAGTCTATCTGTGCTTTAGTATTGTTTGCGTACGTGTATGTCCATAGTTTGCCCTCTCTTTTTTGGTAGTTTGTATTGGGGCATGCCAATCTATTTTCTATCATGAATCTGTTAGATGTTGCCCATTTCTATTTGACGTGTTGTGGAGGCTGTATTTGTTGTTTCGGTTTTTCCCGATTTGTGCATTCATGTCTCCGCCAATGACTAACATGTTGTGTTTCGGGATGCTACGCACTAATTAGGATAACTCATCGTAGAAGGTGACTATTTCATTTTCTTCACTAACATTGGTGGGGCTGTAGCATGAGATGATTGTTGCTCTGGGGTTTCCGTTAAATGTAGCTGCCATCATTCTAGGTTGTATTTTCTCAACGCTATTAAGCGTTTTTAGTGCTCTAGGTCCTATAAGTAATCCTACCCCTCCTACTGCGGCGTTGACAGAGTTTTTCCATGCGGATACAGTGGCGAGCGACCAGCAATTGCCAGTTTCGTGATATTTGATATCTTCAGTGTGCGTGTATCTTTGTTCTTGTATGCATATTATGTCTATCTTATGTTCTTCGGCCGATATGATTAGCTCTGGGAGTTGTCCTATTCTATTTAAGGTTCTTACGTTAAATGTGGAAATGTTATGATAACACACTGCAAATATATTAATGAATTCTTCTTCTTCTTCTTCTTCTTCTTCTTCTTCTTCTTCTTCTTCTTCTTCTTCTTCTTCTTATTATTATTATTATTATTATTATTATTATTATTATTATTATTATTCGTAGTAGTAGTCAATTGAAATCCTATAAGTGTGTATAATTCATTGAGATTTGATAGGAATATTTGAAAGTACGTAACTGTGGAAATTGTATCAAAAACAAAAACCTGATATTGTAATACTGTGAAAAGACAAATGATTACAGGTATTAAAAATTGAAGATTAAATAAAATCCAGTGGAACAATGAAATATAGTTATGATTGTAATAAAATATTTTAAAATGAATTAGATTTCGTCACGATAATTTCATTGACTGCTAAACAAATAGACCTAACTAAACCAAACCTCATGTACAGATGTATTGCTTGAATGAGTATTCCGTTACTTTGAGCAGAAGTAATCGCATTCTGTGTGTGTGTGTGTGTGTGTGTGTGTGTGTGTGTGTTTTATTGCAGCTGCTTCTTCCGAGTTTTTTTTTTTGCACACGGTCCTATCAAATACGAAGATTTTAATATATATATATATATATATATATATATATATATATATATATATATATATATATTTAACCCGTGGAGGGAAACCTAACATACACTGAAACTCTCGCTTACAGTGGACCTATGAGTAATGTAAATAATGAGGCACTTCACAATCTTCCTATCTCAAGAACTGAAATCTCACCATCATATACTGCCGAGGGTCATACCCAGAAAAGACGTTAGGTCAATTCTTACTTCAATGAAGAAGATCCTCTCAGCGAATTTGAATTGGTTTGTTAAGGTTTTATTATAGTATATCAATTATTGTAGGTTATTTAAAGCCAAATCAGATTCATACATATATATTTGATTTATACGATTTGTAAACATAAGTCAACAAAGTTAGATAATTCCAAGAATTGATATGTATCACTAACATTCAATTAAACATCAGTCATTTGTTTACACAAACTTAAATGATTAAACGGTTCTATTTCAAGCAATTTGATTTAGCATAAATCCTTGTTAGCATTCAGTTTAAACGTCAAACATTTCTATTCATCCCATAGATAGGACCCTATCAGGTGCTACCACTCCGGCCCAGAGTGGACCTGGGAGCGATGGCATTCCCCAAAGCTGCAGTATTACAAGAGACTCAATCCTCAGATTGTTTACTCTCATACCCTGGACACACGTTGAGGATGGACGTTCTTATCCCTCCGCTGAAATTCCGATGTTGTATTCAATAGCACTCACACTCGACTGGGTTGGCGTATTCAAAGTCACACTGACAAGGATATGTACGGATTTAGATATTTAGCCTCAGTATATAACGACTACGTTTGAATATATATATATATATATATATATATATATATATATATATATATATATATATATATATATATATATATTGAATTAAAACAGCGTACTCTAATTTTTATTTGTTATAAGTAGCCTTTTTTTCCTCTCATATATATATAAAGAGAAATTATGGAATAGATTAGAAATTGGAAGTGAGTGGAGTATCTGTTATTTCTTGGATATTTTTGCATCAATCGAGTAAAACTGTATTCATTCAACGTTGGTGTTGTACGACAAATATTTTCGTTTTTGGCCGAGAGAAAACAATTTTTCCCGTTGCCTTTGATTGCAGAGATTTTTCGACAAATGTTCACGATTATCTACGAGTAACTAGAATTTTCAACGTTCATTGTGGAATACTCAACAAAATTAATTGCTGTTGCTTCTTCTTTCTTTTTTCAATTATTTTCTTTTTTTTAAGATGACAGGGACAAATCCATATTTATATAATCAAGAAATTATAAGAACTGTGCTTTTCCAGGGATAGTATTTTTGTTTAATCATTTATACAGATTAAAAAATGTTATAATTTCTGTCGGTGTCCTTTTTTTCATGTGATTTTAGAATATGTTCACTCTTCATGTACACACATTTTTCGAATCCTATCAAGACGATCTCTGTAATATAAATTTGATTTCCAAATAGAGATACACCTATGGAAATATTAGTAGTTTTTAATCACCCATTGAATATTCTATGAAGGTGTGAGCAGTGATGGTTTACATATCAGGACTGAAATTATATCACACGGTTGCTCCCATGTGTGAGTTAATATTTTAATTCTCTGTATATTTATTCACATGTTGAAGGGGATTATTTTGATTAACAAAAGATTTTACTTCGTCGCAAAAAAGAAAGAAAAAGAAATACAAGTTCCTTTCTAAAAAAAAAAAAAAGCTGGCTTGTTTATACTGGTTGGCAGTTTTACGGCATATCAACGCTCATGGATTATTTAGCGCCCAGTCCTTTTTATACTTATTAAGTATGTATAATTTAGAGATAATTAGTTTGAAGTTAATTATTTTTTGTGGGAGCCTTACCCATCTCACCATAATGGACTCTTCTCACCGTTATTAGTACGGAGAGATTTCGCTGCCAGACGGCAGATCAGAATCGGTGTTATCCGAACAGTACGAGACTTCTTTTCTATGTAACTCTATCTTTCTTGTGTAATATAATCTGTTATCTAATATCCGTGTTTGTGTTTTCATTAGTGACCCTTTCAGGGGCCACAACACTATTTCTAAACGAACTAGAGTTCATTTCTTTCAATTATTGCCATCTTACATTAATAGTTTTATTCGCACACATTTAAATGGTTTCATGTATTGCGATCAAACACTATTAAATTTATTTGCTTGCAGTTACATCATTTGAAGTGTTGTGATATGACACTAATAGTTTTATTTGGTCACTGTTAAATATTTTCACTTATTGCTAACACTGATATCTTTTTTGCATGCAATTAAATCGTTTAAATCATTGCTATCTAACACATTTTTTTATTTGTACACAGTTTAATAGTTTCAAGTATTGCTATCGAACAATAATAAATTCATTTGCGAATAGTAAAATGTTTTCAAGTATTGTTATAAAAAACAAGTAGTTTTACTTGCTGACAGTTAAATAGTATTAAGTACTGCTATCTAACATTAATTGTTATATACGCTCACAGTTAAATGGTTTCAATTACTGCTATCTAAAACGAAAAGCTTTATTCATGCACAATTAAATGGTCTCAATGATTGCTATCAACATTAATAATTTTATTTGCGCACAGTTAAATAGTGTAATGTATTGTTATCAAGCATTAGTAATTAAACTCAGCATTATGTCTTTGTTTGGACACTGTTAAATGGTTCCAAGTATTGCAATTTAACGATGACGATGTAATTATATAACAGCCATTCGTTTGCAAACATTTTAACGGTTTCAAGTATAGAAAGTAAATATTTCTATTCGATCAATAGATTGGACCCTAACAAGTGCTACCACACCGGATCAGAGTAGAATTGCGTCTAATGACAGCGTAGAAGTACCTCAAATTCCATAAAGGCCCAACTGGAGCCTCATTATCAGATGGTTTAGAGTCATATCCAGGGCACTTTTTAAAGGGAGGCCTTAACCCTCAGCAGAGCGGTAGTCGGTATTCTCCAGCTCCAGCCGACTTGGCTGACCTATTTATAAGTCAATTTCAGTATTAATTGTTGATCTATATTATACCTATACACAATTTGATATTTCTATGTTTACTGTTTGGGATATATACTTTGTATTTTGATATTGATATTTTTATTTTAAAATTCTTCTTGCTAATTATCAATCCAGTTTGGTACATGCAGGTTTAATATGCCATCTAAATCCTACTTTTACTTTTCTACTTAGAGAAAGATGGGCCCATACTGATCGACATTCAAAAAATTGTGGAACTGGCAGTTACGTTTCCTATGATTGACGTTGATGATTAATTTCACACGCAGAACTACTTGGCGACTCCAATTTATTAATCTAAACTTTATATATATATATATATATATATATATAGAGAGAGAGAGAGAGAGAGACAGAGAGAGACAGAGAATTTGCTATGGGTACAAGTTTCAAAATGACTTATAGTAGTAGAGTCATTTCAAGAAATATCTTTTTTTGCTTATGTCGCATTAGGCAAATGGCCCAAAGAGAAACCAACAATAAAGAATGTAGAGACACAATTCTCAATAAGAGCGAAAAAGAAACGTTAAAAGGGGAAAAGAAAAAGAAAAGATGAGGGCAAACAGGAATCAGCACTTAGTTAGAGATTGTATTTAAATGCCTTCAGTTTTCGAGACATATTTTCTTATATATAGTATTTCAAGTATAGCTTTATTCGACTCTGCCTCCCACCAGCTATTTTTTGACACATGCTCAATGACCAGAAGGTCAATTATAATGGGGATTTAGTGGAGGGGATGGTGGGGCACGAGCAGAGGCTTGAGCCCTGCTAGTTTATGCTGGTCATCGGCCCACTTAGCTGAGCGTAGCTGGATATGAACCCAAATCTGGGTCCAGGCACGTATGTCTGATTATAGCTTAAACAGGACAGCAAGTTCCAGTGCGATACAAAGCTGACAAAGTTGTCAATGATGCATCTCAGCCACCCGAAGTTGGCCCAGCCGAAAGCGGTCGCCTTTTTCCTTCAAGTCTGCCTTTGCTGGACAATGCCCCTTAGGGACAAAGCCAACAGCAAATTCATGCCGTCAGTCTCTTCCCCAAGCAGGAAATTAGGGCTATGTTCTCTATCCTTGATCACGTAAGCCCTATTTAATGATTTCCTAAATCACTTAAAAAGTATTAAGAAAATCATATCTTAACCCTGAAAACAGTTAATTATCCTGTGATCTCTTACTTTGTTCAGACAGATATGTAATAAATAATCAGGTTTTGTTTTTTTTAAATACATACACTTTTTAGGTAATATATTTATTGTTTCCAATATTTACTTTTTAATATTTTTCCAGTAGAGTTTGAAGTGTAGTCAATGTATAATGCCCAGCTGTTGAATACATATTTTCGAGACAGAATGCCAGATAATTAAGAAGATGACTGAAAAATAATAGCCTTCTCTAAATGACCCCAATTTGATTATGTTGTCATTCATTAATATACGTTTCTATGTATGTTTACAGAAATCTACGGCTTACAAGATGCTGAATTTCCCAAATAGTCTCCAAGAAAGTATTGAGTCATATAAGTTCAAGTGTCAGTTTTTGGTTAGGTACTAGCATGGTTCTTTTGCTGCAGTGGTTCTTAAATTATACCGTAAATATCTCTGCAAATGCAAACGAGATGGTGATCGCTTCCCTATTAACAACGGAGACACTTTTCTATGGTAACAATGGATAACAGCAGTACTTACTTCGTATAAAATAACATCAGTTTGGGAGAAAATTAACTGACGACGCTTAACTACACATGCAACAAAAAACAACAAAAAAATGAGGAGGTTGTGCACTAAATTTGATAACCCACGCAAGACCGACTGAGTTTCCTGAGTGCAAAGTAAAAATGATTGAATTAAGACAAACTTTATACCCGTTACCTTTCTGACATAGCTGCTGTCTATAAAATATTTATTTTCTTTTGACTCACTAGTTTCTAAGAAAAAAAAAACAGTTCTGGTAGTTCCAAGCAAATATTAATATTTATAGTAGTAGAATGAAGTGATAGAAAAAGTATCTAAATATATAAAATCTTTTAAAAAATTATGTGCTCGAGATGACTACAAGGGCCAGGCGAAAATATTTCACTTAAATATCGTTCTTTATATCCATTCATATTCTTAAATGGCTTCATGGAATTGCTCCTTATAAACCAATGCTTATTACTAGCCATCAAATATGATACACACACACACAAACACACACACACACACACACACACACACACACACACACACACACATATATATATATATATATATTAACTAATTTAATATCTACCAGAATTCACGGTACCAGAAAAAAAAGAAAAAATAAAACGCCAGGAACAAGAGATAAAAGTATCTCGAATCACCGCCCGGGGGAAAAAGAAAAAAATATAGGTCAAAAAGAAAGAAAAGGCCAACCTCGTCCGACCTCTTGAAAAAAATCAAGGGAGTTGGTCAAAAGAAAACTAAAACCTTCCGCGAATCCTGCAATGCTACAATTACAAGAGTGCTCAACACAAGTGGAGCCAATTACAAAATTAACTTAAATCGCGAGTCGGAAATCTTCTACTAAAGTTTCACCTTATCAGATCATCAGGAAGCCTAACTCCGATGTATATATATATACATTCTGGAGACATACTTAAACGGTATTATCCAAATCCAGTACTTAATGTAAAGTTTATAAAAATATATAAATTAGCTTCTGCCGAGCAAAATATCATTGAGAAACAAGAAAATCAATGAACATATTTCATTATAATGGAATTTAAAATTGCTTATTGATTTTCTTGTCGCTCAGTAGTATATATATATATATATATATATATATATATATATATATATATATATATATATATATACCTGTTTTAGCGATTTATTCTATTTTACAGCATTTTATTTTATTGGTACAAATTGGAGTTTATAACTTCACCAAAGAGTAAACTCGTTAAGGATAATTAGTCGCCCTATGGACCGAAGATCATCAATGGAATATTTGACATTTTTTATTCAGACTTGTCTTTTTACTTGGTCTTTTAAATTTTCCAATAGCTGAAGGAACTTTCAGAATTTTATAGGAATACTTGATAACATATAAGTGTACAAATTATCAGGTTAAAGTGTTATATAGTCACATATGTAGATTCACATCTACATACGTGCACATATATATGTAGAATAATTCCCAACGACACAACGACAAAGACAGATGCATGGAGGATAACGCAGGAAGAAACGACAGGAAGACTTCTTTAGAAAAATATTCACCTCTCACTTTATTGCAAGGGTTCGAAAGGGTTGTTCAAGGTTTGCATGTGAGAGGGTGCTGGAGACCGAACATAAACTTCATATTTTTACCCCACTGTTATGACCGTCACGTTGTGTCTTTCTTGTTCTCCTGATGTTGGGGTGTACTCCATCGGGGCTTTCCGAGGGCTCCCTCGGTCGGGTGTGGCTTCCCTACCACATCTGGTCTCTAGGTGTCTGGAATTCTACTGGCAACTGCTTTGGCACCCAACTCAAATCAATTATATAATAATTCAACGCCCACACGATCGCCCACTGGATCTTTGAAATCGAATGTTTAATCGTCATCAAGCGGAAATAACTGTCATGCAGTTCAGAGGTTACTCTCTTCCGGTGCATCACTGTAGTGGCACAATGGGACCTTCACCTTGTCCTATATCATAAGCCTTCATCCGCCCACGCAATCTCTTTCGATTACTGGCCATTGGAATGTGTCACTTCCTTCCGGTGTATCACCTTGGAATAGCATATTTGGGCCGGGTCGAAGGTCAAAATATAACAAAAGAATAGTTATTTAAATTATAATTATCTATAAATGATTATCTGTATTATTTAATTCAAACCATATAATTACTTGCCAAGGACAATGACTTTGTAATTCAATCCAATTAAGCCAGAAACTAAAACCAACCAATAAAAATCAAACACAAAAATAACCTCCACAACTGCAAAAATTTAGATCCTCAGAGTAACAACGGAACACCTAGTGCAAGTAGAAGTCTTGATAAAAAGACAAAAGTTTCAAGAAAAGACAATAACTTTTGCGTATCAGCACCTTTAGAAGTTTTATATAAAAAATATATATATTTCAGGAGGTGCCCGTGGTGTAATGGTTATCGTCGTAGGAAATAGACACGGCGACACGAGTTCAAATACTGGACGAGACTAATTGCATTTCACATAGCACTAATACCCTTGGGAAAAGTAAGAATTCTCCCTCCAGCTATGGGTAAATAGTAAGGCAGACTAAGCTCTTCAGCCTTGGTGAGGCAATTAGTCTAGGAGAAGGAAAACTCTGAATTCAAGCCTGTAGAACTCCGCTTAATAATTGACCTTGTGTTATATCCTGTCCCATCGGAGGGGTTGGTAAATATGATTATATATATATATATATATAGGGTTCTTAAAAGTTCTAACTCTCAAATGGATTTCATATTTGTTGGACACGTATTACGTGAGTATGGGCCTTGACTGCAAAAGAAAATTAAGATATAAATCTTAATTATTTTTTTTTTAGTTTTATAAGACCGGAAAGTGTGTTGCTACCCACAAATGCTCAGCTAAGAATATTCTTTCTTAGTAAGGCTGTTAACTTTTCTATCGGATATATATATATATATATATATATCGACAGACCCAAATGAACAAGACAAGAAACTGAAATTCTATGAAGCTCAGTTTAATGTAGGTTTATGCTATCCTAACTTAAATATATACGAACAATCAATTATATTGGTTACTCATTACTTACGAATATAAAAACTTCATATATATATATATATATATATATATATATATATGCGTGTGTGTGATAGAGAGAGAGAAGGAGAGATAGAGATAGAGAGAGATATAGTGTGTGTGTGTGTGTGTGTGTGTGTGTGTGTGTGTGTGTGCGCGGGCGCCTGCGCGCGTAAATTTGAGGGTTGATCAAACACACACGCTGACCTACATACACTTTCATAAATATATATATATATATATATATATATATATATATATATATATAAACACACACACACATTTATATATATATATATATATATATATATATATATATATATACATATCAGTAAAACCGGTGAGTCATAGTGAAATTTAAGTAAAAGAATACTCTTAAATTATAAATAATTGCAAATTAATACTACGTACTATTTTTTCGGGACTAAGTTCTCCCTGAAATCACCTTTTAGCTATCCTTATTCTGGTTTTCTTTAGGATAGCGACACAATTTCAAATAACATTACAAATGATTAATGAACCAGAAAAATCCTGAACTTAAATGTTAGCTAAACCACTTGAATATCTAAAATCAATTTTTGATTATTTATTAATTTTTTTTAATTTGAAATAATTGAAATATGTACGTTTTTTCATGGTATTGTGGTAATTTTTTTCTCTGAGATTCTGAGATGGTAAATACAGAACATTATAAATTGATGCATTTAGACAACTGCACCTGTTTCCAATGTCATATTTACTACATTTAAACCGCTACATATCTTTGGGAATTTGTCAAAATCGGTAATCATTTGGAAATTACCAATCAAACCCTTTCTATTCCACGTGACAATTTTTTTTCACTCCGCTATCTATGATTAGATAATATCACACATCAGTTAATTTCCCTAGTTAATCCGTTTCCATGATATTTTTTGGCGATACGTATTGCACTAACTTGCCCAGAAATTGAATTCGCAGCTGCTTGATAAAAAGATACTTAGTATCAACGTTTTTATTTACTATTTCTTAGAAAATATCTTCGGGAAATGTTGACTATTGATATGCATTAGAGATAATTTTCACATAGAAATGCGCTGAAAATAATGAAAACCATTATGCTAATAATTAAGAACTAAACTACTCACTTCTAAGGGATCAAAAGTACTGAATGGATTTATAACAATGATATATTCAAATAATTGAATACACTGTAATATGAACGTTTCTTCTGACATGAAAGAGTCGATCAAAGGAATAAATATAATAAAAAAATATCATAAAATACTCTGTGATCTCCTTTAGTTGGGTGTGTCATACAATTATAACATCGATTGCTTTTCTAAAAGAGATATGTTTCAGTATATTCAGTTGTAAGATTCAAAGATTAAGGTATGTTTTGGTTCATTTGTTGATCAGTATAGTAGCCTCATATTTGTTATTTGAAGCCGAAATTTGATTGATTTCTGAGTGTTTGATTGTAACAATAACTTCATATTTTCAAGTTTCCATAGCAATTACAAAAAAACAAACAAACATACTTTTGAAAGACCATCGTCTAACGCTGATATGAAAACTTTCAAGGAGTTAAATAATAATAATGATAACAGCAATACCAATAGCAGTAATAACAATGATAAGGCATTACATCCAAGAGATGACGTTAACAGACTATGTGTATCAAGAATGGAGGGAGGAAGATGATTTGCTTGCATTGAAGACAGCGTTGACGCATCGATACAACGTCACGAAAACTAGATAGAAAAACACAGAGTAGGACTGATTACAGCCATCAGAAACGATACTGACAACACGAAGACCAACAAAACGACAATAACTAAAAGAAAAAACGGAAGAAAACCAAATTCTTTTAAACTGCTAATAAGCAATATCTCACACGAGAAAGCATGGACGTAGATAAGAAGCGAAACCTTAAGAGAGAAACCGAATCTCTCCTATTATCAGCACAAACAACGCCACAAGAACTAATCCTATTGAAGTGAGAATAGGTAAGACGCATTAAAATAGCACATGTAGGTTATAGTTGTGAAAGAGGTGAAACGATCAATCACATAATAAGCGAATGCAGCAAATTATCACAGGAGGAGTATAAGACAAGACACGAATGGGTGGGCAAGATTATCCACTGGGTGTTGTGCAAGAAATTGAAATTTGACCATACGAACTAATGGTATATGCATAATCCAGCATCTGTCCTAGAAAATAAGACGTACAAACGCCTATATGATTTGGAGATACAAACGGATCACCTAATATTGGTCAGACAACCAGACATTAAAATAATCAACAAACAAAAATAAAAAAAAAAACTTGCCGAATAGGGAACGTATCTGTTCGAGCTGAACATCGGGTGAAATTTTTAAGAAGTGAAAAGAATGATAAGTATCTCGACCTTGCTAGGGAATTTTAAAAAAACATGAAAGCGACGATTATACCAATTGTAATTGGTGCTCTTGGCACAGTCACCAAAGGATTGTTACAAACTACTGTAGAATTTGGAAATAACAGGACAGGTGGAAACCATCCAAACTAATGCATTATTGAGATCAGTCAGAGTACTGAGAAGAGTCCTGGTGACAAGAGGAGTGATGCTATTTCATTAACTTCAGTAAAAGAAAACATAAGATAACAGTGATGTGAAAAACTCTGAAGGAATAATAATAATAATAATAATAATAATAATAATAATAATAATAATAATAACGACAAAACCTGGACATGGCTATGAAATGGAAACATTAAGAGAGAAACAGAATCTCTCCTAATGGCAGCACAAAAGAGCGCTGCGATGTCAGAGATGAAACCATCAATCATATGATAAGTGAATGCAGCAAATTGTCACATAGAGAGTACAAGGCTAGACACGACTGGGTGGACTAGGTGATCCAGTGGGAAATGTGAATAAAATTTAAATTTGACCATGCTAACAAATGGTATATGCACAACCCAGCACCTGTCCTAGAAAATGCCAAACACAAACTCCTATGTGACTTTGACATACAAACGGATCACCTAATCTTAGCCAGAAGATCAAACATTAAGTTAAAAAAATCAACAAAATTGTCAACTTTGCTGTCCCGGCTGACCACACAATAAAACTGAAAGAATGTAAAAAGAGAGATAAGAACCTAGACCTTGCTAGAGAATTAAAAAGAACAAAGGAACATGAAGGTGAAAATTACACTAATTTTGATTGGTACTTTTGGCACGGTAACTAAAGGATTATTAAAGGGCCTGGAGGATTTGGAAGTTGGCGGTCCAGTAGAGATCATCCAAACAACGGCATTATTGAAGACGGCCAGAATACCGAGAAGAGTCCTGGAGACTTGGAGACTTGCTGTCATTTAATCTCCTGTGAAAGACCACCAGCTAACGCAGATGTGAAAAACTCTATAATAATATATTAATATATAATAATAATAATAGTATTTTTCTGTATACAAGTATATCTCCAAGTATATTTATCAACTACTATTAATTTATTCAAGATTTTATTGTTTAAAGTGACTATTCCTATTTTATAATAATCGTTTGTACAAAGTTTTATTCTATAGCTCCAAGTAACTACTCTACATACAATTATATGCACAAATTTTACATGGGTTCAAGTATTCCTATGTAATACTTGTTATTTTCAAACAGATCAGTTTTATCGATATATGAGATCTTAACATACTCTACTATTTAGTGTTTGAGCCGACCTGAAAATGATGACAAAACATTGTTCTCCCCACTCCCCAACACTCCAGAACTGGAGCCTCATCACCAAATTCAACAGTAATAAAAGTTGACCAAAAAATGATGTTTATACGTTCGATGTTTGTTGTATAGATGTATTTACATTTTTTTTGGGCGGGGGGGAAATTATCGCATCCCATGACTCAACGCAGATTAATCACCTTGATCAGTCGCTATTTAATGTTTCCAACTTCAGAAGAAAAAGTCAAAGGATGTCCTAAAATGCCTTTAACCATTTCCAAGCATTAAATAGTCCGAATTTAAAGTGGCCACCATGTATTACTGGTAACTAAAAATACGAATCCCAAGGGAGATATAAATAATCGTGACAATTACTATATTAATAGTTTTTTTTAATCTTCTTCCAAGTACCAATGTGACCATATGACCTTTCAGAAGATGTCCACAGCTATATATTTGTTAATCTCCTTATTTGTTTCATTTATTAAACCGTACATACTCGTGCAATGGACGTCTTTTAAGACTAGTTTTTCATCTCAAAATCAAGAAGTCCTTCATTACGCGAAATATGTTTTTGGGTGGTCTATGATTATCTTTTTTCAAGCCATAACCACACCATAAAAATAATTGATAGACAACTTAACAAAAGCCTAAGTATTTCATTACAACCGAAAATAATTCAATAACAATGTAAGACTATGAAAGATTATTACTCGTAACACTACAGTCTTGTTTAGAACAATCACTTTGAACCAATAGTTTACCGGGCAAACTATTACTGAAGTTTTTCTCTCGCGGTAGTCCTCCGACTAATATCTACTATTAATGTTCACCCTAACAGCACGGTACCTCTATGTAGACTATCTGCAGGTTTGCTATTTTCGTTTACTGGCGATCGGTGTTCGAACTCTAGTGTCTAACTTTATTTCTATATGACACTTCGATCCCAGTTGGCCCCGCTTAGCTGATACTAAAACAATATCAACTAGTTACGATAATAAAATGCTTTTTAACATTGTTCACTTTTTATTGCAATGGTTTATTAATATGTAGACATATAATAAATAATGAACAAAGATATGTAAACACTTCTTTATCAGAGCTGTCGCTTATTAGTAGATGGATTATGTATGTTTAAAATATCTAAGTAAACCCTGTCGGTTATATTAAGGTCTTGAATACATAGTTTATTTGAGGTATTGCGTTAAGTTTGATTGTATCAAAGTACTTTTGAAAATATAAATGTTTATATGCTTTCTATTTATGATAGTTGGTTGGTGGGATTTAACGGCATATCAACCCTTGCATGCTATGTAATGCCAAGTCTTGGTGATGCATATATGCTATAAATATATGACATGAAAACAAATAATTTATAACTAAAAAGATTATATCGGGCCCAGTCATTTGTTTGAACACACATAGATGATTTCAATAACATACAATAATAGTCTTATTCGCGCACTGTTAAATGGTTTCAAGTATTGTTATCTCGTGCAAATAATGTTATTTGCTCACGTTTAAATGGTATCAAATATAACCATCTAACTATTGCAGTTTTACTTGCACACTGTTAAATTATTTCAAGTTGTGTTACCTAGCAATAGCAATTCTATTCAACATCATCAATTCGTTTGCACTCTGTTTTATGGTTATAATTATTGCTATGTGGTACTAATAAATCAATTCAACAATCATTTGTTTGCACACTTAAGAGTTTTCAATTCTAGTCAATTATTAAACAGTTTTATTTGACCCATCAATGGGACAGTCATAGGAACTAGCACTCCAACTTAGAGTGAACCAGGGATGATTGACAATGAAAAGCTGCATTCCCCAAGGATTTAGTACTGGAATGTCACCATCAGATTGTTTTGTGTCATTTCAAGTCACTCGCTGGAGTAAGGTCTCACCATTCTGCAAAAATGTAGTCGATGTATTGTACAGCCCCCAGCCAACCGGACCGTTCTCTTAATATCATTTGATGTTGAAAAATATTTTTGTAGGCTATTATAACCAAAAGTTGGGGGTCGTTCATTACACGCAATATATAATAAAAAAGGTCTTTCATGACTAAAGAATTAGGTGTCATTTAATATACAAAGTCATCATTTCCCGTGTACATACGTTGAGATATTTTGTCGTGAGAATGTTCTTAAAATTCTGATTTTCTTCGGTCAGAAATAAATGGAATTCTCATTAACGGAAAACATCCATTGCATTTATACTTGTGTAAAAGAAATTCTAACGTAATATTGATAATTTCAATTGATATATTGCATTAAGTTATGGTTGAGGTAGCAGCAGTATGAGATGATAATATATATATATATATATATATATATATATATATATATATATAGTACGTTCACCAGATGGAGACACGGAATACTTCGACATTGTTGCAGGAGTACTACAAGGAGACACACTAGCCCCGTACCTCTTTATCATCTGTCTAGACTATGTGCTTAGGACTTCGATCGACAAAATCAGAAAAAATGGCTTTGAGCTGACTAAGAGAAGAAGCAAAAGGTACCCCGCAAAAACAATCACGGACGCCGACTACGCTGATGACTTGGCGTTACTAGCGAATACGCCTAATCAAGCAGAGACACTACTACATAGTCTGGCCTACATGTCAATGCAAACAAAACCGAATATATGTGTTACAACCAAACAGGCAACATTGCCACACTAGACGGAGCCTCTCTGAAACTAGTCGACAAATTCACCTACCTAGGAAGCAGCGTCTCATCAACCGAGAAGGACATCGACACACGACTGACGAAGGCATGGACAGCTATCGATAGGCTCTCGATCATATGGAAGTCGGACCTAACAGATAAAATGAAACGTAGTTTCTTCCAGGCAGCGGTTGTGTCGATACTGCTATATGGATGCACCGCATGGACGATTACGAAGCGGCTGGAGAGGAGGCTGGACGGAAATTACACAAGAATGTTGAGAGCAGTATTAAACAAGTCCTGGCGACAAGACCCCACGAGACTCCAACTATACGGACACTTGCCCCCCATCACAAAAACTATACAAGTTCGACGAACCAGACACGCAGGACACTGCTGGAGAAGCAAGGACGAGCTCATAAGCGATGTACTCCTGTGGACCCCCACTCATGGTTGTGCAAGAGTGGGACGACCAGCACGAACTTACATACAGCAGCTATGTGAGGACACGGGTTGTAATCCTGAAGACCTGCCGGAGGCGATGAATGATAGGGAGAAATGGCGAGAGACGGTCAGGGATATCCGCGCAGGCGGCGCGACATGATGATGATGATGATATATATAATCAACAATAGAGCGATTCAGTTCGTTAAAGAAGTAAATATTTCGAAACTTGCACGTAAAAAATACGCGTAAACCATCATTGCTTGAGGGCTGCACGAACTGGCAAGTCGCAACCGATTTAAAACATAACTACATATTTCCAACTGAAATAGCGTTAACGACAAAGCGTCCAGATATTGTCATTTGGTCCGTTAAAGCAAGAAAAGTTTTTGTTATTGACTTACCGGTTCCCGTTAAAATTTCGACTGGGCACATCAGCGTTAGTTGGAAAATATATGAGGATCTGCGAGAACAATGTGTCAGAAATGGCTTGTTAGCAAATGTATTTCCTATCGAAGTCGGATACAGAAGTTTAATCGTTAACTCAACCTCCGTTTTCTTGACTAATCTAGGACTTCCTCCATCAGACAAGTAGAGATACATAGAAAAGATCCAAGATAAGGCTTTAAATGCATCAGCGTATATATGGCAATCCCAAAGAGTGACGACAATCTGACAGTCTGGTGGTGTCTTGAGATAATGCTGGGGCGCTCTGGGCTTGTGGTAATGATACTTCAGCCCCGAAACCATGCCTGAATCCAGAGTCATCATCTGATGGAGGCTTTGCTGGAAGCAAGGCTGTTGTACAAATATTAGTTATTGTATTGTACCTACTCATCATCATCATCCTGTTGTGCTGGAAGCACGGGTATCCCTGACCCTCTCTCGCCACTTTTCCATATCGTTCATCGCCTCAGGCAGGTCTTCTGGACAACATCCCGTATCCTCACATAGTTGCTGAATGTAGGTTCATGCTGGTCGTCCTGCTTTTGCTCGGCCATGTGTGGGGGTCCATAAGAGTACATCACTTATGACCTCGTCCCTGCTTCTCCAGCAGTGTCCTGCATGTCTGGTTTGTCTAAGTTGAATAGTTTTCGTGATAGGAGGCAGGTGGCCGAACAGTTGGTGTCTTGTGGGGTGTTGCAGCCAGAACTTGTTCAAGATTGCTCGCAGCATTCTCTCGTAATTGCCGTCTAGCTTCTTCTCCAGCCGTTTTGTAAGAGTCAATGTAGTGCATCCATATAGCAGTATCGTTGCGACCGCTGCCTGGAAGAAACTGCGTTTCATTTTATCGGTTAGGTCTGATTTCCATATAATCGATAGCCTATTGATAGCTGTCCATGCTTTCGTTAATCTCATGTCGATGTCCTTTTCGGTTGATGCGACGCTGCTTCCTAGGTAAGTGAATTTGTCTACTAGTTTAAGAGGGGTTTCGTCTAGAGTGGAGATGTCACCCGTTTGATTATAGCGCATATATTTAGTTTTGTGTGCATTGACATGGAGGCCAATGCCTGCGGCTGCTCGTTCCAAACTATGCAGTAGTGTTTCGGCTTTGTTGGGTGTATTTGCCAGTATCGCTATGTCATCTCCGTAGTCGGCGTCGGTAATTGTTTTTGCGGGGTACTAGGGTCATGGTTATCTTTCGATGGCTGTTTTATTCTCTTCTATAGGAGCCACTCTTATAGAGGAGCAGCAGTAGTTCCCCGATCGAATGTTGTTTATATGGAAGTACTTCGCTTAATAAAAATAGAACTGTTCTCACGATGTATTCAAAATGAACTCGCCAGTGACACGTGTCATTAAATATGACAAAAGGATTCATCCATGTCATCTTTGTTAACTCCTCATACTCAAGATGATTATTTTGAAAATATCAACTCTGTACCCTCAAACCTCTTTGATTGTTTGGCAGTGTTGTGTGGCTTTTGGACCATTTTTCATGACTAGACGAAACTGTTTTCATTCGGTTATCATTGATTATATACTATATAATAGGAGTAATTTTTTTCCAAGTTAATTCATTCCTGCGATATGGCTTGTTTATATATAAGTGCAAAACCCAGGAAAGAGATTATATTCCCCCAAATCTGTTTGAGTTATTCGGCACAAAATATTTTATAAACTATTATCGCAGATGAAGTTTTTTACAAGGGCTATTGTAGAAACTACAAATAGTACAGATTTTTTCAGATAGTTATCATAAATAAAACCCCAAAACAATCGTCTCTCTTTTGAAACACCTTGTATATTAGTAACTTATACAGATCTCATTAAAGAGAAATCCTTTTTGCAATGATAATATGAAACATATTAGAAATTAAGATAATTCAGTTTATTTTTCAGGTGTGATAACAAGTTTGATTAGTCGACTTAATCGATCGTGTCGCTGGGGATTAGAAGATACTGTATTCATCCTTTTCAGAATTGTAATACTCCTGGGTCTAAGACCGAAATGCAACTGACTGTGTGTTTTAAGTTGTGGCGATCAGAGTGTAAGTAGTAATCTTTTATTTCGCTTAATCCCCGATCCACTCTGATCCGGCAAGATAATACCTGTTTAGGACCCTTCTTTGGATTAAATAGAGCTGTTTGAAAATTATTCGTTTTTAGATAAGGATACTTGATACTATGTAACTGTGGGGGAAATCATTTGCTTTACAAACATATACATGAGGCAATATTTGTTTAGGAAATATTAGTAAATTGAAACCATAAAACTTCGTGAACAAAGAAAAAAATTATCTCATAGAAATGATTACTTGAAACTATTTATCTATGAGTGTTATCTAGGGATACCTAAACATTTTTTTATATCTTAGATTATAGAATTCCGATAGTTGTACATTAATATTTTACATTTTTGCGGAGTTTTTATTAAGATATTTTTTTGCACACTTGTTTTATGATATCAAGGATCGACATATTATACAAATAATTTGTACATAGTTTTATCGTTTCTCGTATGTAAAATGTACGAAAATTATTTGTATCAAATAGCAAAACAATGTGAATAACAATATAAAGCAACAATTACGCAAAAATATAAATACAAATGAACTGTTTCAGGTTTCTCTAATCGCCAGGCATAAAATAACTCAAGACTGGTTGACATACATTCAAAAGTAAATAATACACTCATTTTCTTCGTTCTTTTTATCACTTAATATCTATCTATCTATTTATGTCTGCCCATATCTATCTATCTATCTATCTATCTATCTATATATCTTTTGCTCACTCTATTTCTACGTTATATAATTCTCATTAATTTTCAGTTCCCCATTCTTTCCAAAGTATTTATCTTCGATTTTGTTCTCCAATTCTTTCTTTCTGTCTTTCTTTCTTTCTTTCTTACTTTTTTTTTTCTCAAATGTTATAGACATCAGTTCACAAAAATAAAGCTATGCAGCGAGTGTTCAAAGAATATGGAAGGAATACGCTGGATTACATAAAAATAGTTCTGGTCTCATGTCTTATTTACCAATCACCCCTATTTGATCATAGCTATGTAACACCAAACAATCAAAAGCAATATTACCGCCCATATACTCTTTCTAGGCATTTTCTAGTCGGTTAGAAGTAGTCAATGGAAATAAGATGAAATTCCATGCTCCTAGCAAAAAATAGATACTTGTCTTTTTCGCTTTCAAATTCTTTGTTTAAAAGCATAACAATATTCCTTGTTTATTTATTGCCAAACCAATCCTTTTAAAAGACCAGTAATTATACTATTTAACACTAGGAGTTGTAAACGGGTGCATAGATTTCCCAACAGTATTTATTCGAAAGGGCAAGTATGAATGGTGTTCGAACTCACATATGAAAATGTCACAGTCCATCATATTATCTACTACTCCATGGTGACTCCCACATTCTTTCATCTCTTTTCATCCTGCCTAAGTTTTTTCAAATAAAGCTAAATATCTAAACGTTACGTTTAGCAATCAAATATTTTATAAAATAAGAAGCAAATAAAACATTCGTGAATTTAAATACGATACCGCTATTCTGTCTCGTTGGTGCCTTTGAAAAAATTATCCAAAATGAGGAAAACTTTTTTTTCTTTTCACTCTGTCCACTGTTAAAAACGATAAAGAAAAAAAGGTTCACAAAATTTTGGGAAGAAAGTGTTTGAAAAAAAATTCGAGAAAAAATCAATCAAATAATCGTAATCGTCTTTTTGAAATGTTCCCCATGTTTTTAAGAACAGGATATAAATTTTTAAAAATAACTATGCATTATAAAATTTGGAAACGTAAATTTTGAACAGATTTTGAAATAAAAAAAACAATGTTTCTTTTTTGCATAAAAATTAAATCAATACCAATATGGAAAAATGCAATTAAAAGAAGGTTCAACTAATTTAAGTAATTAAATAATTAGAGAACACATTAATTTAATAATTGTCTAAGTAAGATTCCAAATTTACAAAATAAAGGTTCGACTTCGAAACTGAACTAATGTAATGACAAAATAATTTTAGTGAATTACAGAATAAATTAAAAAATAGTCGAATAAGACATTTTTGTCAAAATATGAACGAAGCTCCTTAAAATGAAAAAAAAAAAAAATGAAGAATATTGAAGTGAGCATTTTAATTATATTTCAAAGACAAGTTGGAGATAGAGCAAATTGCTTTAAAGAAGTAATGTTTTTTCAGTAACACACACACTTATATACACATATACGAACGTACATACGAAGAGTTCGTACGTACATACGTATGGATAAACAAACATGCAGATAAACACAACTATTCAAATGTATTTAAACAAATATTTTTTTCAGAATACTGGAAATTTAGTTTTTATTTATGACCATTACGCAAGAAGAAATTATTTATATTGTGATTAAAAAATAAAAACTCAGTAATTTTTTGCTGCCCCGTGACATTAATTCAAGGTTCAATCTAACCCGGCGTGGTAGTACATGATAGGGACCCATGAATGGGTTAAAAAAATCTGTGTAAAAACTGCTTGTATTCGGCTGGACCGTGTACAAAAAAAAATTGAAGAAACAATTACACACAAAAAAAATATAAAAATGAACGTTCAGTGATTGCGATCCAATAAAAACTAAACGTAAAATAACATTAGACGGGTGGAATGCCGTTAAAACAATCAATCATTCCTGTAGTTTTAAATGCAGAATTTTTGGAAAATAATTCTTAAAAAAATCTCTTATTCAAAAAACTAATACAGTCCAATCGGCAAGGGCTTTAGAATACACCGACTACATCTTTATTGTGCGGTAAGATGCTAACCCTAACGAGTGACCTAGTTATGACATTAAACCATCTGATAATAAGGTGCAGTAATGCCGGAACTTTGGGAAATGTTGAGTACGCCTTCTTTGCTATGGCCCCGGGTCTACCAATTGGTGTCCGTTATATGGGTCAAATAGAACTGTTTGACATTAGAACTGAGAGCAAAAAAAATAACTTATGCTAAATAATTCTTAGAAAGCGAACTTAGATCATTTAACTGTGATAATCTACAAAAAGTATTAACAAATAATAAATGTAGTATATATGTAAAAACAGTATTTGGCATTAAATAAGCAACACTGGTTGATATGCTATAAAACCAAATCAAACCAGACTAAATTAAACTAAACTCTATTTCTTACAATCAATCTTAGAGATAAGAATTGAACCTACTATTGTAGATCAGAAATAGCCTTTCAGACTGGTAACACATCACTCAATAAGTCCAAAGCATGACATATAGATGACGCTACTAATGAAAAATCCATATGGTTTTTAAAAAGCACTAACCTTGAAATGGCATGAGTCAAACTTTGCGCCCATTTGGATAATTAGTTTACAAATTACAGTTATTTAAGTAAAGCTACTGTTGCAAATTTTCAAAACAATAGAAAAATCTGAATTTCGTGTCCTGATAAAACATTGATTTCTGATGGGAAATATACTGTTCAAGCAAAGCAATGACTTGATAAGTGTTATTCTATCGGAGGCAACGGTCAAGAGGTGGTAGGCCAACTTTAAACGCGGTCGTACGGACACAAATGATGCTGAACGCTCAGGTCGCCTAAATTTGGCTGTTATCTTGGAAAACACCAAAAACTCCACGAACTTTCTTTGGCTGATCGAACATTGAAGTTGTGTGAAATAATGGGTGTCGAATTTGCTCACAGTCGATCAAAATCAACAACGCGTCGACGATTTTGATCTTTCTTCGTAACTGTTTCAACGCAGCTAAAAGGATTTTTTGCTTAAATATGGGACAATGGAAGAAATATGGATCCACCACTTCACTCCGGAGTCAAAAAATTCTCCTCTTAACTAGGGATAGACTAAAATCCAAAGTTTTACCACGGAACGGTCAACTAGTGTAGCAGTATCTCGACCAATCAAAATACATCTCTTACCGTAACCCCAGCAGACTGCCACATATATTTCCAGGTTAAAGTCCTATTTGTTGAACATATTTAACAAAATGACATAGAGATTAATATAAGTTATAAAACTTTAATGTAAATTAAGTATTATATTAACAGTAGATCACACGTAATTTCTTACAGTTGAAGCACTGACAATAAACAAGAAATCTCACAGCACTCAGGTGTCCAGTCCGACAACCAAAATCTGTTGTTTATCGGCACAATTTCATTATTGCACAATCATCATCATAATCATCATGTCGTGCCGCCAGCAGGGATATCTATGACCCTCTCTCGCTATTTCTCCATATCATTCATCGCTTTTGGCAGGTCTTCGCGGTTATATCCCGTATCCTCACATAGCTGCTGTATGTATGTTCGAGCTGCTTTTGCTTGGCCATATGCGGGGGTCCATAGGAGTACATCACTGATGAGTTCGTCCTTGCTTCTCCAGCAGTGTCCTGCGTGTCTGGCTCGTCTAACTTGTATATTTTTCGTGATGGGAGGCAAGTGGCCGTATAGTTTGTGTTTTGTGGGGCGTTTTCTTGAATAGTTTTAGTTTATTGATCGATACTAAGATATTATATGGTGCCAGTTTTTAATCGTCAGATCATTTAATAATGTATATAATTTTTATTTTAAATCTATCATTTTAGCATTTTTGATGATTGATAAACATTTTCGTTCTTGCATATTCAACTCTCAAAAGCAAATAGAGGCATATTGACAATTTAATAACAGGTTTTAGCAATTATGTATACAATTATAAGATGAAGGAAAATTTTATCTGGAAGCGATATTTTGTACGCGAAGAGAATTTTTACTTGTAAAGTCAGTATTTTTAAATGTTTTATTTTTACCCAACCTTAAATACCGACTTTTTGTGCTTGTGACAATACACCAATACCTCATTCATAAAGATGACCATGATTCATTTGTAAATATGAACAATATAGTATCGTAACTTTCGACTGAAAGAAACATTTACCACGATAAATGTTCAATTTTCGACATTATCTCCATCCTTTTACGTGAACCAGCACTTCTCCACTCAACTAGAAGACACAATCACATACATTACAAGCATCTCTGAAGAACAAATCTTAACCAGATAGATTTGGGGCCTTGAGCTGTCAAGCCTACAGCACCAATGCTGTCGGGGGTATTTGATTGTGGTGTTCAAATATCTGTCCAGTTTCTATAATGTCCAGCAGCCAGAATTGAAAATGGCCAGCAGAACAGATCGTTAAAGAAACATGAGGAAACTTGTGAAGAACTGCTACCGGCTCAAAATGAAGAGCAATTCCTTCGATCAATGGATTGTTTCCCCGCCGGAACAGTCTATCGGAGAGTATGCCATAAGTACGCCTTCAATCCGTGTATTTCTAGAGCCGCTGGACAACCGCTGGCTAGATCTGCTCAGCCAAATTCGCCAGTATAATAATAACGGATCAAGCTCCTCCAACCTGCTTGAAACAATATATATATATATATATATATATATATATATATATATATATAAACAATATTCATTAGATAATATTTGTTTGATTAAAAACCTAATGAATAACATAAACTGTTATGTGACATCGAAAATTGACAACAGCATCTCCGTCTGAATCGTAATTATTTTACCTCGTGCGACTGTTTAAGGGCTCATGCACACTGCGTTGGAAACAGAGATCGAGAAAGCTTGTTCACGCCAGTCCATTTCTGGACAAAAGTCAGCTGGCGCTGTATAATATACCTAGCATATATATATATATATATATATATATATATATATATATATATATATATATATATATATATATATATATATATCATTATGTCGTGCCGCCAGCACGGATATACCTGACCATCTCTCGCCACTTCTCCCCCTCATTCATCGCCTCTGGCAGGTCTTCAGAGGTACATCCTGTGTCTTCACATAGCTGCTGTATATAGGTTCGAGCTGGTCGTCCTGCTTTTGCTTGGCCATATGTGGGGGTCCATAGCAGTACATCACTTACGAGCTCGCCTTTGCTTCTCCAGCAGTGTCCTGCGTGTCTGGTTCGTCTAACTTGTATATTTTTCGTGATGGGAGGCAAGTGGCCGTATAGATGGTGTCTCGTGGGGTGTTGTCGCCAGGACTTGTTCAATATTGCTCTCAACATTCTTGTGTAGTTGCCGTCTAACTTCTTCTCCAGCCGTTTAGTTGGCGTCCATATAGCAGTATCGATACAACCGCTGCCTGGAAGAAACTGCGTTTCATTTTATCGGCCAGGTCTGATTTCCATATTATCGAGAGCCTATCGTGAGCCGTCCATGCTTTCGTCAGTCGTGTGTCGATGTCGTTTTCGGTTGATGAGACGCTACTTCCTAGGTAGGTGAATTTGCCTACTAGTTTCGGAGAGGCTCCGTCTAGTGTGGTGATGTTGCCCGTTTGGTTGTAACACATATATTCAGTTTTGTGTGCATTGACATGGAGGCCAATGCCTGCTGCGGCTCGTTCCAAACTATGCAGTAGTGTCTCTGCTTGATTAGGCGTATTCGCCAGTAACGCCAAGTCATCAGCGTAGTCAGCATCTGAGATTGTTTTTGCGGGGTACCTTTTGCTTCTTTTCTTTGTCAGCTCGAAGCCATTTTCTCTGATTTTGTCGATCGACGTTCTAAGCACGTAGTCCAGACAAATGATAAAGAGGTACGGGGCTAGCGTGTCTCCTTGTAGTACTCCTGCAACAATGTCGAAGTATTATATATATATATATATATATATATATATATATTGCCCTGTCTGTCCAGTCAGCTGGGGCTGTAGAAGACACTGACTGAACCTCAGCTGAGGGGTAAGACCCCCCTAACGTGTGTCCTGGATATGACACTAAGCAATCTGATAGTGAGGTTCCAGCAGTGCTGGAGCTTTGGGAAATGCGGAGTACCCCTTCATTGCCATTACTCCCAGGTCCACTCTGGCCCGGCGTGGTAGCACCTGATAGGGCCCTATCTATGGGTTCAATTGAACTAACAGCATAGTTATTCAAAAATGAATTGTTTGAGTAAACTGAATAGCTTGAAAAAAATGATTTTTACAATTAAACCGTGCTTACATTTAAACTGCGTGCTTATGCTTAACTGAATTATTTGAAATAGAACGGTTTTTCAACATTAAATCTATATTTACACTTAACCGAATTGTTACATATAACTGCGTGAATAGTTTGAAATGGAAATGTTTTTGACAATGAAACTGTGTACTTATGCTAAACTGAATTGTTTTTAAATAGAACAGATTATTTGCATAAAAATGGATTTGGCTTTAAAAAACCTAAAAAGGTTGATATGCCATAAAACCCAACAAACCAAACCAAACTATATATATATATATATATATATATATGAAAAAACATCAACCCCTAATTATGGCCTATGAAAGGTAATTTTGTTAAATTCATCCACCAAATCCCAATCTGAAACCAAGACACTTATCAGGAAACTTGAAAGGATTTTAATAAAATTATATATACAAAATGTGTCTTTATTATTTAATCAAACATGTTTCAATGAAAGGCCCAACTACACATGTATCAAAATACATGATCCTGCAGCTCACCACGATGCTGACTCCTAAAAATATCGTTGTAGTCTTGGAAAAAGACAAACCAACTACAATAAAGAAAAAATAAACCCTTTAAATACTGAAGCACATAATGTTCGTAACATATTCAAACCCTGATGATAGCCAATGAATGGTCCGAAAGCGCTCGAGACAATTTTGGTAAATACATCAACCAATTCTAACCTGAACCCAAGACACTTATTAGGAAACTTGAAAGGATCTTAATAAAATAATCATATAGACAAAACGTGTCTTTATTATTTAATCAAACGTGCTTAAATGAAACCACACACACACACACACACACACACACACACACACACACATATATATATATATATATATATATATATATATATAGAAAGAAAGTAAGAAAGAAAATGCCTTCGGTATCTACATCATCATCATAATGTCGCGCCACCTGCACATATATTGGTTGAGTATATTGGTTGAAGTCCTGCCTTTGCTTGTCCATGTGAAGGGGTTTACAGGAGTATGTCGCTTATACACTCCATGTATACAATTACAATTTGAGACAGCTTGAGATTATACTGATTTTCATAGATTAGAACTGTATTATCGACAAATAACATTAGGAAAAATAAGCAATATTTATAAGAGAACGTCAATACATTAAGATTCCTTTTCTCGTATAATTGTTTATAAGCCGTGTGTTTAGCACTATGTATAACAGCATACATATTTTGGATTGATTTAATAGCAGACATTATAGTTTATGTTATTGCAAAAAATTCCCAATTTATATATATATATATATATATACACACACACACACACACACACATATATATATATATATATATATATATATATATATATATATATATATATTTCAAATTAAAATAGGCTGGCAAGTGCAGAACTAAACAGTGTATAAACAATTCTAAAATAAATGTAATCAGCAAAAAACATATCATGTCAAATATGGCTGTCAATAATGTTTACACCGGGAGGCGAACGAGGTCGAAAAGATCTAGTTACCTTATGGACCAATCAAAAACCTCCAGTTACACAGCATAAATGCCGTCATCAACACGTCCTAGAAAACATGTGAGTCATTCATTTCAGCTAACGTCTGTTAGGTAGAGGCCGGGTAGAATTTGCAGCAGTCTGGATTGTTTCCATTTGAATAACATCCAACAGCAGTTTGTGAGGGTGCTGGTGGATGTGAAGTCCAGGAATGAAGGGTACAGGTTGTGTGTGCTTAGGAGAGTGTCCAATAAAAGCAAGCCTTTCTCTAATGTAGGTTGAATTTACATAGTGTAAATTTGTTTATTGGTTTTATATTTTTTCTTTAAAATAAGTATAATTTCTATGAGGTATCGGGTCCATGGTGGCTACAATGAAGGTTTGCATATATAAGATATGATTACAAAGAAACAAAGAAATATCTAATAGGTATTATTTAATGATGTTAGATTCATTAATTTATATATGTTCAGATTTACATTAACACATTCATATATATATATATATATGTATATATATATATATATATATATATATATATATATATATGTATGTATACTATGTTAAAATAACTGCAAAGAGATTGTTCATTCTAACAATTAGCCGAGAGCAATAACCGGCTGTGAAAGATTTGCTCTCTGCCAATAGTTGCAGAGTAGGCTAAAGTACCTGTGTTAAAAATGGTCCCCATTCTATATTCCGGAATTTCTGAGTTTCGCTCTACGTACCCATGACAAACCATACTTAATCGGTAGCTACAGTAATTTTTGGGCTCAAAATATCTATTTGGAAATTGTGTAACGTTGAAAGAGCCAAAGTATCAATACCAAATATAGCATGAAACAATCTGGGTCCCCGAACAAACTATCTTAACGGAAATTTTCCAAAGGCTGAACTGCATTTTCCATATTGTCCCAGGGCAGTAAAATGATATAATGCTGAAAAAAAATGATTATTGTTCATGGAACTTTGAAAGTTAATTTCTGTATTCCGCAAGTTACATAGATGGGCCAGTCACCACCATTACATAGACGACCGATGAAGTTGGGCAATTTTCTGGTTTCAATTTTCGATCAAATATATATACATATATATATATATATATATATATATATATATATATATATAAGAATAAAGAGTACAATAAGAATAAAAAGAGTACAAAATCGCTGAGAGAGCATATATATTAAAGTGTAACGTAGACACAGAATCAACGATGCTGACTCAATCCGATGATATGATAGGCAGAAAACTGTTACTCACCAAGAGCTGTTAATACAAAGTCTATATGATTTTGATTTCGATATGATTTGTTACTGATATTGAGCCTTATTTATCTTTATTAATCTACCAAACTGCAGTATGAATATTAATAGACTTGAGCAAAGAAAGTAATAAAGCTCTTTAGTTTAAATTATTTCATCGTTAACATGGAGAAAAAATCACCTAATATCCGATGACATTATAAAAATAAATTTCACTTAGAATCTAGCATTCTGATTTAAGTTTGATTTGGTTTGGCTGGGTTTTACGGCATATCAACCATTGTTGGTTATTTAATGCCAAATACTGTTTTTACATATATATTAAACATATTTATGATTAGTAAATACATTTTATTAATTGATCAAATAGTTCTTTTTCGAACAATTGAATTTAGCATACGTCATTTGTTTACCCACGGTTAAAATGTCAAACTGTTCTATTTGACCCATAGATAGGACTCTATCAAATGCTACCACACCAGAGCATAAAGGGCCGGGAAGCGTTGGCAGTGAAGGGGTACTCCACATTCCCCAAAGCTCCAGCATTACTGCACTTCACCATCAATTCTTTTATGTCATTACTAGGACACTCGTTTGAGGAGGGTATTCTTACCCCTACTGTAGAGATGCAGTCGGTGTATTCAACATTCAGATTTCCGTTACATTATTCCCATAATGTTAAATCGAACGAGAAAATGTCATGTTATTTCACAGTTAAAACGTTAACGGATTAAATTAGTAAAATTATATCACAGTCAATGACAACTTCCATGTTGGTGATGGCTGATCCTCTTGTAGGAAAGGGGAGCAAGGGAAACGTTACTTGCCTCAAATATGGGACCCTGAGTTGCTTTAATGTCTACATTCATTTCCTGATGTGGCAGGGGCAGGCACAAATGGGCGACGGAAACAACATGCCTGTGAGATTCTTAAATGTTGTTGGAACTATCTCTACTCGTGTCTTGAATTATATATTCCACTACTATCAGCACTGCGCTAGTCTCGCTTATGTCCTTCAATCACTAAAGGGAGAGAATCGAAAAACGAAACAGGTTTACTTGGGTTCACCGAAAACTGAACACCACTTTCTGCTTTGTGTGGAAGATGTCGAATGGCCCATCCACACGATTTTTAGATGGCCAATCGATTAGGGTAGCCCAAGTATACCAAGTGATGAAGTTACGATAATTCATTTTCATTCTAACGTATGAACGTCTTCATTATAAAAGTTATCCGCATAATAAAACGATATACAAAAATACAAAAATCAAAAAAAAAAAGAATAACATATAAAAAAACCTTCATCTAAATTAGCTTTTAGATATTTTCAGGCAAATTACACATCGCTATTCATTTGACAAATGTTGTCTGTTAATAGATATAAGAACAAATAAATATTATACTAAGAGTAGCAGAAATACTTCCCGAAAAATAAACTATGACCTGTGGCGTGAAAGTAAACTTAAACAAGTAGTTATGGGAGCTCGTTCCATCTAATCTCTTGAGAGCTTCATTCACGTAAAATCAGAAAGGATCAAAGTCAGGACCGGTGAACATCGAGTGTTTTCTGTTGAAACTGTTTTTGAAGATTGATGAATTTTTGTGTAAACTTATGGGTTCAGGGACCGTTTAGAAAAGGTTTTTAATATTCAAAGGGAAAAGAAATTGAAGCGCAAGTCAGAAGACTTGAGAAAATGCATTGTGAAGGTGTAATAACGTAATGGATTTTCGCTGGTCAGTGTAGAAATAATCGTGTTATTTATCTTATCACAACATTTTTTAATGAACATTTTCATTGTAGAAAAAGAATGTCAAATATGTTTAATCAAATGAAGTATCAACATGGCGGAGTTATTCATCGAAAGAGAGAGTATTGAGAAAACAATTTTTTTACATCTAAATGTCATTGTTATGAAAAAGATCATAAGTTAGGTGAAAAAGTTTTTTTCTCAAAATGACCTAATTATTTCGGTGATGAAAGAAAATTATGAAAACAAAGTGTGACACATAGGGGTTATCTGTCCTAGTCAAAGCGAACACTTTTCAGCAAAATCTAGCCCTGAAATTCAGTGTGAAATTCAATGAGGGATGCTGCTCTTCGAAGTCAATACCCAGAACTGTCCCTGACCGGGTTACGAACATACATAAATTAAACTGAAATTGAGACGAGACGAGACGCGATCAAGACAAAACGAAACCAGAGGCATATCCCCTGCTTTGAGCTTTATTTGACCTTGTACCAGACAGTCCTGTGAAGAGAAAGTGAGGAAGCCGTGCAGATACTATGTTATCAAGAAAAGCAAACATAAACACCATAAACATTGCCTTGTACTGAGCTGCCTCAGGAGTAGATTAAATATAGGTCAGTCTTACGTGATTACCTGACGGTCTCCGATAGAATTCGCACTTATGTAAAACGTTGCAAGAAAAAACTGTTTAATGTAATTTTCTTGATATATACTACATATTGATATTGTTTCAAAGCTGTGCTGTTCTTTGTTTCTGGGCGCAGATTTTTTTCTTAATTAATCGTACATTAGCATTCGTCTATCTGCTGAGCAGATTAGCGTTTGGTTCATTGTCCGGACCTGAAAAACCACATGGGCTGATACAGAATATTTACGAGTTATCACAAGATAATTCCATAGCAAAACATTCAGTGGATTTGAAGGTGGAGTCTCCCCCGTATTTGTCACACCCGATTGCTACGTCACAACTGCTACTCAGAGATATTTTGAGCTCATTTCATGTTACCATGGAGTGATTGAGTTCTGGATAGAAAACCAATTATGCTATGGTTTTAAATTTCTCTCAAGAAAGGCATCAATCTGACATAATATGAAAGGAGCTGAACATGCTCTTTGTGCAATAGTTACATTTTACCAGTCTTGACAAACTTTTTAGCGGCAAAATCGTTGTGTGCTACGATCCAAATCATAATCGTAATTGATCATATCTGAAAAAAAAAACATTACGGAGATTTAACTACTTGCCTTATATCAGGTGCAATACACTGGTGATTGTTTAAAACGTGGGAGATATATCTACCGTAGCCAGTAAAAATATCATTAAGGATTAAAAACGTAGTGTTTTATTCTAGATGACAGCACACATATACATAGCCCAGATTAACTATAGATGACACAATGTGAATCAATTATCTGTTCTATGGGATTATGCCAGTTACGTCGTTATGCATAGACAGAAGAATTTCCCATGAAAATTTCACAAGTGACGGAGAGAAGAATTTAATGGGAAATTTCTCCAGTCAACAAATCGTGATAAGACGATATTTATTTCCGGTGATGAATTCAAGTATTGAACGCACTCATGCCGAAAATTTCCCGGAAAGCTACCTCTGCATATTAGGACATCTACAAATACTATCTTCAGTGTTAAGAAAATAGAATAAACCGAATAGTTTTTATACAAGATGATTTCCTCTGTTATCTTCAATATCAGAGATGAGAGTCCCCGTAGGGTCGTGGCTAATTTGCTGAACTGAGGCATCATTATAATCGAGTTCGAGCTACAGTCTGGCTATTACGTTCAGGTTCGAATTAATACACATGAAAAAGTTTTGAATCACTTATCCTCTTGCTATGGGTTATATAGTACTTCTGTTATATTCTATAATGATGGTTTTGACATTAAATTACTCTTTAAAACAAAGAAATTAAAACCAAATAACCCTCCAGAAGCACTTAGATAATTCTGTACACGACATTTTGTTTTTTTAGCTGTTGATTATAATTATAAGTTAAAAAAAGGCTAAAATATAGTTTATTAAAACATTTTTAGAATGAATTTCCAAAACGTTTTAGCATCGAGAAAGCTCATATTTAACTGCAAAAAAATCTTCCAATTGGCTGGGGCTGTAGAATGCATATATATATATATATATATATATATATATATATATATATATATATATTTTGTCACTGTCCCCCACCAATCTGGACTCGACACAAGGTCAATGACCCGAAGGTCGATTATAGTGGAGATTTAAGGGAGGGGAAGGTCGGGCACTGTGATGGTCATCGACCCACTTAGTGCAATGTGGGTCTAATGAGCCTAGGTGGACTTAAACACAAATCAGGGACGAGGCACGTATGTCTGATTTTAGCTTAAACTGGACAGCAAGGTCCAGGGCTATACAAAGGGGACAATGCTTTTCTTATGGCCTCTCGACCACCCGAAGGTGGTCCAGCTGAAGCGGAGGCCTTTCGGTCCTAGCACCAACCTCTTCTCTGCAGAGAGGTAACCCCCCCCCATACGAGTGTCCTGCTTATGACACTAAATAATCTTATCGTGAGGCTTCAGCAATGCGGCATGTTTGGGGAATGCGGAATACTGCTTTATTGCCATCGCTCCCTAGTTCACTCTGGCCCGGATTGGTAGGACCTGATAGGGTCTAATCTATTAATCAATTAGAATTAAACTGTGTACTAATGCTAAACTGATTTTTTTAAAAATAAAACTGTTTTTGAATTCAAATAAACTGTGTAATAAAGGTAAATTGAATTATTTGAAATAGAATTTTTTTTAAATTTAATTGTTTGTCAACAGTAACTTTACTTATTCTAAACTGAATTGTTTAAAATTTAATTTGGTATTAAATGACCCAAAAAGGTTTGATACCCGTAAAATAAAAGAACTAAAAAAAATGGAATTTATTTTACTCTTTATTCTTATTCATAAAACTAAAATAAGTTTTCAAGTTTTGCATTACGTACAATTTCTTTTCAGAAATCAAATTCTTTGTGTTGTATCATAATTCTAACCGAATGTAAAATATGTTTAAACATGGAATAACATCACTAAACAATGAAATGATTCGTTGGTTTCTATAAAACCGATTCAATGGAATGAAAGGTGCACAAAATCTTGTCTCGCATTAGAAGATTACAACTATAAATCTTATTTAAATACCTACTGAATTGTCCTTGTACTAAATTGTCCAGAATCTAATAGTCCATTACTGAATTTTCCAATATCAAATTTCCCGGTGCCGGATTGGCCGCACCGAATTGTCTGAATTTACCACTGACTTTTCTTCTAAAAACGATGGCTGTGGCTTTGAATACCCCACGAAAGTTGATATGCCATCAAACACTCAAATCAAATCAAACCAAACCAAACCAAACCCAAATTAGCCAGATAAGCGGTTTTCATTTCAAAGTAATGAAATATTTTCTTTTGAAGGCAATATCAGACAGGTGAAAAATTCAAATATACCTATAAATTTTTGTTTGTTTTGTCACGAGTAATCAACTAAGTTAAGCAACGATGAACCTGTTCAACTCTTAAGTGGATAATCATTTG
Source organism: Sepioteuthis lessoniana (assembly GCA_963585895.1). NCBI lineage: Eukaryota > Metazoa > Mollusca > Cephalopoda > Myopsida > Loliginidae > Sepioteuthis > Sepioteuthis lessoniana. The sequence continues at coordinate 90,959,554 of OY757912.1, forward strand.
CAAACCTCAGTCAATATAAAGTCTCCTTCGTAGACAGACAAAGCCAAAAATTTGTAAATAACAATGCACAGATTAATCACTCCTCAAACACTCTGTCTCTCTTTCTTTTTGTACCCCTCTCTCATTTGCTTGGTTTGTCAAATACATTCTTTCCCCCTCTAATTGAATTAGACTTTTGCTTTCCCCCTCTAATTAAATCAGTCTTTTTCTTTTCCCTCTTTTATTGATTCAGTCTTTTTTCCCTCTCTTATTGAGTCTTTCTTTTTCTTTCCCCCCTCTACTTGATTCAGTCTTTTCTTTCCCTCTCTTTTTAATTCAGTCTTTTTTCTTTTCCACCCTCTTTTTGATTCAGTCTTTTTATTTCCCCCCTCTTATTGATTCCGTCTTTTTCTTTCCCCCTCTCTTATTGCGTCAGTCTTTTTCTTTCATCCTCTTGTTAATTCAGTCTTTTTCTCCCCACTCTAATTGATTCAGTCAACCTTTTCTCCTCATCCCTCAGGTGTTTTCTCACTATTATAATTTATCTTTACTTTCGATTTATTTTCGATAATGTTTTTCTTCCAATAATCTCTGTCTGGTAATGATTTCTTTCTTTCTTCCTTTCATTCTCTCTTTCTTTTGTCTGCTTCCATAATTGACTTGAAAGCATTTGAAGCGAATAAAGTTCCTCTGTTCTCAATTTGAGAACACAAATGAGGACACTATCTCGAACAACAGAAGAGCCAATTCGTAAGTAAATAATTACTATTAGTATCTGCTTATATATATATATATATATATATATATATATATATATATATATATATATATATATATATAGATATATATATATATATATATATATATATATAGGGAGAGAGAAATGAAGAAAGAGAGAGAGCGAGTGAGAGAAACAGAGAGCATATAATAACATCGATTATTCACTTACAAATTACGTACTAGCCAAAGATACTAATATATTAATATAACTTGTAAAAAAGTTACACAAGTAAAACGGATATTAATATGTTTTTTATATTCCAAAAATGTTCTATATTCAAAATCTGATATATATATATATATATATATATATATATATATATATATATATATATATAGAGAGAGAGAGAGAGAGAGAGAGTTAAGTAGTGAGAGAAAGAGAAAAAAGAGAGGAGAGACCGACAGGAGAAGCATGTGAGTGTTCTGTGATTTATGAAATGTGAGATTTTTTTTATTATTTTGAATCACGCCTTTTTTATTCAACAATGTTTCCATTTTCTTCTTCTTTTTCTCTTTTTTCACTCTGCTTCCCTCTGTGACTCATACAGCATCATCATCATCATCATGTCATGCCGCTAGCACGGATATGACTGGCCCTCTCTCGCCACTTCTCCCTATCATTCATCGCTTCTGGCGGGTCTTCAGGGCTACATCCCATATCCGCACATAGCTACTGTATGTATGTTCGAGCTGGTCGTCCTGCTTTTGCTTGGCCATATGGGGGGGTCCATAGAAGTACATCACTGATGAGTTCGTCCTTACTTCTCCTGCGTGTCTGGTTCGTCTAACTTGTATAAGTCTCATACATAAATACACCTTAACCATTTATTCTTAATTCATCTTCTACTCTACAATCTCTTTCTCTTTCTCTTTCTCGCTCCACCATATCTCTTTCTTTCCTCCTTCTCCCAATCTCTCTCCCTCTCCCTCTCACTCTTTCTTATATATATGCTTATATAGAGATAGATAGATAGATAGATACGACAGTTTTAAATACCGTTTCGTGATATGTTTTATATGGCATCAGTTTGAATGAACATGATTTTTTACCCTTTAAACCAATGTTAATATTCTTCATTAAATTCACACACACACACACACACACACACACACACACACACACACACACACCCTCTCCCTCCCTCTCTCTCTATATATATATATGTAGGCATGTATGTATGTATGTATACCTGTCGTGGCACAAGTGAAATGATGGTTATCGTAGAAGGAAATAGACGCCTAGCCGAGTTCAATTCATAGACGAGGTTGTTTGCATTTTTCATATTGCTAACACCCTCTCAAAGATATGAGTCCAACTATCATCCCTGCACTTATAGGTAAATAGTAGGGTAGACTAGTTTCTTTAACCTTGGTATGCCAACCGGTTAAAGAGAACGAAAACACTGAATTAAAACATAAAATACCGCTTAAAAATAAGTTCCATCATTCATGTGTACAGGGGTGAGGTATATATATGCGTGTTTGTTCAAGTAAGTGAGTATCTTTTCCAAACTACGATAACTAATATATCAACAGCGCCACCACACACACATACATACATACACATAGATAGATAGATAGATATATTTTACTCTATGAACATCGTATAAATATTAGAGGCTTATTTAAAACAATCCAAGATATATACGTAAAGGTCAAGGAATCCGACTGCTTTAATCTTTCCAAATAGCTGGGTGGACTTACAAGCGGATTTATACATTTTTTCGTGGACAAAGAAACGAAATTTCAAGTGAACTCTGTCACCACAAGAATCAAAACTTTGTTCGTCAATACCAGTCACCGTCTCATTGACCATAAGACAACCGATATCTCTACTTTTACATATCTGGCAATCTTTCTATCTATCTACATTTGTATCTTTTGGTTTTCTTTTGACCACTGACTGCGTACCCATTGATTTTTTCAAGGAGTCGTACGAGGTTGGCCTTTTCTTTCTTTTTTACCCAAAAAACTTTTTTCTTTTTCCTCTGGGCGGTGATTCGAGGTACTTTTATATCTTGTTCCTGACCAGGGGTTTTTTTGGTTTTTTTCCGATACCGTGAATACTGGTAGATATTAGATTAGTAAATACATTTGTATATATATATATATATATATATATATATATATATATATGTAAATTGTTATGTAAAATCAGAAGACCGCACCTCTGCAGAGAGGTATTCCTTCACCAATGAGTGTACTTGGTTGGAAACACTGTATTTATTTTCGAGACAAAATGTAGTAGGCGTGCCCCATCAAAATTCTCAAAGTGACTATTTCCGTTTACTTCATGATAATGTCCTTGGAAAAGGCAAGAATCGATCTCTCCTTGCCCTGATAACTATGGACAATATAGAGCTGACTAGGTTCTCTAGCCCTAGTAGATGAACTGCACAATTTGAAGAAAACTTCAAACTAGAAACTTTTGTCCCAAAGAGAGTCAGATGGTTTTTTTCATCCAGGTTATTGTCAATCCTATGGCTGCATTGAAACCTAGAAGTACAGCGTCACTTCCATCACAAGGAAAGCCCTGTTGTTTGGGCTGACAGTGTAGACTGCTCAAAGCTAAAACTCCAGTATATGGGGTGTGTCCTGAGTATAACACCAAAGTACATCTGATAACAAAACTCCTGTTCTGGAGATCTGGGATGTTTGGAGTAATCTATAAGTGCACTTACCCTCAGATCCACTGTGATTCTGTGTAATATTATCTGATAGGGTCCCATCAATAAGTTTGCTATATCAGTTTTAATAGGATTGGGTACCAAAATATTAAAAAAAATGTTAAGAAACAAAAGGACAAAAAAGCACATATTAATATTTGATAGTCTTTTACTCCGCCGTTCTAGATTTAACCTAATCGACTGGGGCTGTAGAATACACAGATTGAATCTCTGCGGAGGGGTGAAACCCCCCCAATAAGTGTTCTAGTTATGACACTTAACAATCAGATTGTGAGACTCCAGTAATTCTCTAGAGTATCCCTTCATTGCCATTGCTCCCTGGTCTACTTTGACATGCAGTGATTGCACCTAGTAGATTTCTACTTATGGATCAAATATAACAGCCTGAAATTTAAACTGTGTGTAAACAAATGACTGTTAGATTGAACTGTTAGCTATATATAGCAATAATTATAACCATTAAACTGAAATGACTGAGTAATCTTAAATAGAACTATTAGTTATAAATATCAATACTTGAAACTCTTCAACAGTGTGCCTAAATTTAAATATGGATATTATGAGGGGCATACGATAAGTTTCCAGACTTTTTTGTACAGGCATTTAGAATTGTCTTTGACTGTTGAAAATTCAGTAAGTTATTGCTATACATCTTATGAGATGACTGAACAATTTTTTTGATTTCAGCTTAAAAGGAACAGCTAGTGCAGCAATTGGAATACCCTACTAAAGCCTGATTGTCACAGCTGGTGAATTTCAAAATTTGCAATCTAACACTTTAGAAGAACGATATGCTATAAAATTCTGTTGAAAACATGGAAAAAATGCCACAGAAACGTATGGAATGCTTTAGACTACTTTTCGAGCATCTTGTATGAATCGAGCATCAGTTTTCGAATGGCATAAGAGATTCAAGGAAGGCAAGGAGTCTGTAAGGGATAATGAGAGGTGTGGGAGGAGTAAGGAAGTCAGCACACCAGAGTTGATAGGCCACAGGATTAGGGTTTAGGGTACTATGTTGAGGTTTAAAGGGAGTTCAGGAAGAGATTCGGTCGGAAGAGGCCAGCACTCTTCAAATCGGGTCGGTGGCATTTTCACCAGGACAATGCACCAGTCTATAACTTCATCCTTGTCACAGACTTTTTGACCAAGATGGGCATCAAGACAGTTACTCACCCTCCCGATACTCCAGACCTTGCTCTCTGTGACGTTTGGTTATTCCCTAAGCTTTTAGGCTGTCGTTATGAAACAATTGAGGAGATGAAAGAGGTTGTGACGAAGGTCATTGACATGCTCACACAAGAGGACTTCCATGGGGCCTTCCAGAAGCTGTTGGAACAGTGCAGCAAGTGCACTGCAACCAGAGGAGATTACTTCGAAGTGGACAAGAGTTTCATGTGTGTACTATCACTAAAAGTGCCCATACGAAAAAAGTCTGGAAACTTATCGTATGCACCTCGTAAATATTTGGAAACATTAGACTGGGTGAAAATAAATGAATAATCTTGAATCAAATAATTAGTGTTAAATAACCATACTTCTAACCTTTTCATTGTCTCCTAATAAATGATTAATATTGAATAGAAATGTTAATGTTAGATAGGATTAATTGAAACCATTTAAACGTGTAAAAAATGGTTGATATGACAAAAACCCTACTAAACCAAAACAAACATACTACAGGTGGTTTATTTTACGATCATTTGTTCTAATTTATAAAGGTTTGCACTATAAATGAACTTCTACATTATATCAATGTAGCCGTTACATGACGATCAGTCCTCAATATGAATATTTAGTATGTTTATTTGATTAGAGTCCTTACACCATGATGACTCTGCAATATGATTATGGGCCTTGTTTTATGATCGGTCAACTCGTATCTCCTCACTCTTCTTGTTCATTCTTTATTTATTATCTTAGTTTTTCTTGTTTCAATCACTCTTGGGTTTCCTTTGTGTTGTCATCCTTGATCTTGTTCTTTGATATAAAAGAAAAATGCAGTTACCATCTCTTTTGCACTTTTGATGTAGTATTTCTCTGTCATTTTTAAACATCAGTACCAGTTCAAACCAAACAAGGAATAAATGAGAGCATGGTGGAGTGTTAAATATAACTAGCTAACTTATTATAACTCCAAAACCGTTTGGCCTACGAGAGTGAAACTTCACAAGGTGAGCCGAGGTCTAAGATTGATCTAGAATTCAATGGCTATCCATCAAACTCGTTGAACTTCCTCAATCTTTTAATTCAGCGCTCAACAAAAAGCCTCATAATCAATGAACGCGATTCTCGAACCTCTAAGCATAAAATAAATCCCCCCCAAAAATGATATGCCCTAAAAACAATTAATCAATCAATTGACTGGTACGAACATCGATATCATGAAGAGATATAACTTTTTTTTTTATACAACCTTTATCCGGCTGCAGATCGATATAGTCAAACGAAACAAATGAATGCCAATGCCACAGTGATAAATCATACATTATTATAATTATTATGTTGGATTATTATCAAGAAGAGATATCCTTCATATGTTTTTAACACATTTTAACGGTTTCATTTCTATGTTATGAAGATTCTCTTTGTAGTTATCGCTAATGTGTTGGACTGCGACATCGTATTAAGTTAGTTCAAAATCCAGTCGTAAAATAATTAGGGTCTCCAATTGATTGTGAATTACTTTCTAGTGATATTTTCAAGTCCACCAAGGGACGGTAGAAAAGACTGGAACATATATAAAAAAGGAAAAACTAATGGGAAAGAGAACTGTAGGTTTGCGAAAGTTAAAAATAGAAATGTATCAAGAGAAATCGGCCGCTGGCTCTGATTGTCTTGAAAAGACTAAACAGAAAAGCCGATAAGAGCGGGCACGGGGTAGAAAACAGAAAATGAGCTAGTTAGTTTGCTGTGGGACGCGTCGATGTAAAGACGACAGTTGAACCCCAGCAACAATGATGTGAAGACGGCTGAAATATCCGGCCCCCATTTTGGGCCGAGATCCGTGAAGGGGTTCACACATACTGCGAAACTGTGAAGACGAAACCAGGGTACAAGCACGTGCGAGAACTACAAAAGAAAACGAGAATATTCATATCAAGTTCTGTGTCTGCCCGCTTTCTCTCCTCACGACACTATGTTTCTCTTTGTCTAACGAAAACCGTCGACTCATTTTTTATACGCTGTTCTCGTTTCTTGACGTATAGTAAAAAATGCAGTAGAGAATAAATATTTGCATTAGTGAACCAAGACTGGATTTTTGTGTGTTCGTCACTTCTTTTTTTCCATCTTTGTGAAGATTACGACAGTGGTCAGACTGACACTAAAGAGGTAACTCTATAAGTGTCTGCTATGAACTGCAGTGGTACAAGTGTCTATGGAATATAGTAGTAGTTTTAAATATCTATTAAGAACCTACCGTTACAACCATCTATTCGAGACCATTAGGTTTACAAGCTTCTATTTGTGCTGCGTAACGTTTCACGTTCACTTCCAGACGAATATCCCTAAGAAATACTCTAACCCTTATCCCACTAACACTCGGGTAATTAATATCACTTATATAAGGATTCGTTTGGTATAAATAAGGCAAGAACGTTGATTTCCTATGAGACAAAGAAAGAAATTCAAGCCATTCCTTGTAATATGATTTTGGAGGTTTTTTTTCACAACTGTACAAAAATCGGATCATTATTTTATAGATTTTCGAGAGATTCAGTATTGCAGGTGCAAAATTTGTTTATTTTGGGTTTAAAAAGTTTTTCAAAATATACTTACAGCACATAGGATATTTTTAACACTAGAAATACATTAGACAATGTAATAGTTGACGCCTTATGTAAAAACAAAATGGACTCATTTATTCTTTTTGTTGGGTTACAACTGACATCTTTTCAGATTATCTTCACATGTCATCTAACTTTTGAATAATTCGCTATTCTCAAGTATCTGTAATTCTTTTTTTCTTTCCTTTTCCTTTTTCTTTTTTTCTGTTTTACACTGTTCTTATTTTGGATAGACGAAGTGAAAACACACATTGATATAAGGACTGAAAGACTGGAAGTAAAAATGAAAAAAAGAAAAGAAATTACAACCAAAAGTAAAAGAATAATCGGAATTTTAAAAACAGGAATATTAAAAGAGAAAAAAAAAGTATAAAAGATAAAAAAAAATATTTCTTTGTTGAAATAAAAAAATAGAACTTGATAGCTATGAACAGTTACTTAAATATAAATATAGGCAAGAAAATATAAATTGCATATCACAGAGGGAAATAAGAAAAGAAAATAATAAATACCGGTAGGAACTAAAAAAGAAAAAGCAGAAACCAAAAAAAAAAAAAAAAAAAAGAATAATTCACGAAAGTAAAGCAAAAGAAAGAAAAAAGAAGTATATGCGTTGAGGCAAATATGGAAACCAGGGTTTTTGCTTGTCAATTGTATCACGCACGTATAATTTACAAGTGCAGGTTATTTGCAATCCTTTTTTCAAAACGGGTGAGTCCCCGTTGTGTAGTCTTTGACGTATCATGGACTGCAGCATCGTAGTGATCACTATCGGTCTGACACCTCTCCAGTTGTCGGGTAGCACTTCGACCGGCCGTGTTATCTGCTACACAGATCTGGCCGAGTCTGTCTCGGTACCTAGAGATTTCCTTCGGCCTCAGGGGGCCTTCCCCCCAGGCTTTTACACCCTTTCGAGGGAGGTTGGGTTCATTGCCCGGTGCCTGAGGCGCCCTTAACAAGGGGAATGCCGACGGGGCCGAGGGCATTTTTGACAAACTCCGGGCGCGTGTGGGCTACGGCCCTGCGCACGGTCCCACCCAAAAAAAGGCCTTGTGCCATACATGCCCGTAAGGTGGGGCGTGCATCAAATACCGTAGTGAGTTTGAACTGCAGACGCGCTATTACGTTCACTTTCGGACTAATTCCCGTATCGTAAATAGCACCACTAATTCCTTCCGTACAATTTTGTCTTTGGCCTCAATTAAACTATTAAAATCAAAGAAATCGATATTAAAAATTAATTATTTTCAAAACTTATAATATTATTGATATTTTGCGCCTAAGGGTTAGGGAATCGTGTTGCTTGTATCTTCATGTTAAGTGCTTGCGGATTTCTTTCTAAAGATAGGTTTTTGCTTTTTCACACATTCCTATTGAATGCGAATAATTTTTAAACTGGTCTATTTAACTTAGAGATGAGACTATAATATATTCTATAACACTGAGTTTATCATGGGCCTGGGAGTAATGGTAATGAAAGTTTCATCCACACTCTTTGTATATCCAGTACTGGAGCCTCGCCATCAGATGCAGTTCAGTATCATACGCTGGATAAACATTGTTCGGGAGATCTTTCTCCTCTGCAAGGAATACAGTTAACGCATCCTCAACCATGTTGATGCGGTTGACATTTTACAGTTTGATTTGGTATGGCATAGTAAAGTTCGTGGGTTATTTAGTGCTGAGCCATCTATGTATAAGAATAGTATAGTTACTGTTTAAGGCATAGCTGGAATCATATGAGGATGAATTCTTTCGAAAGGGTTTTGATCTGAAAGTGAAGGTAATTACACAACTGGAATTCGAATTCGTTTTCTAGTCCAGCTCATTAGCAAATACGCCGCGCGGTACTACCAGAACATTATGTTAGTCATCCTAATGATATATTCTCTTATCCAGATGTGCATTAAACAATTAATATTATAATACTTATATGAGCAATATTTCCCTAAGAGTTTAAGCTTATTTCTTAAAAATCTTAAAATTCATAAAGTGACTTTCAGTACTTACAGCTAAGTTTCTTCCATTTTTGATCTGATTCCAAGAGAACTTTTTAAAATTTGATATGCCCAGATATATTTCATATTATACTAGGGAGATTCGTTTCAGTCTGATTTTAAAGTGGGACCTATTTCTAATACCTTATGTCTTACACTTCATCTTGCTGTTTAAAAGGTTTCGTAGTACAGCTCTTACCCACTCTTCTGGTGATTGTTACAGAAGAAAGATAATGCTCTCTCTACCCAAATGAACTTGAATTCTGTTTATCGAAGCAAGGTTTTCTTTGTACTAATATGGAATTCATCTAATCTCAAAAGTCACCAACCTAAAAACACGAGGGTCTTAGAACCTTAAGAAAATGTTTACATTTAGAATTTACGAAATTAAATATTTGTTTAGTTTTGGAGGTTATCTAAGGTTTGCCTTTATCCAATCGCTCTGCAACTGGCAGGATGTCATGCAGGGTCAATTCTAGGCAGAATAAAGCTGGTTTGAATTCAGAATGCTCACTCCTATAGACTAGTTACTTAACCAGACCTGCATAGTCAGTCTGATCTACTATTTACTCATAACTGAGAATAGAATATGGAGATTCAAGCTATTGCCAAAGGTATTAGCTCAAAGTGAAAATAGAACTGCTCTGTCTAAATTTTGGATTCTGGTCATTGATTTCATATCATTCTACGATAACTATTACGCTAAAGGTTTTCGAGTTTATCTGGGATTTCCAAAGGAACATAAATCTACATTCCGTACACTACGTTAGGTATAAAGAAATCAGAAACTTGTCATCAAATAACCAACACATGTTGATATGCCACATAACACCAACAAACAACCCTAAGCAGACACCCATGCAAAATAAACGATAAAAAGCAACCCTTTTTTTTTAAATACAAATACTAAACTTAAACTTTGATAAAAGCGACTCTTCGTTTTTTATTCATTATAAAAAAATCATTTTACAACATATGTAATATCAATAGGTTCTGCTATCATTAATGATAAATTATTTGTGAGAGTAATTTTATATTATTCAAACTAAAGACACGATACTTTTTTCTTTATAGATGGTTTCAAATGTCATTTGCCTCTGTAGCATGAATTTAATTAATAATTGTATCATGGTTTGATTGGTTATTAGAGTTTTATGGCATACCAACTTTTGTAGGTTATTTAATGCCAAATCCATTTTTAAACAAATAATCAGTTCTATTTAAAACAGTTCAGTTTAGCCTGAGTTCACAGTTTAATTGTCAAAAAAGATTTCTACTTCAAGCAATTCAGGTTAGCATAAGTACGCAGTTTAAATCACGAAACAGTTCTATTTTAAACAATTTAGTTTAGCATAAATACGCAGTTTAAATGCAAAAGACACTAAACTTAAGAAACCATGGTTTAGTTCAATTTAACCCATAGATAGGACCCTTATCAGGTGCTATCACTCCGGGCTACAGTGGACCTGGGCGCGATGTCAATAAAGGGGTACTCCACGTTCTCCAAACTTCCAGCATTACTGTAACGTCACCATCAGATAGTTTAGTGTCATAACAGGACAATCGTTGCGGGGCGTCTTACCCCTCTGCAGAGACGCAGTCGGTGTATTCTACAGCCACAGACGACTGGGCAAAATAATATCATGTACGCCTGACTAAAAAAAATGGATTTAAGCAGCTAATATCAGCTCCTTGACATTAAATATCTTCCATATTCCACTAATTGATTTTATATATATATATATATATATATATATATATATATATATATATATATATATATATATATATATATTTCAATTTTTAATTCATATTTTTGTACAAATATCAATTGAAGTAGTATATGAGGTTCCGCTGAAAAATCAATCGACTGAAATATGCATGACTTTTTACAATAGGATCCACGCACTGCAACACTGTTGGAAGAAGTTCTGGACCTAAGGAATTAATAGAAAATAAATATCATTTGGTTTCATTTCCTAATAGTATTTTCGTAAGTCTATGTAATGTTCTTCCCACACTTGTATATTGCTCCCCGAAAATCTTTACTTGCATGTTAGAGTTCATTCTCATAAATATGTTGGATTAATATCCGGAGGCAACGAACACTTCTGTATTCATTTTTCTTTTATTTTGGAATCTTTCTTTGTGGAGGTGAGGTGTGCAATAATCAACGGTGCAAAATGTTAAGATGTTCTGTCTTGCATAGATATACATTTTAGCTCAAAGCTTCAGGTTCTTTAACTTTATAATGGAATTATGTACAAAAACTTACAACCGCTCTCGGTATCAATATTGATACAGTCAATAAATTTAAACAGGATAAAAATATTAACGGGATGGGTCTCCATGAATGGGTAACGTGCTAGACTGCTGCATCGTAGTAATCGAGTTCGACCTTCAGTTACGCGATTTCGTTCATTTTCAGACTAATACATTTGGGAAAGTTATAAACCACTTTATCCTTACAGGTATCATTTCAATTATACGACTATTGTTCTTCTACAAGGATCACTTGGAGTTTAAATAACCAACGAATGTTATACGCCATCAAACAAACATACAGTTAAACTGTAACGTTTACAATCGTTTGTTTTGATTTGTATTATTTTTTAAGTAAAAATTACCTCATAAGTTATAGAATGGCAAATTTTTTTTATATTTGTAAATCTTTGATTATAAAACATAACTCTGCATATATTCAGTATTCTGTTGTTGTTATTCTTGTTTTTTTTAAAATCACTTTTTATTTTGTCTCTAATAATGATAATTTACTTGAACACATATATAAGGTATCAATTACTCTTATCAGTTTAGCAAAAGTACAGTTTAGTTCTTTTTAACTCATAGATAGGACCCTATCAGTTGCTAACCCTCCGGACCAGAGTGGAATTGGAAGCGATGCCAATGATGGGGTACTCCTAATTCTCCACAGCTCCAACATTACAGGAACGTCAACATCAGCTTTTTTAGAGTCATATAAAGGACACGCGTTGACGGCGGGTAGTACCCCTCTGCAGAGAAATAGACGGTGTAATCTACAGTCCCAGCTGACTGGGCCAGGGAGACCAGGGTTCTAAACAAGATCGAGTCATTTCAAAAAGTTGCACATGATACCCCCTCCTTGCTTAACACTGAACATGATAAGGTACGTATCAAGAGTTAAGTGGAGCAATCCAGGGAAAAGAGTAGCGCCCTCCCTTTCACCTCGGTGTAGTAGCCATTGAAAAGGAAGCCATCGGCTCGCCGTCGTCTCCGGTCACTAAATTTACTTTTAAATAGATAAGCATCAAATATTTTTTTTAGCGTGGAAATGTTTATTTGCGTTGCAAGAACTTAGTTTTCGAGCAAAGATAGAAATAACACTTTTGGATGTTGGTAAAATTTCCGTAACCACAACCAAAACTGACACTGTATTGGTAATACGATCATTTGAGAGAGCGTCGTATTAAGATAATCTAAGTTAATATAAGAAAATCTTGAATGGATTATGAGAGTGAATTTTCGGCTTCATTTATCGCCCTGAGTTAGACTAAGCTAAGATTAATAAATCTCATTAACTAATAAGGATCAAAAAGGTATCTAAAATCTAATCTTCACTGGCTAGTTTTATTTGAATAAAGTTTAAATCACTAAAGGCAGAACGTTCGTTTATCGATGAGCTGTCAAAAGTTTTCTGTTTACTGAAAGCATCGCAGAGATCAGATATGAGATTAATGATTTTATTGTTCTGACAAGAAAATACAAGTTGTTCCCAAAATGTATATGTATTTTGAATATTGAATATACTGCTTATTAGGGTAGTCCTAGTGACGTAATAGTTAAAGTTCACGACTGCAGCCTCGACGTATGTATGTTAACCTAGTTAAGCCATAGATTCGCATATAGACTCATATGAAGTCATCTATACTCTACGCTATAGGTAGAATATTATCTTTGATTTTTTTTTCTTCGGGGATGGCTTTGATAGCTAATAACCCACGAGGGTTGATACAACGTCAAACGAAGAAACAAAACCAAATGTTGAGCACATTGAAACAATTCTACTATATAAAAAATGCTGGACGAAAAATCCTGCATGTTTAAATTTTCAAATTGATATTTTCTTTTAAAACATATGAAACGTTATATAATATCATCGGCACTGGCCATTTAATAATAAAAACTCAATCGAAAATTCGCATAAAGTGAATTACATAAGATAATAACAATAATTGTATATATATACATATATATATATATATATATATATATAGAGAGAGAGAGAGAGATATGTCTACTAATCTCGTCGGCTGCCACATTACACTAAGTTTAACATATCTATGGGAGAGCGACAGTCATCGGACATGAATGCCCACTGATGGAGTCATATTAACAATTGTACATTTCTCAATGTTTTATGTGGCGGGTGAAGAGAATTTCGTTTATTTTTTTATCTATTTAGCTCTACTGGACAGTGTTGAGTAATTTTTTTCTTTTTTCAAGAATTATTACGCGTGGATGTATATATATATATATATATATATATATCATTATGTAGTGCCGCTAGCACGGATATCCCTGACCCTCTATCGCCACTTCTCCCTATCGTTCATCACCGCTGGCAGGTCTTCAGAGTTACATCCCATATCCCCACATAGCTGCTGAATGTATGTTCGGCTGGTCGTCCTGCTTTTGCCCGGCCATGTGTGGGGCTCCATAGGAGTACATCACTTATGAGCTTGTCCCTGCTTCTCCAGCAGTCTCCTGCATGCTTGGTTGGTCTAACTTGGATAGTTTTCGTGATGGGAAGCAGGTGGCCGTTGGGTGTTGCCGCCAGGACTTGTTTAATATTACTCGCAGTATTCTTGTGTAATTGCCGTCTAGCTTCTTCTCCATCCGTTTAGTTAGCGTCCAAGTAGTGCATCCATACAGTGCTAATATATATATATATATATATATATATATATATATATATATATATATATATATATATTAGCAAAAAAGTATACTATATATATATATATATATATAGTATACTTTTTGCTAGTGTTTACTAACAAAATTTATAAAGAACCTCGATGCTTTAAGGACAAAGTTAACTTATTAAACTTGAAATAAGAACAATAAAATTTATGTCATTAACCAGACCACAAGTGTTAATGTCATAGAACACAAACCAACTAATCAATCACCCAATCAATTTTTCACTGTTCGATAATTTTTCTGGAGTCCTTTGTTGCTGGCAAATATATTTTAATCATCTATATAATCTATAAAACCAAAGTAACTCAGAAACGCTGATAAAAATCAGTCACCCTATCCTAAAAAGATACATTAATATCATTATGGAGCTTTACAAGTTACAAATAAAAGCTCAGAGATTCAATATTCGTTTTATATAAAACTAAAACTCTCATTTTACATGGGATTGTGTGTGTGTGTGTGTGTGTGTGTGTGTGTGTGTGTGTGTGTGTGTGTGTGTGTGTGTGTGGTAGATGTATGAAGAAAAAATAAAGCAATTTTCTTTGTTTCTGTTTGCCTAAGCAGACTAAAAATCAGCTGCTTGAAGACGAATTTGAACATACTTAAAAAAAAATTCCAGTTCATATTTCCCTTGAGGAATTTACTTTCAGCTGTGTGATTTGAAAATGTTCGTAATAATGTATCAAGAAACTGTAGCAAGAGGATATAGAACAAAAATATGTGTGAACGAGATTAATTCGAAAAGAACTAAAAGATTGCTACGATAACAAATTCAAATTACTCTCTTGCTCAGTGGAGGCCATCGTGTAACAGTTCACATTCTGAAAGAATCTGAGTTTCACTTCAATCTAATACCATTTCAAAAGACATTAACCCATTTCTTCTCATTCTTGATAAACCTACAGCTAAAAATAAGTCTATACCCTCCTCTTCAGACTTGTTAGGACAAACCTACGTGAAGAAGTATACAGGACGATTTCGCAAAAAAATATCCACCGATAGCACACAGTGAGTATGGAAGAGTAAATACATATTCTATTGATCTTGTACTTGTTACTTTTCTCAAGGATTCCCAGAAAAATCGAGGTAGTCCCCGCTGCGTAGTTTTCAAAGTGATGAGCAGAGACATCGTAGTAAGCGAATGTAAAATCAAGTAACGCTATGGCTTTTACTCTCGGATTTATACTTTTGGGAAAAGTAAGGACCATCCTTATCCTCGTCAACTATCTACTAATAAGTACATCTACAGTTATTCTACAATGGTGGATATCGCAGCAAATAACACGCTCAATACTGATATGCCATTAAGCAATAATACCAATCCAACAAGAATAATCGGTCAAATTAGGTGACTTTTTCTTTTGAAAAATGGATCGGAGCTTTTTTCTTCTGTATTCTTTGTTTGTTTGTTTTAACTACAGGGAATTTTATAACATGTCCTATCTTAGAGAAGTGGAGATTAAGGAAAGTAACTGTGAGTTTGAAGTAGTAGCAGTTCCTTTAAAGACACTCTGGTTTAGTTGTTGGCGAAAGAAACTGGCACGGAGAGCCAAGTTCAAATCCTGGACGAGGCTGATTGCATTTCATATAGTGCTATAACCCTAGGTAAATGTATGAATCCAAGTATTATCCTTTCTTGTAGATGCTGGGTGGACTATGCTCTAAGTACACCTTGTTATGGCACCCAGTCTATGAGAAAGGAAAATCTGATTCTAAATTTGTTAAACCCCGGTATAGATATGTGCCACAATCTGCACATGCAGTGGGGTTGATAAATACATATAGGCACTGTGGAACTTCAACATTATTTTATAACTAAATGTTCTGAAAAAAAATTTTATTTTTATTTTTGTAAAAGTCATCTAGTATTATTATCAATAACTTTAAAACTTAATGAGAATAATCAACCTTTCATTACAAGAAAAGTTGCTGCGTACGAATTGTCTAGTCCAGAGTTCTAATGATAGGAGTTTGATTAGTTATGCTCATCCTCAAGAAGCAAGTGATCCAAGCAAGACAGAGTACTATAACTCGGTCATTCCCGATTTGCTTATCAATGTTGAAAGAAGTGTTTACGTCTCATCTCATTTCTTATGCTTTCGTTTTATTTTTGCTTGGCATATTTGATTGGTTGGTTATTTGAGTTTTATGGCATATCAAACTTTGTAGGTTATTTAATGCCAGATCAATTTTTATGCAAATAATTAGTTTTATTTCAAACAATGTGCTTTAGCAAGAGTACAGTGTTTAATTGTCAAAAACAATTCAATTTCAAGCTATTCAGTTGACACGCTAACACAAGAGGACTTCCATGGGAACTTCCAGAAATTGTTGGAACAGTACAACAAGTGCATTGCAGCCGGAGGAGAAATACTTAAAAAAAGAATAGAGTTTCATGTGTTTGTTATCCATAAAGGTGCCCATGCGAAAAAAAATCGGAAACTTATTTTCTGATCCTCGGACATAGATAGATAGATAGATAGATAGATATTAAATCCCGAGTCAGGCCTTTCTTACCAAAGTTTCGGCTCACCGGCTCCTCAGAGTCGGTACTAGATTCCCTGGGGATCCGGTGAGGCGAGACTTGAGTAGGAAAGGCTCGACTCGCGACTTAATTTTTGTAATTGGCTCTACTTTGTAATGATCCCTCTCTGTAATGGTAGCATTGCAGCATTTTACGATGCGTTTTCTTTTGACCAACTGATTGAATATCTCTTGATTTTTTTCAACATGTGTTACGAAATTGGTCTTTTCTTTTTCTTTTTTTTTATCCTATGATATTTTTTCTTTTTTCTGCGGGCGGTAATTCGATATATTATTATCTGTCGATCTTGGCGGTTTTTTTTCTTTTTTCCTGGTAACCATGAATGCTGGTAGATAGTAGGTTAGTAAATATATATGTATATATATATGTGACGTACAAGTCGATTGTATATATATATATATATATAATAAAATGTGGTGTATTAGTCAATTGTATATATATATGCATGCAATATTCATAGATCACCATTTAAGAAGCTAATCTCAGTGAGATTTATCTATTTAGTACCTGTAGTAATCCATGGATTCTGACCAAGTTTTATCATACGCCAAATATGAAGATATGCCTTGTTGCTAATTTAATGATACCTTCCTTTTTAATCTCTTTGTCTCAAATTCAGATGAAAGGGAAAATTGATCTAAGTGAGTTTCACAATATAAAGTTGGATAAATGGTTGGTTGGTTGGTTTCTTGGGTTTTACGGAATATCAAACATTGTAGGTTATTTAACACCAAATCCAATTTTTATGTAAATAATCTGTTCTTTTTCAAACAATTCAGTTTAGCATTAGTACACAGTTTAATTGTCAAAAACATTTCTATTTCAAACTATTCAAGCAGTTATTTGTAAGAATTCACTTAAGTGTAAATACAGGTTTAATGTCGAAAAACAGTTCTATTTCAAATAATTCAGTTAAGCATAAGCACGCAATTTCAAATGTAAGTACGGTTTAATTGTCAAAAACATTTTTATTTCAAGCTATTCTGTTTACTCAAACAATTCAGTTTAGCATAAGTATGCTGTTCTATTTAACCCACCGATAGGACGCTTATCAGGTGCTACCATACCGAGCCAGAGTAGACCTGGGGGCGATGGCAATGAAGAGATACTCCGCATTCCCCAAAGTTCTAGCACTGCTGGGACCTCACCATCAGATTGTTTAGTGTCATATACAGGACACTCGTTGGTGGGGGTCTTACCCCTCAGAGAAGCAGTCGGTGTATTCTACAGCCCCAGCCGACTGAGCAATGGATATCTGGTGAAGATCATTTTTTTCTCTGCATCCTCAGTATATTCTGCTCTTGTGTCAGGCTTGGTAAAATTTAGTAAATGGCTGTAATGCTATCGCCAGATGATGGACGATTTGATATTGATGTAAGGGTTTTCTTTTCAGCTGACATTGTTTTCGTTGTCACAATTGTCCAAAACTATTGTTCTCTGTACACTACATATTGCACTTATCCGGGTTTGGTGTTTTTGTTACAATGTGCAAATCGTGTTGCGAGTGGAATCAAATTAACAGGATTCGTGACTAACCCAGACGCGCGGTAATGATTAAAAATACAAAAAAGCGAATTTGCAACTAGAGTAACATAAGCGAATAATAATAATAATAATAATAATAATAATAATAATAATAATAATAATAATAATAATAATAATAATAAATAAGTTGATACAAACGTCTAGATTTGTTTAAGGCAAATGAACAAGGAAAAGATAGATAACAAAATAGATTACTTATAATAAAGGAACAATAAATGATAAAGAATAAATGAGTGGTTAATTAACAGTTATTTGGGGAAACTGTGATCAAAACACAAGTGTGTATATATATATATATATATATATATATATATATATATATATATATATATATATATATATTTATATATATATATATATATATATATATATATATATATATATATATATATATATATATATATCCTTATATATATATAAGGATAGTGAATACTATGACAATAGAAGTGATATCAATAATATGAACAATAATCTACTTATGTAAAACACACCGTGACCATACACACACACGCGTGCACACGCACTTACACAATAGAAAATCAAAAATATACGACGTCTTGTCAAAGAGCAAAAGTTAGTTTAAAGCATTTCTTCAGGAAATACAAATAAAATCAGTAACCTAGCCAGTGAATTGTCCTGATCGAATTCCAGTCAAAAATTTACAATGAAATTTTAAAAGAAATTAAAAGATCAATAAAAATGCTCTATACAGCAAAGACAATATTTTATCTGCTTTTAAGATAACTTGCAATAACTCGCATAAATAATTAATCATTTCTGTGCGTGAAAGAATGGAAGTCGTCATAAAGCATGAAAGGAGGGAACTAAGTATATTTCTTCTCTCAACGATTTACTTTTTTCCCACCCCCATATGTTAGCTTATTCCATTATATTTTAAAATCGGACAAGTTACTAAAATCCATATAATTTTGTATCATTTATCAATATGGGTAGAGTGTTCGCCAGTGGTCCGGTAGATCGGGTTCAATCCCAGGTCGAGTCATATCAAAGATTCAAAGAAGGGTCCTTGATGCCGCCTTGCTTAACACTCAGCATAAGAGGTTAGGATCAAGGGTAAAGTGGAGCAATCTAGGGAATGGAGTAGCGCCTTCCCCTACACCTCGGTGTAGTAGCTATTGAGCCTTTGGGTCACCCTCCACTCAGAACCCAAACTTTACTTATTAGTATAAAGCAAGAATATATGAGGTCATGTAACTCTGTTCAAATTATTTGCATTAAGAATAGTTACTTGAAGTGATAACAGTTTACTCGTGTTTAATATGTTACAAGTTTCACGGAACTATACAATTGCTTTCAAAACAAACTGACTTTATTATTAAATAACCAAACAGGTGACAATATGCCGTAAAAGCAACTAACCAGTCATATGGCCGTTGATTATCGGTTTACAGTGAAGAAATTTACGTCTCAAATCGATAAACAAAATATAATCAAACCAAAAAAACGACTCTTCCCAAAATGATTATAATGATTTTGACAATCCGTATATCAAATTTAAATCTAAAGGTAATTCTCCCTATATTTTCTTATACTTACCTTTTATTCTACAATCAGCTCGACTAGTGATATGCACTGGTAACTAAATTTATGTCAACATGGTCTGATATTCTATCGTAGATTGCGAGAACTCTATAAAATTTCTCGTATTAGAATGTGTTTTATGCTACGGAAAAGATTCTGACTTGTGCATATAGCATGTCAATAAAGCAAAAAAAGGACCCAAAATTTATTGATAATCGGTGCATGATACAGATTGCGTTAGTTAAGAAAATGTTAGCTGTTAACATTCACAATTCGAATATTTCAAAAAGAAAATGGATCAACGACGGAATCTTTCAGTAAATAATGTTACTGACATCCTCCAAGTCAGTTAAAGAAAAATAATGAATTCACTTTCGTTTTTCTATCTTGTTTCATGTTTTTTTCTAATTTTTTCTTTAGTTTGAAAGAAATTTATCACTGATACATAAAAGAAAGATATTTTTACAAAGCAACACAATATCACCTCATTAGTCTATTGTTTGGTTCATTGTGTTGGAGCGGTTCGTTTTATATTAATCTATTTGTATTTGCTTTAAAATCAAAAGTACATACTTTTTTTAAGGAATTAAATGAAAGTATATTTACAATCATCAAATCAAAATATTCTTATATCACTAGACCTATATTGACAGGTTATCGATCATATGTGAATTTATTCTCTCTGATAGAATAAAACGGAAATTCTTCCAAGTTGAATTAGAACCACTGCCGAATTGCACCTCTTGGAGTAAAACGAAACGATTGGGGGGAAAAAGATAGATGGGAACTATGCAAGAATACTGCATGCTGTTTTGAACAAATCTTGGACGTAGCACGGAGGAAGCCCTACTTGCGAAACAGTCAAAGTTCTTTACTGTGGTAGTGAATGATGTTAGACCGAATTCCAGTTGCGCAATCACGTTTCAATTATACTCAAGGGTTAAACAGTATCTCTTCCTTTGTTCTACAAAGAAGGTTTGGCATTGTATTGTCCACGAAGATTGATGTGCCTTTAAATAAAGAAACGAAACGTAGCAGTAGCACCTAACAAAAGAGTAGCTATTCATCCACTTACTTCATTTTTGAAAACAAATCAAAAAATGCAAGCCAGATTTATTGGGAACTGCTTGAGAAGATAGGATGAACTCATAAGTACGTTCTCCTGTGGACTTCAACTTATGGAGGAACCAGTGTAAGCCAAATAGCAAAATTGTACGTACACAGGATTTGTGTCGACATAAGCCACCATATAATGGGCTTGCCGAAAGATATGGCTAATAGGGATGGATTGTGAAAGGGAGATGAGAGAATATGTGCTTTTAGTATGACTTAATGATGATTATGGCGGAACGTATAATATATCAATATCAATATAAAATAAAATGTGTTATATATATATATATATATATATATATATATATATATATATATATATATATATATATATGAAATCTCGTTGGCTTCCTGTGGCAATGGGTTCTATGAAGGCATTGTTATTTCTACTAAAGGATTACACCTTTATTTCATTTAAGACGATAAGTTAAACGTCAAGAGGATAACACTTAAAATAATTTTTAATAATCTTTTTGCTGGATGTCGATTTTTTGTCTGCATTGAGATAATTGTATAATCTTAATCAGAAGTGCCCGTGGTGTAATGGTTATCGTCGTAGGAACTGGACACGGCGACAAGAGTTCAAATCCTAGACGAGACTGATTGCATTTCACTTAGCACTAATACTCTTGGGAAAGGTATGAATCCAGTAATTCTCCCTCCAGCTATGGGTAAATAGTAGGGCAGACTAGGTTCTTCAGCCTTGGTGAGGTAACTAGTCTAGGAGGAGGAAAACTCTGAATTCAAACATGTAAAACTCCGCTTAAAAAATTGATCATGTGTCATATCCTGCCCGAGCGGAGGAGTTGGTAAATATGCTTAATCAGAAATATCCTTGCCAGCAATCATCGTCCGCAGTTACCACGGAAAGTCAACAGGTTTCTGGATCCACAAACACACTGTTTCGATTTATCACAAATATCAAGTGTGGCTAGACACGCTGGACCCTTCACGCTAGATCCGAAATCCCTCCAACTTTATGAAGACCGATAAGGTACCGCTTAATTATTTCGGACACCTATGTTAGCCCGGGAATTTAACGCATTTTGGTCTAACTTTCGTTTGTTGACATTTTGCGCTGATAACAGAGTACTCGATTCGTTGGACAAGGTTTGCATTACTCAGGTGGCAAACATTAATTCCATTAATATATGGGGGTATGAATATAAAAATACAAACGTTATTTTTTTTCTTTTTTGCTAAAAGCTTTTTAAGAGGATATCAGAATTAAATATTTAAATACCTCATACAAAAGTTATTTTCAAATGAAAAGAAGAAACGAACAAATGAGAAAAATTTTACTGTTTCATTATCGTTAAGATCGATTAGCTTCAATCTCTAGTGACTAAATAAATGTTCGATTGTCTTTCCATATATATATATATATATATAGGAAGAAATTAGATGAATTTGACAGAATGAACGTAGGAACGGTAAAACGGAAGAAAAATATTTTTGATGCTCTGTTTATTTGCCAACGCAATATATATATATATATATATATATATATATAGAGAGAGAGAGAGAGAGAGGAAGTTATAATGGCATTGACAAAGAGATTCCATAATTAATATTTGTAAAATCAAGTTTCACTAAATTTCTTTTTCTGTTCACCCAGACATATTGCACTCAAGCGAACTACTCCATAGGAAATTTATATCTTAGAGTTAGTATAATTTGAAAGCTAACGGAACTGGTTCAAACTTGTATGATAATTCTTTGGTCGTGACTAAATTAACGAATTTTTATGAGAGCATTGATTTTAGTTTCTATAATGCATGTTTTGTTCTGTTTATTGTAAATTGAATTAATTATTTATAGGTAATTATTTAAAGGATTCACATGGATTTTATTTTACGTTATTTATTAACTTTTTAATTATCTTCCTTGTTGAGTCCTTTTCTTCAATCCCACATTGTTGGAAACGAATCCGACAATGGACTTAATGTTATATAGGCATCTACAACATCACAACGACACAATAATTAAACAGACGCAAGGACAAAGACGCAAGAGGAAAGGACGCAGGAATGAAGGACACAGGAAGACTTCTTTACAAATATTTTACCTCTCACTTTATTGCAAGGTTTGATAAGGGTTACTCAAAGTTTGCATGTGAGAGGGTGCTGGAGACTGAACATAAACTTTATATTTTGACCCCACTGTTATGACCGTCACGTTGTGTCTTTATTGTTCTCCTGATGTTGGCGTCTACTCCATCGGGGCTTTGCGAGAGCCCCCTCGGTCTGGTGTGCCCTTCCCTACCACTCTCGTCTCTAACCCTCTAGGAGTCTGCTGGCAACTGCTTGGCATCCCAAACTCAACTGAGTTAAATAATAATTCAACGCCCACACGATCGCATACTAGATCTTTGAAATCAGATGTTTAATCGTCATCAAGCGGAAATAACTGTCATGCAGTTCAGAGGTTACTCTCTTCCGGTGCATCACTGTAATGGCACAATGAAACCTTCACCTTGTCCCATATCATAAGCCTTAATCTGCCCACGCGATCTCTTTCGATTACTGGCCATTGGAATGTGTCACTTCCTTCCGGTGTATCACCTTGGAATAGTATTTTTGGGCCGGGTCGAAGGTCAAAATATAACATTAAAACATTTTAAAAAATGTTTAAAAATCTAATTCTATGATTTGCATTAAATCATCCTTCTTTTAGATAAATTAATGTTCCAATTTTATAAGATTATCTCAAACATTTTTTTAATTACACACATTGAAAATTTTGGGGAAAAAATGAAAAAAAAAAAAAGCATAATTTTTCTTGAACGTTACATCTTTGACTTCGATACAGATGCCCGAGAATGTCATTGCATGATTAAAAATACATTTTCCTCAGAAATATTTTGCTTTTTGACATTTCTAAAATTTATTTTTATTGTTTTTAAAGTTTATATTGAAACAATGGTCCTTGAAAATAGACTGCAGATTTTAACATACTTTACCATAATTATTCTGCATAGGAATTCGGTTTTCAAAATAAGTTCGTGCTTTCAGCCGTTTGGTTTGGTTTGGTTTTTTGTTTAATAATATATCAAAGTTCGTGGGTAATTTAATGCCAAATACATTCCCGTAAAAGAAGAGGTGTGGTGTTATTCAACCAATCAGTGTGACTTAATACCTTTCTCGAATTAATTAGTCCGAAAGTAAACATAATTGCGTGACTGGAATTCGAACTCGATTATTACAGAGTTGCAATTCAGCACGTTAACCACTACTCTATGGAGACCCAATAAACTTCAGCAGTTTTAGATTTTCAATAATTTCCATTTAATAAAAAATATTCTTACATATCAGAATAGAGAAGAATTAGCTTCATAAGTTCATATGTGAATATTACCATCTTTTTTTTCAGATAAGGATATTTCATTAAGCTTGAAATATTGAAGCAACATCAGTGTTCTTCACGTTTGCTTCCCATTATTGATTCATTTTTACCAGCTTCCTAGCTGGTCTAAAATGGTATTTTCTTTTAAATCTATGTTGAGCAAGAATTGTGAAGTGAAGATTTGTAAGCTGACTAACCCATGTTTCTAAATTTTCAAGTCAATTTAATTTCATAAACATTTGACATTTTTCTTCGCCTTGTATTCAAATAAGATGGCTTACTGCCAGAGAAATAAAGATGAGAGTGAATTTGGAATTCACTAAATATTATTTTTCTGAAAATATGAAAAGGAAGAGGTTGTATGTATATGAGTTATAATGTTTATATGAAAACGCGAAGACGAATTATCTTACAACTTAAAAATTAATCACTGATTCCACGAAAATAGAAATATCTCTAGGACAATCTAGAAACTATATAAAAATCAGCACCAAGAAGATTTTATTTGACTTTCGAATAACAAAACGTTATGTGTATATGCTTCATGCAAGATCATTTGTAGACGAATTTGAACTAGAAAACAATGTTACGATAAGAATTTATTCGTTGATCAAATATTTCTTAAACTATTCTCTTCGTAGTACACATGATAACTTACGATTTATTTACTTTTGGCAAAACTATTCTTCCAGTAAAGGAAAATAAAATATCAAAAGGTCCAGGGTATACGCTCCAAATTGAGCCTATGAACCTCGAGCGCACGGACAGCAATTTTTTTTTTTTCCATTTGAGAGTGGAAAGTCTTTGATTCATATGCCATCTTCTGCGATACTTTCGTGGTAATCTCGTCTCGTTAGTTCTTGATAAACATCAGCCGCCCGAGGAACGCGAACAGTATGAATGTGTGTATATTAATGCATTTTACAAAGAGTACGGATAGGATGAGGCACAAAGTCAATTTAAGCGATATGCAGCTGGTTTAAATTCACAAGTCCCCTTGTCATGAACCCTTGTCGGATCAAAGCTGAAGAGCACAGTCTACTCTAGTATTTATTCATAGCTTCTGAGTGAGAGAAGATATAGAACGCATTCAGCTATTTCCTAAGCTTATTAGTGCAATGTGAAATGTAAGTAAACTCATCCAGGATTTTCACTCAGGTTGCTGAAACTATTTTCGATAAAGATAACTGTTACGTCATTTATAAACATAAATCTATCGGGCTCTTACATGAGACCGTCACTTGCCCTCCAGCTCATAATTCACGATTACTTTTTCGAAGAGGGGTAGAAGGCGTTCTCGCTTAAGAAAGCGACTTCATGAGATAGAGTCAATGATGCAGGAATTCTTTTGTCATCTTATCGGAAGAAAAACGAAATAAAAAAGGGAATTTGTAAATAAAAATACAAAAATAAAAATAGAAATAAATAAAACACTGAAATTCAGTGGGATAAGGGAATACATATTTTTTTAAAGTATGTTTCATATTTCTTATTTATCAGAACATATTCTTCCATAATAAAATTTCTATGATAGTCTACTTCAAATCAGTAAATAGTACAGCTTCTAATCTTATGCTTATCAACTATTACTTTAAAAAAATATTTCGCTTTTTCTCGTCGAAAGCATATTTATTTTGTCTTTCTTTTCTTTTTTTCTTTTCGTTCTTTCTTCACTTACTTCTTTTATTTCAAATAAAACACGTTAACACAGCATCAATAGTTTTTTCTCCACAGATATGTATATTTTTTAATTAATTAATCCTGTGAATCTTTTATTCAAAATACTGAAATTCCGTGAGCG
Source organism: Sepioteuthis lessoniana (assembly GCA_963585895.1). NCBI lineage: Eukaryota > Metazoa > Mollusca > Cephalopoda > Myopsida > Loliginidae > Sepioteuthis > Sepioteuthis lessoniana. The sequence continues at coordinate 90,985,641 of OY757912.1, forward strand.
CATTTTCTCTCGTTCGTTCCTTGTTTTTATTTTTCGTGTACACTCTCTTTGTGAATTTCTTTTTATTTTAAATTTACCTCATCATCGGCAAATTATGTTCTACATAATATTATTTGCTATATAATGTAGCTTGTTTGTGCAAACTGTTAAGTTTGCTTTCGTTGTTTAAATGTCAGGACAAACATAATGGGTTATTTAATGCCAAAGTAATTTTTGCAGAAGAACAGTTCGATTTATGACTTTATTCTTGATGTTGAAGGTCTGTGTATAGATAAAAAGGGTCTGATATTTTCATTTGTTTTGTAAAGTGGTTAGTTGATTACATGTCCAAACTTTTGTGGGTTATTTAATGCCAAATCGATCCTTGTCGGAGGGCTGTAACGATACTTTATCGTTGGGGGGGGGTTAAGTTTCATACATTTCCAAAAGGCATTATTTCGAAATTAAACGTAATATGGTGCCTTAATTTCGAACTAGTTTACTACGATGTCAAAATTCAGCTCGTAAACCGTACGCCACGGGGACCCCCAACCTCATATAAATTATAAAGATCTTTCTTCAAAACCATCACGTTTCTTTCTTCAAAACAATGTTCATTGTTCCTTTCTCGGAGATACTATTATTTACTTTGATACTTTACAAATTTTGTTTGCTTCCGCTTTTTAATGATTAATTTATTTCATTTATTCATTCAGTCTCATTTTTCTTTTCATTCATTTCTTTGATATAATATCCCTTGTTTCTTTCTACTAAATATGTATTCTTTCTTTCTTTCATTGATTCTTTCTTTCTTTCTTTCTTTCTTTCTTTCTTTCTTTCTTTCACTATTAATTTCTATATCGATTGATTTATTTTATATATACCTTCTAAATTACGTTGCTTTTTTTCTCTATATGAAATATACGGTACAAATAGTACTGTTTTAAAGAAAGATAGAAAAAGGAAATAAATAAAAAGGAATAAAAGACAAAAGAAAATGATAGAAAAATATTGTTTTGTTGGACGAAACAAAGGATATTTTCAAAGAAAGACGGAAAGAAAATAAAAAGTAAGAATGAGAAGTAAGAAAGAAAAAAAATATACGGGCGTAGTGGCTAATGTGATGCACTGTGACATCATTCGAAACCTCGTCAACGCTAATCGTTTCACTTTGAGACTAATTCCAAAGGAAAGGTAAGAACTTTAATCCTACCACCTATTGATTAGATATTACCAATAATATTCTTCTAAATGGATGACTTTTTAAATAAATGTACGATGAATTTTTACATAACTTCAAAGGAAGAAACCAAAGCAAATTAACCAAAATATATGGTTACAATTTTTTCGCGAACGTATGAAGATTCATAAAATCAACTATTTTTTTAAGATAGTTATTGTGATCCTCTGCCAACATTTTCTTCTATTCAATTCTTTCTTTCTCTCTTTCTTTCTTTCTTTCTTTCTTCATTTCTTTCTTTCGTAAACTTTTTTTTATCATGCAATAATTAGGGAGCTTTTCTGAAACCAAACTCTATTAAGTAAATGATCGATTTAATCATTTCTTTCTTTTTCTTGAAAAAATATCTCCGTTCCTTTCCGATGAATATTTTGCTAAATAAAATTTTCTTTCTTTCTTTCTTTCTTTCTTTCTTTCTTTCTTTCTTTCTTATCTGCTACTTTTTTAAATTTTCCTTTTCTTTTTTTTATTTCAAATTTTTTTTCTTTTCTTTCCATCTTTCATTGAAAATATCCTTCGTTTCGTCCGACAAAACAATATTTTTTCTGTCATTTTCTTTTTTCATTTATACCTTTTTATTTATTTCTTTTTTTCTGTCTTTCTTTGAAATAATACCATTTGTTCCTTTTGGTAAAACCATATTTTGTCTATTCATTTATTATCTTTTTTTTTCTTAAAACAATATCGTATACGTCCTCCTAAAAACAAAATTATCTGTGTGTTTTCGGTTTTCTATCTCATTTTTCTTCTTTTCATTAAAAAATAAACTTTTATCCGTCATCCTAAAGAACACTTTCCTTTTTTTCATTCATTCTTTCTTTGTCTCAGACTCTAATGTTCCTTCTTTCTTTCCTTTTTTCTTTCTTTCTTAACCAAATATTATTCTACTTTTTGTGATGTTTTTATTAATTCTATTCATTTGAATGTCAGATTCTGAGTCATCGTTTATTACTTGTTTTGTTATCATTTTTTTTCTAAAACACGAGAAAGTGTTATTTCTTAAAATGTCAACAACTTTGTTTACGATTAATGCTTCTGTTAAGAAAGCGATCTATTTCTTTTGAAATTGGGACGTTTTCTAATTATGAATCAAATATGTTCACTGAACAGGTTACCGACTGTTTACAAAGTCATATATTCACATAAATATAAGGGTCATTGTACAAATAAGGTTAATTTTGTCAAAGGCGCTGGCAATAGGAACTACTGTTTACAGTTGCACCTTTTGCAGCAAAATCAATAATGATGGGTCCTTTTCTGTCCAAGAAAACAGCATGATCTTATTTAGAGAATACGGCATCCAAACCTTGCTTTTTATGAGAAAATCCAATCCATAGACTGTTTTTCGACTCAGGAATGTAGTGCCACACATGTGTAACTCACTCTTGAACATTTTTGACTAAAGTCTGTTTTTCTGTACATACTAAAAATATACTGTGAATTCCATATGGTTTGTACTTCTTTGCATTAAAAAAAAATTGATGACCTCTGTTAAAGCCTTGAACACTCTGTTTGATATGCCGACAATTTGAATTGGTTCAAAACAAAAAATTTTATGAAATTTAAATACGGTTGTTATAAATAAATTTCAAACAGCGTATAGTGTTTATTTCTGGAAAAATATTTATTCTGCAAAAATAATGATTTTGCTTTTCTTTCTCTAAGTTTCCCTTATTTATTGAATGACTTGGATATTCATCATTATTATCATTCTCCTTAAATCATGTATGCAACACTGAATTTCATTACTCTCTCGCATGTATAGCTCGTCTTACTCGAATGGATTGTACGATGAGCGGTAACTGGTCGCACAGCAGGATTTGTTCAGATGGGTGTGTACCATTCTTGTGCGGTTCCTATCTAGCTTTTTCTCCGTACGTTTCGTTAGGTCCCAGGTGGTGCATCCATATAGTAACAGTCACTGGCAGGTATAAATCCAGTTTTATTTTATCAGAGTGATCAGATCCCCATTTTTTCAATAATCTTTTAATGGACGCAGTGAAGCCTTCACTTGGCGTGTGCTGACATTACTTGAAGTAGATGATATATTGCTGCACTGGTATGTGAACGGGTGTATTAATTTCAGAGGCTTTCCAATTTGAGATGGCTCTAGCTTGTTTAAAACACATGTCCTCTGTTTTATTTGCGTTCACGTAGAAGCCCGTGTTTCTTGAATTGCTACGCAGCAAGGTTTTGGCTTGTACGTGTATTACTATGAGAAGCGCTGATCATCTGTATGGTCTGCGTCTCATAGTTTCTGCGAGTTATCATCTGCATGTCTTTTTTGGTGTGTGAAACTATTTTATTAGATCTATTGGCATCAATGCATTTTCAAGCAAGACAGTCGCAACTATGTCAAAGAAGTTGCAGTCCACATCTGGTAAACGCATGATTGCTTTCGTGTTTCTGTAAAGCATTTTCAATGCAGTAACAGTTTGATCTGCCAGAATTATTTGCTCCTACTTTCTACTCTGTATGGAATCAAATACCTTGGAGAAACAGTGTTGCCTCAAGATTTTTGGCACATATTATTTGGACGGATAGTCAGAGTCTGTGAAGTTTTGGATCATTTACTTTGAAAGCTCTCCTGGATTTTCCTTAGAATTTTCACAATTTCAGGATGGATACGGCTGAGAAGCACAGCATTATAAATCTTTGCAACTCTAGCTATAAGGGTTATGTTTTCGTAGTTCTTATTGATTTCGAGGTCAAATTTTGAGGAAGGGGACGACGCAGCACTTGTCTATAATGTTTTTGTACAAAGCGTCGTATAATCAAAAAAGGATATCGCCTGATTTCCTTATCTCTCACACCTCAGGAAGAATTTAATCGCGGTCAGTAAATTTTCTACCGTTAACTTTTTTAAGTACTACGCTTATTTCTTCCCCGGTAAATTGCTCGAGTTGATGTCTACCTGGCTATCAACATTTTTTCAGTATGTTTATCAGTAATTTCAAATGAGTTTCCGTATAGATTCTGGACATTTTCTTTCCATTTGTGAATTTTTTTTCCTGGCGGGCAGCTTTTAGTCTTCCTTCCTGCCTCTTAATTTACTGTCTGCCACGCCACTCTTAATCATGTATCTTCTACAGAATTTCTAATTTTATTGATTTGGCCTTAAATCTATTCGTTTTTATGTGTTAATTTTCTTTAGACTTACTTTGGTTTTTGCGTAGTGGTATTTTTCTTTTGTTTTTATTAAGTAAGGATACATTCATATTATCTACTTTTTACCTAACTGCTCTTGACTCTATTGTAACTTAACGTTCATCTCTTGGTTTGGCTGGTTTGCTCCTGCTTCTATATGGTTAGTTACAATGTTTTTCTATTGTTAACCAGACTATGATCTTCTGATGTCCTCTGAGGTATATTAAAGCTGTTTCTTACATTTAACATACATTCATTTCCTCTATCACAATTAGTAAGCAATATGTTGACTCATCATGAATCTTTATTTTTTTTTTCTTCGTAGATTCAGACGAATCATTGCTGAGATTGTTCAGAGTTCGAAGGATATATTTCAATAGAGGAGTATGCCTCACATTTCAAAGCTCTAATTATCAACTTCTTGTTTATGAATATATAATATACCTCTGCTTTAGAGTTATTTGAAAGTCCATAATTTTCCCTTACTTTATAAAGTTAGCGTTTGACATGCGAGCCTCTTCTCGGGTGAAAATTTGCAAGATATTCACTGTTTTTTTTTTTTGTTTTTTTTTTTTGCGTATTGTCAAAGCCAAGTCAATTATATCCATCTTCGCCTACATGAGTATTCACATAACCATCAATGATTTGAACGTTATATTCAGAAAGGGGAAGATTTTTCTTTTTGAAAGGTGGCGATGTCTGTTTCGTTATTAGCATTGGTGGGAGTTATGAAACGGCTGTTGAGTAGGGGTTGCCATTAAAGGTAGAACACGTCATTCTCGGTAAGATTCTCAGAGTATAATTCAGTGATTTTTCTTGGACTAAGAAGCATTCCTACACTTTCAGTAACAGCATTGATGGAGGTTTTTTCATGCAGATTCCGAGTCAAGGGTCAATCTATTCCGGTATAATCGTATTTAATTCTAGTTTGCTATGGTAGTATCGGTGTCTTTTCTGTATATGAGATCTACAACATGGTTAGCGACAGATGCTCTCAACTAATACTGCTGGTTTATTGTTTAAAACAAAAAATAATGTTAATATTACAACGTGGACTATTTTGATTTGGGATTTGAACTTTAATTTTAGAGACTGTGGTTAGATTTCTAACTCCCTCAGAGTGTATTTTTTTCCACCTGTGTAAAAAGCAAAGTTGTTTCGATGTACGTTTCTAATTTGCCATGATCTTTCGGTGGCAATTTTTCTCATTCATTAAATGTCACCGTACTAATGGATTCATAGCAGTAGTTTCCTGACTATAATATTTAATCCAAGTTCTCCATCCAGTTCTGGTGAGGCGCACCAGTGACTCGTGGTTAGATTCATCCACCTCTCTTCACATCTACAATGTTACATCCCATGATTTCCAATGTTATACGCTTGTGTGTCTTGTATGATATTCGCTACACTCAGATACTGTTATCCATTGACAAGACGAGGATGTTTAACAATTTGGGAGTTTTATTTCCACTGGTATATTCATATCTGGTATTACACTCGTAGGGTTTGGATGATGTGAATTTTCCTTCTCAAAAGGAAAAAAAGATAATGTTTATTCTGACGCATTATCTTTTCCCAAGTTTTCAATTAATATAAGTCTATCAAAACCTTTTTTTTAAAATCTTATTCGTGCTTTATGAATTTTCCTGATTACTTTTCGTGATCAATTGACTTTTTGACAGCTTTTCCTTTACATTTTTCTGATATTATACGCAATTTAAATATTTGTACAGAAACGTTTAGTTTAATAAACCATGTTTCTTTTTGCCCAGTCGGGTGGGACTGAAGAATACAATGACTGCACCACTGCAGAGGGGTAAGACCCTCACAGAGAGACTCCTGGATATGAGACAAAAAAAAATTGATGGTGAGGTTCCAGTGATGCTGGAGCTTTGGGGAATGCAGAGCACCTCTTCATTACCATCTCTCCCAGGTCAACTCTGGCCCAGAGTGGGGGCACATGAAAGGGCTCTATCGATGTGACACATAGAACTAAAAAAACGTACTTATGCTAAACTGAATTACTTGAATAGAACTGTTTTATGTTTAAACTGCGTACTTAAACCAAACTGAATTGTGTGAATTAGAACTATTTGACTAAACTGAATAACTTGAAATAGAAATGTTCTGTCAATAAACAGTGAACTTACATTTAAATTGTGTCATCTTCATCATCATCTCGTGCTGTCAGCATGGATCACCCTGATCCTTTCCTGTCATCTGTCTCTATCATCCATCGCTCCCGGTAGGTCTTAGCCTACGTCCCGTATCAGCACAGAACCGCTCTCTAGCTGGTCGTCTTGCCTTTGCTCGTCTATGTGAAGTGGTCAACAGGAGTATGTCGCTTATGAGTTAGTTCCTACTCATCCAGCCGTGTCCCGCATGTCTGGTTCGTCTTACTTGTATAGTTTTTGTGTTGGGGGTAGGTAGCCGTGCAGCTGCTTTTTTGTGGGGCACTGCATCCAGGATTTGTTCGATATTACTCGCAGCGTTCTTGTGTAATTGCCGTCAAGCTTTTTCTCCATACGTTTAGTAAGGGTTCATGTGGATCCTCCATATAGCAGTATTGACACGACTACTGCTTGGAAAAAACTGCGTTTTATTTTATCCGTCAGGTCTGACTTCCATATGACCAATAGCCTATAGGTAGCTGTCCATGCCTTCGCTAGTCCGGTGTTGCTGTCTGTCTTGGTTGATGAGACACTGCTTCCGTGGTAGGTGAATTCGTCCACTAGTTTCAGAGAACTAGCATTTAGTGGGGGGATGTGACCTCTTTGATTAAAACACGTGTATTCCGTTTTGTCTGCGTTGACATGGAGGCCTATGCTAGCAGCTGCTCGCTATGTTGCATGGTTTCGACTTGGGCGGGTGTATTTGCCAGAAGGCGATGTAATCGGCTTAGGCAGCGTCCGTAATTGTTTGAGTGGGGTATTTTCCGCTTCTTTCCTATGTCAGCTTGAAACTGTTGTCTTTCATTTTATTAATAGGTGTTCTAAGCGGGTAGTCTATACAGATTATAAAGAGGTATGGGGCTAATATGTCGCGATGCTGCGCTCCTGCTACAATGTCGAAATAGTTTGTGTTGTAGTACGGAAAGCGGACATTTATTTTCGTTAAGTGTGGGTCATGGTAATCTTTCAATGACTGTTTTAATTCTCATCTATGGATTGCCCAGTCGGCTGGCGCTGTAGAATACTCCGACTGCACCACTGCAGAGGGGTAAGACCCCTCCTTAACGAGTGTCCTGTATATGACAATAAACAATCTGAGGTGTAGGTTCCAGTAATGCTGGAGCTTTGGCGAATACAGAGCAACCCGTCGTTACCATCGCTCCCAGGTTCACTCTGGCCCGGAGTGGCAGCACCTGATAAACGTGCTACCTATGGGTTAAATATAACTAAACCGTGCTTTCTTCGCAAAATTGATTCTTGCATTCAAGCTGCGTATTTATGCTAAATTAAATTGTTTAAAATAGAACTGTTTGAACATTTAAACTTCGTACTTATGCTAAACTGTTCTTCCATTGAAGCTGCGGGCTTATACTAAACTGAAATGCTTGAAATTTAAATGTTTTTGACATTTAAACTCTACTTACACTAAACTGAACTTACACTAAACTCTACTTACACTAAACTGAACTGTTGAATAAACTGAATATTTTGAAATAGAAATGTTTTTGTCAATTAAACTGTGTACTCTTGCTAAATTGAATTGTTTTAAATAGAACAGATTATTTACATAAAAATTAATTTGGCGTTAAATAAGCTAGAAAGGTTAATATGCCATGAAAACCAGCCAACCAACCAACCAACCAACCTCATGCATAAAGGGCACCCTTATAGATGAGCAGCAGTAGTTCCCTGATTGAACTATATGATCCTGCCCGTTGAACTATAGGATCCATACACCCAAAGCCTGGTAATGCATGGCGTTGAACTTTCAGTGGTTTTGTCGGATTGTCATTACGTCCATCATGCTGCTTCCGATGGATTTCGAAAAAAAATTCCCTCTTCCGCCTTCCTTAAGTTTTAACTCAGTACAATCTTCAATTATTTTTTTTTAATTTCATCGGAGTCCTTATTTATGGTTATTTGCATCGTTATAGGCTTTCTATTTTTCTCTAACATAGGTTTTTATTTTCCAATGAAGTCCAATAGTATTAGGTCCTCCTGACCAGGTTCAAGTGTTATTTGGAAGTACGGTATTTGTCTTTTTGCATTTAAAGCACAGATAATATACAACAGTGATTTTACAAATAAAAACATAAAATCATTCATGTATTTTAAAATGACTATATAATAAAAGACAATATATCTAGCCGTTACTTGAATTCTGCCAAAAGAGGAGTAGATTTGCTTAGTATTTTGGTAGTATGTTTAACAGAGTCCATGTGGGTTATGCTAAACTGAATTGTTGGAAAGGAAACGGTTTCTGTATGCTAAACCGAATTGTTTGAAATACTACGGATTTTGCGTGTAATCATGGATTTGGCATTAAATACTCTACAAAGTTGATATGCCATAAAACCCTAACAACTAACCAACCAACCTGTTTCTTTTTCGGTGGCATATATATATATATATATATATATATATTGTGTGTGTGTGTGTGTGTGTGTGTGTGTGTGTGTATAATTCAGTGCAGGAAAGGGTATGAAACACTACGTGTGCTGCTGACAGAGTGCAAATAAATGATTAGCAAACAGACATTGCATCGTTGACCAAATCTCTTTAAATTGCAGGTCAGCTTATTTCAATTAATCATGCAGCCAATCGCTGTTACTCCGATTTTCAATATGTTAAGCTTTTAATTTTGATTTAGATCAATACTTCAATTAATTCTCTATGTTTCTCTTTCAGTCATCATGGAGATTTATTATATATTGATTTGTTTATTACTAAGGCCTTATATCCGAAGCAACAATTCTGGCTGAATCTGACAGACATTTAAATGTTTTCAAATGATTTTTTTTATACATTTATATTTTCGGCCTTCTCTAGTCAGTGTTAACTATCTTAAGACGCAGAATGATTCATTATAAGATTATTTTGTGTTTAGATTTTTGGGGTTCACGTTTATTGTAAATTAAGATTAGCTTTATTTGTAGCTACTTCAAAGATCTTCTGTCCGCATTCATATTATCAATAATTTTAATCCAATTAAAATAATTATCTCTCAATTATATAAAATATATATAAGTGCATTCAAGCCAATGACTTTTACTAAAGGGAAATAATTACTTTTATAATTTCCAATAAAATTTCTTGTATTAGATAGGATTGCTTAAACCCACCAGCTGTTTGAAAATTATTCGCGTTATATAGGAATTCTTAAATCATTTGAGGGTAGTTAATAATATATTAAGCCCCACCCTGGTTTTTATTTGTCACATAACTCATGCATTTTAATGGGCACAGTAATTCAAATAGAAACCTGATTTAGTTTTTTTTTTTTTTTCCACCTTTCATAAGAATTGCTGTGGCAGGATCTTTCGGCACGAGGTTTATAAATATTTGAGTTACCACCTTATAACTGTAAATCATTTGTATTAAGAAAATACTTTTGAAGCTCTATGGTTTACTAAGTATGACTTAAATACTTGAAACTAGAGAATTATGTGCAAAAGGATTAATAAATTTAAACTATTAGTTAGAAATGCTTGGAAAATACAATTTTGAGAGAAGCCTTTGTATTCAATAGGAAAAATTGATATCATATAATCAATCCATTTGCTGTTATAGTGAAACCTGTCGACAGTGAAAATTAATGTGTAAAAACAGTTGACTGTAAAATACCTAAATGTCCAGTCAGTAGCGGCCAGGAATTGTTGTACCGCTATCAATAATTGACATGAACAAATCAATATAGAAATAAATCTTCATAATGACTGAAAGAGAAAAAAGATTTAAATATTGATCTAAATCGAAATTAAAAGCTTGACATATTGAAATTAGGACTAACCGTGATCGGTTGCGTGATTAATTGAAGTGGGTTGACCTGCTATCTAAACAGATATGGCCAATGATCCGAGGTGATTGCTGTTTTCTTCTTATTAATTTTCACTCCCTCAGCAAGCGCATTCTCTTGATTAGCGAATTTTAAAATACATTTGATTATATATATATATATATATATATATATATATATATATATATAATATATATATTAGAGGGTGATTCGTTATTTCCCGTAGAAGCTGATAATAGTAGACACTGTGTACAGATTCACCTTTATTTAGAAAATCAATAGTGATGGGTCCTTTCATGTTCGAGAAGACCAAATGATCTTTACATGACGTTGTACGTGGAATTTCAGGGGTGTTTCCTGCTTCACAGACTGTTTTGACAATTAAACTGTACTTACATTTAAAATGAGTGCTTAATGGTAAACTGAATTGTTTGAAATGGAACAGTTTTTGACATTGAAACTCTACTTACAATAAAATGAATTGTTTAATATAGATTTTGTTTTGACATTTAACTGTGTGTAAGCAGAACATGTACCTATACTAAACTGAATTAGCTGAAATAGAACTGTTTGAATAAAATGAATTGCTTGAAATAGAATGTTTTGATAATTAACTGAATACTCATGCTAAACTGAATTTTTTTTAAATATAACGATTTTCAAAAAAATGGATTGGCGTTAAATACCTACAAAGGTTGATATGCCATAAAACCCAAACAACCAACCAACAACCAACTTCCCTGTAGCAAACCCACGTTTGCCTAGTTTATACAAACATATATATCATCATGACTGCTAGCACGGATCTCCCTGACCCTCTCTCGACACCACTCCCAGGACGTCCGCCAGGCTGCATCCTGTTTCGGCACAGAGCTGCTTTATATAGGTTCTAGTTGGTTCCCCCAATTTTGCTCGTCGGTGTGAAGGAGTCCACTGGAGGGCATCGCTTATGAATTCGTTTTTACTACTCCAGCAGTGTCCCATATGTCTGGTTCGTCTAACTTGGATAGTTTTTCGTGATGGGTGGTAGATGAATATTCAGCGGCTGTTTTCTCGGATGTTGCCTCCAGGGCTTATTCATTGTTGCTCGCAGCGTTCTTGTGTAATTGCTGTCAAGCTTTTTCTCCATACGTTTAGTTAGTGTCCATGAGGAGCCTCCATATAGCAGTATCGACACAATTGCTGCTTGGAAGAAACTCCGTTTTATTTCATGGGTCAGGTCTGACTTCCATATGACTTATAGCCTATCGATAGATGTTCATGCCTTTGCTAGTCGCGTGTTGATGTCTGTCTCGGTTGATGAGACACTGCTTCCGAGGTAGGTGGAGTTGTCCACCAGTTTCAAGGACAACCCTTTAGTGTGGAGATATTGCCTCTTTGATTAAAGCTCATGTTTTCCGTTTTGTCTGCATTGACATGGAAGCCTATGCCACCTGCTGCTCGCTCTAGGCAATGTAACTCGGTTTCGGCTTGGGCGGGTGAATTTGCCATAAGCGCTATGTCATTGGCGTAGTCCGTGTCCATGATAATTTGTTCGGGGTATCTTCTACAACTTTCTTTTGTCAGCTTAAAACCGTTTTCTCTCAATAAATCTATCGACGTTCTAAGTACGTAGCCTGGCCATATAATAAACACGCACGTGCTAATGTATCTCCTTGCAGCACACCTGCTACAATGTCGAAGAAATCTGTGTCTCTATCTGGTGAGTGGACTTTCACTTTCGTGTTTAAACATGTTTCTCCGAATACATCTCACATTCTTCTGTAAATGTTGCAGGGTTTACACTTATGAGCCGGGAAATATTTGATTGCTGACTTCTCTTAAAGTCTTAACAGATCTATTTTATTTGTCATCATTTTGAATAGCTTCAAAATAAACATTTTTCGAGATTTATGCTCGAATCAATGCAGGATTATCATTTTTGATACAAAAACTCATATAAAAAATCTATCTTTCATTTTTTTAAATATTTCCTTATTTATTGAACTACTATACATATATATATATATATATATAAGTTAAACGAATCATTTGTCTATTGGAAATATTAGTTATCTTTTTACTATTTGTGAGTTCCTCACACCAGTGTTAGTCGGTGTTCTTTTACTGGAGACTCAGTGGCCGCAAGTGTCCTCAGGTGTCCAGGATTCTACTCTGTATGCTGGCCGTTCACCTCAATGGTTCAGAGTGGCTGACCTTGATTCTTACTCTAAGTTCCAATTCTTCCTGTCCCCTTTTCAAGCTTTAAAGGCTATTTATCATGTACTTACTACAATTGATATCATTGTCACTCTCATATTCCATATCTTTTTTATTCTCTGGCAAGGTCGAAGTATTTTTCTTTTTTTTTTCGCTTTCTTTCATCATCACTCTCTGATCGGTCGGAACGGCTAAGTCTACTAGACAACAATCCCCCCCTCTCTCTCTCTCACACCCACACACACACACAAACTCTTTGTCTTTCTGTCTCTCATTTTTTGGTAATTAGTTGTTGATCGTGTCTCCTGGTCGGAATTACGTGATCGGTTAGTAATTCAAACCCCAAGGAATTTTAAGCGTCTCATTTTCAGTGATGGATTCTTGTGTGAGAATATATCATTTGCTTGAATGGTTAAAATCCAATCTCTAGAAGAATTCCCCGTGGATCAACTTATCCAGCCAGTCGCACCAAATGTTGTGTTCCGTTTGTACCACCTTTATGCATTCGCTGATAAAGTAATTTAGCATTTTATCTTTTTCTCCAAATAACATACTCTTGCTATACTCTTATGTCTTATTGATTTTCGCTGTAACATAATTGGTCGTTTTGGCGTTGTTTTCTGCTGAAATTATTTGGGACTCCATTTCTCTTTTTAGGTTTCCCTTTCTTTGTCATGTCTTTTTCTTCACTTGTGCAATATCGTTAGTTTGGCATACAGTTGTTTTTTTTTTCCCCATTTTAGTTTCCTGTACTTTGTTCTTTTTCTCTCTGAACATATGTCGCCAATGTTATTATTAGCTGCTCTTATAAATCTTTTTTTGCTCTTTTAAAAATCTTCCTTGTGTCTTTGGATTAATCTATCGTTTCTTCACATCATAAAGCCTTGTAGACATTCATCAATTTTGGGTCCTTCGGTCAATTTGTCTCAGTTTCTTCCTAGTTCCCTTTTAGAATGGTCTCGAGTATCTTAAAAAGGATACTGCTCAGATGTTCATGCGTTTCATGAGATTTGTAATGAAGAGGTTTTTGCGAGAAGATTTGTTTTTCTAAGATACACTTTTCTTATTCATTCTTTCATCGCTAATTGTTTGTGGGTGCCCCTTCCAATATTCCTAAGTACTTGCAATTTTTTTCTTTTCACCAAGCTTTATTATCATTATTATTATTTACTCTTTGAAAGTTTTTCGCATCAGCGTTTGCTGATGGTCTTTCATTGGAGTTTGAGTGCCAGTAAGTCTTAAGTTTCCAAGACTCTTCTCAGTATTCTGGCTGTTATCAACAATTCTGTAATTTGGATGGTCTCCACTCGTCCTCCAACTTCCAGGTCCTCCAGTCACTTTAATAATCAGTCTATATATGTGGAGCCTTTGCTACTATTGCACAACCCATGAAGGATTTTACATTTTCTATTTCTTTGTCCATATTCGGCCCAAAACATTACTGGTCATTAATGCTTTCATCCTCTTTATAGTAGAATAACCAGTTTCAAAATATTTGATATTATTTTTTGTCGCTCCTGGTATAACCAACCGTTCGCCATACATCAAAACTCCATCACAAATAGAAAAAAAAAACCTTTCACCATCAAAATGTTTGTACTGTTGGTCAATAATGTGCTTTAATTATCTGCCATACATATGTTTATTTTTTTGTTTTCCTCCTAATCTCCGAGATTATTACAAGTAATTCCCGCATGGTGTTGCAAAGCACGCTTTTTATTTCTGTTTCTAATCTTAGGGTCACTATCACAGTTTCCTGTAATTGTTCATGTGGTGTGAGGATTAATATGGATAACCCATCTGCATGCCCTAACCTCTTTGACGGGAGGAACTCTATCTTAGAATTATAGTTTAACAGTATTGTTCTCCATCTCTGACGTCAATTTTCTGTATGTGAAGTAAGCCTTTCTTGAAAACAAAAATAGACAATTTAGAGCGTAAAGCTTTTTCTATGAACGAATCTATGGAATTTTTTACGGCAAAAATTATCCTTAAAGCTTTTTTTTTTTTCGCAGTACCCTTTTTCAGCAGGTACTAAGGTTCTCGATGCATACACAATCGATTTTACTTGTCTGCTACTTTCTTTGTACAATATTACGCCTCCTAAACCCAAATTGCTAGCGTCACTTGCAACAATAATAACCTTCTTTTGATCGTAACGCGTCAGACTCAAGTCTGACGATTAATTTTTTCTCTCAAAAATACTCTAGCATACAGTACTCCAGATCCATTTCGATCCGTTTACAATAATTTGTTTGGAGGAGCTCTTAATAGGCGCATATTTAGGGAAAATTACCGTAGTAGTTCACTTGTCGCCAAAATACTGGTAGAGCTGCCACATTTGTTGGGGTAGGCAGGTTCTCTATGGTATTCGACTTCGATGGGTTTTGGCTTTCTGCTTTTTGCATCTGTAATCTGTCCCAAATACTTAATTTTAGATTTTAAAGAATCTCATTTATCCAAACAAACTTTAAAGCCATATTGCTTTATTTTTTTCAAAAACTCCTATGACGTGTGTCCGACATGTCGTTCTCGACTTTCACTCAATGTAGATGTCGTCGAGGTAGGCTTTTGTGAAATCAATATCATTCAACAATGCAGAAATTTCGGCCTCGTTATCTCCCTAATTTTATTTTTTAAGGAATAGACCAGACCTTTTTTTTTCTGTCTGTTTGAAATTTTTGTTATAATGCTGTATTCTATAGTAACAATTATTAATATTAATTAGAATGATTTGCGATCGAATTAATTATTAATTGTTATTTATCATATTAAGTAATAACATATTGTGGTCCTTTTTGATACCTGTTATGATTTTTGTTGGAATTGATGTTATTAATATTTTTAATAATTATGAGTTCATGATTAGTTTATAATATTGATAGTTATGAGGATTAGTAGTAATCATTGTCATAGTTATATACTAACTGTGATGATGATTCTTAATATCGTATTATCTATAGTAATTGGTATGATTTTATTCATTAATTTAGGGATTTAAGGTTTAGTGATAATATGAATTTTATGATAATGTGTTAGATATAATTGTAATGTTAAGGATGTATAATATCATGTTGTATTTGTTTATAATTTAAGATAATAGTCTTAACACGAACTGGTATATTTTTATTTTTACTTTTAATGTGATCAATTATATTGAATAATGTAAAGGTATTGGTAGGACCATTTCCTTGTTTTTTTTTTTTTGATAAAATATATAAATATACAGTATAATATTTTATAATATAATTCAATTTTGTTTAGAGGTTATTAATGCCCCTGTAATTTGTTAATAAAAATTAACTTTCTCTTCCCAAAATTATTTATTCTTTTACTCTATATTTTATATTTATTTCCTTCATTTAAGTTTAAAAGCTTGCCTGCGAGTAGACAAAAAAAAATTGAAAAAGAAAGAGGAGTCAAAAATTGATACATCTTGATACAGGAATTGAACGTCATTTGTTAATCAGTCAGGAAAAACAAATGGTCACGCCTTTACATAAAACAATTTAAATTTGGTTTAGGAAGATATGGTGGCCGGAATTTTGTATATTTTTCTAAATCTTTATCAGAAGTTTCTCATCATTCTCTTTTTGTATAAAAATGCAAATCTTACATTTAAAAATAGATAAGGTCTCCTGAAATAAATATTATGACGAAAAATATGAGTGATTTTTAAAGGTTTCATTTATCTATATCTATATATATATATATATATATATATATATATATATATATATATATATATATATATACAATATACATTCTTTCAACATAATATAATCTATTCTGGGTTTTTGTTGATTCTTTGTGTTATATTAGCAGTCCCTCTTGTTCAAAGGCAAAAATGATGGACTGCTGCCTCGAAGTAAGTGAGTTTCAACTCTAGTCGAGCTATTATGCTCACTTTCAGACTAATCAGACTAATACACTTGAAAGAAGTCTGATCTCCCTTTATACCCTCAGGCATGGGTTAAATTGTACCCCTGCTGTTTTTCACTAAGGATGGATTTGACTTTAAATAACTCATGAAAACTGTTATGCTATTAAACAAAGAATACAAATCAAATCAACCTGACCCGGCAAGAAGGCATTCTAACTATACTTTACTTGTGACTGCTGTTTCGGTTTTTGACAAAAAACATTGAATACTTATTAAGTTGTCTTCGAATCTGTCTACATTGTAACCTAGTAGAATGCGTTCCACTATTTAGTTATATAGATTTCCTATAATACTCTGCTGCTATTTGATCTAACGTCAAAATTTTCTTTAAAAATACAGTGCTATTTCAAAGCATGTTTGCCCTATAAAATGCTTTCTTAAGACAGGGATAAATTTAGAACGTGATATATATGGGTTTTCAGTTTATCGGGCAGAGTCACAAAGCAATATAGTGAAATTCCGTTTGTTTTCTAAGAGAAATGTGTCACACAAGGCAATATCTATAAATTTTGTTTGAATATTCGTGTAGTTATTTGTAAACTGATCAGATAAATATCGGTAGTTCTTACCTTTTAGCCTTGTGCATCTATCTATCTATCTATATATATATATATATATATAGTCATACACATGCTGTTTCGTTGTATCGCAACACATCCCTGTGTGGCTAAGCAAGTATTACGCTTGAAGCTGGGTTCGAAACCCACCCAACTTTAGGTTAGACTTTGTATCTTACCGCTCACCCTCAGGGAACATACGTCAGCTCGGGAATTTTAAGGCATTACGTAGTAGCTTTCGTTTTTTTTACATTTTGCCTTACCGAATACCAGCGTGCTCAATTTATTACAATAGCTTTCCATTACACGAGTGGCAGCCGTTAATTCTTTAGCCAGAGTGCTCAACCGTCAGGGAGAGGGAAGCATATATATTGTCATCCACAGAGAGACTGTTTCACTATCTTGGATTTAAGTGGATGAAACTAGTAAAACAAAACAAGAAAATTGCTAACTTTCATAACAGACGTCGTCTGCCTTGACAAGTACTTGGTTTTTAATATCCAAATTTTACTGCAGTATTAAAATCTTAAACTAGTATTAAGAAATAATAATAATAATAATAATAATAATAATAATAATAATAATAATAATAGCCCCTATGTAACTTTTACATACAAACGGATCACCTAATCTCGGCCAGACTACAAGACCATATTGTAATCAAAAAGAAGGAAAAAGAGACAACTTGCAAAATTGCTGAACCGGCTGGCCACAAAAAAAGTACTTCGATCTTGCAAGGAAATTGAAAAGAAACTATGGAACATGAAGGTAACAATTATACGAATAGTGATTGGTGCTTTTGGTACAGTCATCAACTGCGTATCAAAGGAACTGGAGGACATGGAAGTAGGAGGACGAGGGGAGACCATCCAAAATACAGCATTGTTAAGAACAGCCAAAATACTGAGAAAACTTCTAGAGACTTGTAGTGACTTGCTGTCACTCAACCTCCAGTGAAAAACCATCACCTAACACTTATGTTAAAAACTGTAAAGGAGTATATAATGATGATAATAATAACACAAACCATATGGAACATTCACATATAAACGGATCACCTAACCTTGGCTGAAAAACCAGATCTTAGAGTAATCAACAAAAAAAAAAAACAAAAAAAAACAAAAAACAAAACAAAAGAGAACTTGCAAAATTGCTGTACCGGCTGACCATAAAATACAACCGAAAGAATGTGAAAAGAGGTATAAGTACCTCGACCTTGCTAGGAAATTGAAAAAACTATGAAACATGAAAGTGACGATAATACCAATTGTGATTGGTGCTTTTGGTAAAGTCACCAACTGTTTATTAAAGTCACTGGAGGACTTGGAAGTTGGAGGACGAGTGGAGACCATCCAAACAACAGAATTGTTGATAACAAACAGAATACTGAGAAGGGTCTTGAAGACTTAAGACTTACTGTCACTCAAACTCCAATGAAAGACCATCAGCTAACGCAGATGCGAAAAAGACGGATAGACCTAAGTGAAGGCTGCACATAGATTTTGCAGGTTTAATGAGGGGAAATATTATTCAATAGTGATATCAAATTTATCAAAATGGCCAAGCGTGATGAAAAGTAAAAACACTACATGCAGTAGAAGAATAATAGTTTTGCATGAACCTTTGGTACATTTAGGATTCCTGATACAAATAATTCGGATAATGGGACACAATTTACAGCAAATGAGTTCAATGATTTTTGTTGAGAATTTTCGATTGTACATATCCTTACCGTTCCATAATAACTATAATCTAATAAACAGGCAGAAAGATTTGTAGACACTTTCAAGCGGAAATTTAAAAAAAGCCTGACAGAATCGAACCAGTTGTGGATATTCTACAATTTTTTAGGATACACTGTGTGACACGGAACCCAAGAACGAAATAAGGATTGTCACTAGCAGATTTAATATTCCCAAGAAAAATAAAATCTGAGTTCGATGATCAGTTTCCAAAAAAAAGCAATAAAGACAAAAAAAAAGATGCAAAATCTTACATATCAAAAAACATTTTCTTATAGAGTACGGAAACGGAAGGAAATCTGCAAGACTGATGTCTGATGAGCAGCCGCCGGCATAGGCCTCTTTGTCAATGCACACAAAACGGAATATATGTGCTATAATCAAACGGGGGGGGGGCATCTCCACTCTAGACGGAACCCCTTTTAAACTAGTAGACAAATTCACTTACCTATGAAGCAGCGTCGCATCAACCGAAAAGGACATCGACACGAGGTTAACGAAGGCATGGACAGCTATCATGTACACTCCATCGTTAATTACAATAATGTATAAGTCATGAATTTTAACACAATACAGATAGCGGATAAAAATAACTATCACAACTACCCACCTAATACCCATATACCCAAACCAATCATGTTTACACGCTATATCATATATCAATTTCCTTTGATTATTTTCTTAATTATGTAATGATAACATTTTGCTCTTTAGTTAAAATTATCACCATACACATTCACACACACATAAAAAACTAGATAAATAAAAAAAAACATAGCTAATATAAACAATTATTGCTACGTCTCATCATTATATTCCTTACATACGTACAATCATGAATCGCTATGATATATACGCAATATATCATCAACACATTATAACTAATACAAATTCTTATTGTAATCTAACTCAAATTAAATCTCAGCATAAAATGCCAATGTCGCATCAACCGAAAAGGACATCGACACGAGGTTAATGAAGGCATGGACAGCTATCAATAGGCTATCGATTATATGGAATGCAGACCTAACCGATAAAATGAAACGCAGTTTCTTCCAGGCAGCGGTCGCATCGATACTGCTATATGGATGCTCTACATGGACTCTAACAAAACGGCTGGAGAAGAAGCTAGACGGCAATTACACAAGAATGCTGCGTGCAATCTTGAACAAGTCCTGGCGGCAACAACCCACAAGACACCAACTGTACGGCCACCTGCCTCCTATCACGAAAACTATTCAAGTTAGACGAACCAGACTTGCAGGAAACTGCTGGAGAATCAGGGACGAACTCATAAGTGATGTACTCTTATGGACCTCCACACATGGCCGTGCAAAAGCAGGACGACCAGCACGAACATACATTCAGCAACTTTTGAGGATACAGGATGTTGTCCAGAAGACCTGCCGGAGGCGATGAACGATAGGGAAAAGTGGCGAGAGAGGGTCAGGGATATCCGTGCTACCAGCACGACATGATGATGATGATGATGATGATGAATGTATATAATCAAAGAACTCGGAAAAGATTTTTAAGAGACATCACAACCAGGTCAGGAAAAAGTACTCGGATTATATAAATAACCGGAATGGAAAGTATCGATGAAGATTATTTGATGAACCGATGCCTTTAGTAAACCCTGAAGCAAAATGATCAAGTAAATGAAAAATGGACATTTTAAGGGACTAAGGAGATAACCCCCACCAAAAAATACAACTTCCAGAGAACGTAATCAATTAAAAAAGGGGGATGAAGTGGAGTGGCTGGAGCCCTCCACAGGATTGACTGGTCTGAGAACTATTTAGAATAGTGCTCGCTCTTGACTGTCCATAAACAAATTTTACTGAGGTTATTTACTTTAGTCGGCGTACCAAATACCGTCTTCTCTCCAGTGTAAGATATATCTTATTTTACACGTGTATCGACCTCACTTAACGACACAGTATATATATATATATATATATATATATATATATATATATATATATATGTATGCTGTGTGGATGACTATATATATATATATATATATATATATATATATATATATATAATGTATTTTTTGTAGCGCTTCCATTACTCTGAAGAATGTTGTTTAATGAAAGTGTGTCCATTTGGTCTACTCGCTTGTGAGGGCTCCTGTTGTAATGTATTTTTATTAGATTTTAAGAAAATGTGTTTCAAATTAGCCGTGATTATCGCCAACTGTCTTATTGGTGTGGGTTTTTTCTGTGTTATTTTTAAGGGGAAATTCTTCAAGTCACTAGTGACTTGTTGACGGGTTTATTTTTTGCATAGATGTATATGGTTATTTTTTTTCTTTATCTATCGGGTAATTACGTTTCATATCAAATCCAAATGAAACATGTATTTTTTGACTTTTCATCCATTTCTTTTCTCTTTTTTTAATAATTGGTTTCATGTTTATATGTTTTTCAACATTTTCTACAACAGTGAATTTTGAATTTCTGTAAGGTTGTGACTGTTTGCGGGGAAGTGTAGTTCTAATGATGTCAAATTGTTCTGATTCAGAAATTTGATCTTGTGTCTGTAGTTATTAAATCTAAAGTAAAACGGCCACTCTAACTTTCCGACAAATTGTATTTGGCCGAGTGTGCATTCCCGAAAATAAATTACATTTTTGCTTCTGGAATTTGATTGTTGGTAAATTTTGAAAGTCTATTTGATCGTGAAACTAGTGTATAAGTTTGTTAATTTAAGGTGTTTGCAGCATAGGGTGTTCTTGTTATTGCATAGTTTGCGAAATCTATTGGATTTTATTTTGGATTTCCTATGGATTACTTTATTGCTTTGTAGTTGATGCTGATCATTTCTCTGAGATTATTTCGTCGACAATAGGTTAGTGAGCTAAGTTCTTGAATCCTACCTTTTAAGTTGGGGTTTACTCTCAAAATGTCTCAACGGTTCTTGATTATCCGGGCTAGTGGAGAGAAAGTGTTGTTGGAGGTTGTTATGAAAGAGAAGAGATACCTCTTCACTCTTCGTTTTGGTTTTACTGTATCTGGTGTAAGAGTGGAGTTGGTTCTCTGTTGAAGTCTGGATATAGTCCCATGCAAAAAACTGCTTTTTATTTTTTTATTCTTTTATTTATTCTCTTTTTATGTAAATTCTTTTTTAAAAGATTGGTCATGAATAGGGAAACCTGTCTTTCAGATTTTTGGGATGAGAAAACCTGTTATAGAAAATGCTGTGTGTTTGTGGGTTTTGTGTGTACATTTTTTTTCAGTCGTCTATTCTTTTCAAAATATAACGACACAGCATATGTGGCTGAAAATATGATTAAGTCAATAAAATTTTCGTGGTCGAATTTGATCGGGT
>OY757912.1:91012750-91057750 GCA_963585895.1 Sepioteuthis lessoniana
AGTCAAGGCAATATAATACAATGTATATTTACATTCGTATAAACAGGATTTGGCGTTAAATAACCTACCAAGGTTGATATTTCTTAAAACCCAACAAACAAAACAAGCACTGACTTTACAGAAAAAAAAGGGTCCGGACGCATTGGTCTGTGAAGGAAGATATGATGACAGTCTTCGGGGTCATAAAAAGATCCTTTACTATTGCTAAATCTCAAAGAAGTGCAAATGTAAGCAACCCTCTTTATTGACATGTACTTAGACAAAATTCACATTATCTATTGAATGAACAACACACACACACACACACACACACACACACACACACACATATATATATATATATATATGTATATGTAGAGGCATGTAAGTGTGTGGGGGTGTGGAATATGTATGTGTTTGTTTAAAGAAAGTGGCTCTTACGGTAATAAAAAAAAAAGGAACGAATCACAAAATTGACTTACCTGGAAAATGTAAAAATTCCAACGAAGTGAGTCGTGAAACAAAAAAACATCAAAAAACCGCTCAATAAGTACGAAGAGGTTTAGCGAATGGCATCAGTTACAGAAGATTACTACCAAGGTTTCATCGAAAAGTATCTTTAGAAAATCACGGACAAATAGATACATGCAAGAATGCACGCACGCACACACACTCACTCACACATATATTTATTTGTAGCTTCCAATTCATTTTCTCTCAATTAATCATTTCTTTTCAGTCCTTTAGGAAGTTAAGAAACGGGTGGATATACAAGCCACCCTAGATTCTGATAAATAGAAAAATGGTGTGGTTATTATACAATCCTTAAAAATAGTGTGAGAACAAATTTCAACGAACCCATATACTGGCCAAATAAACTATGAGCATCACACCTGAACCACTGACCCCCATCTCTGTTCTTTTCACGCATCACTTCCAATAGCTAACCTCACAACTACCATTTCATACCTCAGGCCATTTCCGAGAACTAAATGCAAACCTACTTACGAAGAGTACGCCTTTTGCATCTGCCAAACCATCAGCTTATATAATGAATGGAAGAGTGAAGATGCAAGCAGCCTTTTCCACCGTCAGAGGCATAAAAAAAGATTACTCTGGTTCCAGAAGACGACAGCGCCAAAAAGCAATCAGATTCCTGCGAAAAAAAAAAAATGGAAGTGTGAGAGAACGCGCCAGAGAAGAAGAAGAAGAAGAAGAAGAAGAAGAAGAAGAAGAAGAAGAAGAAGAAGAAGACAATATCTAGTTGTAAAATTTCATGATCAGGTCAAAGAGAGAAATAATGAATTGAATGACAAGAAAAAAAGAGAAAAATAAGAAATCTAGGAAGAAACTGTGACAGAATAGAAAAAATGGAATTCGTAAATTGAATGACAAGAAGAAAAAGAAGAGGAAGGTAATAATTTGTTGACAAATTTACAGATTAAGTGTATTAATAATAATAATAATAATAATAATAAGAAGAAGAAGAAGAAGAAGAAGAAGAAGAAAAGAATGACTCGCATAAACTGCTATGGGACTTTAACATACAAACGGATTACCTAATCCCGGCCAGAAGACCTGACCTTATAATGATCAACAAAAAAAAAAAAAAAAAAGAAAAGAGAATCTGCAAAATTGTCGACTTTGATGTCTCGACGGACCACAGAATAAATCTGAAGGAAAGTGAAAAGAAGGATAAGTACCTCGATCTCGCTAGAGAATTGAAAAAGCTGAGGAACAGGAAAATAACGATTGTGCAAATTGTGATTGGTGCATAAGGCACAATAAATAAAGGATTAATAAAAAGTCTGGAGGACTTGGAATTTGGCGGACGGATAGAGACTATCCAAACGACAGCATTGCTGAGGATGGACAGAATACTGAGACGAGTCCTGGAGACTTGAGGAGACTTGCTGTCACTCAACCTCCAGTGAAAAACCATCAGCTCACACTGATGTGAAAAACAATCAAGGAATAAATAATAATATTATTAATAATAATAATAATAATAACAGTAATAATAATAATAATAATAAAATAAATTAAATATCTTGGTAAAATGAGAAAGAAAGGAGGAAATATTAGAAGGAACAGTGGTTGAATAGATCAATAAAAAAGAAGAAAAGAGGAGATTAAAGTAGAGTGAAGTATTGTAGATTGATAAATAAACAACTTCTTTAAAGCACCCACGGCAGCATTAAATGTCAGGGATCTCTTCGATTTTTGTTCCACTGTAACACTTCTGACCATGTTTCTTTAAGAGTTTGTGTGGAAATTGAAAATGTTGAGACTCTTGTTATTTCTGTGGAATCTTGACTAAAAGTCAACCCATGAGGTAAAAAAATCATTTGAAGAATGGAAACTTAAAAGTATTGTATTGTTCTATTTTTCTAAATTTTTTTGCTGACGTTAGACATTTTAAAAGAATAAATTGTTGAATAGATAAGTTAGGATTTAAGATGATTTCATTAAAAAGAATAAAAATAAATATGACAATGTTACACTCAGCAATATGACTTTTAAAGGTTAGTTTTATAAAGGAGGAGACACACACACACACACCTAAATAAATAAATAAAAGAAATACAAATCTCTTCGTGGACGTAGATATTTTAAAACATTTTTTCTGCCCTTGGAACTACAACAAATATATATATATATATATATATATATATATATATATATATATGCGTGCGGTAGAAGGAGAATTGTAAACTCAGATTTCCTTCTAATCTGCTAAAATGTCTTCCTCAGAATAACTTCGGATCTCATATCAGACTTTATTCAAATATTCATATATTAATGGCTATATGTATATCAATGTTTGTGAATTTTTACGCTTCAATAACTCTCTCTTTCTTTTTTCCTTCTCTTATCTCTATCTACCCAACCCCATATATATATATATATATATATATGTTAGAAAAGAGTAGACAAAAACAACGATCATGATGGCTGTTTCTTGCTAATGCGACCATCAATGTAATCCTAAATTTAATCAACAGCTCTTAACTCTGTGTCTACGCTATTTTTAATAATGTCTACATAGTCTTTATCACTGATATTAACTTCGTGTTATTCATAAATATAGCATCATAGGTAGATAGATTGATAGATAGACTGAAGTAGAGGCAAATTAATTTTTCGCTGATCATTTTTCTTATCAACATACGCCATATATACAGATGAGTAGAAGCAGTTTCCTTATGTTAAGCAGGTTTCTCTGCATAGCATCAGGTGTAGTGTGTTTTTGATCAGCCTTTAGATTTATCAGTCCTACTTTACACCCACCACGCTGCATGTCATGGTTTCTATTGCAACGCGCTATATGGTTTATAAATGACGTACTAACCTGGCCGACCAGCAAAGATTTACCTACATAAGCTCAGTGCTGATACTAAAGTGGACCTTCTAGGAGCGAAGAATGATAGGAACAGGTGGTGAGAGTCGCTCAAAGGAATATGTGCTGTCAGTACTACCCATCTCGCTTTCTCTCTCTCAATCTCTCCCTCGCTATCTTTCGGTCTCTCTCTCTCTCTCTCTCTATATATATATATATATATATATATATATATGTATATATATGTCAAACAATATTCCACTATTGTGATAAGCGGCACATCTTGAATATGTATTCGTTGAAACATATATATATATATATATATATATATATATATATATATATATCATCAAACCAATCAGTCAAACCTGCGGTCGATTAATCTTGCTTTTAAAGAATCTACGCAACGTAGTGTTGAATCATTTCACAAGGGTAAATTTGCGAGCGACAAAGAACAATTTTGCTCGGCACGTGTAGTGACATCGACCTTCACTAATTGCTTCATTACCATGGCCTTATACCTGACTAAGTAAAAAAGGCTACCTTCAATTAAGTTTTGGATAACGAAATCATCTCACTAATTACTTACGATCCTCTATGTATTGCCTCAGACGTAGGAACTTGTTCCTTCCCTTTATAGAAATAGACTTGTTATAAGATTATAAAATTATATCTTTTTTTTTTCAGAAACATCCAACGCATCTCTAATGAGACGAATTTTTCCGAGAATCACTGTATATATATATTATTTGCAAATAATGTTATTATATTTGTTGGAAAACCTGCCTGCAAAAGCATGCATCGTCCGATACACAGATGAAATTGCTTACTTTGCACTTGACGAACGTACAAAGAAGTCCCTCGAAGAAAACAACAATCAACGCAGTTTGAGATAGATTTATTTAAAAAAAAAATAAAAATGCAGTTGAAGCAAATTCACCTAATTTATAAAATTACTAATGTTATTGTAACAATTTTATTTTTTGTTTTATCCCGCAGTGTAATCATTGCTTTTATAGTGACGTATTTGAATTGTTGTATTTCACACCCAATTTCGCAAAAAGAAAAAAAAATGATCAGTATATTTACTTATGGTTTGACACATCACTTATTTGCTACTTTTCTATCATATTTCTTTTGATTTTCTCACCACAATTCTGGACCATGATACGAGTCGACAATTTAGTATCACTGTCACACAGTTCGGCAGTTTTATTATTCACTCCTTGAGATTTTTCACGTCAGTTTTACCTGATGGTTTTTCACTGGGGTTTGAGTGACAGCAAGTCTCCTTAAGTCTCCAGGACTCTTTTCAGTATTCTGGACGTTCTCAATAATGCTGTAATTTGAATGGTCTCCTGTCGTCCTCCAATTTCAAAGTCCACCAGTCCCTGTAATAATCGTTTAGTTACTGCAACAAAAACACCAATAACGATTGGTATAATTGTCACCTTCATGTTCTTTTTAATTCCCTTGCAAGGTCGAAGTACTTATCCTTCTTTTCAAATTCTTTCAGTTTTATTCGGTAGTCAGCCGGTACAGCAAAGTCGAATATTTAGCAATTTTTTTTTGTTTGATTATTATTAGGTCTAGTCTTTTGGCCGAGGTTAGATGATCCGTTTGTATGTCAAAGTTCCATGGGAGTTAATGTGTCATTATCTAAGTCATATGCTGGGGTGTGCATATACCATTTGTTTGTATGGTCAGTTTTAAATTTATTATATATCTCCCATTTGATCACCTTGCCTGCCCAGTCGTGTCTAGTCTTACATTCCTTTGTACTAAATTGCTTCATTCGCTCATTATGTGATTGAAGGTTTCGTCTCTATCACCACATAGGCTATATTTGCTACGTTGTTTCGTCTTATTTATTCTCGCTTTGATATGATCGGGTGTTATGGAGTTGTTTTTGCTACTGTTAGGAGAGATTCTGTTTCTCTATAAAAGTTTCCTTTTCGTAGCCACGTCCAGGTTTTCTCGTGAGAGATTTTGTTTATTAGTCGTTTAAAAAACCCATAAAGTTGTTTTCTTCCCATTTTTGTTTCCTAATTAGTGTCATACCTTTGTCCAGCATGTTTTCAGTATCGTTCCTGATAGCTAAAATCAGCCCTCCTTATTTTTCTATGTAGTCCTCGAGTTGTTGTATCGATGCGTCAACGCTGTCATCAATGCCAGCAAGTCCTCTTCCTCCCTCCATTCTTCATACATATAGTCTGTCAACGTTTTCTCTGGGATGTAATGCCTTATGAATGGACATTAGTTTTCTTGTTCTTTGGTCGATTTGCTTAAGTTCTTCTTTGGTCCACTTAAAAAGGGTCTCGAATATTTAACGAAGGGTACAGTTTGATAAGGTTTCTGCTATATAGTTTTGTCCAGAGTAGCTTTTTAGTTTTCAGATATTCTTTCTTAATTTCTTCTTTTATCTCCACTTGTTTGATTGTGTCAGCCTCCAAGATTCTCAAGTATTTTTACGTCTCCTTTTCTCTTTAATCTTGTCTTGATTTAGGAGTTTTATTCCGTCAGTCAGATGTCGTTTGATACTTTCCATTACTAGCATGGCACACTTTCCCATGCCAAATTCCATTCCTATGTCCTGATTGTATATTCTAACTGTATTAGTGTTTTTAGTTCTTTTTCATTTTTTGCAAATAGTTTAATGTCATCCATGTACATTAGGTGATTGATCTTTTCTTGTGATCTACTATGTTTGTACTGGCTGTGGATTTTCTGAGTACGTGTTTAAGGTGCATCATTGCAATTATGAATAGAAACAGTGATTGTGCAAATCCTTAAAAAAAACAAATCTTTGGATATTGGCTTCAGCTACGTTTCTTCTTCCTGCGGTGAATTCAGTTTTCCTGGTTTTCCTGGTTTTCTCGATAAAGTTAATGACTTTATCTGATATTTTATTCATTTTAAGGCAGTTTACTATCCAGCTTTTCAGAACTATATCAAACTGCTTTTTGTATTCAATCCAGGCTATAGCTAGTTTCTTTCTTTCTGGTTTTGCTCTCGTTTAAGTTGAGCTGATCTATATAAAGTAACTCTGCTGTGCCTCTGGATCCTTTGTGGCGTTGTTTCTGTTCCCCAAGGAAAAATCTGCGACTTGTTAGAGAGAAGTAAATATCTTCACTTATTTGTGCTGTTAATATTTTCCACATCATCGGTGGGTGAGATTTGGGTCAGTAGTTGTTTGGGGTGGTTCTTTTGCTTAGGTCCTTTTGGATCAACGTGGTCTTTCCTTTGTTTAACCATTCCGGTACGTGTACTCCTTCTAGGTATCTGTTCATTTCTAGTGCTAGTCTGTCGTGAATGGAAGTGAATTTCTTGAACCAGAATCCATGTATTCCATCATGTCCTGGCATTTTCCAGTTTGACATCTTTTAATGTCGTTTTGAGTAAATCAGTGTGTGTTTCCGCTTTCAGGCCTACATCGATCACTTCAAGTTCTCTAGTCATATTTTTTATACATTCAATATTTTCGTTATGTTTTTTTGGTTGCCAAATTTTTGCCAAAAATCGTTCGGTTTCTTTTGTATCCAGTTGTTGGTACGTTTTCGTGTATTCTCCCAATTGATGATAGAATTTGATTTCATTGTTTGGTAATGTCCTGTTTTCTCTGCGTTGTTTTATCCTTTGTCGATATCTCTTTAATCTTCCTTCTTTCTGATTTATTTCCTCAGGTTGTATTGTTATTTTTTCTGGTGTTGCCCTTTCCTTTTTGTTCCTACATATTCCAGCATCTTTCTTTTGTTTTATCATTTTGGCCTGTTTTCATAGATTTTTTCTCTGAGTTTCCAGTCGAAATTCCTACACTGGTTTTAATATTTTCCTCGTGTTTTTTGAGGGGATCCCAATTTCCTCACAAACTAATTTCGCCCCTGCATAGATTAGTGAATTTATTTGGTTATATTATTCGTTGATATATAAGGCAGTACTTGCTTTATTTTATTCGTTTCTGTCTTCACTGTTCTCTATTCTATGTTTCTTAATGATGGTAAGGTAGTTTTTCACTGTTCATAATTCTTTTTAACTTTTCTAGATTAACCTTTTGTTCTTATGCTAGAATATTTTCAGGGTTGTTTGGTTGTGCGAATTTGGTTAAGTGGTGTTTCCATTTTCGGAAGTTTGCGGTTCTTTTTGGTTTGGCTGTTTTTGTTTGATAATACTTGATGTATCAGGTACTGTATTACTATCTTGTTGATTATTTATTTTTTGATGTATTTCTTGTATTTCAAGATCAGAAAACCAACCTTTCTTTATTATGGTCCTGACCTGATCGGAAATCTTTGACTTGCCTGAAAAGTAGCTCATTCTTGCCAGATCTCTATTATTCTTTTCAATATCTTTTTTGTCCAGTGTTGCTCTTAAAATAGCAGTGTGGTGCAAGTTAGTTGCCTCTCCTAATCCATGTTTTGTGTTTACGTCTCTGGTTGGAGTTGTTCCTTAACTCGTCATTCGTGTACCTGAAAGAAATTGTCTATACTCTTTATTTATTTATTTATTTATTTATTATTATATTTTATTTCTATTTTCCTCTGCTCTACAAAGATTCTCCCTCCTCCCAATACTGGTAACATGTTAGACATAGAAATTGTGGTGGTAAATTTAAACAAATCCATTTTGTTATTTTGAAATAGTTTAGCTGCAAATAATTTTGGAAACGTTAGGTAATAAATTTAACTGTAGTTTGAAACACAACAAGTTTTCTCAGGTCTTAAGGACTCTTCTCAGGTGGGTCTTAGTAATGCTGTAGACTGGATGGTCTCTAATTGTCCTCTTATTTTTATTCCTTCCTGTCCCCTGACCAATCTTTTTAGGAATCGTTCCAAGTACACCAATTACAAATACTATTAACGTTACCTTAATGTTACATAATTTTTTTACCTCTCTATCAAGGTCAAGATATTTCTCCTTCTTAATTATTATTATCATTATTATTTTCTCCATTGGAGTTTTCCACATCAGTTTTAGCTGATGGTTTTTCACTGGAGTTTGAGTGATAGCAAGTCTCCTCAAGTTTGCAGGACTCTTCTCAGTATTCTGACTGTTCTCAATAATTTTGTTGTTTGGATGGTCTCCACTCATCCCTTTCGTAATCCTTTTGTTACTGTACCAAAAGCAACAGTCATAATTGGTATAATTGTTACCTTTTTGTTCCAAAGTTTTTTTTTAATTCTCTAGCAAGGTCGAGGCATGAATCCTTCTTTTCACTTTCCTTCAGATTTATTCTGTAGTCCGCCGGGAGAGAGCAAAGTCAACAATTTTGCAAATTATTTTTTTTTTGTTGTTGTTGATTATTATAAGGTCTGGTTTTCTGGCCAAGATTAGTTGATCCGTTTGCATGTTAAAGTCCCATAGGAGTTTATGCGTGTCATTTTCTAGGACACGTGTAGGATTGTGTATATACCATTTATTTGTATGTTCGAATTGAATTTCTTGCACATTTCCAGGTGGATCACCTTGCCGACCCAGTTGTGACTCGCTTTATACTCCTTCTGTGCTAATTTGCTGCATTCGCTTATAATGTGATTGATCGTTTCGTCTTATCTATTCTCGCTTTGATTTAATTGATTCCTACGGCGTTGTTCTGTGCTGCTATTAGGAGGGATTCCGCTTCTCTCTTAAGGTTTCCTTTTCTTTGCCAGGTCCATGTTTTCTGGTGGGAGATGTTGTTTATTAGACGTTTAAAGCGGCCATACAGTTGTTTTTCCTCCCATTTTTGTTTCTTAGTTGTCATTCTATCGTCTATCGTGTTGTCCGTATCATTTCTGATGGTTGTAATTAGTCCTCGTTCGTGTTTTTCTATGTAGTCTCCGAGCCGTTGTATCGATGCGTCAACGCAGTGTTCGATGCTGGTAATTCCCCTTCCTCCCTCTTTTCGAGATACCTATAGTCTGTCAACGTCGTCTAATGCATGGTCATTAGTTTTCTTGTTCTTTGGTCCATTTGTTTAAGTTTATGTCTGGTCTACTTTTAGAAAGGGTCCCGAATATCTAACTAGGGACACAGCCCAAGTATTTATTCCTTTGATGAGGTTTCTGCAGGAGAGTTTTGTCTCGAGTAGTTTTCTCGTTCTCCTGAGATATTCTTTTCGGATCGTGTCTTTTATTTGCACTTATTTGATTGTGTCAGCCTCCAAGATAGCTAAGTATTTGTAGGTTTCATTTTCTTCGAGCTTTCTAATTTTGTCATGATTTGGTAGTTCCATTCCATTCAGTCATATGTCGCTTGTCACTTTTCATGACATGCATGGCACATTTTTATATGCCAAATTCCTTTCCTATGTCCTGACTGTATATTCTAACGGCGTGTATGAGAGTTTCTTGTTCTTTTTCATTTTTTGCAAATAATTTAATGTCATCAATGTGCATTAAGTGGTTGATCTTCTCTTGCGATTTGCTGAGTTTGTATCCGGCTGCGTATTTTCTGAGTATGTGGTTCAGTGACATCATGGCTATTTTGAATAGTGAGGGCGATAGTGCATCTCCTTGGAAAATGCCTCTTTGGATCTTTGTTTCAGCTATGCTTCTTCCTCTTGCTGTCAGCTCCACTCACTAGGTTTTCATGATCTGTTCGATGAAGTTTATGACTTCATGTGATATTTTGAACATTTTGAGACAGTGTAGTATCCAGCTTTGTGGGACCATATCATATGCCTTTTTGTAGTCAATCTAGGCCTTAGCTAAATTTTTCCGTCTTGTCTTGCTCTCATTTAGAATGTGTTGATCTATATAGAGTAATTCTGCTGTACCTCTGGATCCTTTGCGGCATCCTTTCTGTTCGTCAGGGAACAATCCGCGGCTTGTTAGCGAGTAATAGATCTTTTCCCTTATTTGTACTAATAGTATTTTACACATCATTGGTAGGCAGGTTATGGGTAATATTATTATTTATTTATTTATTTATTTATAATTAAACAGTGGCGTCAGTAGTACTCTCCTTTGATGAGCAGTTCTGCAAAGTGTATTATTTTTCATTTCAAGCAGTTCTGCAAAGCAGAATTCTTATCATTTTTATTATTCATTTTCAGTTTTACTTTCGGTTTGTTACAATCTCTCAGCGTCTCATCACTCAAGACTCAGTGTGAAGGAAAGTAGATTCTATGTATTTATGATTTTTGTCGCTTCTTTTGTTATATTTTTCTGTCGCATTTATTGTGCTCTCCTAATTAGATGAGTCAGTTCTGCAAAGTAATTTTTTTTAATTTCTTATTGACTGGGACTGCCAGGTATTTTGTAAATGTGTTTATCTATCTCTTTCTTAATCATTCCTTGGGCTCCCATTATTACTGGCACGGTGGGAGTTTCCTTGTGCGACATCATTGCAGTTTCTATTTTAAGTTCTTTTTATTTACTTCGTTTTTATATTCGTCGACTGGTATGCTATTATCTTTTGGCGTTGACATATCAATTACGATACGAGTTTTTTTTATAGTCCTCAACTACTACATCAACACGTTTGCTTTTTATTTTTCTAACAATTTGGATGACAAACTCTCAGAAAATAAAAGTTCCTTTGGATTCTGTTCTTGGTTCTGGTTAAGGTTTATACTATTTCTCCTATTTCAGTATTCTTTAGATATTTCAAATGAATATAATGTCCTAATTTGTAAGGCCTTCCTTTATATTCTATCACTGTTTATTATTATTATAGTTATTATTCGAGCTCTGTTCGTGTCTTTTTCACTGGAGTCTCGGAGACAAGTGCCCTCAGGTTCCCAGTGCTTTTATGAGGTTTAGAGACGATCTTAACAATGTTATGGTTTTAACAGAATTGATTTTATCTCTGAATTCCACTTCATTCAGTCATTTTTTCCTAAAAACTTTTCCAAGCGCAAAAAAACTACAATTGGTATCACTGACATCTTCGTGTTCCACTGCTTTTTTAGTTCTCTAGCAAGATCTAAGTATGTTATTTCATCTCACTCTGTGCTACACCGGAACGTAAAATGCACTATATGGCTTGATCTTTTCTTTTAGTACTAGATCTGGTCGGGATATTTTTATCTAAAGATCCCAGGGAATTTCATGCATTCCATTTCATTGGATGGATTCTAGTTTAAACATACATCGTTTGTTATTATGTTCAAACGTTTATCTCTTGCACAATTTCCGGTAAATAACCTGTTTTTACCCGGTTGTGTCTAGACTTCTATTTCTTTTGTGCTTGCTCGTTGCATTTGCTTATTACTTGACTGTTTTATCTCTGAAACCACATAATCTAAACTCGTTTCTTCTTGTTTTCGTTCTTGTTCTTGTTCTTCCTCTTCTTTTTCTGATTATTATTATTATTATTATTATTATTATTATTATTTGTAGTTGTAGTCGTAGTATTACTAGCATTTAACTCTTTGCACGTTTTTATTTTCCTATCAGCGATAGCTTATAGTCTTTCGCAGGGGTCTGCGTAACAACAAGTCTTCACAGGTCTCCAGGACTCTGCTCCATATTCAAGCCAATCTCAGCAGGGCTGTAGTCGAGATAGTTTCAATTCTCCGACTGTTTTTAACTTCTTTCAGAAACTTTTTCAGGACCTTCGGTATTGTTCCAAGCGCATCAACTACAATTGGTACTACCTTGGCCATCTTGTTCCACATCTTTCTCAATTATTTAACAAGGTCTACTAGTTGTTTTATTTGTTCGTTTTCTTTTATTTTCCCTATGTGGTCTGCTGGAATGGTAAAAATCACAAGATAGTAAGGCTCTGTTTGATGATCTGTGTGTATCTCAGAATATCAGAGAATTTTATAGGTCACATTCTATAAGACTAATTCTACTATGAGCATGTACCATTTGGTAAGTAAGTAAAGTAAAGTTGGCGACCGTAGTTGAGGGCGAATAGAAGGCTCCCTTTTCAATAGCTACTACACCGAGGTGTAGGGGAATGCGCTACTTCTTTCCCTGGATTGCTCCCCATTACCCTTGATACGTACAAGGAAGTTACTTATCAAGTAACAGAAACTCACCAAAAAGTGAGATGAAGGAAAATGCTCAATTAGCCTTTCTTATTTCCACCGAGCAGTTTTAATTCCATGCTTGTTTTGGGGTCATCAGAAGAGAATGTGCACCGTTGAGTGTTAAGCAAGGAGGTATCAAGTACCATTTCTAAAGTTTTTAGTTTGACGTGACCTGGGATTGAACCCAGGTCTCCCGGACCATTGGTGAACACTCTATCCACTAGACCAATGGTCAAAATTTTCTCTCTTGCATAATTCCCCGTGGATCACCTCACCCACTCAGTCACGACTGGTCTTGTGCTTATTATGTGATTAAAGGTTTTAAATGCTTCCATCATATAATCTAAATTTTGAATTCTGTAGCGTACAATTGTTATAATCTTCTATTTTTCTACTTATCATATTTACCAACCCCTCCGCTCGGGCAGGATATGGCACAAGGTCAATTTTTAAGCGGAGTTTAACAGGTTTGAATTCAGAGTTTTTCTTCTCCTAGACTAGTTGCCTCATTAAGGCTGAAGAAACCAGTCTGCCCTACTATGTACCCATAGCTGGAGGGAGAATAATTGAATTCATACCTTTCCCAAGGGTATTAGTGCTATGTGAAATGCAATTAGCCTGGTCCAGGATTTGAACTCCTATCGCCGTGTCCATTTCCTACGACGATAACCATTACATCACAGGCACCTCTAATTTTCTGCTTATAATCCTTCATTTGGTCCTTCGCAAAGACTTTAATATGACGGAAAAAAGTGAATAAGAGGATTTTGTGTATTCATGTAATTTGATGCTTATTTTGGGTGTTATTGTTTCATTAACTTGATCGCACTCTCCTAAAGAGATGTTTAGATCTGAAAAGTAATTCTTTGTGTGATTTCTATCATTTAACTTCTTTTGAGCTTTTCAAACCAGCATTAGTGGAGGCTTTTGTTTGGTGTCTGAGAGACTGCAAGATTACTCAGGCCTCCTCCTTTCTTTCTGCTGAGTATTCATGCCGATTTTTCTGTGGTCTTGATTGTCTATATTTTTCCTCTGATTTACATTTAATCCAGTTTTTTCCAAAACTATTGGGATGATTACACCGGCTTTCTTTTGTTTCTAAGTCATCACCCATTTAACCACTGAACAAGCTAAAAAGAGCTTTTATTTATTTATTTTTTTTTAATGCCAAAGCCATTCTCCGAAAAGAACAGTAGTGGTACTATTTAACCCATAGCTGGGAAGATAAGGGGGTTCGTAGCTTTTCTAAGGGTATTTGCCCGAAAGTGAACGTAATAGCACGACTGGAGTACGAACTCGCGTACTACGATTCTGCAGTCCATCGCTTTAACCATTACACCACAAGGACACCCACCAATAAGTGCTTTTAGTAA
Source organism: Sepioteuthis lessoniana (assembly GCA_963585895.1). NCBI lineage: Eukaryota > Metazoa > Mollusca > Cephalopoda > Myopsida > Loliginidae > Sepioteuthis > Sepioteuthis lessoniana. The sequence goes on from OY757912.1 coordinate 91,026,402, forward strand.
TACTTTACAATAAGTCAACACTGTATCACATTTGCCGTGATGGTTCATCATTTTATTACCCTGTATGGTTTTCAGTTAACTGTTAAGTTAGCTCAAATCTTTGAACGGAAATGTTTGTAAAATAGTAAAGTTTAAGCGAGAGCATAGCTATATTTACCAACCCCTCCATTCGGGCAGGATATGACACAAGGTCAATTTTTAAGCGGAGTTTAACAGGTTTGAATTCAGAGTTTTCCTTCTCCTAGACTAGTTGCCTTGCTAAGGCTGAAGAACCTAGTCTGCCCTAAGCGAGTGCATAACGATCAACACAGGAAGGACAAAACATAAACAAAATGGATTCATAACTTGTGTGTGACAATGCATTTGAGATACGTGAGATATGAGGAAATAATTTAGCAAGATGACATCACAATACCAATATCATAATTTAGATATATAATATCAGCGATTTTTTTAAAAAGTTGTCAGTTAGAAGTTTGTGCCCAGAGAGTTCGGTCGGGCTGGGGTCGTATCTTTTTGTGTCTGTTCATAGACCCTTACAGATTCTCTCTCTCTCTCACTCTCCCTCTCTCAAACAGTGCAAACTGTTGTACCATATTACCAGGATTCGACCCTAAAAATCTCTCTCTCTCTGTCTCTCTCTCTCTCTCTCTCTCTATCTATCTATCTTGCTTCGGTATGCAGTCTGAGCTTTGAAATGATTGCTAATTGTTGACGGAGAGTTTTCGTTTTCGAGTTACCTAGGTAACACCTAGGTAACTTCGTTTCAACGGATCACCCCGAACGTCAGAAGAAGTTATTGTTGGATTGTGTCATTGCTTATCTGTGGATCTTTTAAACACAGCGTGGGCACAGAGAAAATTGATAAAGAGACTCTCTGGAAAGACATTTGTTACCAGACCAAGCGATAGTGTTTGAAATGGCGCCGGGCAAGTGTATGGTACTATATTTTGTGCTGTGCCCAAGGTAAGCACCCAAACATTGCAAACTGTTGTATCATATTACAAGGATTCGACCCTAAAAGTATACGACGCAGCCAGATGCAGGATTCGATGATAAAAATCAAACGGCACAGCCATAAACAGGATTCGGCCCTAAAAACCTACGGCCAAGCAATGGTACTACATTTGATACCTTGCAAACATATCAAGCATATTGTTTGGTACGGTTAATCGGACCGAAATGTAGTATCATAACTGAATTATTAGATAAGAATTTCTCTGATTCATCTTCACTTGGGTAAACAAATTTTTTTGACATTTTTGGCAGGCACTATGCACGTAAAATGATAATAGGAATTAAATTGTTTGTTTTTTTTTCATTTCTTCTGAGAATAACATCGCCAACATTTGATGTTTCTCGCCTATAATCAACATGTTTTACAGCGAAAAACTCATCTAGGAAAAACAAAAACAGACAAAAGAAAAGTATATAATCAAATAATACATAAATAAATTAGCGAATTGCTTGTGCGAAAAAACAATGTTTTGAATAAAAATAAGGAAAGAGAAAATTATTTAAGTCAAGTGGTTTATATCCTACGTGATATGACAGATTGAATTTAAATATATAGGAAACAACTTACATGTAGTAGAACTGATGCATAATCAGAAAATAGATCAATAGTTTATTCATAATTGTGAGAAAAAAATAAGGCATTTTGTGTGTATGTTATGAATTTTAAATAAGGAAAACCTATCATCAGAGATCATGACTTATTGCAATTTTTACTGAGAGACAAACGTTTCTATGTGTTTGTTAAAAAAACGGAAAACACGTCAAATTCATATCAATATTTACAGATTTTTACATAACATCATTATATTGTTGATCAGCTCTGAATATAATAATCTGACACATTAGGAATTCATTTCGATGGACATCTGATTGATAATACATGAGAAAATATTTGGCAGATAGTGTACAATCTAATTATTATTTGCATGCAGACGTTTATATATATATATATATATATATATATATATATATATATATATATATATATCCCATCTATGTATAACACATTAAGGCAAATACTGGGATCTTTAATTTTCAAAAATAATTTTAGAAGAATTCAAAAGCTGAAGAAGATTGTTTGGAAGTATAAATATCACTGTTCAGCTAATTCATATGTTACAGTTCATCCCAAAATATAGCCCTTTCTGTTGAAGCCTTCACCATTTTATACATATATATATATATATATATATATATATATATATATATATATATATAAGGTATTGTAGGCTCACATTCAGAGACGCTTGTGATTGTTAGTTTCCTGACTAAGTGATCATCAGGGTATTATTTTATTATGTTTTGTTGAGCTTGAAGGTAAGCGCAATGAAGTCTATAGATCATTCTAGAAGAACGGTATAGTTTGTGTTATAAGGTTGTTGCCGAGGCAATATTATATTAATTTATCAATTTTGTGATTTAATTAACTCTTTTATATTTTGTTCATTATTTTCTAATGTTTTATTTACGTATATATATATATATATATACAGAGGGATATATATATAACCTATACTACAGATATTTAGAATTTGAAATAAAATATACCAAACTAAAGTAGTAATATTGATTAATTATATATATATATATATATATATATATATATATAAAATATCAGAAACAAGAATAAACTTTTATTTCTAAACTAATCAATTTAAACAGTATTGTAATATGATTCATAATAATGTACGCATTTCTGCCGTCGATTTACATATGCATTCATGCCCGTGCAATAAAACTCTAAAGGTTTCGATTCCTAGAAATCTTGTAATGTTGTTCCTTCTTCTCTTTTTGAATGATATTGCTTTTTGGTGTAAAAACTCTCCAGATGCTTAAAAAAATCTTAGTCTGTAGGAGAGTGATCGGGAAAACATGGTGGATTAGGCAAAGCCTCATATTTCAAATCCGTGAATTCAGGTTGTGTCATCTTGGCAATATGTGGCCGAAACAGTAAAGAAATAAATTTATGAACAAGATTGAACTCATGCAAAGAAAAAATAATCACATTACTTCTATTGTCAAGTTCATGATTAGGTTTATTTTGGCTTTATGGCATATCAACTTTTGTAGTTTATTTAATGCCAAATTCTGTTAACTGACAGATATCAAATATGTATATGATTGGTAAAGGGATTTTGTTGATTACATTCTTAAACGAACCTCAGTTCTTTTACTCACAGTTAAAAGGTTTCAAGTATTGTGATATATCTTAATCTAACACCAGACATCTGTTTGCACATATAGTTTGTCCTCTTTGACCCATAGATAAGACTCTTCCAGGTGATATCAATCCGGGTCAGAGTGGACCTGGAAGATATGGCAATGAATGGTTACTCTGCATTCCCAAATTCTCAAAGCTAGAACCTCTCTATCAGATGGTTTATTGTCGAATCCAGAACATTGCGGGTCTCGCCTCTCTGCAGAGCTGCAGTAGTTGTATTTTAGAGCTCTAGCCGACTAGGTTGCTTCAGGATTTGGTTCATATAACATTAATCTAATCCTGAAACAATGGATAAGAGACTAATAAGAATTATTAAAATACTATGTTAGACAATACTTTAAAGCGGATATATTAAAATCGTACAGTATATTTGAAACAACCTAATATATGTATTTTTCATGCACATTCAGCAGAAAAAAAAGAATTTGTGTTCATTCCTGCATAAAAAAGGTTATAGTTTTTACACTATTACGATTAATCTTGGTGGAGATTAAAAACGGACTTCGTTGTTTCTATTTCATATAGCAGCAATGCCAAATCAAAATCAACCCTGTAATTTGCGGGATGTAGAATACGCCGTGTGGACCATTGCAAAGGAATAAGTCCCCCAAAGCAACGTGTGTTCTACCATGAGACTAAACTACATTTGACGTTGAGACAAAAGTCTCGGAGTTTCAGGGATTTAGAGTTGCAGTTTCTTTGCCATTACTCTCTGGTTCGAATTGGTTGTTTTGATTAGGGTCTTTTCTATGGCTCAAAAAACCGTTGCATCACAGGTAAAGAATTAATATTATAATCAGTTATTTGAAACTATTTTGCTACGTGCAAATTATTTATATTGCATATAAAATCTTGATAATTAGGATTAATAATGTTAAATAGCACTACGTGAAGCCATTTAATTTTATAAACAAATGATTAATGTTAAATAGAATTATCAGTGTTACATAGGAATACTCGTACCCATTTAACGGTGTGCAAACAAAGTAATTCTAACAAATCGTTTAAAAATAATTCATATATAAAAATAATTATATATATAAAAATAATTATATATATATATATATATATATATATATATATATATATATATATATATATATAGGTATTTGACTTTACCTAAGCAGCAATGTTTGAGATAACATAAAACACTGACCAACCAGATTAAAATGCAGTCTTGTCATGTTATTACGTGTTGGATTCACGTAATTCCCATAATGCACTTGAATTTCTACTGGTAATTTAAGGTATCGTTGTTTATAGTTCAATCTAAAATGATACGTTTTTAAATAAACTATTACTGCTCACGAGCAAACTTAATAAATCTACGTGCTGCGGTGAAATCTTCACACTGGTTCTCTTCCTTTTTTTTTTCGGCAGTTAAGTCATTATCGACTTAAGTAATTTTAATGTCGTGTAATTTAATTGATCTACGCTGTCTTCTAGGCTGATTGTGTTATGTTGTCAGAAGAATCAAGGAGCATAATCTATTTTTTTATGATGCTTTAATCATTGAGTGGTTTTTCCTGCCTGTTATTTCTTAGTATCATTCGATCTTTCTCGTAAGTTACAATGATGTCTAAGTCTATCTATCAGTGTCTATATATATATATATATATATATATATATATATATATATATATATATAAAGATTAAAATTTTAAGCAAAGAGCGTTTGAATCAGAGAAACTAAAAGTCAACAAGTGCTGCTGAGTGTCTTTACTTACCTATATTTACATAAAATCTAAGACTCTTTATTTATAAATATAGCAGGAGACATAATCTCTCTCTCTCTCTCTCTCTCTCTCCCTATATATATATATATATATATATATAAAGACGAGAAACAAGTATTTTTAAATGATTAGTTCTGCATATGTACACCCATAGCTTACACGGTTGTATTTACATGTATGTACACAAGTATACACTTGTAAGTACACAATGATATACTGACATGTGCCAATTTGTATACCCACGCGTACACCGGTACACATATTTTCAAGATTGTTTTCTCTCTCTCTCTTTCTCTCTCTCACTCTCTCTGAATATACATTCACATGAATGTATCCGTATATATAAATTTTTCAAAAGCATTGTGTGTATTTAATGTGTATATAGGCATTGGTTCCTCCTATGTTTATTTCAAAAGTGCTCTCTCTCTCCTCTTTCTCTTTCTCTCTGTCTCTGTCTCAGTCTCTCTCTTTCTCTAACTCTGTGTGTGTGTGTGTGTGTGTGTGTGTGTGTGTGTGTGTGTGTGTGTGTGTGTGTGTGTGTCTGTGTGTGAAGTTAGGCTCTGTCTAATGCTTGTTTAAGTCTAACTGCGAAGTTTTTTCTTCTGTTTGGAGTAACGAGAAATCTTTACAATGGTATATTGGAATAATCCTAAAGTACCATTTGCTGCATTCATAAATGGGCTTTGATACATAAACCTTTCTATTTTTCTGGTAATTCAATTTTTGCTGCCATGCAAAGAGATTCAATTTTTAACTGCTTGATTACAGCCAATGGATAACTTTTTAAAGTTAAAATATTTGTTTATGTACACCATGTTTTTTTTTTAAATTACAGCTTAATTCTTTTTTTAATATGAATTTTGTTTTTGGATTTTGTGTTTGGATTTTCAAAGGTATAGCATGTTCGTTCTATGATTATATTGAATTCTCAAGGTCCATTTTTATTTTGCCTTTTGAAACTCCATACATTGCATGTTCATGAATTTAGACTAGATTAGCATAAATATATAACTATATAGGTCACTCTGTGAGAATCAATCTCATTAAGAACTACTTGACGGGCTGATTAAACGTTACGACACCAGAAATGGTTTTCCGTCTTAACTCTCAGGATATTAAACTGTGCATAGCACTCAGATTCGTAATATTAAGCAAATGCAGTATATTAACTTAAGAATTTTATAATCCGCAGTCAACATACGTAAATAAACATATAAAATCAGCTACGCGAAAAAGTACTAATACTAGGAAAAATTGTGTAATATGCACACACATGGGGTTATATCCTAGGTTTTCCCCTACCCCTCGGTGTAGTACCTATTGAAAAGGGAGCGTTCTGGTCACCCTCGACTACGGTCGCCAACTTTAAATTGATAACAGATCAGACACTAATTATTTTTCTTCCATAGTTGAAAATTATGGATTCAGTGAGTGTTCTTTAAATAAACGAGATTAAAACGTTTAAATCTAGCGGGAAAATATAAGAGAATAATCCAACAAAAGGGGAAAATTATTGAATTCATTGAGGAAAAATAGAATTATTGATTAATTGACCAACTCGTGTTTTTATGACAGCCTTTAGTCTTTGTAGACACGTAGTTAATAAGATTCTTGTGATATTTTTAAGTAAAGGGGCCCCAGCTTTCCAGCTTTAACGGTTTCGGGAATTACTTGGCAATATAGACTTTGATGAGTCAAGTTCAAATCCTGGAATAGACTGCTAACTTTTTAATAATGTTTTCTAACGTGATAAAGCAATAGATATTTAAAGACTAAAAAATGTCCATATTTTTTACTAATGGGCCCAAATGCTTTTGACCATATTCTGAACAACTAAAAACATTATGTTGTTTTGGACAAACTGAGATATTAAACTCTCTTCAGAGACACTTATTGGGATGAATTACGTCATAAAAGCAATGAAGTCTATTGGTGTAATCATTAAAATGACAAGCAATCATGTTAGAAAGGTTTTATTTTGAACTGACTCGGAAAGATAGCTGCTACGGTTCGGTATATTTATCAATCATCAAAAACATCACTTCCTATATATACATATATATATATATACTTCGTGTGCGTATTTATGTTTATATATAATTGCATATACAGACACACACACACACACACACACACACACACACACACACACACATCTATATATATATATATATATATATAGATGATTTTGGATATATATATATATATATATATATATACATATAAATATATATATATATATACACACACACGCATATATATATATATATATATATATATATATATATATATATATATATATATATATATACAACAGACATTTTAGTCTTTTTATTTTGTTTTTTTTTTGGGGTTTTTTTCTTTTTTGTTTCATATCTCTATTCAGCGCATGTACATGTTATTTATAAATATTGCAGCTTTTATCTTTCTGTTGTTTGAACATTTTTTAAATAAATTCAATTCATCTTTGCTTTCTGTCATTTTCTTCTCTTCACTTTAACTTCTTATTCATTATTCACTCGATTCAATTCATTCATTCACACCGCCCTTTGTTGATGCTTTAAGAGATGCAAATAGGCAAATCATTCTACTGAGGCCGGTAAACAGATGCCGTGTTTACCCTCAAGGGGATGTTAAGTTCCAAGAAATTTAGAGACTCATGTCGTCCATCAATAGAATTTGAATGGAGAATGCAAAGCCAATATTGTCAATCCTATTTTGCGAGTTGAGTTTCGAATTTTTAGTGACGTAGATTCTATTCATTTGAAGGGAAATGGTTTGAAAAGGACGTTTCTTGTTTCCGAACATGAGCTCTCTGGGGTTTTCAGAAAAAACAAGACACGTGCCGAAAAGTGTTTCAGTTTGCATGCACGGATGGTCTTTGGGGATTGATTTTCTACGATAAGAATATGAACGAAGATGTAAAGAAAAAAAGAAAAGAAAACATGAAGTATTAAGAAAAAAGGGAGAAAAGAAAAGAAAGAGAAAGAAAAACGAAAGATATAAATAAAGATAAGAAGAAAAACTGATAGCAGTGATAAGAAGATTAAAAGAAAATGATCAGACGAAAGAAAGAAAGAAAGAAAGATTATTGCTGGCAAAATAATGGAAATAAAGACAGTTAACTGTAAAAGAAAAGTCAGAATGAAAAGAAAAAGTAAATAATTAAATAAAAAAAGAAAGAAAAATTGTTGGAAAGGAAATAAAGACAGTAAACTGCGAAAAAAAAAATTCAAATGAAAATCAACATTAAGTAAAAAAAAAAGAAACAAATAAAAAATATAAAGAAGGAAAAAAGAAAGAAAAAAACTTTGAGAAGAATCAAGAAAAACCAACTGTTAACTCACTAAACGAAAGAAAGAAAATTTTGAAAAAAAGGGAAGATAATAGTGGAAGAAATAAAGAAACAACGAAAGAAAGAGAGACTGAAACGAACAAACAAACAAATAAAAAAACAAAGAAATAAACAAATAAATAAGATAAGATAAAAAATACTAAGCAATGACTAAAAAGAAACCAAGAAAGTGAACAGTGTGCAGAAAGAAAGAAATAGTCAAAGAAAGAAAGAAATAAAGAAAGAAAGAAAGAAAGAAAGAAAGAAAGAAAGAAAATAATAAATAAAGACATTTATGAAATAAAGAAATATATAAATTAATCAATAAATGAATAAAGAAGAGAAGACAGGGAACGGCGAAGGGATAAAAGAAATTGATCATAAAAAATAACGCAAATATATGACAAATGAAAAAATAACTTGGGAGAGTGTGAGCACATGTATTGTTACTGAAAAAAGTTTAAAAGCATAACGGAAGATAAAACTAAAGAAAAAATACTACTGTTTGCATACCCATTTAGTCCTAGTGCATATAAACAACTTACAAAGGGCCAGAGTATGTATCAGTAGAAGGTGTCAGGGATGATGCCACGCTTTCCAAAAGCGCAAATAACTAACTTGACATATGTAAATACGCTTCCTTAATATATATATAGGTGCCTGTGTGTGTGTGTGTGTGTGTGTGTGTGTGTGTGTGTGTGTGTGTGTTTGCATGCATGTGTTTGTGTTGTATATAAAGAACGTTGGGTAGAGAAAAATACATATAACTTAGTAATTCTTTTTTACCTTTTGCAAAAATCATCCATTTCTTTTAAGTCAATGGTTAGATGTCAAATTCTGGGCCTCACCTTACGTATATTTAACATTGTCAAAGTCAGTAATTACAGTTGTAAAAAAAAGGCCCTTAACGTCTGTGTGTGTGTGTGTGTGTGTGTGTGTGTGTGTGTGTGTGTGTGTGTGTCTCTCTCTCTCCATATATATATATATATACTTATTCACTAAGCTTACTTTAGATGTATCACAAAATGTGTGGTACCTTGTGACACTCGAACTTGTATATGTTTTGCTCGTCTAGCTTGCTAATCATTACGCGAACTGAGGTATTTCTCTCTCTCACTCTCTACCTCTTTCTATATATATATATATATATATATATATATATATATATATATGAGAGACAGAGAGAGCAACTTTTTTATGAAATTAGACGGTCAATTTTGCGCTCAAGTGTAAAAATTCTCAGATAAAATTCGTTTTATAGCAAATATCAATTGTTTAAAGTAAAACCTTTTTGAAAAAAAAAAACAGGTTTTTTTAAGAAAATCCTTAATAATAAGCATTTTCATCGTAAAATATTCCTGAAGACATGATAAAAACTTGGCATATTTGTTTGAGACGAAAATTAATCACATATAAAATGTATAGTTAGGGATATACTCATTAATAAGCAATACACTAGTCATACCTCAATATCTCTTATTTTGCATTTTTTTTTCTAAACATAAACAATTATTGACTTCGAACTAATAAACGTTTATATCTGACAATTTCGTGTCTTATACTATCTTCTACAACAAAATATTTCGGATAATATATTAGTTTGTGATTTATACTATTCTATCGTCCTATTTCGTATCTTATAACATTTTGTACCTTATTCTACCGGGACATTGGCCCAGCGGTTAGAGTGTTCGCCAATGGCCCGGGAGACCTGGGTTCAATCCCAGGTCGAGTCATACCAAAGACTTTAAAAATGGAACTTGATACCACCTTGCTTAACACTCAGCATTATAAGGTAAGGTTCAAGGGTAAAGTGGAGCAATCCTTGGAATGGAGTAGCGCCCTCCCCAACACCTTGGTGTTGTAGCTATCGAAAAGGGAGCCTTCGGGTCACCCTCGACTATGGTCGCTAACTTTACTTACTTTTACTTACCTTATTCTATTTCTCATCTTATGCTATTTCGTACCTCATGTCTATTTTGTATCCTTGATCATTTCATTAATAATATCTTCTCCACCAGTTTCTTGTCCTATACTATTTCGTTGAATAAGATAATTCGGATCTTATATTAATTTTTACTTTCTCATATCTCATGATATATCATTGGCCTATTTCGTACATTATATTTCGTACCTCATAGTTTTTGTAAATCATACTACTACTTTGACATTGTAGAAGGTATGCAGCAAGGAGATACATTAGTCCCATAGCAGTTTTTTTTTATCTACCTTGATTAGGAGCTCAGAATGTCAATAGATTTAATGAATGAAAACGGTTTTAAGCTAGCAAAGGAAAGAAGCAGAGGATACCCTACACAAACTGTTACGGGCGTAGACTACAACAATGACGTAGCGCTTCTAGCCAATTCACCCGCCCAAGGCGAATCTCCTCAACATAGCAGGTGGCATAGGCCTCCATGTCAACTCAGACAAAGAATACATGTGATTTAATCAAAGAGGTGACATCTCCACACTTAGGGTGGTCCTCTGAAACTAGTGGACACATTCACCTACCTTGAAGCAGAAAATCTCATCAACCGAGAATGACATCAACAAGCAACTTGCAAAGGTATGGATTGCTAGCGATAGACTATCAGGTATAAGGAAGTCATACCTGACCGATAAAATAAAACACTGTTTTTTCCAAGCAGTGATCGTGTCAGTACTGATATATGGATTTACCACATGGACCCTAACAAATTGAGTGGCAAAAAAGCTTGCCAAATATTACACAATAATGCTGCGAGCTATATTGAGCAAGTCCAGGAGGCAACATCCAACAAAAATCAGGTGTACAGAACCTGCCATCCATCACGAAAACTATTCAAATTAGACGCCAGACATGCGGCACACTACTGAAGAAGGAAAGATGAAATCATAACTGATGAGCTCCTGTGAACACCTTCATATGTAGGAGCGAAGGTAGGACGGCCAGCTGGAACTTATATGAACCAGCTCTGTGTTGATACGGGACGTAGCCAGGAGGACCTCCCAGGAGCGACGGACGATAGAGGCGGGTGATGAGAGAGGGTCAAGGAGATCCTTGCTAGTAGTATGACATGATGATGATACTATCGTATCTCCCTATTTCGTATAAGATACGAAATAGGGAGATATGATAGTATGATTGTACTTTTCTGTCTGTAAATAACAGATTCTCCAGGCAGATTACAGATCCTAAAAAGAAATATCGGAAGCGATATTTGACTCTGGGCACCATACTCTGCTTCCAGGTTGATATTTTGATTGAAATGATTTCATCATTTTTACAGTTGATATATATATATATATATATATATATATATATATATATATATATATATATATATATATATATATATATATTACACCAGTCATATTCTTATATTTTAACATTTAACAAGTGAATCTAATTCTCATTTAGAGGAAAGCAGACAGATGCCTTCTGCACTGTCATTGTTCCTATGCTAAAAAATACGCTGCATTTAACTTGTAAGAATTAAGTAAAATGCATAGATATTACACGGATACAGAGGCAAGAATTGAGGAGGGACCCTTTCATTAGAGCCATGCCATAATACCTTAATCCCAGGCAGAAATGTCGAACTAATTGTAAATAATTACTGCGTTTTTGTCAGATAATGCGCTCGATAAATATGTATCTATAGGCATTATTATAGACATAAATCTATTTTTCAATCCATTACACGTGATATAATCTATACGTTATCTGAGTGCTCATTCCTCCTCTTTTAATATAACTATTATGACGTTTAGTTAAGTTCGTTTAATTGCATCTCCGCTACTATCACGCTAAACGACCGGAGTCCCGATGCAACAAATATCCTGCTGATTGATTGAAGTTTTCAAAAAAAGAATGTCCCAGTATTTGTTTTCCACACGCCAGCTCATATCGTATCTCTAACAAGTCTAAGCAGCTTAAGACATTGAGAGCGGAAAAAAGTTAAGTTTTTCTAATTTAAAAAGAAAAAATTATTGTGTTCTCGACTCACTAAAAGTTTTAAATGCTGAAATAGAATATCACCTATTGATCTGATTGTTTAATAAATTTCACAAGATCTGCAAATGCGACAAGAAAATTATCTGCACGCTTCACACATGTGCTCCACCAATACAATATAAAATTGTATTGATTAGTTGCAAAGATTACTCTCACCGCTTGAAATTTAAGAAAATAAGAATGCTGAAGTCTGTCAAAAGAAAAAAAAACAAACAAAAAACAAAACAAAACAAAAATAAAACAAAAACAATCTACTAATGAACCATGATATATTTTTTGATATATGCATATACGACGTGCATACGATAAGTTTCCAGATTTTTTCCTATGGGCACATTTATTGATAGTACACACATGAAAATCTAGTTCCCTTCGAAATATTCTTCTCCGGCGGCAATGCACTTGTTGTACCATCCCAACAACTTCTGAAAGGCCCCATGGAAGTATTCGTGTGTGAGCGAGTCCATGACCTTGGTCACAGCCTCTTTCATTTCCACAATTGTCTCATAACGACAGCCTCTGAGCTTAGGGAATAACCAACAGTCACAGCGAGCAAGGTCTTGACTATAGGGCGAGTGAGGAACTGTTTTGATGCTCATCTTGGTCAAATAGTCTGAGATAAGGATGGAGTTGTGGACCGGTGTATTGTCCTGGTGAAAATGCCACTGACCCGATTTGGAGAGTGCTGGCTTCTTCCGACGAAATCTCTTCCTGAACTCCCTTAAAACGTCAACATAGTAACCCTTTCGCCACTCAACACTGGGGTATTGACTTCCTTACTCCTCCCGCACATCTCATAATTCCTCACAAACTACCTGCCTTCCTTGAATCTCTTATGCCACTCAAAATCTAATGCTCAATTCATGCAAGATGGTCGAAAAGCAATCTGAAGCATTCCATAAGTTTCTGTGGGCCTTTTCCCAAGTTTAAAACAGAATTTTATTGCATATCGTTCTTCTAAAGTGTAAGAAAGAAGTTTCGAAATTCACCAGCTGTGACAATCAGGTTTTAGTAGAGTGCATTCTAATTCCTGCTGTAGCTGTTCATTTGAAGCTGAATCATAAAAATTGGTCAGTCATCTCATATGATGTATAGCAATAACAGAGTCAATTTTCAAGAATCTACGACAATTCTAAATGCCCATACGAAAAAAGTATGGAAACTTATTGTATGTACCTCGTATATTCGTAAGAAGGAATGCTGAGAGATGTTTGTCTTAATTTCTTTAACCGACAAAATCAGACGGAACTCGTTTTCCTTCTCACTCTATTTTTTCTTCTTTCACAAAAAAAAAAAAATCAGTTCTCTCGGAGCAAACTGAGTTTAACTGCTAACTCAGTTATCTTCGAACAGTCTAAGTTTTAGAGTCCTTATTAACACATTAGTTCAGGCATATTCATAACAGCTATCATGTACAGACTTGAACCTGCGAATGCGTACAAATCACATTTACGCTTCCACGAAAAATACGTGAAACATTACGTTCTTTTTGCTTCGAGTAAGTAAAAGTCATTACTCTATTTCCTACAATGAATTTTATAATCAGAAAGAGGCAAAAGTAGTACATATTTAAAAAAACAAAACCTATTGGTATATTTTTGGCTAATTCTATTACGACATTAAGCAATTCGATTGAGTTATTTAATGCTAAATCCTATTCACACACACACACACACACACACACACACACACACACACACACACACATATATATATATATATATATATATATATATATATATACACACACATATATATATATATATATATATATATATATATATATATATATATATGATTTGTAAACACATTTCGCAGATACACACAGTTAAATGAGCAAGCAGTTCTATTTCAAACAATTTAATTTAACAAAAGTCGTTTGTTTGCTCTCAGTTTAAAAGTCAAACAGCTTTATTGGACCCTTATATAGGACCGTATCAAGTGCAATTACCCCGAGTCAGAGTGGACTTGTGACCGGTGACAAAGGGTACTCTACATTTTACAAAGCTCTAGCATTATTGACCCGTCAACATCAGATTATTTAACGTCATATCCATAGGGTCTCTTACCCTTCAGCAGAGATGCAGTTGGTCTATTTTACCGCCCCAGTCACGTTGGTGCAGTTTGCTCCTGTTTCCATTTTGTGAATAAATTTTCAAACGATCCTGAACTGAATCAATTCGGGTTAGCTGTAGTTTCTTTGACGGTTAAAGTTTAAGTCTACCCTGCTCTGGTGCCTAGAACAAGAAGTCATATAGAATTTCTGTTTTGCTCAATTCATACTACAAATGACCAAAATTATTTTTTTAGCAGAAAATAAACTAATAAAAATCAAGAACAATATATTTTTGTTTAATTGCTAATTAATTGCTTTTTTTAGAACATTTCTTTAACCTGCTTTATTCAGTTATCTAAATTATTTCTATATTTTTCAAAACCATTCCAGGAAGAATTTAATTGAATAATCCCAATATTGAGGGAAAAAATAAAGACTGTTCTTGTCATTTTTATTCCAAAAACAAATTCCAGCAAAAGTCTAGATTTACAAATACCTATACAGTTAAAGTATAGTTCTGGCAGACCACATCAGTTGGTTGGGCATAGCTAATTTAAAGGGAACATGACTCTAACAAAAAAAAAGGAATAATATCCCAACTGAAACAACATGGAAAAATCAAACCATTGAGATAGAAAATTCAAATCAGAATGTCTTGAAAGTAAAAGAAAAAAAAATGCACCGCAAAATAAATAAAAAATAATGGTTCGAAAGAGGAGTCGATATTTCTGACAGAATTGTAAGAAATTAATTGAATTAAATGCGATTTATATACAAAAAAGCCAAATGAAAGCGAAAAGTAATACACAAAAAGAAGAAAATGAGGTATTAGTGAGATAACGAGATAGAATAGTGGCGCGTGGATAATGGAATGAAAATGGTATTTATTGATGAATCAACAATTTGCATTCACCATAGCGATGATACTGAAATATTTGCTTCGTGAAGTTCTAAGAAAAATAAAATGACGATTGCATACAGAAAACAAGAAAAGTTCACACGTCATTCATGATATGGAGAGGCATGTCACTTAAAAGACCAGAGAAGATGGCAATAATTACATTATCAATTAATGGACTTGTGTACATTAGAATCTTAGATACGTTTCTCATTCCATCGATAGAAAATTGATTTTAGTGTTGGTGAAATCTCTGTCCAGGATGATTATTCATCCTATCTCTCTCCAAAAGACTTCAAGAATTTTTTTTTAGGGAAGGCATATTAAATCAGATATGACCAGGTAACAGTCCAGATTTAAATCTAATTGAAAGTTAATGGTGGAAAGAAATGTTACCAAGCATGATGAAGGAAAAACCACTGTACATCTTTACAAAAATATATACGTCTTTTTATTCTTTCGTAAGGGTTTGAGGCTGGAGTGTTTTGCGAGACAGAGGAACAGGAGATTAAGAACGATTGATATATTGACCCATAACCTCTTCTTCTCTAGACCATACCACGCTGAGTTATTTCCAAGGTCCCACTTTGCACTTTTTCAGGTTCTCAGTCGGGGGAGCTCAACCGGAGGACCTGTGAGCCGCAACCCAAGCAGGTGCTCCCAGTAACTGCTGACATTGATCACACTGCCTCCAACTGACCGGAACCCTCGCACAGTGTCCGCATATATAATTTCATAACACCCATGACTTCTGATAAATCACGTGACTGCTTCCGCTTATTTACACGGGTGCTTTCTGTTCAGAGAAATCTGATTGACGGCTCGGTCAAGGGTGAATATGCAACAGGAAGAAAAAGTGAATGAGAAAGTTTCATCCACCAAAAAGGATCTATTAAATACCCTTCGGGAAATTTCGAGCTTGTTTGATAAAGAAGATAGTTTTAAATCAGTAAAAATCCATGCCTGAGAGAATAAGGGTTATCATAAAAGCTCGAGACGAGGAGCTGATAAGTAATTATTCTAATTTTTCGTCAATGACTTCCGTAATTTTCTCCACAATATTGGGTCACCTTGTCAGCGGAGCACAGAATTGACTGACTGCAACATTTGCATAGCGGTCTGCTCCCAAATAAAAAGGAAGGTACCTTGACTGCGTCAGTAACCTAAATCTAATGATGTGGCTTCAGTCGTGGATATCAGGGGAGTGTGGAGTACCGTTTCATTGTTATAACTCCCAGATACAGTCTGTCCTTCTATAGTAGTACATGATAGAATTTCGACTATGGGTCACATAGATTATCAAAGTAATGTTCTAACTCTTTTATAGTGAGAGCAAAATAATTCTTAAGGAACAACAATAGAAACAAAATGAACGTCCGATGAATACGATTTCCAATCTCCAAATCATAATAAATCCATATGTTTTAACATACCGTTAAATTTAATCACTCAAAACGATCTTAGGCTATTCTATATTATATATAAAAAGGTTGAATCATTAATTTAAATATAATCTAGTTTGTTAAAGGAATAATTTTTTAAGCTAAAATGGTCAGCTGTTGAATAACAAATGTTTTCCATCCTATTCGTTTAATTAATGCTAAATAAAAACCAAATTAAACATCTTCTAAATGTAATAATCCCATATTTTTTATTAGGTTTTGTAGAACCTTTTTAACATTAGCAACAGGATTTCTGTGTGAATTCATTTTAAATCATATTATACATAAAATAACCATATTTCGCCAGTCCGCTTTCTTTAAATCTTGACCATTTCCAATAAAACTTTTCTGTACAACTGTCATTATGCAGTCTTATTGTCAAGTGATTTCTACTGGTAAAATTATTCATCTTTTCAAGGCATTCGCATTACACATATAATAGTCCTATTCTGTTTGTAAAGATTGCCTGATCACGGATGATTCATTCCTTTTCTTATCCCAATGAATCTGTATCGCACATATAAAAATCATTTCCATAGTAAAGCCATTAGCAAGGCATTTCGTTATATATTTAATAATACTGTCCTGTCTGTAATGTTAACATCAATTCTCGACTGCAAGGCATCATTATCTTTCTGATTTTAAATGGACCCCTGTTGTAAAAAGAATTACAATACATTTCTCTACCAAAGTCATTATCAATGCATTACTGGCTTATCTGTTAAAGACGCAAATTCCTCATCTAAATCTTTAGACGTAAATCAAATAATTACTTGGTATAATCACCTTATTCTGTGAGCGACATTTATCTTAATTACTGTTCAAAGGCATCAAAATATTCTGATTTTCAATGTATTTCTTAAGTAAGAGTACTCCCAATGTTTTGCAAAGGTAATATCATTAGTAACAATATATATATATATATATATATATATATATATATATATATATATATATATATATAAGTAAATAATGGAACTAAATCCGACAGTTTGAAGAAAATAGTTTTAAGAATTCCAAATGTGATGAATTTATTATGATGGAAATTCAACGTTAAACTGTTTCGGTTTTAATAAACCTTCATTACGACTTTAAGATTGTGAAAAATGTTGCTTGAGTAGCGATGGATGTTTTATTAAAGTTACGGGAGAACAGAAAATATATGTACAAAGAAAGACCTCATAAGCATCCAATTAGCATTCTTTGATGAAAAACTATCACGTTGTCTGTGCCAATTATTCGTTAGTTTTCTTTTCAATAATCGGTAATTAAATTGTTATGAGGTCTTTCTTTGTATATATATATATATATATATATATATATATATATATATATATATTTTCTTCTCCCGTTATTATAATAGAATATCCATCGCTGTTAAACTAACATTTTTCACCATCTTAAGACCTGAAGAAAGTGTATTAAAACCGAGATGGTTAAAGCATGAATTTCCATCATGAAAAATTTACTTTTGGATTAATGCGTTCTCTATTTGCTTCGTATATCTATATCAATCTATCACTGTCCCTCGATAGATAGATAGATAGATAGATAGATAGATAGATAGATAGATGTGTTTTTTCGGGTTCTGTAATTCTCTTTGTGGTATTTTTCTGGCATTTGGAATCCCTTCTTTATTACTGTTGTTAGGTATTCTCTCTGGTGAAGGGTTGTGAGTAGTTCTTTAAGGCGTGTTCTTTTAGTTTTTTCCCGTGATTATTGTTTGTATTCTACGTGCTAGAGTGTAAGTGATGGATTTTATAGTTTTTGGGGTGGTGGTTATTGAAGTGGAGTTATAGTTGGGTGTCTGTTTGTCATAGATATCTGTGATGATTTCGTAATTTACGTTTTTTATAAGGATGTCTAAAAATGGTAATTTTTGAGTTGGGTTCCATAGTAAATTTTATTTTGGTACATAAGTTTTGTAGTACGTTGCGTATTTCGTTAGTGCCTCCCCATGGGATTTTTCCTGAATATGAAGCAGTCATGAAAATATCTTTTCTATGATTTGGTCAATTCTCCTATTAGGTTGTTGTTATATTTTTTACCAATTATTTCGTATAGGTTTTCTTCTAAAATAGCTTGGATTAGGATAGTGTATGTTGGTGCCATTTAAGTGCCCATAGCTGTCCCTAGGGTCTGGATATAGTTAAAGTTATTGAATTGAAAGTAGTTATTATTAAGGATTATTTATATAAACTCTGTGATAAAGTATGTATATACACTCTATGGTAAACTATTTCTATACCCTCTATGATATTTTCTAAAATCCTGGGCGTAATGTGTCTGGGTATTTATCAATCCAAAATGCAATATATATATATATATATATATATATATATATACAAAATTGGAAATGAATTAAAATATCTATTTGATTTAATAACTTATAACGACTGCTTAATGCTTATGGCAATTATACTAACTGATGTCTGGTTTTCTCATTGCAAAATTAAGTTTAATTTCATACTTCGTGACAGTGTCACGTTTACTTGGTTTCGGCAAGACTTCCGGGAGTCTTGAAATCTCTAAGATGAACAGAGTTATGACTTTAAAAAAGTTGGAGTTTTATTCAAATGTACTCATCATACATCAGTTTGTTACTGATTAATATTTTAATTTAAAATAAGTTTGAATGATACTTTAACACCAAGATAAAAAAGTGAAAACTTATTTAGATATTAAAATGTTCAAAACATTACAGGATTTATAATGTATCACTCCTTCAGGAAATATTATTATTGCAATATTTCTGGAAATATTATTACAGTCAAATAATATTCGAGTTTATTTCAATGTTTGGTTAATTCATTGATTGATTGATTTTTTTTAATTTAATGGCATGCCGTCCTGTCTAGGGTTATTTTATGTCCATAGGCCGAGGAAACACGTTCACTGTACGTTTAGATTTACATATTTCCCATAGTTGCTTCTTTATAGTATTTTACAATCGGTTATATATCATTGTTTTGTTTATTAAAAATAATTTGTATGTACGTTGAATTTTTTATGCAGAGTTTAACAGGCTTTAATCCAGAGTTGCCCTTTTCCTATACTAGATGTCACACAAAAATTAACGCGCCAAGTGTGCCCTACTATTTGCACAAAGCTGGATTCTTACCCTTCCCAAGCATAATAGCGCTCTGTGAAAATGCACAGAGCCTTGTTCAGAATTTAAACTCGGATTGCCAATTTGTTATAATCTCAAATATAAATACTAATAATCATTGATTTAGTATTAATGTCCTTTCTATGTATTCCCCTTTGTATTAATTATTCTCAAAATCATAAAATAACCTTTATCAAAACAATAGCTCTCAGTGTTCCTTAAATTAAAGCAGCCAACATTCGCTGGATGACAAGTATCAATATCTCCACCAAGGAGCGCATGCCGAGGATGCCGCTCAAATCCGTCATTTGAGTTTGCCTTGATTATATCACTTGTTCGTCGCTTCCACAGACCCAACTACTCATGTAACTTGAATAAGTTATATAGATCGAACTTTCCAGCACTTTATTTAGATTTGGGAGCAAATAGTAAGAATGAGTAAATAGACGAGTTATTAAAAAGCAGCTAGTTGAAAGACGAGTCAACATCGTTCAATATCTCTTCTGCTGCTCTAAGTGTAACAAGATATCCAGCACCATGGACTGAATCACCAACGATGGCTATCAAAATTGTTACCGGTGATGTCCGGAAATTTCAAACAGCCGATGTTAGGGTATTCTCTGATCCCTAATCTATCTATCTATCTATCTTTTATTTTTATCTTTCCTGCGAAACCACTTTGTTGATGTTATCTTGTAACCGCATTGAATCTGCTAAGTTCATCCCCATCACTCTATCGCCAACTAAGCGAGTATATTACACTGTTCCCTCTACTTGAATTTAATTTCATTATAACTTAATCATTTTAAATTGAAGGAAAAAAAAATTGTTTTAATAAACATGCCCGTACGAATGAGCCTACCGTGCAGATGAAAACTCTTGCTCCAGCCGCGTACATATTAACGCATAAAAGTACTTTTCTCTAACAAATGAATATAATTACGCAAAGAACTTTTGCAAAACACAAAATATATAACTATTTTTAGACAATAGCTGACTGCAGCATTTCATGCTTGAAGTTCACTAGCTTCTGAAATATTTAAGCTTTTACAAATGTTAAGTTTTCTCACAAGAAAATATTTTGTATTTTTTATTTTACCATTATTGTTAGCTCAAGTTAAAGATATTGAATATATTATTTTGTTGATGCCTAGACTACGTGCGTAGAACGTCCATTGATTTAATGAAAAAAAAAGGCTCCGAGCTGGCAAAGGAAAGAAGCAGAAGATACCCGATACAAAAAAATTACGGACGCAGACTAAGCTAAAGACATATCCCTGGTGGCAAATACACCCGCCCAAGTGGCAACCCTGATACAGAGTCTCGAACGTGCAGCTGCTGGTATAGGCCTCCATGTCAAAGCGACAAGAGGGAATACATGTGCTTAATCAAAGCGGCTACATCTCAACACTAAAGGGTGGGCTTTTGGAAGTTGTGGAGGAGTTCATCTACTTAGGAAGCAGTGTCTCATCAACCGGTAATTAGATCAACATGTAATCAACAACGATATGGACTGATAATCTTTCGGTTATATGGTAATCAGACTTGTCCGATAAAATAAAACGAAGTGTTTTCAAAACAACGGTTGTGTCGATACTGCTATATGGATGCAAAACATGGACACTAACTAAACGGATCTTGTGGTAACCCTCACTGCAATGAAAAGAATTAACGAATACACCAAAATACCATCTTGGTCTGTTGATACAAAAGTTTATTTGATACTACTCTTTTTTCCTGTCGTCAAGAATACAGAAAATGTGTCGACCACTTTAGTTAGGCAAAGAGAAATAAAATGCCGTAAGGAGAGAGAGAGAGAGAGAGAGAGAGAGAGAGAGAGAGAGAGAGAGAGAGAGAGACCTTAAATTTTCTTTCTCTTTTTCCTTGTAGTTTGCAACCGTGCTTGCACGCTATTTCCGTCTTCACAGTTTCGTGGTGGGTGTGAGACTTTTTTCAGGGAGCTCACCCCCCCAAAAAAAAGCACAATAATTTTCTACTGTATTTACGTTTTCGTCGTGGCTACTGATAAACTACCGTCTTTACATCGTTGTGTCTCCTACCCAACTGGTCCTGTTTCATGTTTGCTATCTCGCATCCAATGCCAACAGCTTTTTACCGTTTGAGTTTCCTCCAGCCAATCAGAATCCATCGCCGATTTGATGCTGACATGTTTCTGCTGCTTTTACAGAATAGACTTCCCAATTCTTTTCTCCTTTATATCCTTTCTTTCACCAAGTCTCTTTGTTCGTTTCGATTCTCTTCCTGATATTTGTTCCTCTCTTTTACTCCGTCCTGCAATCGACTATTAAAACAATAAACCAATGTCCCTAATTATTTTACAACACAGTGTCAATATTCCATGGCATGTGTTTCTATTTCCACGACCTCAGAGACTGAACAGAGAGGGTGTAACTATTACGATCTTAACGCTTTCGACAAATAGCGTTTTTTCTTTCCCAAAAAAACGATTAAGCATCTCTGAGAAAACAGTCTCCACTGATTACGTTGTTGTTAATATTTATGAAAGTCATTTCAACGACCAAGATGAGGACACAAGTTCAAGAACACTTTTGGAAACAAGGATTCAAGGAATTAAGAAATACAAAAAGAACGTCGACGTAGTAAGATGTAAATTATTGTAACATTAATTATTGTAAAAAAATGTATTTATATAAAGATCAAGTAATACACGAAGCATTAGAATTAAAAATAAATGTTTTCTTGTTACATAAACAACGATAAATGACTGAATGTCTTGCAGCTTTTTTTGAACTTATCAACATCTCTGTAAATAGCACCAACCATTCTTGATAAATTGACTTTCAAATGAGCCTGCATGTGTGTGTACAAGTGAAAACCTACATCTATCTCGATGATCACTCATGACTGGGCATGGAAGATAAAGCATGCAAGTAATAAGATAATCAGGATCAACATATTCTAGCGTTAATATGCAAGGTTTATCGGGAGAAGAACAGCTGACGGCAGCG
This sequence comes from Sepioteuthis lessoniana, assembly GCA_963585895.1. Taxonomy (NCBI): domain Eukaryota; kingdom Metazoa; phylum Mollusca; class Cephalopoda; order Myopsida; family Loliginidae; genus Sepioteuthis; species Sepioteuthis lessoniana. The sequence continues at coordinate 91,049,205 of OY757912.1, forward strand.
CCATCTGCCACCGGACTGTTTTGTTGTTGCTGAAATGCTTCCACAAAGATAATGGAATAAATCTATCAGTAAAAAGTTCATTTTGAGTGAATGGTGATCTGCTCGTGGTCAAACGCTTATAGTCTAAGAAAATGGTCTTATCAACCCGAGTTCAAATCGAGAACTCTTTTATTAACATTCCCATAGCTCTAATACGTTTGGGAAAAATAGGAAGCAAACCTTTCCCCTCCTGCTATTTTTAAATTGTAGGGTGAACTGGACTTTTTAACATAGGTTTGTAACCAGTCCAGAAGGAAAACTCTAAATTCAACCCAGTCTTAAACCTGGAGAGGGATGGGCTTCGTCAGCCTATTCTTGCCCAAAACACACTTGAAGAATATCGTCCACACGACTAAAGCAGGCTAGAGGAGAGGGATCTGCTTGAAAGAAAAAATTGCGAGCAAACTAGAGTGAAATACGTAATTATTCAAATTTATCAAATTCCGACTCATGTAGCGCATTCTCTGCTGAAAATGTGTAACTTTATGTTAATATGGATAATGGTATTTTATAATACTTGTAAATTTGCGACTCAATGCGCGGTATGCACGATCCCTACAGGTGTCTTTTCGCTTCATTAAAGGCATGCTATATTCACACTCTAGGGAGTTTTACGAAGTCCTCTAATTAAAAATTTCCATATTTGGGTAACAGTGGGACAACCCCCTATTTTGACCAACATATTATTTATTTTGACGAGTTCTCTAACTGACATTTTAAGAATTTTGTACACAAAAATTGTAGTCCATGTGATTAAAACATTCAAGGCTTGATATTTTAGAATAGACTTGTTTGTTTTGGAAGAAAAGACTGAGTCAGAAATAATGGATGCTATAGATTTACTAACCAAGGTTAATCTTTTTGGTTTGCATTGGCCCAATTGTACCTAATACCCATAATACATCTTATACTTAAGAAAACGTAGATCTTACACGTAGGACATTACTTTCTGTAAAACGGTGGGTAGAGTGTTCACCGATAATATGGGAGACCATGTTTCAATCCCAGGTCAAACCATATCAAAATTCATCATCACAGGGTACGGATCAAGGGTAAATTGGAGCAATCAAGGGAACAGACAAGTCTCCCCTTCTACATCTTGGTGTTGTAGCTATTGAAAAAAGAGCCTTCTGGTCACACACGACTTAGGCCACCATTTGCTGTATGTATAAATATTACTCATATTCTGTTATTGCGTGATGTTCTATCATAAACACACACACACACATACGTGCATAAATATGTATGTATGTGTGTGTGTGTTTGACGTGATTGTGTAAACAGACAGTTGAAATAAATTTACAGTGGTATGTATCTGTTGAGTTTTCTTGATATATATATATATATATATATATATATAAATTTTCACGTTAAATAATGCTGTAACAGCAAGATATATATGTTTCGAAATCGCACATCCTGAAATAGCATGAAATTAAATTATTTAATAAAGATCAAGAAGGTCTACTCGAGGAAATAAATTCTTTGTATGTATCAGGATTTCCTTCGAAATAGACGCTTACATGCTTTTTGCTAAGTGGGACAAAGACAACTTCTTTTTTTCGTATGGGCACTTTTATTGATAGTAAACACATGAAATTCTAGCCTCTTCTAAGTAATATCCTCCGGCTAAAATGCACTCGTACCGTTCCAACAACTTCTGGAAGGCCCTATGGAAGTACTCTTGTGTGAGCATGTCGATGACCTTCGTCACAGCCTCTTTCATCTCCTCAAATGTCTCATAACGACAGCCCCTAAATTCTTCCTTGAGCTTAAGGAATACCTAAAGTCACAGGGAGCAAGATGTGGACTATAGGGAGGGTAAGGAACTGTCTTGATGCTTATCTTGGTCAAGTAGTCTGTGACAAGGATGGAGTTGTAGACTGGTGCATTGTCCAGCAGGAAATGCCACTGACCCGATTTGAAGAGTGCTGGCCTCTTCCGACGGAATCTCTTCCTGAACTCCCTTAAGACCACAACATAGTATTCTTTGTTGACTTTCTGTCCAGTGGGAACCAAGTGCATGTAGATCATGCCAGTGCAGTCAAAAAAAGGGATCATCAAAAGTTTGTACGTGAATTTGCTCTGTCTGGCCTTCTTGGGTCTGGGAAAGCCAGCATGCTTCCACTGGGAACTCTGTCTCTTGGTCTTTGGGTCATAGCAGTAGATCCAGCTTTCATCGATGGTCACCAGAGCATCAAGAACTGCAGGATCTGAATTGATCAGCTCGACCATCTCCCTGCTGTCATGACAACGTCAGGTAAACGCGTTTTTTTTTTAAAATAACAAACTGTACACTAAGAATGAAGATGAACGTGTATTGTAGTCTCTGCTATTGATTGATCTGGCGGACACACACACACACACACACACACACACATATATATATATATATAATTCTTTTAATAACCTGTCTAGAGTCAAAAGCTGCTTGGTAGCGCCAGGAGTGGCAATACAGCCTTGAGCTATCGAAACTGTGTTTCCACCCCTGGTAGGCGGCTGATGAGTGCAGGGTATCGCACCTGCTTTCACACATTGTATGATGATAAAAAACATATATATATATAATGGTTAAATGTTTAATTTTAATTGTAGTTTACTTAATATAGCTTATGTATCCATGCACAGATATATAATTGTATGCAGTAAATATACAGATTTTTTATGAATGATCTTCTGTCTGATGTTCACATTTCACATTCAAAACTGGTAAAAACATTATTTGTCGTGAGCAGATTTATGTAATTAAGTCTTCCCCAGGACTGAATTAAATATGAGAATGAAGCGAGGATATTGGTTTTTTTGACGTTCTTATTTATGAGAACATAAGGAGAATAACCTGACATTTATGTAAGGTTAGAGAGAATATTTTACAAACATGTTCTCTCTTTCTGCTGTAAATCAATGCGTAAAGGTTATCAAATTAGCATAGAGTGTTATTTTTAAACTGAAAATGTAGGATGTGATATTATTTGTGTTCATTTAATCTTTCAATTTTTATTCTTGCATGTTCTGGAAGAGACACGAACATACGTCTAATGTTGAGACTCCATTGGTGTTATATCATCATTTCTATTACTTCTATACCCACGCTAATGTAAAGTGTAAGTGCCTGTTTGATTATTATCAGTGAGTTAAATATTTCTTTTTCAGATGATATTTTGAATTATTTAAAAATATATTAATCTCTTTTATTAATGACATATAAGTCTTTGAAGATAATACAATTTTAAATCTTATTTCCTTATATATATATATATATATATATATATATATATATATATATATACATATATATCTATCTATATATATATATATATATATATATGAGTGTGTTTGCGTTCGCACGCGAGTATGAGTGCGTGTGTATGTGTGCGATTTATACGAGAATACCTTGTAGATGACATTAATTTATGAAAAGATAAATTGTTTCAATAATTATGATCTAACGCTTATTATTCTATTTAATAATAATTATTTGTTTTCACACAGTTAAATAATTCCAAAAAATGTATTATTAGTTATTATCTTTATTAGCTCTTTCCTTTCTGACATAATTAATAAAGCAATTACCGATCACAGGACATCTGTCTTTATATAAGCAGTTGCGAATGGCGTTAGAGTAGTTATATTTTCCTTTTTTTTTTCATAATGTGCCTTGCTGTTAATTTTTTTCACACTTTATTTACAACAACCACTTTTTTGGAAAATGTTTAATTAAACTATTTGTTTAGTGCTGCTGACTCTTTTTAGGTGGAAAAAACATACACCCGGCATTTGTTATAAGTTTTTCTCTAAGAGGGGTTAAGTTTCTATTTATAGTGCGTTTCGATTCGGTTTTGTTACCGCTTTGGGCATAAATCAATTGAATAACTATGCATTATATCAGTTGGTCTAATTGGTAGAGTTTTTTTGCCAATGGTTCGGTAGACCGAGGTTCAATCCCAGGTCGAATGATACCAAGAACTCAAAAGTGGTTCTTGATGTCTCTTTGCAAAATACTCAGCCATAAAAGGTAAGAATCAAGGGTAAAGTGGAGCAATCCACGGAAAGAAGTAGGACCCTCCCCAAAACTTCGGTTTAGTAGCTATTGAAAAAGGAGCCTTCGGGTCACCCTCATCTACGATCGCCAACTTTATTCTTTTTACTATATCAGTCGTATATTAAAAGTTGTCACTATGGAATGTATTTGGGTTGTTGGAATTAGATGTTCGCTTATGTGTTTTGTAATCGTTGGTTGGTGGTCCGATTTACTGTTTATATATAACGGTGTATTATTTTTATCCCATCATTTGCATTAAATGCAATGTCCAGTAACTTAGCAATGTTTTAAAAAGACTTTACATTTAAATTTAAACAATAGTTCTAAAAATTTTCGTTCAACTATAACTGACACAAACGACTTAATTAAATAATAATGCTTTAAGCATTTATGCTAATCATTAAGAGGGAGACCTGTGCGTTCGTTATCAAAAAAGTAATCTATTTTCCATTGTAAGAAAATTCTTAGGATTTTACAAGTGTCAGCTTTGCCGAAACTTTTTCATTCTATCTAATCTGCCGTTAGCATTTTTTTTTTATTTCTCATTGGGTTCCGTTTGAAATTATATAACCTACATTTGTTCAGTGTAAATATCCAAAAATATTTGCGTTTAGTCTAATACTTCATTTAGTTGTTCTTCATAATGGAAAGATGAAGATATGCCATATCAAACCTAATGAAAACACACTTTTATTTGATATATCAAGAAACACGTTGACTGCTGCATTCAAGATACCTCATTACTATAACATATTTGTATACCTATATATATATATATATATACACGAGGTTCCTACAATAACTTTCCATACTTTCTTTGTACAGGCATTTAAAATAGGTGCAGACTCTTGAAAATTCAGTATGTTATTGCAATCTACCTTATATGATGATTGACAATTTTTTGGTGATTTCAGGTTGAAATGAACAGCTACAGCAGCAATTGGAATACACCCTGATTCTCACTGTTGGTGAATTTCAAAAATGTAATCTGGACATGAGGACACTTTAGAAGAACGACATGCAATAAGATTATGCATTAAACTTGGACAAATTGCCACAGAAATGTATGTAATGCTTCAAACTGCTTTTGGACCATCATGCGTGAAACGAGCATCAGTTTTATAAGTGGCATAAGAAATTCAAGGAAGGCAGCGAGTCTGTAAAGGATGATGAGAGGTGTGGGAGAAGTAAGGAAGTGAGAACACCAGAGTTGATTGGGCAAATAAAGAATGTCATGGATAAGGACCGTCGTGTGTCTATAGAGACAATAAGTGCAGAGTTTGATGTCAGTGTGGGAACTGTAAATACAACGATTCAGGAGGAACTGAAGATACGAAAGATCTGCACAGAGTTTGTCCCAAGGGTGCTCAGAGAAGATCAGAAAAAAAAAGACGTTGCCATGACAGCAGGGAGATGGTGGAGCTGATCAATTCAGATCCGGCAGTTCTTGAGGCCCTTGTGACCTGCGATGAAAGCTTGATCTACTGCTATGACCCGAAGACCAAGAGACAGAGTTCCCAGTGGAAGAATACTGTCTCTCCCAGACCAAAGAAGGCCAGACAGAGCAAATCCACCAACAAACCTTTGATGATCCTTTTTTTTGACAGCACTGGCATGATCTACATGCACTGGATTCCCACTAGACAGACGGTCAAGAAGGAATTCTATGTTGTGGTTTTAAGGGAGTTCAGGAAGAGATTCCGTCGGAAGAGGCCAGCACTCTTCAAATCGGGTCAGTGGCATTTCCAGCAGAACAATGTACTAGTCCACAACTCCATCCTTGTCACAGACTATTTGACCAAGATGGGCATAAAGACAATTCCTCACCCGCCCTATAGTCCCGACCATGCTCCCTGTGACTTTTGCCTATTTCCTAAGCTCAAGGAAAAACTTAGAGGCTGTCGTTATTAAATGAGGGGATGAAAGAGACTGTGACGTAGGTCATCGACACGCTCACAGAAGAGGATATCCATGGGGCCTTCCAGAAATTGTTAGAATGATACAAGTGAATACAGCCGGAGGAGTTTACTTCGAAGGGGGCTAGAGTTTAATGTGTGTACTATGAAAAATAGTGCTTATATGAAAAAATTCTGGAAACTTATTTAATGAGACTTGTATATAATGGTGTCCCAAAAAACGTATACACATTTGATATATATATATTTTTAATGTGTATAGATTTTTGGGACACCCTCTGTATATATATATATATATATATATGTGTGTGTGTGTGTGTTTGTGTGTGTATGTGTGTGTGTGTGTGCGTGCGTGCATAACTACTTATAAATATATATATATATATATATATATATATACTTAACACAGAAGATAGAAACATCTATAGTAAATGCTTGAAGACAATATATCAACTTGATAAAAAAAAAAACAACTTTCATTGTTCTTTATATCCAGCGCTTTAATTACATCTTCCATAATCATCAATTACTTATTTCTTCTTAATCCAAAGTTCTACCTCCATGAAACTTCATCTCTTTTTGTTATGTGCCGTATTCCTCTCCTAGAAATACAAGTTTGAGTTCTGTTATAATCCAAAAATACTTTGCGATGCAATGCTATTTACATATCAATTATTATTATTATTATTTTACTTCTTTGAGAGTTTTTCTCACCGGTGAAAAGTAATGTTTTTTAACAGGAGCTTCGTTAATTCTCCGCTTGTCTTCTCATAATTCTAACTGATCTTAAAGATGTTGTAGTCTGGTTGGTATCCACTTATCCTCTTATTTCCATGTCTTTTAGTCCCTTCACCAATCCTTTCGTGATTGTTTCAAGTGCACATACTACGACTAGTATCACCGTCACCTTCAATATTTTTTGTTCTATTCAAAAGTCAAGGGATTTATTTCATTTTTCGCCTCCTTTTGATTTTACTCTGTGGTCTGCCGTGTTGACAAAGGCTACTAATCTGCTGATTTTTTTTTTTTTTGCCTACTACCAGATCTGGTTGTCTGGTCGAGATTAAGTGACCTTTTTGTATCTCAAAATCCCAGAAGTGTGCGTGCCTCTCATTTTCCAGGACACATTATGGGTTGTGCATGAACCATTTGTTCGTGTGTTCATATTTAAATTTCTTGCAGAATTACCAATGAATCAATTTCGCCCTCAAGTGGTGCCTTGTCTTATACTCTTTTTGAGCTAATTCGCTGCATTCGTGATTATGTGATTGATCGTTTTATATCCATCATCACATAACCTATATTTGATATTTTGTTTCGTATTGCCTTAACATAGTTGGGGTTTATATGGCGTTGTTTAGGGTTGTTATTAGAAGCGATTCAGCCTCTCTCGTAAGGTTTACCTTTCATAGCTATGTTCTACTCTTTTCATGTGAGATTTTACTTGTTTGTCGTTTCAAATATGTATACAGTTACTTTGTTTACTATTTTCTATTTAGTGTTATTCTGTTGATCCGTATAATTTTTCCGTTGTTTCTGGTCGCAGCAATTAGTCTTTTTTTGGTCTTTTTGCTTTAGTTCACGAGTCATCATGTTGATGTATCGACGTCATCTTCAGTGTTAGTGAGCCCTCTTCCTCCGTCTTTACTTGATACTTATAGTCTGCCTATATTATCTCTGGAATGTAAGGACTAATTCATCGTCATTAGTTTCCTTGTTCTTTGGTCCATATATTAACGTTTGTCCCTCGGCCACTCTGAGAATGGTCTCAAGTTTCCTACAAGAGTGACAGACCAGATATTAATCCCTTTAAAGTGATTTTTCCAATATATATTGGTTTACAGTAGTTTTCTCGTTCTCCTGAGATATTTATTAATCTTTTTCATCTTTGCTTCTTTTCTGTTGTCCGTTTTCAATATATTATTATTACTCGACTTTTTCACATCAGCACTGGAGTCTGAATAAAAGCAAGTCTCCTCAAGTCCACTGGACTCTTGTATCATCGTTACCTTCATTGCTTTTTGAGTTTCCTGCCAAGGTCTAAATACTTATCTCTCTTTTCGCTTTCTTTGACTTTCACCTGGGGACCGCCAGGAAGGAAAACTTCACCAACCAGCAGTTTCTACCGTTTTTATTTACTAGAATTGGAGTTGTCTTCTGACCGGGACATCTTTTATTGTTCTTTTCGTTTTCTTTGCGAATAAACACTTGGTTCGGCCTTCTGGTTCGGATTAGATGATCGTCTGTTTCTTAAAATCCCAAATAATTTTATGGGTCACAATCTCTGAAACTTATTATAGGTTTGGCATATACCATGTGGTCAAATGTTCAAATTACAAATTTTTGCATGATTCCCAGTGGATCTACTTTCCCAACTTGTAATATCTGGTCTTGTATTTCAATTGTCTAGTTTGCTGTATCCGTTTATTTGCTGATTATTATTAGGTGTCATCTTTTTCACTACATGATCTACATTTGATATTTTATTACGTATTATCAATTTTCCCTTTAATACGATTGGTCAGTATGGCTTTGTTTTGGGTTCCAAT
>OY757912.1:91060250-91135250 GCA_963585895.1 Sepioteuthis lessoniana
AGAACCTAACATTAAAGATATAGTCGTAAACATTTCATCCTTTGTCTTCACAAATGACCTAGAAATAAGCATATTCGTTGCCAGCGGACGTAATTCGCGCATCGATCACGCTATTATACAATTGTACACATTATGCCATGACGTAAGCTTTCTTTGAAGAGGCATGTAACAATCTACAAGTTGAATTAAACGCAAATATATAAATCTCTTATAAGTTTTCTTAAATCTTAGAAATTTCAACTACAATTAAACATTAGTAATTTGTATATACAATGTCAAATTATCAAACAGTTCTATTTCTAACAATTGAATTTAGCATAAAGTTATTTTTTTTCACTCATTCTGAATGTGAAACAGTTATATTTGAGCCATAGGTAGTACCCTCTCAGGTGCTACTACTCAAGCTCAGAATGGACTTGGGAGCAATGTTACCCCTCTGCTGAGGTGCAGTTGTTATATTCTACAGTCCCAGCCAAATGTGCTAGCGTCTTCTAGGATATAAATAGCGATGGGTTCTTTAGTGTTTCGGAACTTTGACTGTAAGCATGACCTCCTTTACTTATCACTTCCCACGGAGTTTTTTTCTTTAACGGAAATTCAATGTGTTTCAAATCAATTGAGTGTCTTTTAGACTAAGACTCAAGACAGCAAATACATGTTTAACCCATCTATAAAAATGTTTTAACTAAAAAATGCTTTTCTATATACAACACAAATTCTAAAGTAAATTCTTCATCGTTTGCAATTTTCATCCACAAAATTTTTCGTACCATTCTGAATAGCCTTCAGACAAATATTTTTGGGTGATTAAAACATTTTTGATTATAAAGCTCATTTAAACAATGTACAGTTTACATTCAGAGAAAACAATTCTAAATATAAATTATTTTGCATTTTCCAAATAAATCATCTTATTTATTGAATGATAAATACATACGTATATATATATATATATATATATATATATATATATATATATATATATATATATGGTTGGTTTGGTTTGGTTTGTTGGGTTTTAAGACATATCAACCTTTGTTGGTTATTTAATGCCAAATCCATTTTTATGTGAATAACCAGTTCCATTTCAAACAATTAAGTTTTGCATGAGTGCCCAGTTTAATTGTCAAAAACATTTCTATTTCAAACTATTCGGTCAGTTATATGTAACAATTCAATTTAGTGAAAGTATAGTTTCAATGACAAAAAAAAACAGTTCAATTTCAAATAATTCAGTTTAGCATAAGCACGTAGTTTAAATATAAGTACAATTTGATTGAGAAAAACATTTCTTTTTCGAGCTATTCAGTTCTAATTCAGCTTATTCAGTTTAGAATAAGTATAGCTTTTCGTTACGCACAGTTACATGTTATAACAGTTCCATGACGAACAATTCAGTTTAGTGCAAATACAGTTTTAATGTCAAAAACAGTTCTAATCAAAATAATTCAGTTTAGCATAAGCACGCAGTTTAAATGTATGTACGGTTTAATAGTCAAAAACATTTCTATTTCAAGCTATTCAGATTATTCAAACAATTCAGTTTAGCATAAGTATGCCGTTAGTTCTATTTAACCCATAGATAGGGCCTTATCAGGTGCTACCACAACGGGCCAGAGTGGACCTGTGAGCAATGGCAATGAAGGGGTGCTCCGTATTCCCCAAAGCCTTAGCATTACTGGGACCTCAGCATCAGATTGTCTAGTGTCATATCCAGGACGCTCATTGGGGGGGGTCTTGCAGTCAGTGTATTCTACAGCCCCAACCGACTGGGCAAATATATTTATGTATTATTCTGTCCACTTAAACCGGAGTTGGGAATAATTCCGTCAGGATAAAAAATCATTCAACTATGAACATTTAATTTTTCCTGGTAAAGAGCTCAATGTAATATACATCACAGAGCAATAATTTCTTTAAGAAAAACAAAAACCGGTCACATTAGGATTATAAATTTATTTCCATCCTGTTGTGGGTATTGATATGAATCAATAACACTAAAAATAACAGGACTTCTTCAGATCTAATGGATAAAATAATTCAGAATAGACACAGCAAGGAAGGGTGGGAGGGGTAAGAAGAGGGGTAAAGAGTTTCCTCACCATTTGCCCACTTCCGGTTTTTAGTTTTTATTACCGGTTGGAATTACAGTAAATTAAATATCTTGATTTTTAACGTCTAAATACCTTACAACTTAAAACTCCAGATTTAATAATAATTTAGGGAGGTACAACATTTCTTAATGACCTTACCTAAGGATACAGTAATACTTACGTTAAATTAAATTCAAAATTTAAAATTAAGTGGAGTTTATCTGCCAGTGAGAAAATATTCCAAGAGAATAGTAAGATATATATGGATGCCTTTATAAAATAGCGGCTTTTGGGAAGCGTTTACCTATCAAGAAGAAAATATACACAATGATATTAATAAAGAAAATAAGAAGTACAGTAAGAAAATAGAAAAAGAAATATTATATGGTTTAACCCCACTTTTTGTAGACTAGCTAGTTTACATGTTGGTAATTTTTTTAAATTGATAGATAAGCACTTTAAACATAATAATATACTACATGAAATATTTAATAGAAAAACGTTAAAAATTAGTTACTCCTGCACGAAAAATATTTTTCAAATAATCAATAATCATAATAAAGAGATAACCAAGGAAATTGATGACCGAACGAATAATAATAATAATAATAATAATAGTAATCAAAACGAATGTAATTGTAAAACTCGAATGAATTATCTCTTGAATGGATTATGTAACTTAGATAATACCAAGGAATCATTTACCCAAAAGAAAATGTTAAGGATAGAAAAACTTATATAGAGATTTCCTTGACGAAATGGAAATATAGATACGCTAATCATAATTTTTCTTTCTCCTATGAACATCTGAAAAAACAAACAGCCCTATCTAAGAATTTTTGGTGTTTAAAAAATAAAGGTTTGACGCCTGAAATTCAATGATCAATATTGAAAAAGTCGAATACGCCAAAATTTTTTGATAGTAGATGTAATCTGTGCCGAGAAGAAAAAATACGAATAATGATATACCCAGACCCTGAAAAATTGTTAAATCAGCGATGTGAATTAATAGCTAGATGTAGACATAGGAATAAATTTAAACCATGTACAAATTATCATAGATAATGTTTAATTAACCAAAATATAGGATTGATTTGAAATTTGGGGTGAAATGAATGAAATAAAACAAAATAAAAAGATGAGAAGATATCATGTGTCACGTGGTCTCCCACTGAGAGAAGAGAAATAAGGAATTACTACTATCCTCCGTGTTTGAATTAGCTAAAAGGAGGAATCTAGGTCAATTCCTCAAGTAATAAATCCAGTTTAGAATGAAAGCCAAAAGATGTTTGCACTCTGTGACCGGGTCAAAGAGATAGTAGTCCCAAAGAATCGCCTGACAGGGGAAGGAAGAAGATAGAAGCTAAATGATTGGCTAGAACCCTAAGGTGGAAGTGGGAGCTTCTTCCGTCAGCGGAAATAGGGGTAAAGAAAATCAGTTTTGGAACGGAGGTCGTCGTGAACAGATGGGGAGAATCTCGTGCCAAACTCCGGGCGAAGCACCAAAACCGGGATTGGCGGAACAGTAGTTGAAGTGATAAGATATATTGAAACTACCGCCGAAATCACCGGGGAAGCGGAAAGAATCTTGAACAAGAGAAACCTTATGCCCTCAAGCCAGAGCTAATATAAATAAATCCGCCAGCCCGTAAAACAAGAGAATATTCTCCAAAGGAATCCGTCGAAAAGATAAGTAAACTTTAAGACTGTTTCTCCCAACACCCTATTATATACTCTCTCTCTCTCTCTCTCTCTCTCTCTCTCTCTCTCTCAATGTAAGGAAGACTAAAGAAAAAAAAAAGGAAGAAAGACATTTATCGTCACGTATTATCCGCTGATAATATAGCCGACTTGTTGAATATGTGTATCCGCGTGTGTATTAAAAATATTTTTATATTTTAATGTTCCCACGTGTTGAAGTTGTTCATTTGTGTCGTCTTCTATCAAATCGTTTGTTTCATGTTCTTTTTCAGCTTCTTTCGCTTCATGTTATTCTCGCCTAAGTTGTCATTTATTCTTACCTCTAAAAATATTATACGGGAAACCGGAGTTGTCGACTACTATGATTAATATTATTTCATCTAAACGTAGAGGTCCATATCTTCCATTGTTCTAGGCGTAGGAAGAGCTAGTGGCCTTGGTGTGTGTGTGTGTAGTGTGAAATTTGGAAACCCCTTGCCAACGGCGGTCAGTCTAGCCCTAAATTAACCCCCACATAATATGCCAGTTCCTATATGCCCGAGAAAAGACTCTGAACAAGGACTTATTCTACGAGGGATCAAGTGCCAGGCCGCCCCGTCTTCACACGTGCGAAAAAATAAACACCCCGTTTGGTGATAACAATATTTACATGCACCAGTTCCCATACGCTTTTAAATGCTCATCCGGGGATCTTTTTATTTTAATTTGCCGTCACACATGTGATGTGTACGCATTTTTCAATAGAAGGGTAACTGAATTTAAAGGCTTGAATATTAATTTTGAATTTTTAAAGTCTAATTTTAAATTTTGAATTTAATTTAAGATAATTGTTACTGTATCCTTACGTAAGGTTAAGGAATGTTGTACCTCCCTAAATTATTATTAAATCTGGAGTTTTAAGTTAAAATGTATTTAGGTTTTAAAAATTAAAAATTTAATTTATTATAATTCCAACCGGTAATAAAAACTAAAAACCGGAAGTTGGTGAAATGGCGAAGAAACTCTTCACCCATCTTCTACGCCCTCCCATCCTTCCTTCCTGTGTCTATTCTAAATTATTTTATCTATTAGATCTGAAGAAGTCCTGTTATTTTTGGTGTTATTGATTCATATCAATACCCACAACAGGATGGAAATACATTTATAATCCTAATGTGACGGTTTTTTTGTTTTTCTTAAATGTATATATATATATATATGTGTGTGTGTGTGTGTGTGTGTGTGTTTGTGTGCATGTGTGTGTGTGTGTGTGTCCCTCTGGGAAAGTGTTTTGCCATTCCCACCAATCCAGTTTCCTATTATTCTGAGAAAAATCAAAATTTAAACAAATAGTACCTTTATATAGTTTTGAGTAGGGGCTTAATTCATGTTAGTTTGGAAGTATTAGTATAGGATAGTTTTGGCGGGAGATTCGTGTGAGTCTTGTGAAGTGTAAATCAGGGACGAGTATTAAAAATAACATCTGACCTCGCTACCGATTCCGGAAGTAGACAGCCGAAATTGGATGAGGTAAAGATGGTATTATATAGCAGAGGAGTGTGGAATGCCCTGTTTTCATTGGCTGTTTACAAAAAGACAGATACCTATAAGAACGGCTGAAGTCCGGCCTTTATTTAAATTTTTCTTTACTTTGGTAGAGGCACGAGCGTAGCATTTCGCGATCACGCAGGTGGCTTGGCTCTTCCAGAGTCATGCCGGGGTTACTGTCGGAGTCGATATGATGGAGAAATAACCCGAAATCGGCAATGAAGAGAGTTTCATCACTGAAGACCTCCTTGAAGCATCTAGGATGTATGATTGAAATTATGCAGATTTATCAAAAACTGATTATACGATATATACTGTTTTAATTTAGGTTTATCATGGCATAAAAATGCTCATATATGACCTAATGTCTCCTATCGATTTTTATCACTTTGGAATATTTTGACAACATTCTCCGTCTAGATTGTCATCCGGACAAATGGGGATTGAAAATTGCTTTTGAGTGAAATCATCAGGAGTTTGCATGTTCAATCCCAACTGCAGGTAAGATAACGAAGAATTATAACTTTTGCTTAAAACTTGTACCCGCTCAAGGTTAATTAGTACAATCTGTCCGGTGGATTAAAAGGAAATGATTTAAATGATTTGGCCCGATATTCTCTGTACGCTGTCGAGTTGAACAAGAAACACCTGAAGAAGGCCGAAGGACATATCGGCATAAACGTTTTCGGTATGACGATGAAAATGACGATAAACGACCGAATTTTTAAAGCGATAAAAATTATCAGACTTCATCTCAGTATTTAGACAAATCTATCCATCGATCTATCTATCAATGTATCAATGAGCTTCATTCAAAAATGACTTAGCTCCACTAAGAAGAAAGAGACTTTGCTAAATATTTTTTTAGAACTAGAAAAACTTATTCAGATTTCTGACTTAATTTCTGTTCATTTAAGTATGAGAGGTGTGTGTCAAATCTAAAACTTGTGTGAGTCTTAGAACTTTGTCAACGAGCACACACACACACACACACACACACATATATATATATGGGTAGAATGTTTGCCAATGGTCTGGGAGACCTGGGTTCAATCCCAGGTTGCGTCATACTTGATACCACTTGGATGCCATACTTGATACCACTTGATACCATACTTGCGTCATATTTTATACTACTTTGCTTAACAGTCAGCAATATAAGGTACGTATCAAGAGTAAAGTGGTGCAATCCACGGAAAGGAGTAGCACCCTCTCCTACACCTCGGTGTAGTAGCTATTGAAAAAGGAGCCTTCTAGTTACCCTCGACTACGGTCACCAACTTATATATATATATATATATATATATATATATATATATATAAGTATTCTTTGGTCCAGTTAAACTGGAGTTGGGAGTGATTCAATCAGGACAAGAAATTATTCATGAGTGAATATTTAAAATTTCCTGGTAAACAGCTCAATGTAACAATAATACAGAGCAATAAATTCTTTAAGAAAAACAAAGTATATATATATATATATATATATATATATATATATATATATATATATATATATATATATATATATAAGTATTATTCGGTCCAGGAGTTGGGAGTATTTCCATCAGGACAAAAAAAAAAACATTCAACAGTGAACATTTAAATTTTGCTGGTAAAGAGCTCAAAGTAACTGACATTACAGAGCAATAATTTCTTTAAGTAAAAAAACAAAAAACGGTCACATTAGGATTATATATTTATTTCCATCCTGTTATGTATTTTTGATAAAATCAAAAAACACGAAAAAAATTAACAGGACATCTTCAGATCTTATGGATAAAATAATTCTGAATGATTTTATCCATAAGATCTGAATTATTTTATCCATAAAATAATTCTGAATGATTTTATCCATAAGATCTGAACTATTTTATCCATAAGATCTGAAGAAGTCCTGTTAATTCTTTTTTTCGTGTTTTTTGATTTTATCAAAAACACATGTGTGTAGGGAACTCTGTGTGTTTAATGAGAACAAATATCAGTGAATAAAGCATTTAATTCCATGCATTTTGATATGTAATACATACATTGTCACCGATATTAACTTTTGCTAAATTTTCGCATATTGAACAGACAAAATTGCTAGAAAAATTCGATGACATATTCCAGACAACTAACACAAATAAAAAAGTAAATTCTTTTTTTTTTAAAATAAAAAAATCTTTCATTACATAGTTTATTAAATTATGCCAACCAGAAAATTGCAATTTTCTAAAAAGATTTAGAGCCAAGCAAAGAGATACTGTTGGCAAATGAAATGATGCGTCGACCTTTAGATGTCTCGTCCACAGTCATATTCTTAGATATATACACATTTTCTCAATTTTGGACAATGTGTAAGTCAGATTGCAAAGATCGATGACCTAATAAATTCCCTTTAAAACCATACTGATGTATCTTAACATGGCAAATGTATGCTGATTGTGTGGAAGCAACTTTGCACGTTAAATGCTTGTGCTGTTTGTGCAAAATACCAATGCAGAAAAATACATGATCTTTGATCAAAGGTTTTTCCAATTATACCAATCCTGACATTTTATGCCACACAATCAGACATGAAAACGATTTTTTTCTGTAATTGATTTGACATTTTTTATTACATATCGGCGAATAGAACCGGAAAATTAACATTCAGAAATACTAACGCGTTAATGACAATTTCTCAAGCGTTTTTTGGCGAAGATGAAACAATGTACATTTTTGAGTGTATAAGAATATATACTGCAGCATGAAATAGCATGTCGAATATAAATAATGTGACTAGATCAGAGTAGGCATAATAATTTAAAATATCTAATCTGCAACTCACACACACACACACACACACACACACACACACACATATATATATATATATATATATATATAGTACAATTTAATGGAGACTGAAACTCGGTTAAGTCGTCATAATAAATTTATTTCGGCGGAGAATATTATTGCTATACTCTCCGTCTCGTCAGATGGCTCTTTACATGCTTTCATCCTATCGCAAATATATATATATATATATATATATATATATAGTCTATCTGATAAATAAAAAGTCTGATATCAGAACTATGTATTTCTTTTCTAAACAACAAACTACAAGTTACAAGTAATGCCCCTCGTGTCTAATGCACTTTCCCATTCATCTTTGACAAGCTTCTATGCACTGCTGTTATTAATATTCTGTGATGATTCTCAGATGCGTCGTTATGGATATGTTCCACGTCTTCGAAAAGAGTTACTATGATGATGACCGTCAGCTTTGGTCTCATAGAGCAACATAGGTTAATAAGCCGTCTTTTTTTTCTAGCTCAGGGGTTTTCCTCTCGACTAGGAAGTGCCGGATACTCAGCTCACCTTGTTCCGTTACTTATCAGACATCCAAATTATTCGGTAATAATCTTCCAAACATTTTTTTCATGTCGAGATGACTTGCGGTCATTCGAACCATCAGCAGACCTGCTTGGTGAAAGCATCTTGTTCTAGAACTTCTATTTGATGTCTTCGCTCACTTCAGTGAACCTCTTATGCCACTCAAAAACACGTGTAGTCGACAAGGTGTCATCTCCATACACTTTCAGAAGCATTTCACCTGCTTGTAACGGAGTTTTCCCCAACTGCAGTAAAAAATTAAGCTTATCCTTAACTTAGTACTCATATTTTAAGGACCAGAAGGTGTGGAGAATTAAAAAAAGACCTGTAAAGATACAATAGGTGCAGAAGACAAATGTTATAATAAAATTCTTTCAATATAAAATATCAGATGAATACACAATGCGAAAATGCGTATTGTGTCCATAACACACAGATGACACTCAGTCACATTATTCTATTGACAGATGTCGTACATATATATATATATATATATATATATATATATATATATATATATATATATATATATATATATATATATTCGATCCAGTTAAACCGGAGTTGGGAGTAATTCCATCGGGACAAAAGAAAAAACATTCAACAGTGTACATTTAAATTTTCCTGGTGAAGAGATCAATGTAACTGACATTACAGAGCAATGTGACCGGTTTTAGTTTTTTCTTAATGTATATATATATATATATATATATATATATATATATATATATATATATATATAGTGGGTTAGGTTATTGATTAAAAGACCCCTAACCTCTAAAAGATATACATATACATATATGCATATTTATATATATATATATGTGTGTGTGTGTGTGTGTGTGTGTGTGTGTGTGTGTGTGTGTGTGTGTGTGTGTGAAATATTTTCCTAGGTACTACTGCATATTTATATTTATGGTTCCAGTATTCAATAGTGAATAATTTTCTTGTAAATAATATTAATGATAACCGTTCTAAAATATTTCTTAGGCATAAAAAATTCTACTCTATTTGGTTAAGGAGAAAATTAACTGTTCTAAAATTGACTTAGTCTTGTACTTCTTAATATGATTTTATATATATATATATATATATATATATATATATGTGTGTGTGTGTGTGTGTGTGTGTGTGTGTGTTTGACAGAGATGAAGAGTGTTAGATAGTTAGATAAAACATTTTGGCAATGATAAGACTTTTCAAGGCATTTTCTTGAAGACCACAGTTTTTTTTTTTTTTGTCTTTTTGTTTTTTGATAATTTCCGTTTTCCTACTTTTCTCCCGTATTCAGTAAAGATGCCAAAACCTTTGTTTTGAAAGATTGTTCTGAATGAACTACCTAAGTATTTTCTATAATTAATAGTGATTTTCCTTAAGGATTCACTATGAAAAAACTCACATGAAACAACATAGTATTCAAATACACAAATTCTAAATGGCGCTCGTCGTATAAAGGTTATCGTTTTAATAATTGGACATGGTGACAGTAGTTCAATTTCTGGACGAGACGGTTTACATTTTACTTTGTGCTAATGATTTTAGGAAATGTATGCATCTATATACTCTCCTTTCATGGGTGAAGTGTCATAATGATTGGGTGCTTTAACCTTGGTATAGCAACCGGTCTAGGAGGAGGGAAACTCTGAATTCTTATCTGTCGATCCCCTCTCAAAAATTGACTGTATGTCGTATCCTGCACACGCGAAAGTGGTTTGGCTAATACATACACGTACATTTCTTATTGCACTATTAGTGATATAGGAAATCGGATACATCAGCATTTAGCTTATTAAAACTTCTTCATGTGCCAAGCTGAATTCAACATTCATACTTTTGTTATGTGGTAGCTATGTAATATATACGAATATGTAAAACGTTCATATGTATAGGAATCCCGAAACACTGACTACTCTCGGTAGTTTAGGTACGAAACTTTTATTACCTTCTTGATTTTTAGGTTTTTCGACACGAGGAGAACGAGACACAATTTCTACTATGCTGACTGTTCCATCTGACCCCACCATGCGCGGCGTATCTTGTTGACCCAACTGGACTCGCCTAGGTTCGGATCTCAACTCGGTTTGTCTAGATTCAAATCTCAACTAACTGCTTTTTTTTTTCACAAATCACCCAAAATCCTCTGCCCATCACATCCGGGCATGACGTCATTCACATCCCCAGTGACATATCCAATCCGGGGTTTTTATTATGACATATGTGATTGTCATATCCTCCCCGCGCGAGCGTGAACAACTGCACTCAATGTGTGCCCCTACCTGTGCACTAAGCCAAATAGTTCTAAGCCTAACTAAACCGAAAGATAAGATATAATAAACGAAAAATTATAATATAAAAAAATCCTTCCGCAGTTATATAACAGCTATATAATTTTTTCAAAGATGAATATATTTCGCTTTCGAATCGTTCAACATGTTAAATATGAAAAAAATGACTGTATGCTACTTGGTTTTTGAATTTCATTATATTTTTTTATGGTCGAATTTTTTTTTTTAAATTTCCGATCGGCTATCTTTAAAAATTGATCATTTAACTGACTGGGTTCTCTATAACTAGTGTTTTAAGAAAACAATTAGACCAAAAGAGCTGAAATATGAAATGTTAAAAGATGGTTACACGTATTTTTAAGAACTGTGAGTTGTATCTGAATATCAGAATAATGTTTGCATTAAGAATTGATAGAATGGAAAGAAACTTCCGAAGGTTATGTAAAGTAGTCCAAAAAGGAGAAAGAACTGTAAATAGATCGTTTTGGAAAAGTTTCAAGGACTGAAAAGATAGTTGAAAAGGATATGGTGAAAAATATGTGGAAGTAAATGTAGAAGAATTGGAATAAGAATACTTTGAAAAAAAGCATTAAGGAATCTAACATAAGAAATAGATGTAAACACTATCTAAGGGAGATAAATAAGATATCGGTGAAGAAATCAATACAACTGGAACAAGAAAAATCTGAGATGAAAAAGACTGAAAGAAAAGAAAAAGATTGTGAAAGAAACATGGAAGTAAACATTTCCAGAGGAGAACAAAAAGAAAAGGAAAATAAGAAAATTAAGAAATGAAAAGAAAAGAAAGAAAAAAAGAGGGTGCCTCTTAAAGTTTACAAATGTCTATTATTTTGACATACAAGTCTCAGATTGCTTACGATACTTGCTGTTCTTAAGCAGTTCTTCACGTTCGGTTTTTAAAACATTTATCAAGAACAGACTAGGTTCTTCAGCCTTGGTTCGGCAACTAGTCCAGGAGAAGGAAAACTCTGAATTCAAACCTGTTAAACTCCGCTTAAAAATTGACCTTGTGTCATATCCTGCCCGAGCGGAGGGGTTGGGTAAATAGTATCAAGAACGTGTATCTTAAACGTAAATTTATCATTATTCGAAACATTATTAACTGTTGCTTATATCAGTTAAAAGCTGCATATTTATTAAAAAATTGTCATACTTTCAATTTTAGGAAATTGGCAGCGACCGAGTTAAATTTCTGTAGTAGTTTCCGTTTCACTTTCTACTAATACTATTGGGAAAGGCGTGAGTCCATACTCTTTAGGAAAGAGTAAATGTAGAAAATACTAGCTGCTTTAGCCTTTGAAAGGCAACCGGTCTTGGAGAAGAAAATCACTGAATTCAAACCACCTGTACTCTACTGAAAAAAGTAACTTCCCGTTACATCCTGCCTGTCGCGCAGGGGTCAGGTTATTTTGTGATTAGGTTCCACTCGGATTTCTAACATATTTGTCTTAAGATTGAACCAGTTTAGGGTTGTAGAAATTTACAATCAAATTATCACTGTCAACAACGTCACAACTTTTTTTCTTATTGGGATTCGCATCTTCAAAGATGACATATTGGCAAAGATGAGCTGAGAACATAATCCCCGCAAGACGGATAAAAGGATTATATAGGAAAAAAAGAATAAATATTGAAATTAAAAATAAAGAGAACAACAAAAGTCAACCAATACAAAAATGAGATAATTGGATATAAAGAGGATTCTTTACTTGCTCGGATGTAATTATTGGTAAAGAAATTTGGTTTCTGAAATTTCTCATTTCATCCACCCACCAAAAAAATATAGATGTAATCATTGCAATTTTCTCAGAGTTCTCTCTCTCCCCCCATCTCTCGCTCTCCTTTTTTGTGTCGTAAACACAGAAACACATGCACCCAATAGACATACATACATATAAGAGAAAAATTGTATCTTCTGTCAGATCGTTCTATTCATTGTTCCTAGCATCACGTAAAATGCTCGTGTACTAGCGTATTTTTCTGTTGTGAATTCTTTTTCCATTATAGACGCATCCGTCTTTTCTCTATAGATGAAAACTTGTGTTGTTGCCAGAAAGTTCAATTTTCGTTTCATCCGACCAAATGATTTTTTGCCAAAAATAATTTAACTCTTCTATATCCCCCAAAGCGTGGGTCATCTAAGTCTACCGGTGTCATTTTTATTTGGTGTCTTTATTTTTTCTAAAAGAAAAAATATATCTTCCGTAGAATTAGGAATTTCTTTCCAGTTTCGTACAATAGTTCTTTTCGTAAATAGAACCTCTACTTTCGAGAAATCTTGAATCGGACGTTAAGATTTCATTTTATTCGTAATGTCTTTTTTACGCATGTTCGACTTGTTCGAGAAGATATTTTCTGTAGAGCAGTCGGTCTCAGAAAAGGGTCTTATTGATTTACCACTAATATCTCTACACGCAAATTTATACCATGGTTGTTGACGTTGTTGCTGTGGTTGTTGGCGACCTTACTCGAGGGTGAACCGAAAGCTCCCTTTTCGATAGCTACTACACCAATGTGTAGGGGAGGGTGCTATTCCTTTCCCTCGATTGATCCATTTTACTCTTGATCCCTACCTTATATCGCTGAGTGTTAAGCAAGGAGGTATCAATACCATTTTTTCAGTATTTTGTATGACTCAACCTGGGATTGAACCCAGTCTCCCGGACAACTGGCAAAACATGTTACTCATTCTATGAAGATATCATTTGCCCCGAAGCTTAGACTATGATCCTCTATCTTAATTACGTCATTGTATTATCTAAATGGTCTTCATTTCAACCACGACATACTATTTGAGAGACGTTTGCTATTTGTATTTCATAAAATCATCTGTCATGGGCAGGATGCCTCACATAGTAAATGTTTATGCAGAGTATATCAGGTTAGAATTCAAAGTTATCTTTCTAAACCGACTACCTTTCAAATGGTAAAGAACCCAGTCCGTCGAACTATTCACCGAAAGTTGAGGGGAGATGAGATATATCCATTCCTTTCAAAATTGTGATAGCGTGTTTTGAAACGAAAACAGAATGATCCAGGACTTGAATCATTCGCACCTACCTCAATATCAACGAAGGGAACCATAACGTTAAGTGCATTTCGTTGAATAAGGTAAAGTGATGTCTGATGACTGTGATGGCATCAAACCAGAGGGAAGGTTTGCTGGAACATTCTGTACAAGTTCAGATTGATCAAAATTTGTGCTACTTCTTTAAGTTATCAAACAAATGTTTCCGGCCATTACTTTTATTTACACTTCTTTTCTGCACTCATGTTAAAAAATTTGAATTTTTTTTCTAAATAATTACACTGATATTAAATTTTGGTATAAGTAATATATTAAATAAAATCATATGCGGCTGTCGAAATACATTTACTTATTATATATATATATATATATATATATATATATATATATATATATATATATATATATATATATGTGTGTGTGTGTGTGTGTGTGTGTGTGTGTGTGTGTGTGTGTGTGTGTGTGTGTGTGTGTGTGTGTTGGAGAGAAAAATTGATAACAAGGCAATCCAAGTGGAAGGAGAGATTTATTGAGAACTCGACACTATAGTGTTTTCGTTCTACTGAACCATCATCAGGACCATGGCAGAACCGACACGCTAGTGTGTCGACTTCTCTATAAATCTCTCCTTCCACTTGGATTGCCTTGTTATCATTTTTTCTCAACATATTGTCGGATTACAATCCATTATTTACTTCCATATATATATATATATATATATATATATGAAAAGAGTTTTCTCATCAAATATTTAATGACTGAAAAATAGAAAAAACTTGCAAAAAATGGGATGAGTGAGAAAAGACATTATTTAATGAAAACATTTTTATAAATGGACTGCATATGAATCTGCCACTATAAGCATGAGTCGAAAAGAGATTTCATGGGCTTGAAACAAACTGGACCCTCTTTAAGAAAAAAGTTCTTGGTGATTTATCTCTTAACCTGACAGTAGACTGATTTCTGAAATACGAAATAACCCATTACAACTGATTATATATATATATATATATATATATATATATATATATATATATTGAAAACAAATAATTTAGATGAGTTTATTTATTGCTGAATTTTTGTCTTTGTTTAAGTTTCAACGTATTCATTGTAATTAAACCATCATTAGGGACATACTTTTGTTGTGAGCTTGCTTCTTCTGAATTATATTCAATTTAAAATACTGAGAAGATATTAGCATTCAATTATTATAAGAAGCGTTCTGTTTTAAAATTTGTGACGTATTTACTATTCGAAATTTTTTTCAGCAGTTAGGTTATTTGCCATTGATTTTAAGAATTTTTAGATTAGAAATCTATTTATACTATTTAATTTTTTATTTGATTTTTTGTTAGCTGTTAGTAAGTTAGGAATAATAATGATCTGAAGTATTACTGAAAAACATATAAAGTAAGCATGAATATAAGGTTTCGTTTGTATCCTTTGTTTAATGGCATATTAACTTTGATGGGTTATCTAATACCAAAACCTGCATTACAGAAGGATGGCAATGATACCATTTAAGCTATTCGTGGGAGGATAGAGTATTAGTCCGAAATTGGATATAAAGTTATGGCTGCAGTTTGAACTCTCTTAATTAGAAAAAGCAGATTAGCAATTTAGTCATGATGCGCTCATATCTATATAATTAATAAAAGCTAATTTAAATAAATTATCTTGTTAGTTTTTAGTATTAATTTCACCCCACAAACAAAGTTTTCTAGAAAAACGGGTCTCTTTTTATAGAATTATAAAGTCTTTATATTGCTGCTATATAACGAACGCATCATCGATATAAAGTTTCGTATAATTCCCAAATCCATTGGAAATACGTTACACTTTAAAATAGATTTCGGACACCATACAGTTTTGAAATGAAACGGTTCTAACAGTAATAAAATGACATTTTTCAATTTTTTTCGTCTGATTTTTAAATTCTAACATAATTCGGAATACGCAACTACACTAATTAACATTACTCTGATGATAGTTGAAAATAAGAGAAAATTAAATCTTTAACATTGGAAAATAATTCAACTATAAATAATCTCATCATCTGAATACCTTGTTTTTTCATTCATAAATCTGAGGATCATTAAATAAGTTTCCAGACTTTTATTGATATTACAAACATGAAACTCTATATATATCATTACAGTGTTGGTTGTCACTAAACCACTTTGTGGGTATGTGTCGAACCAAGTGCAATATAATATGGAGAGTGCTCAATATCTAGTATAGAGCAATTATATAATAATAATTAATAAATTTATATTAGATATAAATATTTAATTCATGGAATTTAGACTGAGACCTATGGGTTTCATTGAGTTTTTTGCAAAGCAAAAATCATCAGTCAGTTAAGAATATGAAAGAAATCGAAAATATACGAAAAAATACAGACAAAAAACGTTGGCATATCGTATGAATGTCTACGTGTGGTTGTAAGTGTGTGAGTGTCTGTGGGTGTGTTCGTGTGCGTTTTAGATTTACGTATGAATGCATGTTTTTATGAGGTTATGTCATATTATATATATATATATATAAAAGTTCTTTAGTGCAAAATCCATGCCTTCAGATTAACACCTAAATTAAATTAGACCATTAAACGGATTTCAAAATGTCATTTTCACAATGTTAGAATTTACAGTATTAAAGCAATAACCGATTTCTGTCACACTTATAAGACGTATAACATCGACTAATGTAAATATAAACATAGTGATTAATTTTTTTATCAATTAAGTTAGAGAACTACGTCTGGAAGTCGGACTACATAACCTGACTAAGAGACACAAACATATGTCTATCATCTCTTCCTCTTCCTTTCTCCTGCTCTTCTTTTGCTTCGTCTCCATCAATTATGACTACTACCACTACTACAATATTTTTTCTCTTTTTGAATAATTATATATTCTTCAATATTCCTGAAGTTATTTCCGTGCGACTTTCTTCACAATTGTATGAGTCTCTATCAAAATATTTGTATTGACTTAGTTAACCTATATCAATATCCCACCTGTCTCTCACTCTATCCCTCTTTGAGTATTCGAAATATACATATATATATATATATATATATATATATATATATATAAATTCCGATTTTAAAGAATATTCATAGTCATCCACAGACACATGTTTCGTTCTATCAGAACTCATCAGTGTGGCTAGACATATTAGCTTCCCGTAGTTGGGGTCGAAATCCGGTTGACTCAAACGCCAATCCAAGTTTCCAACCCTTCAGCCACGAGGAGCTAGTAACATCGAAGAAAATTTTAAACGGTTATGAATCACAATTACTATTGTTTACATATATATATTGTATTATATATATATATATATATATATATATATATATATATATATATATATATATATATATTCCGATTTTTAAAATATGTTACATGACTGGATGTATACATAGTTTTCATTTCGTTATTTTTATTTAAAGGGGAGTGAGTGCGCAATTTAGCTTCTTATATAATAAAGTTAGAATATTTAGACGTCTCAATTGTTTTCTAAACGAGTCAGGCTGAATTCTTGACATTTTTTGATAAACAGATTCCAGATTTTTTGTTCAAACGCTTTCGGCAAATCATGGGATTGAGCAAGTGCAGCATATTACGTAATCACCAGCCTAAACTGAGCAACTTTTTTTAGTTTCTTTACGGAAAGTTCGTCTTAGGGAAACGATTTGCGGATGGAGATAACATTAGAAGAAATGCAAACATGCAACTTTTCATTGCATCGAATATAGAGTTTCAGATTTGCATCGACCAATGAAAAATTACTTGAAATAAGCGGGGATGTCCTCGTGGTGGAGCGTATAACGCGCTAGACAGCGTTATCCTTGTTAGCAAGTCCTAACTCCAGTCGCGCTATTATGTCTTCTTTCGTAATCCCCACAATACTCCTTGCTGTAGGTTAAATGGTATCAAGACTGTTCTTCTACTGTGATAGCTTTGGTATTAATTATCCCACGAAGGATGATATGCCATTTGAAATAGAGAAAATAAACAAACCAAAGTGAAATAATCTTTTTAAATGCCAATAAAACAGAAGGTACTTTTTTTTTCATCTGAAACATTATTCACTCACGCGAGTACACACACACACACACACACACACACACACTTGAACACGCCCCCCCCACGTACATATCCACGCATACTCATACGCAGGCATACTCATATATCAAATTCCTTATGAAGAGAAAATAACACACACACATATATATAAATATATATATATATATATATATATGCTTGTGTGTGTAGGTCTGTGAGAGTGTGTTTTTGCGTGTATGTCAATTTCCCGATGACGAGTACAAATTAAGCCGCGTGCGCACCACTATTGTCATGGGAAATGGAGTTGGTGTGCCGTGTTAAACCCTTAACATACGTTGTTTGTATTTTACTTCTCACGACCCCATCTCTCTTTAACCTGCAATATAATACAAAGAAGTAGCGTAGATTGAATTCTCTAGCCTGGGTAGGACAAGCGTATGTGGGAAATAAGGAATTTAACATCATAGGAGAGTTGGGTTTTTTTTCAAGAGAATATTTGGTACATTAATAAACAATTCTTCTTTTATCAGCTGATCTAAAAATGTCTGTTGTGCTATACAGACCTTTAATACTATAAGCAAATCACCCATGTAGATAGTCCAGTTGGGACTTCACACATCTGCTTAATCAGCTGAAGCTGTAGAAAACACACACTACATCTATACAAAGAGGTAAGACTTCCCCGAACCTGTGTCATTATCATAACACTGAATCATTTGATAGTGAAGCTCCAATCTTGGAGCTTTGTGAGAGGTGGAATCCCTCTTCACAGAAATTACTCCTAGGTCCTTTCTGAAGTGGAGTCTGAGTTCTCATAGGGACCCTAGTTATGGGTCAAATAGAACTATTTAACTATCTAACTGCGTGGAAACAAATGATTGATAAACCATATTGTTATTGTTGCGAAGTAAATCGTAAAAGCATTTAATTGTGTAGAAATAAATCATTAATAGAAATTACACTGATTTTTTAAAGATATGAATACTTGAAACCATTTGACTGCGTGCAAAAAGTTAATTATTGTAATTGCATATCATTACTTGGAACCAATTAACTGTGTGTAAATGACTGAAATGTTAAATAGAATTATTAATGTAAAGTAGCAATGTTACATACCCATGATAGGGATATGTGTGAAATGTAAATAAATACGTGATATGTACATAGAATGTTCATAACTTATATATATATATATAACATGGGAATCCCGAAACACAAAAAACACTGACGACTTCTTAGTTCAGGTACGAAACTTTTTATTACCTTTGAGTTTAAAAGTTTTGCGACATAAGGAGTGAGACACCATCTTTCTATGCTGACTTTTCCATCTGCACCAAACCATGTGCGCACTCGCCACAAGGCCTCGGCGAGCAAGTGAAAGTCAACCTTCTTTTCCGACAGCAAAACTCAACTGACTTTTTTTTCAAATCCCCAAATCCTCTGCGCACACTTTCGGTGCATGACGTCATTCACATACCGCCGTCACATTTTCTATCTGGGGATTCTATTGTGACATCTCTAAATGACACGTCCGCTCCGCGCGCGTTTGGACACCTGCACTCATGTTTGCCCCTCACTAACCTATGCGCTAAGCGAAAGGTTCTCAGCCTAACTAAACCGAAAGACACGATATATAAAACGAAATCACTCGGCCATTATATTACAGCAATACTTGAAACAAGGAAATGCGTGTCAATAGAATTATTACTGCAAATCACTTCTTGAAATCACTGTGTGCAAACAAATGAATAATATTGAATAGAATGAATACGGTTAGAAAGCAAAACTTGAAATAAATTGTGTAAACGAATAAGCTTTTGTTTGTCTAAAACTTTACCTACACGCGATTGTTTACAAATCACACACACTCACACACACACACACACACACACACACACACACACACACACACATATATATATATATATATACATGTATATATATATATATATATATATAAAACATAACATATATATATATATATAAACATATATATATATATAAACATATATATATATATAAACATATATATATATATATATATATAAACAGTATTTGGTATCAAATAACCTACAAGCTTTGACAACCAACCAACCAATCAACCATCTGCGTAAAAATCCTCAGGAGTGTCCATCATATATATATGTGTGTGTGTGTGTATGTGTGTGTGTGTGTGTGTGAATGTGTGTGTGTTTGTATGTGTGTATTCAACAGCACCGTAGCACAGACTGGGCGTGATGTAACCTCAATATTTTAAACCGAGTTTAGCATTAAACTTTACTTCTCTCACAAAGACACTGGACCCAGTCTGCCAAACCACTTACCCACATCTAGAGGAATAATATGTGTATCCATAACTATCTTGTGTACAGTAAAGCTATGTAGAATGTAAATAATCTTGTCCAGGATTTGAACTCTGGTCACCATGTCCATTTCCTTTGGCAGTAACCATTACAACAATAGCCCTTACATATGCAATGGTTATCATATATGACTAAGTGTTAAGTCGATAAAAGTTAATAAACATTATTGAAACGCTTTTTTTTTACAAAGAATATTTTAAATTCTTGCACAATTTCCTATGAGAGACACACAGTTTGAATCATTTTCCCTAGTGTTTTAATAGTTTTAAAAACAATCTTCTTAACCATTCTACCACATGGCACACTAACATGCATTAAAAGATGCTTGAATTCTAATTGTCAGTTTATTCTCTTCCTCGGTAATTCTGACGATTTATGTTGGTAAAGTTATGGGAATGATGTACTTGATATCATTAGCGGTCATTCAGGTAAAGAAATAGAGTCCTAATTGACGACATGACGTGTACTTAACCACCTCATATTGTAAGCAAAAAATTCGACAGTGAAATCACCGTTAGTCTAACTGCCACCAGGAATAATTATTGTATGTTGACAATCGACATTATTATTTTTCAAACTCTAATTTATACACAGCGGAAAATGTACAATTATACTTAAATGATTAGGGCTAATTACACTCTTTTGCATTTGTACTGCAACTGGTCTCAGGATAAGGAAATTCTGAATTCAAACCTGCTGTTCTTAGATATTGACCTCGTGGAGGATACCGTCCATGTAGACACTCATATAAGTACGTCTCATTGAGATGCAATTAACAACATTTTTTCGTAAAAAACTAGGTAGTCAGTGTGATCTTATTGGGCGCCAATTTTTATTGAACTTATAAAACTGCATTTAGTGAATAATTATATATATATACATATACTTGTGTATATGAAGTAACTCAATAAAACCATAGCCCTATATTTATTCATAAGGTGCATTTCTACTTGTGCAGGCAAAATATTATTTACGTTAAAAAAAAAAAAAGATATCTGTTGCGTAAAACTGACGGTTCTACCGTTATTATCCAGTAAACATTTGGCTGAAACAATCGATATATAGATAGATGGATAGATACATAGATAGGTATATATGTGCGTGCGTGTTTGAATTTAAAAATTTATCGCTAAAGGCATTTTTAATCAGTAACATTATTACCGTGACATATACACTATTGCAGACCAATGTATCAATAATGGTTCACTTGAAAATCACTGAAACTCAGAGACGTTGTGTTTTCCTCTTTTTATTAGTATTCTATTAAAATCTAAAATATGCTTATATATATATATATATATATATATATATATATATATATATATATATATATATATATATATATAATGCAATTAGAAGGCAGCTCAAAGCTGGTTAAATTCCCATTAGAAATTTATTTCGGAGAAAAATATATATGTATATATAAACGAAATCAGACAGACTGGTGTATACGTAGACATAAAACTAGTATACTTACTTAAAAAAAGACACAAGCAGAAACCAGACATTCCAAATCGGTTATAATATATTTACATTAATAAGATTAATCTAATCAAAATGTCACGGCTGAATTGAAACAATCACCTTACCCGGGGGATTACCCATAAGCAGATGTGAAAAAAAAACAATTTCAATCTAACTCATATGATATGACAAGTTACTAATTAATTTTCATCGTTTATTTCATGGAATATTAAAAGTTTAAACCTTTTACATTCTCTTCAAACGATTTTCTTCTGAAGCAGATAAAAATTCTAAATATTTGAGAATAAAAGAAGAAAAAAAAACAAATATTCAGAGAAGTATTAATTGAAAAAAACAAACATGTGCGTATAAGTTATTTAAAAATTTAAGTTACTGCACTTAACGTATTCAATAGAACATGTTTATCATTATTTTACAAATAAAATATTGTATATATGTTACCACTACGACTATGTTACTCTTCCGTGAAATCACTCCTGAAACTGATTCAAGAGCAGTTAAATACCATCAGTAACATCATTCGATTGTCTTTCCATATTTGCTTCGGGTTATCGTTGGGTTATGAAGATATTTTATTCAGTCTTGATTCATATTTACGATACTTTACACGTCGAAAGGGAAGACATGGCCCATAGACTAACTATTAGGAGATGGTAATACTCCAGGTAAGAGTGGATCTGGGAGTAATGGCAATAAAGGGGTACTCCGCA
Organism: Sepioteuthis lessoniana; assembly: GCA_963585895.1. Taxonomy (NCBI): domain Eukaryota; kingdom Metazoa; phylum Mollusca; class Cephalopoda; order Myopsida; family Loliginidae; genus Sepioteuthis; species Sepioteuthis lessoniana. The sequence continues at coordinate 91,082,897 of OY757912.1, forward strand.
CTCCTCAGATATTCAGATTTGTAGCTTCAACACGAGATGTAATTTGATTCTATACTCAAGATTTATCTATTTCCTGCTGTTTTTCTCCTCACTAGAGGATACATATAGTGAATTCTACACCCTCACCGATAAGGCAAATTTCATATTTTAGAAATAAACTTTAAAAAAACTATAGCCATGCATATGTATACATAAGCATACATACTTCCCCTTCTTTATTACAATGCATGGTTATATCTATCAATCTCTCTCTCTCTCTCTATATATATATATATTTGTGTGTGTTCGTGTGCGCGCGCGCGTGTGTGCGTGTGTGTGTGTGTGTGTGTGTGTGTGTGTGTGTGTGTAAAACACTACATAGTAATATTCTGATAGATATTAATAAGAATAGCGCGCTTATCAAGAATGATAAAGTTGATTCGACAACGCTCCATACCAAAGCGATTATAATTCTCCCAAGAAAAGTCGTTCATTCATTTAATATTTCACTATTTGAAAAGCAAACTTCACACAAACACACGCAAAGAAGATGAATAGGTTTTCAAAATATAATGGGATAAAGATTCAGAATAAAAATATCCGTTTTAAGAAAACATTCTCATAAATCTTTGTCTTCGCGCTTTGGGAGGATTTCTTCTCCAAAGAAACGCCACGTCCATATTCCTTTCGGCATCAGCGATTTATTAAAAAGTCACTTGCTGATACCATCCCACTACTGGCTCGTCACACGTTGCGGAGAGGGAAGTCACTGGTTCTATTCCCCATTGTCTCTTTTACATGTCTACACATCTCCATGAGGCGCATTAGAATAATCAATGATATACTTAGAAGAAATAAGAGAATTTATCTTCAGTATATGATGGCAACAAAATCAAAAACTGTCAAAACTGTTAAGATTATAAATCCTTTATGCATTGGTTTTGTTTAGTTTCTCTTTTCAATGGCATATCAACATTCGTGGGTTATTTAATGCCAGAGCCATCTTTGTGGAATTACTGCAGTGTTAAAAATTCAACCGATTGCTTGAAAGTGGGTTAATATCCCACATTGTTGTATCTAAATTATGGCTATTTGATAAGAATACTAGAAACGATATAACGGTGTGCTAATTAGTTGTATAATGAATAGATGATTGAATATATCAAAGTTATTTGATCCATAGATGGGAACCTGCCGTACTATCACTCTAGGTCAGTATGTACCTCGGAGTAATTGTAATGAAAAGATAGCTCTGCAGTTTCTCAAGTCAAAAAATGGAGCCTTGCTACAGTATGAAATTCGGTATCACTGCTAGGGCATACTTGAATTTCCTGCAGTTTTTAACCCTTTGAAGGAGGTCTAGTGTGTGTATCTTGGCCTTGTTGATAGGAATAGAAAAATAATTCTTTGAATACTTATCTGACTATTATTTAGATCATGGGCTACATCATTATAATATGCAATATATTATTTTCTTTCCCTTTGGAGATTTTGGTACGATTTTTCTCAAAATGGAACAACTCTCTTCATCATTAATAATAATAATAATAATAATAATAAAGAACAAAAAAATATGAGATGTCGACCCAATTTTGAACCACGAAAAGATAACTCGGAACACGGTATAAGTTTAAGTATATATTGAAGTAACAAGATACAGAGAAAATTGGTGGCGTAATCTAGGCTTAATTGTCAGTCGAATATACATTCTCTACAACCGCCTGACCATTCATCCCCACTACGAGAGTACTTGGCTTTCGATTAATATCGGATTTAGAATAGTCCATCAATGGGTAGGTAACGGTCCCATAACACTATGAAACATGAGAGGGACAGTGATACCAATTGTAGTTGGAGCGTACGGTACAGTCAACAAATCATTGGTGCTGAGACTGGAAGACTTGGAAATAACAGGATGAGTGGAAACCATCCAAACTACATCATTGTTGAGATCGGACAGAATACTGAGTTGAGTACTAGAATCTTGAGGAGACTCAAACTCCACTGAAAAACTCTCAACGAGTAAAATAATGACTTATGGTCGAGGTAAAACGAGAGCATCAGATTCCTTCCAGATCACCAACGTTTAGTTGGTAATGAGACTGTTATGAATTTATATTGATAACCACTAATAAAAAAATAAAATGGAGCCGTCAGAAATCCGAGGCCGGTGACCTAGACCAATTACTACGAAACTAATTCTAATGATGATAATTTAATTTTCTTAATAAAGATGGAAACCTTCTGAAGACAACATTTGATACGGATTTGGGAAATAAGATTATTTGAAAATGTGTATGTCAAAAGTTTTAATTTGAAAGGTCAACCTATCGGACTCTACCAGTACATGATTAAGAGTTTTTTAAGGCTAAAATAGTAATATAATGGAAATAGACAGCTTTGGTTTGGTTAAGTCTATTTAGCTTATGGCATATCAAATGCTTATAGTTTTTTATTTCAACATTTGTTTTTTAATAAATTATATTTTTAGAGTTCCTTTGAATTTAATTCTCTATCTTGATTTCTTTGCACACATTTATGTAATTGCAATTAACTAATTATACTCGTTAGTAAACAATTTTAGCTTTAAGTAAGACTTTTAAATACAAATAATTCGTATCCTGTTTTTCTTTTTGTTTTTCTTTTCTTGGGGTTGATTATAGTGAATTCTACGTTGTTGTTAAACCAATAATGTTGTTTACATATGTTGCTAATGTAAGTGAGAGTTGGACTCTCAACTGGGTGTTACTCTTATATGGTGAACAATTACGTGCATAAAATACCGACAAAAAACAATTGATAAACACAACGATACAAGTATTCATTGAACAATTCAGTCGATATTAAATTTTTACCTTTTCAAGGCGTGAGATTAAACGATTATTTTGGACGTGGCTTGTGTTTCAGTGTAGGTGCCCAAAGTTAGCCATAATGGACAATAAAAAGAGATAGGTACTTCTGACACTTCGTGTTTTATATCTTCAACCTGCTGCTACTACTACTACTGCTGTAATAATGTATATTTTAAAACAATATCGTCTCCAATATTCCTATAGGAATTTCTAGAGTGTGGTATTCATTGAGACTTCCACAAGTTTTTTCCTATACTACATTAGGCTCTCTGGTTGTAACCAAACACAGAATATTTCTGTAAGAAAAACCGTATTCCATTTAGACTAAGATAACATAAATTTATGTACCTATAATTGCGCATAATTCGAAAACACGTTACATGTCTAAAATCATAAGAAAGTTCCAAATACTGTTCCAAATAATAAGAAGAGCAGAATAGCAGTGGTTGAACACTTGCGTTTTCATGGCCTACGGAAATTGTCAGAAGATAATTAGCGAGCACAAGCTTCTCGCAGAGCGGAGACGAAAGAAAAGGGTTCCTCTCCCTCTGATGTCTACTGCCAGAAAGAGAAAGAAATTGCTTCTCGAAATATCACATAACCAACGGTCTCGTGATTGTAGGAACCTCTACCTACAAATACCAAAAAGAGGGACAACTGTTTTTGTTCCCTAACATTTCTAAGAATCCAGATTATTTTTTAACTGATCTATTTAACAGATATATTGGACCAGGAAATGTTTTAGCACACCGAGACAGATTGGAGCTGTTAATAATGGAAAAGGAGGATTACTCAATACAGTCCAAAAGTTACAGAACTCGAACCGAAACATCAGATGTAGTTTAGTGTCGTATTCAGAATTGCTCAGTCGGCTGGGGCAGTAAAATACACCGACTACTTCTCTGCTGAGGTGTAAGACCCCACCAATGAATGTCCTGTTTATGACACGAAACAATTTGATGGTGAGGTTTAATTAATGCTTGAGCTTTGGGGAATACGGTGTACCTCTTTATTGCCAGCGCTCTCGAGTCTACTCTGGCTCGGTGAGGTAACACCTGATAGAGTCCTATCTATGGGTCAAATAGAAGTAAACTGTGTACTTATGGTAAGCTGAATTGTTAGAAATAGAACTGTATTTTACATTGAAACTGCGTACTGACGCTAAACAGAATTGTTTGAAATAGAAATGCTTTTACATAGAAGTAAACCCTGTACTTACGCTAAATTGAATTCTTTAAAATGGAACTGTTTTGACATTTAACTGTTTGAAAACAAAAAATTATACTTACACTAAACTAAATTGTTTGAAGTTCTATTTGGCGTTAAATGACCGAAAAAGATTGATACTCCGTAAAAAAACAAAAAAACAAAAAACAACCAACCATCCGACGTATCCAGAACACCATCCAAATCTGATCTTAAAAGTTTATTAATTTACCTGTTACCGAATTGTCCTAGGGTCAAGTGACACATGAGTATGTTCAGTACACTGTGATACGCCGCCATGTGCTCAGCAGGCTTGCAGGGTGCTGTTCGTTCCAACCAAGTCCACCAGTTAATGCCGGGCACCGACGTTGGCTGTGGTTTGCCGAATGCTATTTAATGTCTCGGATATCACCAACTCCCAAGCGGAACCACATTTTAAAGCCGCTGGGCAAGTTATAGGTTAGGTATAAGAGTCAACACAGCTAACTGGCCAGCTTTACCCCTCAAATACAAGATCTTCGACACATACAATTCTTCACAATATAAGAAGGACTCTGAACTGCCGTATTGGGTTAATATTAATATCAATATTCTTTTATTGCATAAAAGAAAGAAACAAAGAAAACAAAACAATTCAGGAAAAAGCCAGGAGCGAGAAAGTCTTTTTATATCTCAGAGGAGCCTCCACTAAAATTTCCGTATCCTGGACTAAGCCCAAATAAGAAATATATATATATATATGGTCTTCCATATAATATATGTTAATGGTGGAAGGTGAGAAGGTAGTTCGATAACGATAGGCACGGTCCGCTTTCCTGCAGACTATGGGATTTAATGGCAGAGCTCACTCCAAATCTCAAGTTTATCATTTCAGTATAAACGCAGCAGGATAAAGTTGAATACATCTAAATTGTATGTGCACTTACTTGGAGTTTTCTGGGGTTTATTCTCTTATCGTGGACAAGTCTTTTCTTTGGGTATTCGTTTAACAAGGCTTACCATACCATGCCCAGTTCATTCAGAGCATAAGCTTCTTCTATTCTCTGCGTTCTCTGCGCGGCGCTATTTTGGAATTTGGATTTCTTTCATATTCCAAATTATATTCTTGGTTTTTCAACGAACAAAGGCAACGCCTTATGCGTCTTCATCCTGTGAAGAATGAACGGCTACTATCTTATGCATCTTCACCCAGCAATGATTGAACGGTGCCTATCTTATATGTCTTCACTCGGTGATGAATGAACAGCGACTATCTTATTTCCGTAGATTGAAAAACCACCACGTGCTGGACTTTTTATTGCCGTTTCTTTCTCAGTACCAATCATGGTCACAGATTTGCCTCTCCGTTGATACATACATGGCTAATAGGGTGTGATGTACTCCCATGCTCATATCTCCTTGAAATGATAGAGGATGGGAGAGAGACAGCTTCTCCCACGGCCAATTCAGCTTACTACTATCGTCCGTTGATTCTTGCCGACTACCATCGTCCGCTGATGGCCAAATGTATTAGGGTGTCATATTTCCTCATCATTTTGCGTAACTAAAATTTGATTTGTCGAAAATATCTTATCTCAAAACAATGATTGATTTGTTTCTTTGTTTAATAGTATAGCAACCTTTATAGGTTATTTAATGCCAAATCTATTCTCTTAGAAGAACAGTAGTGGTACTATTTAACCCATACCTAGGAGAATAAGGGGCTCATACCTTTCCCAAGGGTATTTGTCTGAAAGTGAACGTAATAGCGCGACTGGAGTTCGAACTCGCTTACTATGATTTCGCAGTCTATCGCTTTAATCATTACACCACAAGGACCCACACCCAACAAAGACAACTGAAAGCTGATAATCACCATTCATTTTAGAAATATTACTAAAATGAGGAATGCAGACAATGCAGTTGAAGAGAAAGAAGTGCACTTGAAAAAAAAAGATGCATTCCAATCATGTATTTTGCGTCCGGCATTCGGGCATTTAATGAAACGTATCTTTTTTATGATATGCTAGCTTCGACTGTTCTCTGCGACCTTCATTTTTTTTTAGCTGATCAAGAAATACGACTTTTAAAAAATATTTTTCTCTGATGATATTCTTTTATCTGCTTTCCAATAAAAAAATGTCTCTAATATTATTAACTTAGTAACCAAGTTGCAGACACTACGCTATTTTACAAAATAAATGAATAATAAAGATATATTAAAAGATAAAAAGAAACACACTTATTCATATAGAGTATATCAGGCATATAAAATGAAATTTTTACTGGAACATAAATGGAAATCGACGTAACTTAATGTTTCATGACATGCGTCAAATTTTAATGTCTTATACCTTTTCCATGCCTTCCCTTGGAAGAAGATAAAGAAAAAGCTCTTAATCTTGAGAGAACAAGCTACCACGCATAGATATTTTAAAATAAACATCTTTTTGAAGTTAAATCAGTGGTATTCGATAATTATCAAGAAGGAAGTAGTTTCACCAAGTTCATATCACTAGAACTCATCCTTTTGTACGATGGGTGATAAGATCTTTGTTTGACATGCTCGAATCCGTCAGTATGTTTTAATACAGAATGCAACCTAAATACCTCTTACAGTTTTATCTATTATCTGTGTGGAAAATGGGAATTTATCCGATTGATTATGGCAGGTTCATCTCGGTAATTACCAATCATTTCTTTTTTAGAAACGATTTGTTTCGATCATGGTTAGGACCGAGGCACACCATACGTTTTCTGTTGAAACGTTTTAAGACCGCTGGAACTGTAATTACGACATAGAGCTTTCCTTGCTCATTAAAGGTTACGTCTGGATGATGCTGTAGAAAGTCTATACAGCTATATATTGAACATTTTAGAACGAAAGGTTCACCGATAAAACAAAAGCCGTAGAAAGTCCGTATGTTTTAATACAAAATGCAGCATTTAAAATCAATGGTAGTATAATCTATGGAGTGAAAATTTCAGAACTAAACGTTTACAAATTAAACAAAAGCTGAAAGTCTATAGTGAAAATTTCAGAACTAAACGTTTACAAATTAAACAAAAGCTGAAAGTCTATAGAGAAAATTTCAGAACTAAACGTTTACAAATTAAACAAAAGCTGAAAGTCTATAGTGAAAATTTCAGAACTAAACGTTTACAAATTAAACAAAAGCTGAAAGTCTATAGAGAAAATTTCAGAACTAAACGTTTACAAATTAAACAAAAGGTGAAAGTCTATAGTGAAAATTTCAGAACTAAACGTTTACAAATTAAACAAAAGCTGAAAGTCTATAGTGAAAATTTCAGAACTAAACGTTTACAAATTAAACAAAAGCTGAAAGTCTATAGTGAAAATTTCAGAACTAAACGTTTACAAATTAAACAAAAGCTGAAAGTCTATACTGATATGGATTGAAAATTTCAGAACTAAAGTTTCACCGAGTAAACAAAAACTGTTGAAAGTCTATATTGCCATGGATTGAACATTTTTTTTTTTATCTAAACCTTCATAGATTAAACAAAAGCTGTGTAAAGTCTATACGGCTATAGATTGAACATTTTCGAATGAAAGTTTCACTGAGTAAATAAAAGCTGTAGAAAGTTCATATTGCAATTGATTGAAAATTTCCGAATGAAAGGTTCACCGAGTAAACAAAATCTGCAGAAACTCTACACAGCTATTGAATGAAAATTTCAGTACTAAAGGTTCAACGAGTAAACAAACGGCGACTTGAAGACATCGATGTACTCGAAACCTTAGAATGTCCAGATTGAGAGAAAGTCTCTTTAGAATATTCTTCACTTCAAGACCGGAAATATGCTTCTATTAAGAAATTGTCTGAGTGCACAAAAGATAGTAAAACATTCGCAAGATAAAATTGATATTGCCACTAGCCTATGTTTGCATGTACAATATTGGTGACAGGCTGAAATATGGGATGCATGTCTGCTATAACCAGTGTATCATTTGCTACATCACCTTGAATTCAATAAATGAATTCTTTCGCGATTATAAACCACAAGGTTGATTGGAGTAGTCATTGCTTTGTGTTGATTCTCCAGTTTTGTTTCACAAGATATACCCGGAAAGCATACATCCTTCTCCTTATTCCTTAAGCTAATCCACTTGCGACTTCACATCAATAACCCAGTGAAACCTTCACTATTAAAACAGTTTCATATTATTTTGAGAACACCATCAGCTGGTTCATTGCAATGAAAATCACAAGAACTAAAAGAATATTTTTTTAAACATCTTATTTAAGATTTTTTGATGAATAATCTCCGAATGACTTTAAAATATTTCTTAAATTAAAAGGAATGTAAATAAAATTTATAAAAAATAATTCTTTTTTAAAATTTGTAATTTTATTAAGGTTGAAAGTTCCTGATAAAAAAAAAAACAACAAACTATTCAATTTTGCATTCATTATTTTCGTTTTTATAAATCTGCTTAAATTTTTTACCCTTTTTATATTTTCTTCAGCTTAGAATCTGACTTTTTATCCTTTTCTGTTTCCTTTTTCAGACTATTTTTAAAATGATACTCGTTATTATCGGATAAGAGCTGATACCAGAATTTCACGTAGCACTGCCTCACATTGTCGAAATTACCCGACAGCAAATGAGTTTTACCGTTTGTTTAGAACTAAAAATTCTCATCGATAAGTAAAATTTTAAATGGAATGATTAATAATATTTTATTTTTATTTTCAATCCTCAGATTTTCTCTCAAATGATAAGCAAAATATTTTCATATCTGAAAGATAAAACGAAATTTTATTCTTACTTTGTCAACATAAGTGATGTTACGGATGAGTTCCATTTTCTTTTAAAGCTTTATATTTTTTCTGCCTTTCAAATTCTGGGGAATTAGGCTTTTACTGTTGCTTTAATTTCATCTAATTTCAAATAAGTTCGTACAGCTTTCCAACAATCTATCATTCTTCCAATGCTTTTTTGTATAAGAAATGTTTATTTTAACTAATATATAAAAACTTTTTTTTATCTATCAATATAGGCACACACACTCACACACACACACATGTGTGTGTGTGTGTATGTTAAGAAAAATGCTGTGCTAGATAAAGCTAGGATTTGAAAATATGCAAAATACAAAAAATATCATCAAAAATAAGCACATTCCTACGAATTTTCTTTTCAACGAAGATGCTAAGATATTTTTATTTGCACTGGAATCATATAAATTATTTATGCATAATTATTTATTCTCAAGCTTTACAGCTGTGCAATTCAAAATCCAAAAATAAATTCGCAACACCTAAATAAGGAAAATATTACTTACACACACACTCACACTCACACACACACACACATATATATATATATATATATATAACTACAAAAAGCTGTTCCTCCCAATATCAAGATTAGAGTATAACTTGTTCTCTTATATACCATGATGAAAGATGAAGCAATGGCATCTCTTGATTAAAATGCTATACTCTCACAACTGTTTTTCTCCAAAGGTTTATAAGTTCTGTATGTGTGAGTGATACAGAGACAGGGAGACGACGGAACACATACAAATGACTGCTATATTAACTTATTAAACACGTTGAGCTTCTATATTCAGTGCCTTACATCTTTATTGACGAGAAGTACTCAACCGGGGGCCGCTGTGAGCCATTACCCCACCTGGGCGCCTGCCGGCTACTCGCTGGTGCTCTCCGGACTTCCTCACTACCTGACTGCAAGATTGAGAATGACTGTATCTCTGGGGTACCAATGTATATATAATTTCATAACGGCTATGTGGCATTCTACAGGTTGGGATTCACGTGAGTTACTTCCGCTTGTTTACACAGGTACTTCCAGTGTAGATAAATCGACTCAATCAAGGATCAGTATGAAACACTCCACCTGGCTTTTTTTTTCAAAATGTCTACTTGTGGACATTTTCTTTGCGAACCTCTCCATTTCTCTATACAGCTACATCTTAAAAAGAATGTTAAAGTACAACAATATAATCATAGCATCACAAATTCCTCAAAATGTCATTATAAATCGACATGCAAGCAGCAACAACCGAGATGTACCGTACCAAACGTCTATCGGCCATTGATTTCTGCTCAGTAAATTATTGCTTCTAATAAGGTCACCTTCCTACATCCATTAATTCAAAGTTTGTTTTTCTTTGCATTTTTCCCGTACAAGTAGACATCTCAATGCATAACCATACGATTATAGGCGGTAACCACCACCCAATTTTCAAATTGACATCAATTAAATGACCTTTTCTTAGCCGATGGGTAACTCTGCTCGAGTTTAGCATCACGCGTGTAACGTTTTAATTTCAAAATGTACAATGATTAAAAACAGAAGACTGCATTTATCTGCAGTTTTTGCTACTCAAGTCTGATTGAGAAAACAATAACGAAGAAAACTTACTAGATTTTCAAAAAAAAAAGAAGAAATATTTGAAACAAAATCAATATCCAATTAAAATTACAATCAAAATATTCGCATCAATAGCTTTAGAAATTTTCTGGAAGTTAATCGGGGAAAATTTCAGAAATATTGCCATATAATAAAACAATCGTTCCCTTCCCAGTCCCACCAGCTGTTTAGAATTTTTTTTTTTTTTTAAATACATAACAAGTCAAAACAAAAAGTCGAACAAGAAAAAAAAGATCACAACTGAAAAAAATTGTCGAATAAGTTAAGAAAAAAAATGTTTATACTTATGACAGTTCTATTTTTAGAAAATGTCTCTTCCTCTTCCTTCTCTTCCTTATGAAAGGTGCGCGGTCCGTGTGTGTTTAAAAAATGCTTTTTTTCCTTTGATCTTTTTTTCTTCTTTTTTTTTCTCAAATACTAAAATGCTGAGTTACCTTGTAACTTTATTTCTTTGCACATTTTCTTTGTCTTTCTCTCATATTTTGTTTTAAAAGGTGAAGTAGTTTTCTCTCTCTCTCTCTCTCTCTCTCTCTCTCTATCTATCTTTTAATGATCTTTATATACACATATATATAATTTTTCTGCACAATTGCTCATTCTCTGTGCTTTTCTCTCTATAATCCTATCTTTTCTTCCGGATAACCGAACTAATTTTGGTTCACCCGCGAATATTTTTCATTTTCTTCAACATGCATGTCTACAAAATAAGTATGGCTCGTATCCAGCTATCATTTCTCCCCTTTTTCTTATTCCTACCAAGACAACACTACACTATTTTCTGGTTCACTTCCAAAGGTGATAGAAGATTTCCTGAAGATTATTTTCCTAAACAACATAAACTTTTCCCTAGTCCATCGACTCTTTTTTTCCATCTTTTCCACTGGTTATCACTTTATATTCTTTCTCTTTTTCAATTGTTATCGAGGGCACTTTCTTTATCGATTGGTTCATCAATATTTCTCCCTCAAGCTCGATCTGAAGCGGAATTCGTAAGGTTCCAGTGCATACTTTTAGACACGTCAATATTTTTCACACATATTACTTAATTTCCCATCCCCGGTTTCAAAATATCTTCTTAAACACATGAACACATATGCAAATTGTCACAACTTTAACTAATACAAAAGTCTTTTCTCTTACGAACACCCAAAAATTATCGACCCCATTCTAAGGAGAACCTCACAAACCATGGTCCTAGCCTCTAACTAGTACCCAGAATGTTGATACTATCAAGGGAGACTTCAGAGAACTTGATACGGATTCTACCTGTACCCAAAAATGTCTATCCCATTATTGGGAGACCTTCCCAAAACCTTTCGGATTTCTATAACGTTTCCGATCATAACGGAACACATCGTCACAAAACCGAACCCCTCACCTAACAACGGATTCAGAGTACATGAATTTCCTTTTAAAATATCATGATTGCCTTGAAACTTCCGCAGCCCCGAATCAAAAGACAACAGAAAAATAAATCCCAATAATAAATCACTACGCATTACAATTAGCATTTACGAGTTACTACCAAATTTCATTCTTAAAAAATTCAACTTACTATCAAAGTCCATTCATGAAAAGTCAAAACTCGAATGTTATACAATCCGACGCTTGTTATGATATCTTTTATCCTTTTTTGACGTATGACGGAAACCTTATTTTCAGTTTTGTTCACACAGTTCCTTCTTATTTTCTTTCTCTACCCTTCTTTCTATTTCTCTGCTAAACCAAAACAGCAGTTTTTAATATCAACTCTGATATGGAAAATATACTGGACTTCACAGATTTCCAATTTTCCTAAACCAAGGAAGGTTGATATGACATTAAACAAAGAAACCAAACGAAACCAATTTTCTTTAATAATTATGTAGCTTCTATCGGAGGCGATAGAAAACCTTGAAAGATAAAACTAGAAATAAACTAAAATTTTGAGGAATGAGCAAATGTCCTTTTCTTTTTAAAATCTTGTTACGCCTCGTTTTCTTTTTCGTTAACGTATTTTTTTTTTTCATTTTCTTTGCTCTTTCTACTTGTTCTTCCTGTTTCTCTGCAGCGTTTTCCTTTTCGATTTTCTTGATGTGTTGAATTTTTCTCATTTATTTTCTCCAAGTTTGTTGTATTCTCAGCCTCCTTTTCTCTTTCGTTTTTTTTCTTCGGCTCCATTTTTCCTTTTTTTTTTCTTTTTTTTTTTTTCATGTTTAGTTTATTTTTTTCCATATCTTCTACTTTTTTCCCTTTTTCTTTTTTTCTTTCTGTCCCTTCATCGCCACTTTCTTTGATCACCCAGTTTTTAACACCAGGTTCGAAATCATCCTATGTCTGTTTTTATTTATAAAAAAAAAGGAAAGGCAAGTCCCTGTGCGACAAATCGCAAATACATGTTGTATAACATGATGAAGGATGGAATGACCATGACACTTTTACAAAAAATATAACTCTGTCACTTTATATATCAAAAGGGTCTGAACTAAATATATCAGAGAGAGGCAGACGAAGGACAGGCGAAGGACTCAGCTATATTGACCCTTAACTCCTTAAAGACGTTGTGCACCCGTATTCAAAGCCCTACATCTTCATTGACGAGAAGTACACGACTGGAGGCTGCTGTGGACCACTGTCGGCCACTACCTCACCCATGTACCTGTTGGCCAATCCCTGACGCTCTCCGGGCCTCTTGACAGCTAAACAACAAACTGAGAGTGACTGTTTCACTTGGGTACCTGTGTATATATAATTTCATAACACCTAAGGGCCGTTCATCTGGTTGTGATTCACGTGAGCTGTTTCCACTTGTTTGCACAGGTGCCTCTTGTGCAGGGAACTTTCTGATTGACAGCTCTGTCAAGGCTTAATATGCAACAGCTCTATGATGAAAATAAGTGACCAATGTTAAAAATCAACCCCAAGCTACATGTCAGTGTCTGCGTTTCTTTCTTTGCTCGCGTCTTATGGGTAGTTGATAGTTGTAGGTTGGGTCAAGTTGGGAGTTAAAGATGCAGTGAGAGAGTATGAATAATTTTCAAGAGTACTCAACTTTGGAGTGTGAGTAACGGCTGCCGCTCCTGTGATGCTAACTCTTTGTAAAAAATGTTATCCGGTAAGACCAAATGTAAACAAACGAAAGCCACTACATAATTATAATACATAATTATAATTATAACTTCAGAGCTGACGTATGTCGACTGTTGGCTGAGCGGTATGATAGTAAGTCTAACGTAAAGTTGGGCAGGTTTCAATCCCAGCTTGACGCACCCTATGTGACTAGCCACACTGATGAGTTGTGATTCAACGAAACATTTTGTCCATGGATGATGATGTAATTTTAATTCTTTTTCATGTTCTATTTATTGATATGTAATTTTTAAGAGTTTCGTTGCTGTAAAATCTTGTGTTTAGTATTACGTAATTAATATTTTTGCTTTGTGGTTGCATAATATTCCTTACTTTAATAAAGAATATTGATATATTTATCAAGGAAGATTAATACTTGATTTAAAGAATATTTTAAGTGGCATATGTATCTACACAGCAAGTTAAGCATGTAACTAGGTTAAATTGACTTAATAGCTATCTGTCTATCTATCTATGTATGAGTGTGAGCATGAGCTTGCATCACTGTATAAGTTTTCTAATATTTGGGAAACGATAACCATGATTTAAAAAAAAAGATTATTTCTTTTAATTATTTAATTCATGGATTTCAAATATCTCATTGCAATGACTTCTTTTTCTACTTTACTGAAATGATTTTTTTCAGGCAAAATATTCTCACTTTTTTATATCGGATCTGATAATAGATATTAAAATATTCTTCTCCATAGAGACAAACATGCACACGCAAATGCAAATATAATTGCGTTTGATATGTGTATACAGAAATATATAAAATCCTGGTCTATATATATATATATATATATATATATATATATATATATATATATATATATATATATTGTTCGGGAAATACAGTGCAATGTCAGTATAAACACTAGATATTCTGTTCTAACATATCCTTTTATGGCTTTAGTTATAAGACGTTTGCATATCTACCAAATTCTTCTTATTTTGCACCCACCGATTAACATTTTTTCGAGAATCTGAACACGTTTTACATCAAAAAGTATTGCAGAGAAGAGAAAACTGCATGTCAATATTTCTTAGCATCAAAACCTAAGCATTTTATCGTACTGATAATAAATAATCTTGTTAATCGCTAGAAAAATGCCCGGATGCTCAGGGATTATAATTTCAGTGAATATTTATCGCTGCCTCTCTCCAATGAGTTTCTAACACAAGGTCTGTTTTATAATGCGAATTTTAGTGGGGAGAGGTCGGTCACAAGCCGAGATTCGTGCCCTGCTGGACAATGTTGGTCATATGGTCACCTAGAGCAAGGTGAGCATGATGGCCCTGGCCTGAAATAGGACATACTAAGTGCACTGGGAGTCTAGCACGTATGCTTGCTCATAGCTTGAACTAGACCCGAAGTGCTATGCTGTGTTGTCAATGATTGTTCGCCCCCAGCGAAAGTGGCACGGCTGAAGCTGGAAGCCGTTTGGCCTTGAGCCTATCATTAACATCGAGCTCCATCCGGTACAAATGACAGACGGCCAGACTAAAAAGCCACAGACCCATAAGGGATCATAATTTACTGATTATATTATAAGACCCGTCAGTACTTTTTCATTAACCTAATATATATATATATATATATATATATATATATATATATATATATATATATGTGCGTGTGTGTGTGTGTGGAGAGACTGAGACAGAGATTGATAGAGAGATAGAGAGATAAATAGTGAAAGAGAAAAACAGTTACTGCATTAAAGATTTACTCGTTGATAGGCATCAGCAGAACAGGACAGAAATATGAACACAATGAATTGCAGTCATTTCAATATTTAGGAAATAGAATTGCATCTTATAAAGGTGTTTCCAACAATCACGTATTATTTAAATGTATAAAAACATTGACCAATTAAAAAAACAGCTGATGAAAATTACCATATTGGACACATATACACTGCACTTTTGGGGGGTGGGGAATTTTAAATGTTATGAACTTTAACATGGATTTAAAAACTTGGATAGGGAGAGGAAAATGATTCAATGGAAGCAAAAAGAAACAACAAAAGTTATTTTTAGGATTACAGTTCTGCATAATCTATACAAAATGAACAATGAATGTAATAGAAAATTTACCGTCAGTTTCGACTCAGCCTGTGTATTTATGTATCCTGTTTTACCATAATTTCATTGCCGTTGAATTGCAGAAATATTTACGATAAAGTAATATAGATAATCATATTATTCATAATGTAAATATTATTATAAAAAATATTTATTATAAAATCCTGATAAAATAGTCATTGAACAAATTTATAAAAAAAAGACAAAAACAAAAACAAAAAAATGAAGAGCTTAAGGTGGCCATGCACGAATTGCAAGTTGTAAATGTTTCTTGACATAAGCTCTGGAAGAAGAGTATGTAAATTTTGATAGTGTAAGCAATATTCAAGGGGATATTAACGTATTGTTTTCTCCTCGTATATTTGTTGCTATCTTAATGTCAAAGAGCCCCCTCTGCCCTAGTCTTTGTCCATAGTTGGAGTGTGTAAATGTGGACGCCTACATTTCTCAAGTGTTTTACCGCTATGTGAAACGTGAGTAGCTTGGTCCAGTTTTAAAACTTGAGACGCTATGTGCATTTCTCTATGACGGTAAGCATTACATCACAAACTCAGCTTTTTATATATATATATATATATATATATATATATATATATATATATATATATATATATATATATATAAATTCTGATCAAGCCCAGAGAAATATACAAAGACGTTAAATATGCTTAAGGATTTCGGCATAAGAAATTCGGAGTGAAGAAAACAGTAGGATGGAATGAGCACGAGGTTAAGCGTTCAGCTCTTAAAATTCTTCTACTAATAGCGATGGCTTCTGCTCTAACCCGGAATAGGAATCAAACATTGCCTTTATCAGCCATTTGCACACCTGCCAGTCACGATGTATATTGGTGTGTAAAAACCTAAACAAAATCCTGGTATCTCATGTAACAGTGGTATATATAAAGCCTTAGAAAAGTCTTCAAACTCTTCAAACTATACTAAATTTCTCCTGATAACCAAATTCCATATAGATATTTCTCATTGCGCTTTTCACATATAAAACATTGGCTCTGTGGGAATTATGATTCGTTGTTAAATATTGAATATGCATTTTTCCCAGTCACATTGAAGCAATTATCTAAAGTTAGGGAAACCACGTGGAAATTTAACAATGTACTGTGATGTCTTAAAAACATCATTTAGCTAATGATTATAATTTGTAAAAGGGTTCTGGATTAGAGACCACCACTAAAAATGGCCGAGGAAAAGTATTCGTTCACTTCACAGAAACAATCACAATACAAAGTTTTAAAAGAGAAAAAATAAGTTCCTCCACTGATATGCAATTTCATTTTTCAAGAGCACCGAATTTTTTTCTTAAATCTAGTAACCAACAATGAGCCAGGAAGCAATAGCTAAGGAACTGGAAATTTCAAATAGTGACATATCAAAAATCCTCTTGAAGTTACAAGACACTGGACGTATCTTAGATCAACGAAGATGTCATTACTCTCGAAATCTACACATAATGGCGCGAAAACTGAACAGGACGACAAAAGTTTAGCCCAAGAATATTACAAATGAAATAATGGGATTGTATTCTGTCCAATTTTGTGTCGGTAGTTTACATTTGGAGTATCCTTCGAGATCAAGAACTGAAAAGGATCATTGAAGCTAAGAAACCAGTATTAATTGAAGAGCATTTGAAGGCAATATTAAGATGGTTAAACACGTATTAACTATGGGATACAGATGCTTGGAATAAGGTTATATTAAGAGATAAAGTCTGGACGGAGTTGCATTCTCATAAGAAATAATTAGTCAGGACGTCTCCAAAAAATGAAACGACCCACGTTATTAGATAAAAAGACTGACTGACATAAAGAGTAAGAGTCCGTTCCTTTGGGGATAAATAAAAATTCATGGTCCAAGAAAGTTGGTTCAAATTGACAGTAACTTGAAAAGTTCTAAATACACCCAATCGCTGAAAGACAATTTGATACCAGACTTGGAAGAAGGTGAGATTTGTCAGCATAACAGAGCTCCATGACACAGATCACATAAATAATAAACGAGTTTTGCTAATGAATGAGGTACCTATTGAAAAACTGGTTAACTCAGTGTTGTGGCCCCGAAAAGGGTCACTAATGAAAACACAAACACGGATATTAGATAACAGATTATATTACAAAAGAAAGATAGAGTTACATAGAAAAGGTAAGAAGTCTCGTACTGTTCGTATAACACCAATGGTGATCTGCCCTCTGGCAGCGAAATCTATGTACTAATAACGGTGAGAAGAGTCCATTACAGTAAGATGGGTAAGGTTCCCACAACACTCAGAAAAATGGTTTAAATAGTATTCAGCAAATCTGGACAGGACTAAAGCGAGAAGTTTGTTAGAAGAATCCTTTCGGTCATAAATAGTTATAACAGTTCTGCCACTGAAAAAGACCTCTCAAACCTATAAAGATGGAAAATGATTCATATACTTTTATTCTTGTCTTATTGAAGTAATGATTCAAACTAATGGAAACCATACAAAAAATGTACTGTAACAAATTAAAAAGAAACTTATATAATACATTTTTATCATTAACATTTCTGTTTTGAATCACTGTATTTTCTTTTGTTTATATGAGATGATCAAAAACTTTTCTACGGTCATTTTTAGATGTGGGGGCCTTGGAGCTTTGGTAAAAGTGGAGTACCTCTTTATTTTTATCACTCATAGATTTACTCTGATCCGGATTGGTAGAACCTGATAGTGTCCTATTAGAACTGTAATATCTAAACTGTGTGCAAAAAATGAGTGATGTTATATTGGTACTGTTATTTAGCAATACGTGAAACCATTTAACTGTGTGCAAACGAATTATCAATAGTAAATAGAATAATTCGTTTTAGACAGAAATACTTGAATTATTCCTTTTTAGATAGAAATACTTGAATCTTTGGAAAAATACCTCTGGTTTGTTTAGAAATGTGGTCAACAATGTTTGCAAATTATATATATATATATATATATATATATATATGAGTGCGCGCGCACGTGTGTGTGTGTGTGTGAGTGTAAAGAGGGTTTGGTTTTAAATAACCTACTAAGGATGATATGACATAAAACCCAACCGAATCTAAGCAAACAAGATCAAATTTATTAATTGTGCACTGCCAGATAAAATTCAAAGGATTTCTTTTTCCAGACTTGGGCGATAAGCCAGTGAACCTTACGAATTACCAATCAGTGGAGACAAATGGATTCATACCTTTCGCCTTGGTATTATTGTGAAGAGGATGTTATATTTTGACCTTCGACCCGGCCCAAAAATACTATTCCAAGGTAATAAACCGGAAGGAAGTGACACATTCCAATGGCCAGTAATCGAAAGAGATCGCGTGGGCGGATTAAGGCTTATGATATGGGACAAGGTGAAGGTTTCATTGTGCCATTACAGTCATGCACCGGAAGAGAGTAACCTCTGAACTGCATGACAGTTATTTCCGCTTGATGACGATTAAACATTCGATTTCAAAGATCCAGTAGGCGATCATGTGGGCGTTGAGTTATAATTTAACTCAGTTGAGTTTGGGTCCCAAGCAGTTGTCAGTATAATTCCAGACAGTAGAGATCAGATCTGGGAAGGGAAGGCCACACCCGACCTAGGGGGCCCTCGGAAAGGCCCGATGGAGTGGACCCCAACATCAGGAGAACAAGACACAATGTGACGGTCATAACAGTGGGGTCAAAATATGAAGTTTATGTTCGGTCTCCAGCATCCTCTCACATGCTAACCTTTCGAACCCTTGCAATAAACTGAGAGGTAAATATATTTGAAAAGAAGTCTTCTTGTGTCTTCCTTCTCGCGTCCTTTCTTCGTGCGTCTGTCGTTTGTCATGCGTCTGTTATCATTGCGTCGGTATGTATCCAGTATATATATGTATGCAACAAGAAATGCAAACTGCCTCATCGAGGATTCGAACTCGGGTCGTGTCGTGGCCATATCCTATACTGATATCCTTCACGCTAAGTCCACCTCCTAAGTGTAAATCTGTGCATGTGCGTGTGTGTGTGCGTTTAGGAGAAATGGAGAAATATTTGGCTAATAAGGATATTTGCTTTTGACATACTAACGTTATGAATCACAAAGACCAAACAACATTGACATTTGCCATATAAATCCATATTTCTATAACAAACCTTACAAATTTCTTGAATAAACAATTTTCAGCTTAAGTAAAAGAAGGACTGTGGGCATATCAAGAGTAGAAAATGATGAGATTGCGAAAATATGAATCTGTCTTATGAAAAAAAGCACCTACTTACATATATAATCTTGATATCACTTACACACACACACACACACACACACACATATATATATATATGTGTGTGTGTGTGTGTGTGTGCGTGTGTGTGTACGTGCGTAAGTGATATCAACATGGCTTCCTGTTCCCTTGACTCCTTGCATATCACCCTGAAGTTACCGTAATCTTTCGCATAGTCACCCTAGATCTCGGGCAAAACTTTTAAAAAATCATTGAATAAGCTCTAGTGCTTTTTCCGGTACGTTATTCTTTTTTCTGAAAATACCAGCGGGCGATTTCCAGATAGTTTTTCTTATTTTTGTTCGTTTGCCTTCATTTCTGAAATATCTGCTGTTACTCACTCTTTGGCTTCACTCTTTTTTATCAAAATAATTCCAGCATGTACATGCTTCAATTTAATAAAAGAGAAAATACAAGCAAAACAAAATAAATAAAACTAAAAATATATATATATATACATACACAAATGAAACCTTATTTATATGATGTATATAGCCATTGTATAATTACAACATGACGCCAACACATACACTCACAATTTCTCGAAATATCTCACTTACACGAGTGCATGAACACATACATAAATAAACAAATATACACTAGAAATATATATTCAGCTATTTATAATGTAAGGCTTTTTCATATTAATACTCACAAAATTATCTTGGGTTTTAGAAGTGTATATTATTGTAAAAATATATTCTATGGATATTAACACACTTGGAGGTATGGAATATTAACAAAGGATGTGGTTAACGTTCTGTTTCTTTATTTAATAGCATATAAGACATCGGGGGTTATCAAATCCTGACACTATCATTGCAGAATAAAAATAGTGGTAGTAATTAACCCATACCTAGTATATAAAGGTGAACAAAACTTTTTAAGGGTATTAGTCCAAAAGTGAATGTAATAATAATTACTGCTAAAATTAGATATGCTATTATATTGAGAGATTCACCTTATTTATCGAATTACACTAATTTTAGTTTTCAACTAGCAATTACCTTACCTCGGAAAATCCTTAGTGGCTATGGCATAGTCTCTGAGCAAAGCTCGTATTAGAACAATAACTATCACACGCGCGAATGCAAGCACACACACACACACACACACACACACACACACACACACACACACATATATATATATATATATATATATATATATATATATATATATATATAATCGGCTCATAAGATTCCATTAAGTGAATTCATCATTTACGTGTGCTTGCAATTGATGGTCTGACTGATCTGTCTTCATCTTGAATATTATGTTGACCTTCTTTAAATAATCTATTCGATTTGTAAAAAAAAAGAATTAAGTAAAATATGCTTCTATGTAATCATCCCCTTTCTTCTGTAAATACCACATAGTTTGAAATTCTTTGTTATCGATGATTTGATGACAGCCTATTTTTCAAACCTGGATCACTTTGATTAATTTGCCCCAAATTTGAGTAGCCTCTAAACAAATGTATTTGTGAGATTAAAATACATTTTCGAATATAAACCAATTCCAAACAATGAATGCAGCGTTTACATCTATGAAAAAATATGCTTTTTTTGCTTTTCTCGATTTTGAAATCACGATATCTATTGAATGCACTTCGAATTTGTCATTTCATAGAATATTTGTGTTTTTAACAAGTACTTGCTGAATTTTGGTAGGGACAAAAAAGTCTCTGGTATTTTGATTAATGTGAACTATGACACTGCTGTTGTCCATTGAACCATCTTAAGGGGAGCAAAATAGTTGTGCATGTTTGATCAATGTAGAATGTATATGGTTAATGTTATCTGTTTGTAGACTTTGTGTGATAACCAGTAGAATGTATTAAAAAACATTCGTCTTCTTCTTCTTCTTCTTCTTCTTCTTCTTCTTCTTCTTCTTCTTGACACATAAATTTCCGTGGAATATGTACATATAAGACTATTTTTTTGGTTTCTTTTTGAATGGCATATCCACCCAAACTGTTTTTTTTTAGTTTCAAGGCTATCCTCGTGTTATAAAATAGCCGAGGGATTTCGGTTCATGCCTTAGAGTTTAGTTAGGCAGAGAACCTTTCGGCTCAGCACATGGGTTAGTTAGGTGCAACATTGAAGCAGGTATTAACGCAGTTGCGCGCGGGCGGATGGAGGTGTCACTCAGATGTCATAATAGTCCGAAACGAACCGAGGTGGCAGGGTGCAGGTGACGTCATGCACCAGAAGGACGCGGAGGTTTGTGTGAAAATTTGAAGAGAAAAAGAGTCGGGTATTAGACGCCAAACGAGAAGGATTGATTTTGGAGCTCGCGGGCGCGAGGCGAACTGGCGCCCTATGAGGGCCGCTCGAGACGGGGGCCAAATGAATAAGACAGCATAGAAGATGGTGTCTCTCCTCCTTACGTCGAGACCATTAACTCAAAGTTAATAAAAAGGTTTCGTACCTGAACAAGAAGTCGTAAATGTGTTTTCGAATTCTGAGACCCTATGTTCTCCATATATTCTATAGTAATGAACATTATATGTCCATTTCGCACATACCGTTAATTGTGAATATGGTACACTCGTAAAAGAACAGTATTTAACTCATAGCTTGGCGATAAGAGAGTTCATGCCTTTCTCAAAGGTATTAGTCCGAAAGTGGAAATAGAAGCACAAGTGGAGTTCGAACTCGTTTACCAGGATGTAGAAGTCCAACACGTAAATTTCAACGGCGCAGGAACGCCTTCCTGGCCCCGCTGATTTTTGAGAGAGCTGTGAAAGCCGGTGGAAGAATTAATTTCTTTCCAATATGTATGTTTTTCAATTGACAATGCAAATATGGGCAGCTCGACAAGAAACTTTTTTTTTTTCTGCGAAATAAATAAATCTTGTTATTCTAAATCAGTCATGATTTATTGACGTGTCTGTGTCTAGATAAATCATCTTAGCGCCTTCATTTCAGCATTTGATTCTTCACCTCGAAAGATTCGTCAGCAAATCGTTTCGATCACTTTCATGAATGTTTTTTTATATTCTTTTATTTAGAAAGTATACTTTCTTTATGCTCTGTTGTTTTAAATTGATCTTCCTCTTTTTAATATCACTTTTATTAACATTTACCTCATCTCTTTCTTTGTTTTATTTTTTATTTTTTATTTCGTTGGTCACTTGTCGAGTTAACCTGGTTTGGTCATAGAAGTGCTACTCATGCAGTGTGTCTTGGAAGGGAATATCATAATAGAACACATCCCTTACCAGATATACATCTGGTTGGAATTTAGAAATTTACTTCTTGACCTGTTGCCCAACCAAGTTCAGAAAACCCACTCTTTCCAACTATTTACCCATAGCTGCGGGAGAATAGTTAGTTATATACGTTTCCCAAGAGTATTAGAACTATGTGAAATGCAAACCTCCTTGTTCAGGTCTTGAACGTGGATATCTAAGTTAACTTTGGGTGTCATCGTGTTGTAATGGTTAAAGCGATGGAGAGTGGAATCATTGCAAGCCCACTCAAACTCCAGTAACGCTATTATGTATATTTTCAGTCAAATACCCTTTGGAAAGTATGAACACCCTTATCCTTCCTGCTATGGGTTTAATAGTACCACTACTGTTCTTCTATGAGATTAGTTTTGGTATTAAATAACCCACAAAAATTGATATACAGTTAAGCAAAAAAAGAAACAAAAAAAAAATAAACAAAATAACAACAAAAAAACAAAAACAAATCAAGTTCACTTACTATGATGATAACAATTTCGCTACTGGCATTTTTCTTTAGAGTCTCTAAAATCAACGTCTTCTACGTTGATTTTCTTTTTATGTTAAACATATTTTGGTAATATCCGTTGAAATAATACTTCCTTCATAAGTAAAGTGAAGTAAAGTTGGCGACCGTAGTCGAGGACTATTTGTCGCTGCCTCCCACCAGACAGGACTTGACACAAGGTCAAAAGCCCGAAAACCGATTAAAGTGGGGATAAGGGGGAAGGGAAGGTCGGGAACGAGTCGAGACTCGAACCTTACTGGTCTGTGCTGTTCATCGGCTCACTTGGTGCAATGTGAGCTTGATGAGGCAAGCAGTTTCACGAACCCAAATGTGGGTCCGGGCACGTATGCCGGGTTATGGCTTGAACTAGACACCAAGGCCTAGTGCCATTCCCGAAGGTTTCTTTTTCAATAGCGATTACTCAGAGGTGTAGGGGAGGGTGCTGCTCCTTTCCCTGGATTGCTCCACTTTAACTTTGACCCCTACCTTATAACGTTGAGTGTAAAGCAAGGAGGAATCAGTACCATTTTTGAGTCTCTGGTATGACGCGACCTGGGATTGAGCCCTTGTCTCCTTGGCTATTGGTGAACTCTCTAACCAGTAGTTTACTAATTCCAAAAACCAACTAGTTTTTATTTTCAGTTGTTTACTTTGATTGTAGTTCGTTAATATTCGTTGAAAGAATCTTTTCTTCTTGAAGAGTTCAAAAAATCAATATCTTTCCACTTTAAATTTTTAATTATAATTTTTTTAGATTAGGTAGATTTTAATGTTTTGACAATAATTTCGTAGCCTCAAACAGTCAAATGATTAAATAATCAAAATTATATCTGTTTAAACATTTGACATTCATTATACTGAAATATGTATTAGCATTTGGTTCAATTTATCTTTTATCATCTCCCGGTCAAATTCTTAATGCTATTTTCGGAACATATTTATTTTATATTTTTAAATAAAAGCTGTTTCATGGCCGTCCTACGAAGTGAATTTTTCATTAAGAGGATTTTGTAAATACCAGAACAAAAAAAAAAAAGAAACCGCTGTTGGCTATATCATCTGAATAAGACATATGAGTAAACACTTTCTAGAAAAATGGTAGCCATTTTCCCCCTTTCTCCATTAGAAAGGAAGCAAACGCAGCCTAGAAAAATAGAGTTCAATAACATTACTCTCAATTCCTGGTAAAGCATTTAAAAGCATGCTACATTATAGGAAATCAAACTTATAACAGGTAATTTTTTTAATGGCATAACAACATTTGAGAATCATTTAATGAGTTTATCTCGTCTTTGGCCCCCAATTAGAATCGCCATATACCGAATACCAAGCTGCTTCCACTCACAGGGTCCGATGTTCCAGCACCATCAATTTACAATTTTCTCACTAAGAAAGCGACCAAATTACTTATTTCTCACGCCAAAGTTCGACATATCAAATCATTTTACAAATTCAGATATTTTAGACATTTGTTTTAATCTCTTGCGTATCGATCTAGTCCTAAAATCATTTTAAATCTACGTTTAATTTCATTGTTTAAAAATCCAACTTCCATGAACCCTGGAAAAGCGTCACATCAGAAAAAATTCACGGCATCATTTACAACATTTATTAGTTGCCACCATTTAATTGCATTGAGCTACGTTATCGTTCACTGAACAAGTTTCCTGCCATGTCACCTTACCTCATCTTGGGTCTCCAATTTTATCAGATAGTTCTTAACTTTTTCCTTGATTATTTCATCAACAAACTAAACAGAACACTTCAGAATTTTCAGTGGACAGATTCCGAAAAAATCGTTTTAATCCATGACGTCACATATGTTGAGTGCATTAAATATTTTAATTAAAGAAAAAAAACATAGTAGAGATTCTTCCAGTGAATTTCAATTCCAAAATTAAATTCACTATGGTTAACTTCCCACGTAACTGAAGATAACAACCTACTTGAATTCTGAACTATTCAACCAAAAAATATATTAAAACAATTAACTCTATGACTAAAATCAAATTTAAATATGAAATTCAACTTGGCACTGCTATGAAAAATTAAATCCACTAAAAGTTAAAAACATCACAATCAAATACGGCGTCCATTTAAAGAATCTCCCATCCAACATGTTTCATTGCAAAGAAAAAAATCCAATATAGCGTCTCAAAAACAATTCTGTCTCGTTTGTCGATGAAAAAAAATTAATTTACCATTAAATCCAAGATGGTGCATATGAAAAAAATTCATAATATTCTCGTTGAAAAAAAAAATCTACAGATTTTCTATACTGCGATCACACGTGTCTAAATGTATGAATAGGGTTTGTCTTACATTCTTCAAACCTTCCACACACAAAAATATTCCATGAATTATCACAATCTCCTGGAAAAAAAGAAACTAAAAATACATTTCAATGACTGTTGAGTTAGAATCCTCAAGCAAAATCAAAGACTTAAAGTTAGATAATCGTTTTGATAAAAGTTTGAATTATAACAATAAAAAAAAATGTCAATTTACCTGTGTCATTAATCAAATATTTTTTTTATTTGAATAAATTAACTTTTTCATTGTAGAATTTTTATCATCACAAACTTGAGATAAACGAAAAGTACTGTTGTAATATATATAGGTTCAAAAATACGATCAAGATATTCACATAGATACGCGTATAGGAATCCGAAAATACTCAAAACACCTACGACTCTCTTTCTTTGGTTTAGGTACGAAAATTTTATTACATTTTTGAGTCTAAGGTTTTTCAACATAGGAAGAGACAGACACAATTTCTTTCTATGCTGACTTTTCCATCTGACCTCACCACGTACGGCACTCCCACCGCAAACTACTGATCTGGCCTCGGCGAGCTCCGAAAATCGACTTGCTTCGTCCAAGCCCAAATCTTGACTCTCTAGTTCGGAGTTTAAATCTCAAGTAACTGCTTTTTTCAAATTCCAGAATCCTCAGCCCATCGCTTCCGGCCATGACGTCATTCACGCCCCTGGCCACATTTCCTATCTGGGTTTTTTATTGTGACTTCTGTGATTGTCACATACGCCCCGCGCGTGCGAGAACACCTCCATTCAATATGTGCACCTAACTAACCCATGCACTAAGCCGAAAGTTTCTCTGCCTAACTAAACAAAAGGATAAGATATACAAAACGAAAATTGATAATATAAAAAAAATCCTTCCGCAATTATATAACACTGTCTATTGATAATTTTAGTTGGAGAACTTCAACGCTGTAGAATTTCATGATAAATAATACCTAATATACATCTTGACTATATGCTATTAACATAGTAATAATGAAATATTGAAATTTTTCGTTCTTGTGTTTGATATATATATACATATATATTCTTGAAAAGAGAAAGTCGTACACTGAGGAACATAGGAAAGTAAGGAAATAATTTATAAAAACACATTTTTCTTTTATGAACACCCTGTATTCTGTTATGTTCTTCAATGTTCATTGGTTATATTTCTTTGTTCTGCTTTCGTTGTCTTCAATGAGGAAATAGCAGAAGGTAAAAGTTGGAATGCAGTGAAGATGATAATAATATATCCACCTTATAGTATTTTTTGTCAATATTTAGAAAATATCTTTCGGCAGTATTCTAAAATGAGAAACATGATATGTCAAGAGATTCATTCAAACAAAGCCAGTTTCTGATCTGAGAAATAGAATGGCAGCAAATATTAAAAAAGAATTGAACCCCACAGGATACCAATGATAACACTTGGATTTATATTGTTTAATATCAAATATTTACATTGGCTACATATGATATATATACGTATGTCTGTGAATGTGTGTGTTACTGCCTGTTTACCTGCCTATGTTTGTATGAGTTTCTCTGAGTGAAGATGTAAGATTATGTTCCGGTATAAACACACACACACACACACACACACACACACACACACACACACATATATATATATATATATATATGTATATATATATATATATATATTTATGTGTGTGTGTGTGTGTGTGTGTGCTCGCGGGCGTGTGTGTGTATGTGTCTCTATGCGTGTTTCTATGCATTTGGATGCGGATATCGATATATGTATCTTTGTGCATGTGTTTAGATCTATCTATATATATATATTGAATCATGTTATATCTATGTTGATATATATATATATATATATATAGATATAGATTTACATGGTGCATTCAATAAGTTTCCAGACTTTTTTGTACAGGCATTTAAAATTGTCGTAGACGCTTGAACATTCAGTTCAGGAAGAGATTCCACCGGAAGAGTCCAGCACTCTTCAAATTGTGTCAGCGGTATTTCCACCAGGACAATGCACCTGTCTACAACTCCATCCTTGTCCCAGACTATTTAACCAAGATGGGAATCAAGACAGTTCTTCACCCTCCCTATTGTCCAGACCTTTCTCCCTGTGACATTTTGTTGTTCACTAATCTCAGAGGCAGTCGTTATGAGACAATTGAGGAGATGAAAGAGACTGTGACGAAGGTCATTGACATGATCTCACAAGAGGACTTCTATGGGGCCTTCCGGAGGTAGTTGCACCGGTACAACAAGTGCATTGCAGCCGGGAGAGATTACTTCGAAGGGGATTAGAGTTTGATGTATGTACTATCAATAAAAGTGCTCATACGAAAAAATTGTCTATAAACTTATTTAATGATCCTCGTATATATATATATATATATATATACATTTCCAAGCAAATTAGTATTTTTCTGTGTGTGTGTGTGTGAGAGAGAGAGAGAGAGAGAGAGAGTGCGCGCGTGGGTGCGTGTTTGTGTATGTTGTATATTGTGCATTTTGTTAAAAGTTGATGAATATTCTTAGTATCTAACACTGTGTATTACGTGTGTGTGGGGGGGTCAACTTGTGTGCATATCTGTGTCCCTGTGTATGCGTGCATACATATAAACACACACATACACAAATATGCATATGTATATATATATATATATATATATATATACTGGTACGTTTAGATAGATTAGTGTATATGGGTATTTGTTCGAATATGTGCATTTGTGTGTTTGTGTGTTCCCATGTTGGCAAGAGTATGCGTGTTTGCCTGTGCATGAGTGTTTCTCTGTGTGACGTGTGTGTGCAAGTCTCTGTCGCAGTATTTTCATGTGTTTGTGCTTGTCTGTATATATTTCATATTTTCCTTTTGATATCAATTTTCTTCTATATCATTAATATCTAACACTGTGTGTGTGTCATTATCACCTATAGTACGCAGTGTTTATGAATACAGTAAACCATACATGTATACACATATGTATATCAGCTGGAGTTGTAGAATAAACTTGCTGCACCTCTACAGTGTGGTGTCTCCCTCAACAAATAACTTCCTTATAATGATATTAAACTATCTGATGAGGATTATTTTTTCCTGAAACACTTAGGAATGTGGAATACTCATTTACTGCTACAACTGAGAGTTTCACTCTTACTCGGATTTGTATTTTCCGTAAAGGTCCTATCAATGGGTCAAATAGAAGTGTTTTGCATTTTCACTGTGTGCAAGCTAATGGCGGATAATACATTGTTTTTTTAGAGTTACATAACATAACTCGTAGCCATTCGACTGTGTAAACGAATGAATAATTTGAATAAAATTATTAGTTTTGAATACCAATACTTATATTCATTTAACTGCAGGCAAAAATTAAACTATTGGTATTACACATATATACTTGGAACCATTTAACTCAGGAAAAAATTAAACTATTGGTATTACACAGCAATACATGGAACCATTTAACTCAGGAAAAAATTAAACTATTGGTATTACACAGCAATACTTGGAACCATTTAACTCAGCAAAAATCAGTACATGTATTAATACTTGAAAACCCTTCTCCGTATGCAGAAAAAGCATTCATATAAAATACAATTATTTTTGATTGGTAACAATATATAAAAAAAAAAAATTATTGTATACAAACAAATTAGCTCTGACACATTTACGATGAAATTACCAATAAATTATTGATTTACAAATTATATATCTATAATTATTTAACACTGTGCGAACAAATAGCTGTTATGTAACATATTGACCCAGTCGTCAATCAAGGAACAGGTGCATCCGGTCGAGGATATCAGGGTATAACCTTGACCGTGGACGGGTTGAGTTCGGTGTAAATGTGACGCTCAAAGGAAGCAGGTGGGCCTCAAATAATTATATAACCAGGTGCCACAGGAAGTTCGAGTTAGTTTGGAGTCAGTTATTGCAGTTCCAAGCAGTGAGAACCAGACCCAGTAGAGAACTCGGCCCTCAGCGTCCCCGGTTGAGCAGCCCCGCAGGATGAGAAAGAAGTGCTGCTATAGCCAGAAGAGCAGTGGGTCAATATGTTGCAGTCTTTGTTCAGTCTCCAACTCACCTCTCACGCATAACCCTTTCGTAACCCTTTCCTACCATTTCGAATAAAATGAGAGGTATATCTTTCTAGAGAACTATGTCCGTTCGTCATTATTGTGTTGACTATGTTTCTGCATTCATATGAGTATGTGACAGTTATTCAATTGTATTCTTAGTGTTACAGAGTAAAACTTGTGCAAACAAATGAGCTCTGCTTTGTTTTAAAATGTAATCTACAAAACATTAGTTCAAAAATCATATATTTATGATGTATAAGCAGGATTTTACATCACCTACAATCGTTGATATGCCATAAACCCCAACCATCCAAACACTTAAATGTATATGATTCAGGTGCGTAGTTTTCCGGCTTTAGTGTGATTCTGATCTGCGATTTCTACGCATTCAAGACAGCACCATTACATATTTAAACGTGTCTACAACGGAAATTGAGGAATGATCCTTTTAAAAAATTTATTGACGACAGAAAACATCCATTACCACAGAAAATGTTTAACGACTAATGATTGTTGAAAGTACAGATACTTTGACAACAGCATAAGAGAATTCAGACAGTTTCATACTGCTTTCATATCCTTCATCAAAAAGAAAAGACAACTGAAAATCAACAACTTGTCATATATATATATATATATATATATATATGTCGGATGAAAGTGCGCATTATTAAATGAAATGCCGATCGACAAATGTAATTAATTTTTTTTCTTTAACTTGGTGAAAAATGTGTTGGGAAAAAAGGAGTCAAAATGTATGTTCTAGTAAGAAAGTGTGATATCAGTGAGAGCGTCAACATTCCCCTATAGTGATATTTCAAGAAAGAAAAGTTTGTGCATTCAATGTAGCAGTTTTTGTTGTCTAAGTTAAGACAATATAGTGAGTGTAAACTTTGTTTGTGTGAGAATGTCACGATTTAGGAGGGAAAGTATATCTTTACGCTAATAAGTGAGAGAAGACAGCTACCAAATTATCAATATGCAGAGACAGAAATGGTAGTATAAGCATTTCGATGCAAACAATATTTTCATTCAGTTTAGTATAATTAAGCGATGTTAAATTTACATGCATACTTAAAAGAACAGAAGGTTAGATTTTCCCATGAAATGTTTAAGTAGATTCACAGAATAAATCTAAAATTTTCAGAATTTTTATCCATTCAATCGCTTATTGATAAACTTAAGGAAGGCCCGATATTAGATTTACAAAGTTTATGATTTATTTATGTTTCTAATTGGTTAAAAATATATTTAAACAAGCTAGGAGGGAAAAGATTTCTTAACTTGTTTCGAATTTAGATCCTTCAATATTTTCCGCTCTGTTTTTGCACAAAATTTAACACTTATTAGTATGTAAATCAGTTGATTTTACACACACACACACACACACACACATACATACATACACACACACACACACACACATATATATATATATATATTGTTTGTGTGTGTGTGTGTTCTTTATAGCACTAAAAGGAAAATAATACTATCGTGTCACTTTATAATATATAGTTAATGAATTTCATGAATATATCTTAAACCGCTATCGACGAAATTTATTCAAAGAAATCGCCATTGGCTTCAACCACGATCGCTATATGACTTCAAACTCTCCTTCAAGGTTTTCGGATGGTCTTCTTGATTAAAGTGGTAAACGTAACCGTTATACTTGCCTTTTTTTCCTCTTTGGTGTTGGACGGAGTTTTGTAGGTCACCCACTCAAAAACGCTGCCCATAGATTGATAGATGGTTTACCATCTTGGCAGTTTGGAATGAATAATTATGGTTATTGTTTTGTGGAGAATTTTTCTAATAGTCAAGACTGAAATCTTCTACTTGTGTAACATAGCACCGGTTCAATTCTGGGTAGCGCTAACTCTTCCAGACACTCGATATGGACTTCTGCATTTTGTTTGACCGTGTGGAAAGATAAATGGAAGTATAGCCTAACCATCACTAGTGACCACCCCAAACATGATGATTTGAACTGGTGATTATTTATCACCAATAGAAATTTGAATCTGTCATCTGAACACTGAGAATTCTTCCTTTTAGCGTTTCCTCCGTGAATTCAAAGAAGTTCAGCAAGTTGTTTCCAACTTCTGGGGGAGAGAATTGCATCAATATTCTGCATTTCTTTCAAACACAACCCAACTGACTCTAGTTCGCTGAACAGGAGACAAAACTCGAAACAAATAAAGCGCATGCACAAAATTAATTATCTGAAAGGGAGATATTTTACCCATCATATATATATATATATATATATATATATATATATATATATATATATATATATATGTGTGTGTGTGTGTGTGTGTGTGTGTGTGTGTGTGTGTGTGAAGGAAAAGGAGGAAACACTTTGAGAAATCAGATTGGATATTTTGGAATGGAAAAACGTCGCTATCCTGAATTTTTTACTCTTTCGTGATTGGTTTGGTTACTTCGTTTAATGGCACATCAACCTTTGTCGGTTATTTAATGCTAAAGCTATACTAATATGTATTGACCAACTTCTCTGTACGATCAGGATGTAACACAATTTTGAACTGTTGTTTCACAGGTTTTAACTTGATGTTTTTCTCTTAGACCGGACGACAAACCAAGGTTAATGACCCCAGTCTGACCGAATACTAAAACTTAGTAGATAGGGGGATAGTTGGATTCAAACCTTTACCCAGTGAATTAGTGAAAGGCAAACAACTTAATCTAGGATTTTCAAACGAGTCGTTGAGTAATGGTTATCGCCGTAAGAAGATTAGTAGTGACTCTATTTAACCTGAAGCTGAGCTGGGATGAAAGGTTTCATACTTATCCTAAAGTTATAATTCCTAAAGGGAACGTTCTAGCTCAACTTGAGTTCGAACTTGCTTAATACAATATCTCAACTCCAATATGGTCGCCACTAAGCCACGGAAATTCCCGTCCATTATAATTGAAATCTTTGCGTAAAGAGGAGAAAAATAATGATATTTCACTTCTTTTTCGTATACTATTTCAATTACATGTTTTTATTACGTTTTTTATCGTTTATAGTATTTTTTTCTTTTTATCTCTGTTAGTATTCTATATTCTTGGAGTATTAGTTTGAGAAAGAAAGAAAATGTAGTTTAAAAACATGACCTTAGGCGAACTGTGGATAATAGAACTTTCGTTACAGCGTCATCGTGACAAATTGTTCTTTTATTTTAAATCAGAAACACATTGCTAATGTTAAAATTAAGTTCAAAATCTTAAACAGACCCAATTGAAAAATAAATTGCTGTTGTTACAGCTATATACACAGAATAATCAATAAACTGGTGTTGAACACTTAAAGGCACAAAAAATAGCATTAGCATTTAAGATTCACGACGGCTAGAAATTATCATTGCATTTTATTGAATGATAAGGGTATAAATAATATGATATTTTTGCATATATATATATATATATATATATATATATATATATATATATATATATATATGTAATTGATGCAGATATTATGTCAGCAGTGTGCCCCTCTTGAGACCGCGTGGGTTCCTACTGATTGGTATGATGGATACATTTACATGCACATAAAATAAAAGCATCGTTGACTGCAGTTATGAGATATTTTTATTATATTAGTCACGCAGACAATTGATGATTTGGCGAATTCGATACTAAGTGTTTGTGGTTAAGAGTTTTCTTTGAATTCCACAAAGATTAAACGTAGTATATATATATATATATATATATATATATATATATATATATATATATATATATAAAGAGAGAGGGTGTGTGTGGTGTGTGTGTGAGAGAAAGAGAGATAGAAAGATAGTATCTTAGAGAGAGAGAGAGAGAATCAGAGACAGAGACAGAGAGACACTGATTATTGTATTTGTTAAAAAAAAGCAGTTACCAAGCGCCAGTGACCCTGTTTCTATGCTATGAAAATGTCCTATCATTGATAGGGAGGATTAATTGTTTAAAAATATCATCATCCACCTCATCATCATCATCACTCTTAAAGTTATTCCGATATTACTGTAATTTCTGAATCGCAATTGCCACCCATATTTGTCGTCCCACACTTCTGCTAGCTTCTCAATACAACATCCACAATATAAGTCCCTTCCGGTTGGCCAACACAGATGAGTCCATGGGTAAAGTCTATTGATGAACATCACTTAGGAATTACTCTTTTTTTTTTCTCAGTCGTGTCCTGCATATCTTTTCGACTTACTTGGGCGGTTTTCGAGAGGATAAATTACTAGACCTACAGTAGCTGTTTGATAGGGTGCTGCTTCCAGGATTTTTTTCTGAAAAGCACGTATCAGTTTTGTGTTATTTTTATCACACCACATACCGTTTGCTAGAGTCCTGGTGGTGCATCCATACAGGAGTCTTAACACTGACATAGACTGGATATGCAAAAAATGATTGGTTCTCACACATGTGTGTGCATGTCTTTCTATGCATAAATTAAACTGTAAATGCTTTCTTGTTGTACAGAGTTCATTCTCTAAAGATATTTGCGATTTTCACTTTATCTTTTTTACTAAAATCTTCTATTATTTTTGTATATATTGAAATATACTTTTGTTTTCCTGTATTATTTCAGTATCAGAAAATAACATCACTGAATAAAATTACATAAGATTATTTGTTCTTAGAATCTTCTATTTTTTTCAACGAATTGAATTTAATAGCATTGAGAATTCTGCGTAAAAAACACGAACATATTGTATACTCGTGCACATATCAAAACTTTCCAGCTTATCCGTATGTATTAAACTACAAGAGCATTTTTTCTTTATTTTATTTTATTTTTCCACTGATACGGTTTAGATTATCATTTTCTCACTTCTTACAAAACACACGGATTCTGATAGTTCTCTCTCTCTCTCTCTCTCTCTCTCTCTCTCTCTCTCTCTCTCTCTCTCTCTCTCTCTCTCAGCTCTGTCTTCGTTTTTTTTCTTCTTTTCAATGGGTATCTAGATGTGTTTTTCACAAGTAAAAAAATCTCAAATTGATTGGATGAATATACAATTCAGTGAGATATATTGTGTCCTTGAAATGGGCATTTTCTGTCAACAATCCATCTCTTTGTTTGTTGATTTTGTAGGGAAATTTATGCATATCTATCTATCTATCTATCTATCTATCTATCTATCTAAGCGCTTGACTAGATCTTTATTAAGAGCACACACACAAATACGCATACTCACATATGATCAACAATCTATCTATCTATCTATCTATCTATCTATCTATCTAAGGACTTGATTATTTCTTGACTAACAGAACACTCAATATTTCACAAAACTACATATGCATAACGAGCTCTCCTGAGGCATATAGTTTTACTTTAGCCATGCAAGCGCAGGAAGGTGGGTGTTAACCAAGGCGGACAAAAACAAATGTAGGTCAACGGTGTACTTCAATTAATGTAGGGCAGAAAATCCTCATAGTTCAATGGATAGAATGTAATTGTCCTATAAGGAAATTGCTGTTGCTCATGTCTGTTGATGTGCGAAAATGCTACTGAAAAATTAGCCTGTCTCAAATTCCAACTTACATATATATATATATATATATATATATATATATATATATATATGTGTGTGTGTGTGTGTGTGTGTGTGTGTGTGTGTGTGTGTGTGTGTGTGTCGGTTTTTACATTTTTTAGTGTACATTTATATCCTTTTACGGAAATTAAATAATAGACTGATGAAATGTGTAATTGGCAATTAGTGCTGATAAGTTTTAATCGATCAGGAAAACGTTAGGTGTTAATGAGTGATTAACGTCATGGTTCTTAAGTAGTTATTTTTACCAACACGATACTCAACAGGTCCTGGTAGAACTATGGCATCACACAAACATTTATAACATCAAGTTTCTAATGGGTCAATGAGAGTAGCTCTTGGCCTTAAAATCCAATTGGACCTCGTATAACTTCATCATGAGAAAAAGTGACGAACACACAAAACTCGATCTTGGTTCGCCAATATGAATGTTTATTCGCTATTACGCTTCATTCATCGTCAAGGAAGAGAGAGAGAAAAAGAGCATGAACTGAGCCCATTACTTCTGATATAAAGAGAGAGAAGTAAACGAGAAAGACAGACACAGATCTTGATATCCAGTTTTCCGCCCCGGTCGTTTTCTGTTGCAGTTTTGCCATTTGCTTGTCCTGGGTTCCGTCTTCAGATCTCTGCGTCTTGGCTTCAATTCTCTCTTTTCCTGATTTTTATACCACGTCCACATTCACGGTTCTTCCATTTGAACTTCTTTGAGCCAGTCACGACCAGAGGCCGATTGACAGCTGATACATTCATATTTCTACCTTAGCTGTCTTCTGCTATCCCGACGTAGACTTGGGGAACCTCGATGGCTATCTAGGAAACAACGTACTTCTAAAACAATCAACCGGAATCTATAGTTGTATTACAAGTGTGGATGATATTTTAATGTCATTTGAGAGTTTTCTTTTAGTTTGACGAAAAAGTTACTTGATCAAATTCCTCAACAAAATTCGAAGTTTAGAAATAACGTCGGTCAACCACCACAGCCGCATGTTAGCGCTTGATAGTTTTCATGTCTCGCAATTCTCAACAACATGAACGATGGCTTTTTTGACGCCATCTTTATTGTACCTATTAATTTTAATTTTTCACCCAGTGGGAAGACATAATTTTAAATATACGCCATCTTAAATTTTATTTTAAACTTTAATTTCGGTAAAGAAAGCTAGCGGTGTTTTGTAATGGAGTTTTAATGTTTTATTCTTTTAAGTTGAAGAAGTTTTTTTTTTTTTCGAAATTAATTAATTTAATTTTTGCGGTATAATTTCATGGTGTAGAAGAATGGATTTTTTTTCTTCACTCGATATATTCAGCGTTCCTGAATTTGAGCGTGTTTTTTGTGGTCTGTGCATTTGTAAATCTTTGTATATTTTGTTTAGAAGTAAACAACAAGGATTTTTAGAGACAGAAGTAAAGAAAAAAAGGTTTTAAAAAAGTTCAACCTATCCGAAAAAGATCCTGAAATAGAAGCACCCCAAGTAAATTAGTGAATGAATGTTTTAGATGGTACTGGGTAAGCCGTCGTTTTCCAGAGAGATATGTTGCATCTTTGAATCCCTATTTGCGTGTTGTCGGTAGGTTAAATGCTCATCGATATATACATATGTGCACATAAAAAATGGCTTGGTCTTATTCTTCATACCAGTGAAGAAGAACTTCCAAAAAAAATTGTGTGAATAACAATATGACAGAGGGAAAGAGAGACAGCAGGGGGCGAAAGAAGACCGAAGAGTTGACATGGGCGATGAACGATAGTACCAGAAGTTATGAGATAACCTAATCGAAGTTATTGTATAGAAGTCATTGGGCATATATATTATTATATGTAGACTATTTACTGTGGAATATATCACCTAACAAATAAATGGATAACATAAGACAATTAGTTTAGGTAGAAAACTATTAATTTAGATTATTGATCCTTCCCCCGAATTAAAAAATATGCTCTTGCAAGAACTGTCAATACAACTAGATCTCCCTCCCAGACAC
This sequence comes from Sepioteuthis lessoniana, assembly GCA_963585895.1. NCBI lineage: Eukaryota > Metazoa > Mollusca > Cephalopoda > Myopsida > Loliginidae > Sepioteuthis > Sepioteuthis lessoniana. The sequence goes on from OY757912.1 coordinate 91,120,477, forward strand.
TCTTAATCTCTCTCTCTCTAAATATATATATCTATCTTTATATATATATATATATATATATTGTCATCCACAGACAGATATGTTTCGTTCTATCAGAACTCATCAGTGTAGCTAGACAGTATCTCCCCGTAGCTGGGATCGAAACCGGGTTGACTCAAACGCCAATCCAAAGCTTCTAACAATTTAGCCACGAGGAGATATTAGCTACGAAGTACATTTTAAATGGTTATGAATCACTATTACTATTGTTTACGTACATCAGTTCAACGGCCGCCGAGATCTCAATTCAAATACGAAGAGACTTGCAAAGGCGCTAATGGCAACATGATTACTTCTTCGCTAGAGAACTCGACATATATATATATATATATATAAAATTAAACAATATGCAAATGTTTTTTTAAAGGTTTTCATAATATAATAATTGATCAATGATTATTCAAAACTATCTAATAGAGGTATATATATATATATATATATATATATATATATATATAAGGGTCAAGATTATTTTATTAAAGAAAATGAAAAAAAGGGCCCGGTTCAGATTCTGATAAAACTGTTTCTCTTTTCACTTAACGGTCATGCTGATAGTAAAGGTAAAAATCGATCTCCCTCAACTCTCTTTGTAGGAAACATTGTCGAACAAACTGGGATATTTATCTTCGATTGTCTAATCGGAATAGAAGAACGAAAACCTTAGGTGTGTTATTCGGAAGAATATATGGCACATTTGTGTTCCATTTACCTATTCTCAGTTCATCCAAAAGGAGTGGGTGGTAATAATTAAAAATGGAAAATTTTGTGAAGATTAACATTAATTATTTTTTTACAAAGAACTCATACGCACTTTATTCTTTAGTTTAAAAAATATTTGTTAGAAACATTTTACAGAAAACTTTCCATATATAGCAAGGAGTTTATCACAAATTACATTTCTGTATTTTGAAACTGAACGCTATTAATGATTATAGAAATCTTGATTTTATATTTTCAGTTGAAAATAAGTTATGTGATAAAACATCAAAACATAACATTGTAACGTCGCCCTCAAGAGGTTTAACTAAATATATAAACATGAAAAAATTGCATATCATCTTATATAAATAAATACATCATCTAAATATTGTCATTTTCATATTTGAATATTTACATATTGTTGGATTTATCTCAATTTTTCTTTAGGATATATATATATATATATATATATATATATATATATATATATATATATATATAAGAAGAAGAAGAAGAAGAAGAAGAAGAAGAAGAAGAAGAAGAAGAAGAAGAAGAAGAAGAAGAAAATCAAGAGCATTGGTAAAATCTATGAATCTGTTTCTCCCTCTCTCTCTCAAGCTCCCTCTCTCTCTCTCTATATATATATATATATATCATGTATGCCCACTTTTTATTAATTTAAATCCTTTATGTGACTTTTAATTTATTTTTATCTATTTCTTGTGTAGATATAAACATAAGAAATGTGTATTATCTCTGTGTAGTGTTTATGTAAGTAAAAGTAGTTTATGTATATTTTTACGCTCTTCTGATTCCATTATGAATATGCTTATGAAATAACCCCTATATATATATATATATATATATATATATATATATATATATATATATATATATATATTCACGATATGATTGCTCGTAGCTTTCTCTTCTTCGTATTGCATTTTTTTTTTCAATTTAAACGTTTTTTTATAAGTAGGATGTTTTAGATATGAAAAATAAAAAATATTTTGAGTTCAACCAGGTGCTAAAATATTTATTTGCAATGGATCGTATCAAGCTTCAAATGTTGATTTTCTTTTTATTGAAATAACATTTAGAATCTTTATTTGCTTTGAAATTCTATGATGAGACTTTGAATTCTGTAAAAATATCCTATCTATGAGGATATCCTATTCTGTTGTCATATTAGGTGCTAAAGCAATGAAATCCAGCTTCGAACACTTATCCCTTTTTATATCTTTGTTATGAGCTATGTGTGGCTGCTGAAGGATTGTGTGTAATGTTTCTTTAGTGTGTGTGTGTGTGGTGTGTGTGTGTGTGTGTGTGTATTTTGTTCCTTAAAAAGGGATCGCTGGTTGGTTTTTACAAAAACTTGCCTGTTATGATCGGCTTAAACTTCTTAATGAAAAACATTTAAGAAGTGATCTACATATTGCATAAACTCGTCAGCGTTTCGATACACTTTCTCAATAATCTATATCTTTATTGTACATTCACTAATATTTGATGGCTGCCTTTTTCGATGTTTTTTTTTTTTCATCATCAACTTTAGAAATCTGACTATTTATATCCGTATTCAAATGAAAGTAAGTCTTTTAGCAACTCTAACTTTTGAATGAGAAAGGGAACTAGTGATGTATTTTTCGTAACGTAAGCATGACTATTCGTCACCATCAACACCACTATCACTATAAACGTCATCATGAAGGTGTTTCGACTGCACAGATTCCTTTAGCTCATATTCTCTCTGCATCTTTCTCTCTCCCCTCTCTCTCTCTCTCTCTCTCGCTCTCCTTTCTCTCATTCTTTGTCTTTGTCAGCCACTTCACTTATTAAGTCCTCCAGACCACATCAACTATCTACATAGATTTTATGAATGTAAAGTAAAGTAAAGTTAGCAACCGTAGTCATGGGCAATCAGATGGTTCCTTTTTAAATAGCTGCTACACTGAGGAGTAGGGGAGGGCGCTACTCCTTTCCCTGGATTGCAACACTTTAACATTGATACGTACCTTATATTGCTGAGTGTTAAGCAAGGATGTATCAGGTAACATTTTTGAGTTTTTGTTATGACTCGACCAGGGAATGAACCCAGGTCTCCGGAGCTATTGATGAACACTCTACCCACTAGAATAACTAGCCGGTTTATGAATGTAGTTTGTTGCTAGTCAGCCAATATTCGTTGGTTCTTGAGTAGAAGTCCATAGAAAAATGTCACTTAGAAGATAGGCTTTAAATCTCTAGCAGTACCCTCCATAATTTGCTTGATGATGTACCCAAACTCTCGTTCATTCAGAATTTTCTTCAAAATCTAAATTAGTTGACTGAATAGGTAACACAACCGTTTTCAGGGATTTGGTTGATTCATTCATTGATTTAAAGGACATGTCAACACATTTAGAATTATTTAACATTTTAATCATTTAATATTAATAGCAGTCACTTTTATTGTTCGTTGATATTTACATGTTTTCTTTGTTTTTATTTAAAATATGTTTTGCTTTTGCATAGTCCTATCGAATAGGAATAATTTTTAAACATATTTATTTAACCTATGGATTGGGGCTTAACATGTTCAAACTCTTCGGATCAGTATGAACCTGGGAATAATGTCAATGATGTAATACTTCCTAAATCTCCAGAATTCGAGTAACACTACCAAATAGAATTTAGTGTCATACGCTAAACACCTTTTCCTTTAAAGAAGAAGTTTGTTTCTCCTCATCAGGGAATGCAGTGTGTTTATTGTAATATTTCTGACAGGAGGCTAGGGCTTTGAAATTTGAAATATTTCTCAGATATTGGAATATACAACTCCTGATTACCCTTAAAGTTTTTTGAAGGTGTTGTTGTTACTGCTGCATTAACCTTGACTATAAGGAAAAAGCTTCAAGAAATAAAACTAGCCAACGTAACCAATCCAACATGCAGAACTATTTCTACAGGTAAACTTATTTCACTCAAACATTCACAATTATGCTTCATCTTTGGATGCCAAGAAACGGTTAACAAAACTAGGGTAAGAGACCACATTTAGTGGGTTTAATTCTCATTGAAGGCTTAATATTTCTAACAGTGTGCTAAGTTACTGTGGTTTGCCTTCGTTGAACCACATGGTCGTCTACGTGACCAACAAGTCACGTGGAAATGCCAATCATTATCGCAGAAGAGGATTTTTGAAAAGTGTAGACAAGATAGTATCTGCTGGCTGAGGACAAGAAAGGAGTATACAATTCGTAACAAGCAAAACTGACCCAATCCCTGTTAGGGTATGCCACGATTTATGGAATAATAACATTTTTCTTCATCAACTCAATGTCTCCCTGTTTTGTAGCCAACCAGGAAGGAGGCTGAAATGAACTCATAATTTGAGTTGTATATATTTCTATAACCACGAGTCTGACTTTTCCTTTTTCTGTGAAAACATTGTGCTTTTTATCTTATCTTTGCGCTTGGCTGCCAACGCCGATACCCCACCATGTGACACAATGCTGTAAATTAAACATTGACATCGGTTGAAGCTTTAAAAGCAATCCTCATTTAACATATGGAAATTAGTTCACTTTTCCCCGTATCGTTTCTGGCATATGAATTCTTTAAAAACATTTTAAAAACCATATCCTGCCTGACGATAACAAAAGATAGAAACTAGATGAAAGCAATTAAAGATTAACAAGTAAATAATGACAATGACAATCCATATTTCTCAAATGTTTCTCTTTCATTCTTATAAAAATACACAACTACAAGCGAAATTTCAGCAGCAGGAGGGACACTAATAAAGCCTTAATTAGACAATGAACCTGAAGTCAGGCATGGTTTGAGAGCCAAAATATTATTACCATGAATGTAAGCCAACTAAACAGTATCTTACAATATCACAATTATTGTTGGTTTTAAGGCATATTGTGGGAATACTCAATGAAAGTAGATACTGATTTTCCTTGATAGCTGAGCCTCTTGGTACTAAGGGCACTACAGTCTAACTGATAATCGTGTGGAAACGGGCAGAGGGAAAAATTACGTAATGAGTACTCATAACTAGCTTTCATATTATCAAGACTGAAATATCACACATTCAATTGACTTTTGTTAAGGTCCTAATAAAAGCGAGTTTTCTTCCATACCTTCTACTTTCCTCAATATTCTTCTAGATAGTCATAATTTAATTTGAAGTGAATTGAAGAGATAAATTACAATTGTGATAAAATGTAATGAACATACCAAGATGACAGGTTAATCTGATAACATTTCAAGAAATAAAAAAAATATAAATATATATTTGTGTTAAACAGAACTGATTTTACAGGATTTTATTCAAGTGAATTCTAGCCGTGGGGTTTCTCTTAATAAGACTCTGATTTTATTAAATCTCATATAATGTATTGTATTGCGTTATATTATATCATTTTTCATATAATGTCTTTTATTATATCTGATATAATGCATTTTATCATATTTCATTATACAATGCATTTGTTTTGATAATGACGAAGGCGTTAATTTGTCACAAGCGTTTGTTTGCGTTTTATGTTACTTTTTCGCTTTCAATTGTCCGATGTTACGTCGGAATTGATATCGCTTGATTCCATGAATAACTTAAAAGGTCAACATGATATACAGGGAAGCGAAACATTTTGAAAAATATGGACAGCACAGAAATAGAATTGAACAAGAAAAGAGACAAAGCAAATTTCACAAGCCTTTATTTAAGTTTCAAGTATTCGTGCTGAGAAGAAATATCATACATTCAACATCGGATGAAAATGTATACTTAAATATACACGGCGTTTTGCTTAGTTTCTTCTAATTTAAGTAACATCATCTATATATATATATATATATATATATATATATATATATATATATATATATATATTCAGGCAAATGTCAAGTGTGTTAATATTTTATCACATGAATAATACTCACATTACGGAGGCGTTTGGTTTGCTACTTTTTTCACATTCCCGTTTAATTATCGTGCACACTTAATGAAACCTAAAGTAATAGATATCTTGTGGTCATATGATATAAGTTCTACGTGTATTACCAGTAGTTTTCTTTCAAGAAAAATCCGACTACTGCCACTGCAACAATAGATAACAAAGGGGTCTTCCACACAAAATCCAACACATGGGCGCTTTGTGAATTTGATGTATGAGAATTCATTTGAACTCATACAAAGATGTGTTTTAGAATTGTCGATGCAGAAATATATTTGTGTACACGTGAATGAAAGGGACTGAAGGAATGAGTATATATGGATGTGGATGTATTTGTATTAGTTTTTGAATTAGTGCATGCGTCCGTCTGTTAAGTGTTGTTTTATATATATCTATGATGTTTTGCCTTTTTTTGGAGTAATGAGTAGTCACCAGTGAGTTATATTGCTAATATTTTAAAGTCTCCCTTTTTGTCTTCATATGATATTATGAAATTCTTGTGCTGGGAAATAATAAAGGTTGGCACAAATGTAAAATAGGAGGTATTTTATTTTTCAGAGAATGTGAAAACCGGTTTGGTACACCAACTAATGTAATTGACCTTAGTCACATTTGTTAACAGGCCCATTCTAGAGCAAGCACTACTCTAAAGTGTCTTTAGTTCATACCATGGGAGTTCAAACTACTCTACAACAGATACATACAGTTTTCTGTTTTCTGGTAATTTAAGGTTGCTTTTATGCAAAGTTATTCTATGGTTCTTTACTTGAGTACAACCTATGTATATCGCGTTACTGTTTTTGCTTTTGATCATTTAGACACTATATTATTTAATTCATAATAAATGTATTTTCGGGCTTTTGAAATATAGGATTTCCCTCGCCTGATTATGTCACTTACTCTACATCTCTTATTCTCGGATACTGAGACTCCATGTGTTGTGTTCCTCAAATTTAGATAAGTTTTAGGGGTGTTTAAAGATGTTTGATTGCCGTTTACTTTTAATGATTTTTGTTGCGTCCAAATATTTTTTAAAAATTTCTATCAATTTTTTAAATTTGATATACGTTCTTTTATGCTTTTTCTGGTATTTTAAGACATATTCTAAGGGTTGTTTATTCCTATGTTTCATGGCGGGTCGTATTTCTTCAAATGTTATTTTCTCTGCGAATTCGAATCCTTTATGCAGTAGACCAGGGGGATATCCCTTCCGGTAGAGAGTTACATGTAATTCTCCTGGGCAGGCTTATCAAAGGCTTTTTAGAGACTATGGTGTATATCATACGTGCTAGGGTGTAATGGGTGGATTTTAAGCAATTTTTAGTGTGATAGTTATTGAAATGGACGTATTAAAAATCTGTAATAATTTTGCCCCAATGATTTTTAATTATAATATATAAAATTGGTAGTTGTTTAAAATCATGTTCGATGCCAATTTTTATTTTAGGAATACGCTTTTAAAGTAAGTTATCTAATTTACTAATGTTGCCCCATGAGCCCTCAAAAACATGAAACAGTCATCCAGTTACATTTTCCATCATTTTGTAAATTTTGCTTTTTCTTATTGTTGCTGTATTTTTCTTAATGATTATATATAGATTTCTCTCAAATAATGCTGAAGTTAAGGAGGCGTACGTTGGTGTCATTTTAATTCCCCTACCTATTCCTTGAGTTAGGCTGTAAGTTTTGTTGTCGAATTGGAAATAGTTATTATTCGGGATTTTTGTTAAATCTTGGGTGTGATATTTCAGAGTATTTTCAATTTCAAAGAAGATGAACTGTTTCCCTATTTCCTGCGGTACTTCTTTTTAATTCATGTTTATTATTACACCCTAGCACGTATGATCTGCACCATAGTCTCTAAAAGGCCTCTGATAAGACCGCCCAGCAAAATTACATATAACCCTCAACCAGAAAGGGATCTGCTGATTCAAATCGTTTTTTCATTAAGTAAAGGATTCGAATTAGCACATAAAAGAGCAGAAAAAAATAAGACCCTCCATAAAACATTGCAAAGAACAACCCTTAGAATATTTCTTAAAATACCAGAAAAACAACACATAAAAGAAGGTATATTGACTTAAAAACACAGTTTGGTAAAGTTAAATAAGATCAATATAAAGTTTTTAAAAAGTGGATGTAATCACTGATGGAGCTCTTTATCTAATACAGGAATAGTTATAGTTAAATATCTATTAGTTCCTGAGTGTGTTGTCGGGGCCTTATAAGCCTGCTACAATATAAACGTGGTTTAAAAAGGAATACTTTGCAGGCAACATGACTTTTAAACGAGGAAGAATTCATTTGTGTATACTCAGTTAAATGATTTCAATATCGTTATCGAGCACAAAAAATTCTATTTGACACCACTGATTTGTTTGTGTAAAGATAAACGACATCAGGTTTCTTTTTTCTATTTAATGACATGAAATATTGATGGTTATTTAATGGAAAATCCTATTCACACAAACACACACACAAAGAGACACACACACACACACACATATATGTGTGTGTGTGTGTGTGTGCACGTGCGGGTGCATGTCTGTGTGTGTGGTGTGTGTGATCTGTAACGGTATAGTTTGTGGAGATTTTTATTTTTGAACGGGTTAGAGTTCATCTGTTTGCACCATTTTCATCATCATCATGTCGCACCGCCAGCGCGGATATCCCTGACCCTCTCTCGCCATTTCTCCCAATCATTCATCGCCTCCGGCAGGTCTTCAGGGTTACATCCTGTGTCCTCACATAGTTGCTGTATGTAAGTTCGTGCTGGTCGTCCTACTTTTGCACATCCATATGTGGGGGTCCACAGGAGTACATCGCTTATGAGCTCGTCCTTGCTTCTCCAGCAGTGTCCCGCGTGTCTGGTTCGTCTGACTTGTATAGTTTTCGTGATGGGGGGCAAGTGTCCGTATAGTTGGAGTCTCGTGGGGTGTTGTCGCCAGGACTTGTTTAATACTGCTCTCAACATTCTTGTGTAATTTCCGTCTAGTTTCCTCTCCAGCCGCTTCGTTAGCGTCCATGTGGTGCATCAATATAGCAGTATCGACACAACCGCTGCCTGGAAGAAACTGCGTTTCATTTTATCAGTTAGGTCCGACTTACCATTTTAAATGGTTTCAAGTATTGCTATTTGACATTTGTAATTCTATTCCACAAGTATTCTTATGTAATTTAGATTTAAGCCTTTGTTTACGCCCACTTAATAATATTTTCATTAATCAATCTAAATATTTATCACTCTACTGTATATTAATCATTTGTCCACTCTGTTAAATGGTGTCAACTATAGCTATTTTACAGGAAATACGATTCAATATCATTCACTTCTTTGCAAACAGTGAAATGGTTGAAAGCATTCTTTATTTCAGCGCAAATGATCTTCAGCCACTCACTTTTTGATAGAAGGGGTTTATCAAAGAAGCAATTTGGTTGAATTTAACAGAATTAGCAAATTGATCGGACCGAAACTCTCCGGCCGCCTGTTTACTCAATTCAGGGCGTAAGTGGAGTGTTGCAAACAATGTGACATCGGAAGCCTGCTCAGGCACAAGAATCCCGTTCTGAAGCATTACTGGTAGACAGCCACGGACAACAGCTGACCCTGTTGTTAGGGTCTTACTCCTCTGAAAGTGTGCAGTCAGTGATTACTACAGCAACAGTCTACTGGGCTGAAATCTATTAACAACGCATTTCTAAATCAGAAAAATACTAATTTACTCGGAAATGTATATATATATATATATATATACATGTATAAGAGGATCATTAAATAGGTTTCCAGACTTTTTTCGTATGGGCACTTTTATTGATAGTACATACATAAAACTCTAGTCCCCTTCGAAATAATCTCTGGCCTCTTCCGACGGAATCTCTTCCTGAACTCTCTTAAAACCTCAACATAGTAACGCTAAACCTAACCTTTTACAAATCAACTCTGGTGTATTGACTTCCTTACTCCTTCCACACCTCTCACAATCCCTCACAGACTCTCTGCCTTCCTTGAATCTCTTATGCTACTCAAAATCTGATGCACGATTCATGCAAGATGGTCCAAAAGCAGCCTGAAGCATTCCATACGTTTCTGTGGCATCTTTTCCATGTTGAAAACAGAAGTTTATTGCATATCGTTTATTGCATATCGTGTCAGATTGCAATTTTGAAATTCACCAGCTGTAACAATCAGGCTTTACTAGGATGTATTCTAATTCCTGCTTTAGCAGTTCATTTGAACCTGAAAGCATGAAAATTGGTCAGTGATCTTATCAGATGTGTAGCAATAACATAGTGAATTTTCAAGAGTTTACGCCAATTTTAAATGCCCATATGAAAAAAGTCTGAAAACTTATCTTATGCACCTCGTATATATATATATATATATATATAATAAAATGAATAGGTTTACGACTGAATTAGGTATTTTAGATTTCTAATTTTTATAACTTTGTTGTACTCAAGTTTCGGATCTATGGTCGTCTTCAGGAGTCTTATAATTGTTATGGAAACTTTTTTGTCTTTTATAATTGCATTTGTTTTGATATGGTAGTGATTCTTTTAAATTCTAGGATAGGAAACTGCGAGTGTCTTCTTGGGTTTAATTGTCAGTGAAAACATTTGGCTTCTGACGGTTAGTTTTTGTATAATATTTACAAGTGTGTGATGTGTGTAAGTGCGTGTGTTTGTGTGCGTGTGTGTGTGTGTGTGTGAGAGAGAGAGAGAGAGAGAGAGAGAGAGAGAGAGAGAAAGAGAGAATGTTTGTGGCCATGTATATCTATATTTTTTCAGTGTTGTATTTTCCTTTCTCTCTATTTCTCCTTAACTTGAATGTGACGTAGTTTGTGTATGTTTCTATATTTGTGTCTGTGATTTTGTGGATGAGGTTTCATTCTGTTTCTGCATGTGTGTGCATGTGTGTGTGTATTTGTGAGTGTGAGTTTAGGTTATATATATATATATATATATATATATATATATATATATTGTTGTTCGTTGTATTTTGTTCAGACTCTTATTTTTTCTTCTTTTTTCCAAAATAGGTACCCCTATATTTGTTGCATCGAGTTATCGATTAAAAAGATAGTTATCTGGGGATGCAGGTGTAATACATACAAAATGAAATACGCCCAATTATAAAAAATGAGTGAGTCGAAATTTGCTAATCAATGCAATAACAACGCAGTTAATTCTCTGAATCATTCGAGAAATAATGAGAATCTTTGCCATAAAAGTTCAGATGCTAATCATTCCTGCCTAGAATCAACTGAACTTTGCATATTCTGACTCACACATCTCAGAGTGTTCACGATGCTAATGGATCACACATGTACCCCTTAAACTTCCCTTTGTCTGGCCCTCTGACTTCTAATTTTCTATGGTACCAGATGTTTGTAATTGAAATATTTTTTTCAGTGAGATCATATCATATGCTGCCACTTGGAGCACATATTTAGGTGCAATAATGCGCATCCGTGTTGTACATATGAGCATAATCGTATCAAATAGGGATGTGTGTTCTCGTGATGTAATGGTTAAAGCGATGGACATCGGAATCGTAGTAAGATCGTTCGTACTCCAGTTGCGCTATTACGTTCATTTTCGGGCAAATACCCTTGGGAAAGGTATGAACCCCCTTATCCTCCCAGATATGGGTTAAATAGTACCAGTACTCTTCATCTAGGAGAATGGCTTTGGCATTAAATAACCTACAAAGGTTGATATGTCATTAAACAAAGAAACCAAACCAAACCAAACCGTATCAAATGCGTAATCAGAATATATGACCATGACCGTAAATGTACAGGTTTGAGGGTGTAAAAGTAGCTTACAATTATAAAAGTAAAGTTGGTGACCTTATTCGAGGTTGACTGGAAAGCCTCCTATTCAGTAGCTACTCCACCGAAGTGTAAGGGAGGACGTTACTCTTTTTCTTGGTTTGCTCAACTTTACCCTTGATCCTTATTTATAAAGCTAAGTTTTAAGCAAAGGGGTAACAAGTATCATTTTTTGATTCTTTGGTATGACTCGACCTGGGATTGAACCCCGGTCTTGCGGGTCATTGCGAACACTCTACTCATTAGACCAATGACCTGGGTCATATATAAATACCCTATCCGGTGGCAAAAGCTGCTCGGTAGCGCCAGGAGTGGCAGTACTGCCTTGAGCTACCGAAACTGTGTTATCACCCTGGTTGGCGGCTGATGAGGCTAGGGTATCGCACGTGCTTTCACACGTTGTATGATGAAAAAAAAATATATATATATACCAGCTTAGCCGGTGATGGAGTGCTGGGGATGAACTAAGCAGATTCAATTCAGTTGCAATACAACATCGATAAAGTTGATTCACAGGAAAGAAAAAAAAAAGGACGATAGCGAGAATATAATTTATTGCCTGTGGATAGAATGACAGATATTTCCGTTCGCAGATAAGATCAACAAATTCCGCAAAAAAACCCCGGAAGTATGTAAGTTCCGATAACCAGCCATAAGCAGAAAATATGGGGGAGGAGGCGCGTTCATATTTCCGCATGGGACTTGAAAGACAATATAAGGTCTATAATCTTTTCACCGATGGAGAGATCTGCTGGTCACCTAAGCAAACCTGTCAGCTCCCCCGTGTTTGTTCTCCGGCCATCCTACCACTTCACAAAAGGGTCTCCGCTAAAGAAGAAATATATGAGCGAACTCTCTATGACTTTATTCCTACTTCAAACAAACGTCGCCGTCAAATTATAAATTATATTCTTATATATCTATGAGTTTTTCGTTGTTTGGCCAGCAGTTCAATATACGATATATATATATATATATATATATATATATATATATATATATGTATATATGGGGACTTGTACTTTAAGGAGATCAAACCAACTTAGGGAGGTCGGCAGATTTGTGTTGATGATGAATTGAAAGAGAGATATTTATTAGTGGGCCTGAATGTTTTTTTTGTATTCGTTATAAACTCATGTGTTCGATGGTATTGTGCTCAGAGGTCAGTATATATATGTATTTTTTTAAGGTTTTGCCAGTACAGGTGTGTGCGTTTGTGTGTGTGTGAGAGAGAGAGAGAGAGAGAGAGAGAAATAGATAGAACGATAGAGTGAGAGAGAGAGACAAACAGACAGACAGAGAAGGGAGTAGTTACAGCATTGGACATCGGGAGTTCTATCTCAACCAGTAAAAAGCAATAGTTCGCCGTGAAAACCTCTTAGTCACCAACTCTGTACAGAATCTTTGTGCCGTCAAGTGAATCATCCAAAAGTGATTGCTGACCGAGACGAATGGAGAGATAGATAGATAGATAAAGAGAGAGAGAGAGATAATGTGGGTTAAAGAATCTTGGTTGTCAGCGCCGATTGTTGATTTAGATGATGACTTCAAAACTGGTCAAGAGGAGTATTACAATGCTCGGAATTGATTATTTCTTTATTAAATAAATTCACATACATATTTATATGATTTCATCTTGAAGCGTTCATTGCTTACTCTTACGGGTAAAACCCGACACCACAAACTAATTCGATAAGAAGAAAGGCGTCTTCGACGTCATTAGTAGTAATCGACGACCAAGAACACATTTCTATGTGTATTTGCATTTACGGAATCGAGTGAATCAGAAGAGATTGAATTATGTATTAAAAATAAGTCAATAAATTTAATTATAAATTTCGTTTCTGTCAAGGAAGCTTGCACAAATCTCAAACAACTGATATTTCTTTTTTATGTCAGTAGTAAAACCAGTAATATTATCTCAACACATATCTATTTTCCTAATAAGGCTTAACTTATTTCTAATCATTGATATTGATTCAGATTTCCAGTTTAAGTCTTTGATAAAATATTCTACAGAATACAGAAATTCATTTTGAAATATAAAATAGTATACCACACGTATACTGTGATATAATTTGTTCTGTGGGGTCTACTCATGTAGCGTATTGGGCTAATCAGGCGGATCCCATCCCTCTCCAGATTTTCAACTGGTCTGAACCCAGTTTTCGTTTACCTCGACCGGTGCTCAACTAATTATCGATAACTGAAGGGAGAATAGTTATATTTATTCCATTTCTGAAGTGTGCTAGCTCTCTGTGAAATGTAACCAACCCCGTCTAGAATTTGAACTCTTGTAGCAGAGTCTACTTCCTACAGAAGTTAGAGTTAAGCCACAAACTCTCCCAATATACATATGTATATATTTACCGATCCCTATGTATGGGCAGTATATAGCACAAGGTCTGTTTTTGTAAGCGGAGTTTAACAGGTTTGAATTCAGAGTTCTCCTTCTCCCAGACTGGTTGCCTCAGCAAGGGTGAAGAGCCAAACTGCCTTACTATTTACTCTTAGCTGAAGGGAGATAATTGGATTCATACATATCCAAGAGTATTAGTGCTATGTGAAATGCCATCAGCCTCGTCCAGGATTTGAACTTGCGTCGTCGTGTCTATATGCATACGACGATAGCATAACATCACTGGCATCTCCATATATATAATTCGTCATCATTAACGCATTTCCTCTGAACGGACTTCCTTGAATCTTTCTTGATATCTGTCCCAATCAATCATCGTTTGTAATAAGTCCTCCAAACGGCAATATCTGTCCATACAGAACTGACTACTCTAAGTTTGTACTGCTCCTAAAACTTTGGCATATCCATGTGTAAGTGCTCATAGGAGATTATCACTAATGAATCTGTCCCTACTTCTCAATTTGGGCCCAGCATCTTCGTCTTTCTTCAATGGTTTATTGAACTGGAGAGAAGTTGCCGTCGATATATGAATCGGTCTGACAGAAATATGTGAGTATATAAAATGCTGCATTGTGAGATGTAGCATTTCCTGGCCGCCGGGCTTAGGCACACTTCGGTCGGCCGTGTTCATAGGTACACGGATTGGGTCAGGTGTGTCTTGGTTCCGGTGGCTGTCGGTTAGAGCTATCTGACAGGGATTACAGGAGGCCAACATTCATGTCACGCTCTCTAAGACCGGCGTTTCTCGAACCTCGGGTGGGGCCGCCCCCCATGCTCTAACCTTACTTGGAGGGATTTAGCGCTTGGCGCCTAAGGCACATTTTATTAGTGGAATGC
>OY757912.1:91140250-91170250 GCA_963585895.1 Sepioteuthis lessoniana
GTGCGTAGCATACCGAAACACGACGTACTAGTCATTGGCGGGGATATGAATGCCCAAATCGGGAAAAACGGAAACAACAGATACAGCCTCCACAACACATCAAATAGGAATGGACAACATCTAATAGAATTTATGATGGAAAATAGATTAACATGCCTCAATACAAACTATCAAAAAAGGGAGGGAAAATTATGGCCCTACACATTTGCGAACAATAGTAAAGCACAGATAGACTACGTCTTTATAAACAAGAAATGGAAAAATAGCACGATGAATTGCGAGGCTTACTTCTCTTTCGAGAGTGTGTCCTCCGATCACCGAATAGTAACAGCAAAGATACGACTATGCCTACGAAAAAAACACCACATGAATAGCGACCACCAAACACTATGACTGGGTCCTCCTTAACAACAGAGATATTAGAGATAGATATGTATTAGAATTTAGAAACAGATTCATGACATAACAAGAGAAAATAGAAATAGGAACCCCAAATGACGAATAGGAGAGTTTCGTCAACGCGCACCTAGAGGCGGCAGCGAAGTGTATTCCAACAAAACCTAGAATTAAATTTAGAGTCTCATGGGAAACGTGCACCTGCGAAAATTGCCTCCAAAAGCTATAGGAAGAACCCAACTAACACAAATGCCATAAAGCTAAAAACGGCACAATATAATTTACAGGCATATATCTAAAAGAATAGACAGAATGCATACAAAATCAGATTGATACGATTAGAGAATCTGTTGAAGATAGGCAATCTAGGTAAGCCTGGCAAACAATAAATGAAGTGAGTAAAAGGAAGAGCTCAACCAGAGCAAAATGGAAAGCTGCAAACCAACAAGAAAGAATAAAACTGTGGAAACAACATTTCGAAAATCTACTAGGAAAACCACCGAAAGTTACGCGTGAACCAATCACCAGAATTATTAGCAAACAATTGGACCGTTCACTCAAGAAGAACTAGACTTTGTTCGAAAAAAAATTAAAAATAGGAAAGCTGCAGGGCTGGAGGAGATTCCCCCGGAAGTGTAGAAGACCAGACAATTCGACGACATACTGCTCCGACACTTCAACGCAGTCTATAATCAAAATCCGATAGACAGATGGATGAAGGGATGCATCCTCCCCTTCCCTAAAAAGGGTGACCTTGGATTAGCCAAGAACTACCGAGGTATAATACTTACATTCATAGCAGCCAAAATTTACATTGCCCACCTACGAAACCGCATAGAACCCAAAATCGACAATATCTTTTGGACAAAACCAAAATGGCTTCAGAAGAAATAGATCCACGACCTCACAAATACTGACCATCCGTTAAATCCTTGAAGGCGTACGGGCAAAAAACCTACAGGTGACATTACTATTTGTCGATTATACCAAGGCCTTCGATTCCATTCACAAAGGGAAGATAGAATGAATCTTATTAACATACGGCCTACCAAAAGAAACTGTAGCAGCAAAAACGATTCTCTATAGAAACACCAAAGTGAAAGTACCTTCACCGTATAGAGACACAGAATACTTCGACAATGTAGCAGGAGTACTACAAGGGGACACGCTAGCCCCATACCTCTTTATCATCTGCCTAGACTACGTGCTTAGAACTTCGATTGATAAAATCAGAGAAAACAGCTTCGAGCTGACAAAGAAAAGAAGCAAAAGGTACCCCGCAAAAACAATTACCGACGCCGACTACGCCGATGACCTAACGATACTGGCAAATACACCCAACCAAGGCGAAACACTACTGCATAGTTTGGAACGAGCCGCCGCAGGCATTGGCCTCCATATCAATGCATATAAAACTGAATATATGTGCTTTAATCAAGCAGGCGACATTTCTACACTAGAGGGAACCTCTCTAAAACTGGTAGACACATTCATCTACAGAGGAAGCAGTGTCTCATCTACCGAAAAAGACATCGACACGCGGCTAACGAAGGTATGGACAGGTATCGATAGGCTATCGATCATATGGAAATCAGACCTGACCGATAAAATGAAACGCAGTTTCTTCCAGGCTGCGGTCGTGTCGATACTGCTGTATGGATGCACCACTTGGACGCTAACAAAACGGCTGGAGAAGAAGTTAGACTTCAATTACACAAGAATGTTGCTAGCAACATTGAACAAGTCCTGGCGGCAACACCTCACAAGGCAACAACTATACGGCCACCTGCCTCCCAGCACGAAACTATCCAAGTTAGACGAAATAGGCACGCAGGACACTGCTGGAGAAGCAGAGACGAGCTCATAAGTGATGTACTCCGATGGACCCCCACATATGGCCGAGCATAAGCAGGAAGACCAGCTCGAACATAGACACATCAGCTATTTGAGGATACGGGATGTAGCCCTGAAGACCTACCAGAAGCGATGACCGATAGGGAGAAGTGTCGAGTGAGGGTCCGGGATATCCGTGCAAGCGGCACGACATGATTTTGATGATGATGATGATGATGATGATATATTGAATATTTCTTTTGCGTAGTGGTTAACATGCCGTACTGTGACATCTTCGCATGGAAGCTAAAACTCATGTCGGCTTATTAGATTTACTAATACCCTCGGGAAAGGTAGGAAACGACCTATCCTGGTGTTGAATATTATCAATTCTTTCAACATCGTTTGGAGTAGGAGAACTGTGAATTCAAACTTCCAACGAGATGTAAATAATAATACAGTCTGTGTTCTTCAGCCTTGTATAAGTAAGTTGACTTGAAGATGAAAGCTAAATTTAAACCTTTTAAAATCCACTTAGAAATTGGCCTCGTCACATCCTGGTCCGTTTTGGTAAATACATGTATGCATTAATATCTAATGGCATTAGATAACCTAGGATATTTGATATGCTCATAAAGAAAAGAAACTAAACCAATTCAAACCAAACTATATATATATATATATATATATATATATATATAGATATGTGTGTGTGTGTGTGTGTGTGTGTGTGTGTGTGTGTGTGTGTGTGTGTGTTTCTTTATTTTTTAGATAGATAGATAGATAGATAGATAGATAGATAGATAGATTATAGTTATAGTTATAGTTATAGTTATAGTTATATACATGATTGCACGCGTAAAAATTTATATAACTTGTTCATAAAATAATCTAAAATTCCAATCGGAATTTTTTTTTTTTTTTTTTGTTACTTTTGCACATATTATTAATTTTTAAAAAATTTTTCTTTTATATATTTAATATTTTGATTTTGGATTTGGGCTGACATTCAATTTAATGAACTGGTAAATACATCCCCGAAACAATAGTAAAAAAAAAACTTCTTTAACAAGACAAAGCCGTCATATGTCTTCTCCGAGATCATTTTTAAGGTTTTATTTTTCTTATGATTATTAGTTTTCAGTGTGGCTTTATTTAATAAACCACATGCATAGCTTGCACACACACGCACATACATGTTTGAATACACACACACACACACACACATATATATATATATATATATATATATATATATGTATATTCCCCCCGAATCACACAAAATCGTAGCTACATACATACATACGTACGTACACTTATTTTGATTCAATACCAAAAATTTCGAGGGCTTAGAAGATTATGCATGCAGACATAAATACACCCAAAGACACAAGCGTAATCATATATATATATATATATATATATATATAATATATATATATATATATGGGGGGGGTCCGATTGTGTTTACATGACTAATAAAATAATACCTGAATGCTGATTACTGTAATGGCAAATTAAATAAAACTACCAATATATATATATATATATATATATATATATATATATATATATATATATATATATATATATATTTAGAACGCAATTTTTCATATTGAGTTATTCAACAATAATTTAAGTGTATAAATGAGGATTTACATAACGTTAAAATGCGAATATTTTTTCCTGAAATTTTTAATGATGCTTTTTATTAGGCTGAAGATCTATATATATATATATATATATATATATATATACATATATGTGTGTGTGTGTGTGTGTGTGTGTGTGTGTGTGTGTTTGAATAGTTCATTTGGTAAAACCTTTATATGATGATGTCATATCTGGTATTAGTTACTTTTTTACGATTAAACAATTAATGCATACATGTATTTACCAAAACGGACCAGGATGTGACAGGGCCAATTTCTAAGTAGATTTTAAAAGGTTTGAATTTAGTAATAATTGTGACTACTTCAGCATATACAAACAAATGATTAATATTGAATAGAATTATCAGTGATAGTTGAATGGTTAAAATTTTTGATATCTACGTAGAAACCATTACCATAGTAGTGTGCAAATAATTTAAATCTAACTGGTTTTAGAATGAAATTAACCAGAAAATATTGACTTACAACTCATATGTATATCCATGAAAATGAGGGCAAACAAATGACTGGTGTTAAATTGTTACTGATGCATAACAATACTTGAAACCATTTTCCCTTTGTCCAAATTATTAATAGTAAATATAATGATTCTTATTTGATTGAAATACTAGAGACCATTTAATTGTATGAAAACATTTACCTTAGGCTTGTTTAAAAATTTTATCAACAAATTGTGTTTACAAATCATATATGTTTAATATATTTATTTATGAACAGGTTATAGCACTAAACAAACAAAAATTGTTGGTATGCCATTAAAACTAAACCAAACCAATAAGTAACTGATACACTAGGACTCCCTTTGAAAATCAAATACACTGATATAGTTTGAAATTAAGATTATTTCTAACATTATGTTCACCCATTGGAGTAGTTCTAAAGAAGATATGAAAATAAAGCGAACTAAGTAAGTGTAAGGAAAAACAAAGACAAACGTAAACTCACATTGAGCTTTAGTCCACAATAGAAATGACTTAACGGTGATTTGCCGTTTATATAAACCCGCCCCTGTTGGTGAATCTATATACCCGAGAGGGAGATCCAAGAATAAGGGAGATAATTTTATTTTACTTATTACAGTAATTTTTTTTAAAATTCCATTAAGTCTGTTATCAGAGATGTTAAGAGTTTTTTTTTTTTTTTTGAGAGAGATTATTTTAAAGTTTTTCGCTTTTTAAATGAACGATTATTAAGGATAATGTCCTTCATGTTTCTTGCAGTATAATTTAGAGTTATCTCCTCTTTTTTTGTCTCGTGTTGCATTTCGTAACGTCAGTATAATGTTATTATCATGAATCTTTAGGATCTTCCAACTCTCAATCAATTCTCCTCTGGCTTTTGTATATACTAATATTATTATGTCCAGGTGTTGTCAACTTTCTTTGAAGTTAATGTGTTATGAATCTTATGAGAATTCACATAGGTCACAGGAGCATTACATAATGTAAGAGACTGAGGAAATTCTTCCAGATTGACGATATCTTATTAAGTAAAGTGTTTGATGACCGAAGTATAACTAATGGCTGTCGAATCAACTCCCATCGTATGAAGTTCCTTTCTGTTTTCATATTCCCCCCGGAATATTTAAACTATTCTATACGTATTTTTCTATGCTTACTTGTCTTATTAATTTTTTTTAATGCATTTTATTCCTTCTCTCGTTTTATTGGTTTATTTTTGACTATTTATTATTGTTAGATTTTTATCTGAAAAACACTAATTATTTTATATTACGCTTTTTATTTTAGTAATCATCGTTATTTCCATTTTGTCTTATTTTACTGGTTCCTTAAACTACTGAACTATTTCTTCCTATTTTAATCTTGCTTTCTTTATCCTATTATCTTGCACTTTTTCTTTCTTCCTTTCTTTCTTTCTTTCTTTCTTTCTTTCTTTCTTTCTTTCTCCTCTTAATCTTTGGTTTTCTATGTTTTTTTTTCTTTATATTAAAGAATGCGTTATTTTTTTCAAATTTGAAAAAAATTAAATAAAAATAAGACTCACTTTCTTTCTTTCTTTCTTTCTTTCTCCTCTTAATCTTTGGTTTTCTGTGATTTTTTCCTTTATATTAAAGAATACGTTATTTTTTTCAAATTTGAAAAAAATGAAAGAAAAATAAGACTCACTTTTTTTTTCTTTCATTCTTTCATTTTTTTCTTTCTTCATGTTCTTTTTCAAATTTCATTTTTTCCATCTTTCTTTCTCTGCTTTCGTTTTCATCCTTCACCTTCTCCTCTGAGTTTCAGTCTCGCTCTTTCTATCTTTTTTTCATCTCATTTGTTTGTTTCTTAATTGTTTTTTTTTTTAATTTCTTTTCTTTTCATGTAAAACTTTTTCTGAATTTCTTCTTAAACCATATTTTAAAAGATACCACCTTCTTTTGG
This sequence comes from Sepioteuthis lessoniana, assembly GCA_963585895.1. Taxonomy (NCBI): domain Eukaryota; kingdom Metazoa; phylum Mollusca; class Cephalopoda; order Myopsida; family Loliginidae; genus Sepioteuthis; species Sepioteuthis lessoniana. The sequence goes on from OY757912.1 coordinate 91,146,537, forward strand.
GTTTGCTTGTTTCATTCTTTCTTTCTTTATTTATTTCTTTATTTATTCATTTTTTTCTTTCTTTCTTTCTTTCTTTCTTTCTGTTTATTTATTTTCTTTATTTTCCTAATCTTCCTCCTTTCTTTTATTCATCTCATGTGTTTGTTTCTTAATTGTTTTGTTTGTTTTTTTTCATTTCTTTTCTTTTCATGTAAATCTTTTTCTGAATTTCTTCTTAAACCATATTTTAAAAAGTACCACCTTCTTTTGGGTTTGCTTGTTTCTTTCTTTCTTTCTTTCTTTCTTTATTTATTTATTTATTCATTTTCTTTCTATCTTTCTTTCTTTCTTTCTTTCTGTTTATTTATTTTCTTTATTTTTCTAATCTTCCTCGTTTCCAACTTTGACTGTTAAGATTATTTTTTCTTTTAAGATTATGCCTTCTTTTTCTTTCTTTCTTTTTTAGTCTTACACCATTATTTTTATTTGTTTCAACACAACATTTTTCTTTCATTTGCTATTCTCAGTCCATTTTTTTAACGAAAGTATTCATGCATTCCGCTTTTTCAAAACGCCAGCTTTATTTCTTATTTAAACCAAACATTTATCTGTTCTTGAATATTTAATCGTTTAGATTCTCTTTTCCTTTCTTCCCATTTTTATACTTGTACTCTTCCTTTTTTTTTTCTTTTATTTGTTTTAAATGACTTTCTTCAAATCGTTATTTTTATTTTGTAATATATGTACTTGGATTATGTTATTTGAGATAATAAATGAGAAGTACAAATATTAACTTTAAAAGAGGAATTTTATTCTTCGTATACAACGCCACGTGTTGGCTAGAAAATGTCCGGCGGTCAACACGTGTGTTTAGTGTTTGGAATCTCTTCAGCAACTGCCTCCTCTTCTGTCTTGGGTCGTCTTCGGCAACTGCTACTATCTCCGCTGATTGGCTAGAGGGAGAGCGAGAGCGAGGGAAGAGAGAAGAGTGAGAGGTGATGGATTCTGGGATAGCATTCCTTGGCCGAGGTGGAAGTAAGGACCAAGATTTATGTTAAGGTAGTATTGACAGCCCATTTACTGACCTTAGTAAGGGAGGTGAAACTACAATTTCAACATTTAAAGGAATAAAAAGCGATTGGACGAAAGAAAAAACAGAATAAACAATAAAAAATTTGACAGAAAAGACATAAATAAATGAAAAAAAGTATAGTTTGTTTGTTATCATATAAACCTTCGGGGGTTATTTAATGACAAAGCCATTCTTCCATAAAAACAGTAGTGATGCTATTTAACCAATAGGTTGGAGGACAAGGGCGTTCATGCCTTTCCCTTGGGGATTGGTCTGAAAATTAGCGTTATAGTTTGTCAAGAGTTCGAACACGCTTATTGCAATTCCGCAATCCGACACTTTAACCAAACGCCACAAAGACAGACGAATAAAGGAATAAAGTAATCTTAGAGTTGATAAATCATCATCATCATCATCATCATGTCGGGCCGCTAGCACAGATATTCCTGACCCTCTTTCGCCACTTCTCCCAATCATTCATCGCTTCTGGCAGGTCTTCAGGACTATATCCCGTATCCTCACATAGCTACTGTATGTATGTTTGAGCTGGTCGTCCTGCTTTTGCTTGGCCATATGCGGGGGTCCATAGAAGTACATCACTGATGAGCTCGTCTCTGCTTCTCCAGCAGTGTCCTGTGTGTCTGGTTCGTCTAGCTTGTATAGTTTCCGTGATAGGAGGCAGGTGGCCGTATAGTTGGTGCCTTGTGGGGTGTTGCCGCCAGGACTTGTTCAATATTGCTCTCAACATTCTTTTGTAATTGCCATCTAGCTTCTTCTTCAGCTGTTTATTTTGTTTAATTTGTTGTTTTTTTTTTTTGCCTTTATTTTTTATTCTCTTATTTTTGCTATATCTTTTATTTCTTATTTCTTTAACCTTTTCTTTTCCTACTTTCTAAGCGTCGAGTAGAACAGCTCAAAAATCAGACAAAGATTAATAATGGTTCTTTTTTTGTGTGGTTTGGTGTATTTACGTCATGTTAATTTATGTTCTGAAATCAGTACCTTTACTAAGCAATTACATAGTTCGAGTTAACCACTGAAAATTGTCTGTGAGCACTCGTAGGTTCACGTATCTATTCTTAATTCAGATGATTTCTATACAGTTACTTGTTACAATATTCGTATCTTATCCTCCTTATTTTCAAAGAAATCTATTTAAACTAACGATGGGACTTTAACATTTACCTCCAGTATGACAACATCGAACATGGAAGTTATGGAAGCAAAGTGTTACCTCCCAAGAGCTCCAGAACGAAAGAGCCACTACCGGTTGTAGTTTTGTATAATACACTGGACACCTATTTTCGAAAATTGTCTAACCACTGTGCAAGGGGCGTAATTTGCGTATTCTAAACAACTCAAATCCGGACCGAGAGAAGAAATACAGATGATATAATGATAATGTTACATCAATATTCCTTCTGAAGAGTGCCTGTTTGATTTAGATTCAATACCCAGAATCTTGTCTCCTTATCCGTATCTTAGAGTACTGGTATTTGCTTGTCATCAATATGCAACTTCTTCAGCCACGCCGTAGTCTCTATTATATTGATTTGTTTTTATCTATTTATTTTCCTGTATATTCCTTTCACTTCAACTGTAGAAGTGCCTTTAACCTAGTTTTATTCAATTTTACACTTTTCTTTAAAATCTATTTTCGATTTTCTTCTTTCTGTCATTTCTTTTTTGGCTTCAGTTATTCTTTTTTACCAAAATTGTTCAACTGTATTTTACTTTCTCTGGCACAATAGTTCTTCGTTTTCTTTTTTTCTTTTTTGTACACATCAATCTCTCATCTTAGTATTTCCAGCAAATGCTTCTCCCTCCTTTCCTATTATAGCCTTCATCTTATTCTCTGTTCGCGTCATGCAGGAACACGGCTCCATGACAAGAAAATCAATGGCCATTTGTATCAATTTCAAATACTAATCCGACATTTCCATTATTGACTTAGAAACGCAAAGACACGGCCCGAATTCCTTGGCTCGTCTTTGCTCGATTGTCAACATTCTAAAAAGTAGGCCATGTCTTTCTGCATTCTCTTGAATGATGGGTTGTGAAATATCCGTTGAGAAATTCTAAAGATAACCTACTCCAAAATGCATCTAAAGCCAAATATTTTCATTTAATCTTTAAAGATCTCTATATTTGATTTTTGATTTTTGAAAAATATTATAGAACCGATTTTTGAGCATAAGGACCCAGGTCCACAAAAATATGCTGTGGAAAAAAGATAATAGAGTCTAATATGATATTCTTGATTAAATGATCGACTTATTTTTTCGGTAAATCAACTTATATTTGGTGATTTTATAACTAAGGATTCAGTAATTGCGTTCACGGTATGGTTTTGTTTGGCTTCGTTGTTTAATGGTATATTAGCCTTCGTGTGTTATCTAATGCCAAATCCTTCCTTGTAGAAGACTAGTAGTAGTACTATTCAAACAAGATCTGAAGAATAAGAGGATCCATACCTTCCCAAGATTATTAAATTATGCCCAATAGAGAGACTGGAGTTCGAAGTTGCTCATTACGATGTCAGAGTCTAGCACATTAGTCACTAGGGCACAATCGCCCTTACATTGACTGTATGTTTAATTCTAAATTTTTGTCTGATTATTTCTCATGAATTTTTTTTTTTTCGAAGTCCTATCGAATAAGAATTATTTTTAAGTAGATATATTTGACCAATAGGCCCTATTCAGTAGTATCCCTCCTAGTTATTGTAGATCTGGGAGTAATGTTAATAAAAGGGTATTCCACACGTCCCATATCTACAGTACTGTAACCTAACCATTAGATGCAGTTTACTTTCATACTCAGAACACTCTTTTGGTGAGGATTTTAACTCTCTGCAGGAGTTACAATCAGTGTATTTTAAGCCTCGCCCACAGGTCATAATATGATATGGATATGTTTGATTATTTCCTTCACGTATAACACTAAACATAAATAGACTGCTGAGAAGATACGTACAACCTATTTACCCAACCCCTCCGCTCGGGCAGGATATGACACAAGGTCAATTTTTAAGCGGAGTTTAACAGGTTTGAATTCAGAGTTTTCCTTCTCCTAGACTAGTTGCCTACCCAAGGCTGAAGAACCTAGTCTGTCCTACTATTTACCCATAGCTGGATGAAGAATAATTGGATTGATACCTTTCCCAAGGGTATTAGTGCTATGTGAAATGCAATCAGTCAAGTCCAGGATTTGAACTCGTGTCACCGTGTTCATTTCCTACGACGATAACAATTACACCACGGGCACCTCCATTGAGAAGATACGTAGAAGCTGAATGTGTATATACTTAGAAAAAATCACAACAGAAATTATTTTTTCTGATTTGGTTTTATGGCATATCAACCACTGTAGGTTATTTAATGTTAAATCCCGTTCATACATATATGTTAAAATGATTTATAAACACATTTTGTTGATAACATTTTAAAATGAATCTGAGCTAATGATTTCAAATTTTTCTATCCAACTAATAATTAATATTTACTATAAATCATTTTTGCACACAGTTAAATAGTTCCAACTATTACTATGTTAATAACAATTCTATCAAACATCAGTCATTTGTACAAACACAATAAAATGATTACACCGCTCTATGTCTAACTATTTAATAAACATAAGTCATTTGTTTGGACACAGTTAAAATGTAACACAGTCCTATTTGAGCCATAGACAGGACGTTACCAGTGTTGTATATTGACCTCCTACTCCGCCAAACATGCCATTCCAAAGACAGTGGAAGTGCATATTCCATTGGCGTGGGCGAGCTTGGCTAACAATATCGGACAGGGCTAAAATCCCATGGTACAGTCACAGACTGATGCACCAGAAGAGAGTGACCTGTGAACTGCATAACAGTTATTTCCGCTTGATGACGATCAAACATGCCATTCCAAAGACGGCGGAAGTGACGTGTTCCGATGGCCAGTTATGGGGAGATCAGAGAGTTTGGAGACAAGAGTTGGTAGAGAAAGCCAGCACCCAGCAGAAAGCTGCCCTTCCTGGCCTCCGGTTGAGCGGCCCTGGAGAACGGGAAAGAAACGGGGTTATGGCCAATAGAGTGTGGGTCAATATGTTGCAGTTCCATTCCTTTCTCCGACTTCCTCTCACACACAACCCTTTCAAATGAAGTGAGAGGTTTATTTTTCTAAAATAATTGTATCGCTCGTCATTATTGTGTCATTATGATTCTGCATGCATCTGCATATGAGTATACAACACCAGGGGCTACCACTCCGGGTCTGAATTGGTTTAGGAGCATTATTGATAGCTTACGTAGATAGTAAACGTATTTGTCTCGAATAGCATGCATACCAGATATGAAGTGGGGAGATCCTGTGGAATAGTGACAATGATGCTGGTCTGTCACATCATTGTTAGCGAGTTCGAACTGTTGTACGGAAACCAAACAGTTAGGCAGTAGTGCCCTTAGTTCCAAGAAGCTCAGAATATCAATGAAAAACTGCAAGTGTTTTTTCCGGTATTCCCATCATGCGATGCAAAGCATACAAAACCTGGTAGTAGTGTAAGGTACCGTTCCTGTGGCTTGCATTAATTGTAATTATATATATATATATATATATATATATATATATATATTAACGAGGTCATTAAGCCAAAACATACTTACAATTAATATATATTAATTTATATATATATATATATATATATATATATATATATATATCGGCCTAGAGGGTAGACTGTTCGCCAGTGGCCTGGGAGACCGCAGTTTAATCCCAGGTTAAGCCATAAAAACATGCCTGACTTCAGCTACATTGTTTAATTAAGTCGTTTTTGGTGTAACTCCAGCTGCTTTCATTTCGCTCGTAGTTGTGTACATTTATTATAAGAATGAAAAAAAAACATTTAGAGAAACGTTGGTAGTATGTCGTTGTCATTACTTACTTGATAATCTTTAATTGCTTTCATCTTGGTTTAACCTTACGTAATCGCCAGGAGAATGTTTTCAAAAAGTTTTTAAAGAATCGATATACCAGAAAAGATATGAAGATTGTTTTTAAAGCTTCAACCGTTATCAACGTTTAAGTAACTTCGCGTTGTGTCGCATTGCGGGGTTTTGTCGTAAGCTGCCAAAGGCAAAGTCGAAATTTATTTTAAAGAGCACAAAGTGTTCACAGAAAAAGTAAAAAAACAGATTCGTGGTTCAAGATGAGTATTGCAAAATCTCTGTAATTAGGTCAGATATTTTGTGTTTTGATTAACCTTGTTTCTTGTATAGTTTTATTTGGTTCTTTGTAAGATGGCATATCAATCCTTGTGACTTATTCAATGCGAAAACCATTTTTCAGGAAAAACCGTCGTAGAACTATTTAATCTATGAATGAGGGGATAAGGGGGTCCATACCTTTCCCAATGGTATTTGTCTGAAAATTAACAGAATGGCACAACCGGAGTTCGAACACCCTTACCACAATGGCACAGTCTAGCAATTTGGCTGGCACACTCTGATTTATATACGGTTTATATGCACAACGAAAATATCCCTACAGTTAAAGGAAAATTCAAAGGAATGAAAAAAAAACGTATATACATTGATTGTATAATTCCTGTCATCCGAAGCTTCACCGACAGTTAAATGATCATTAAAATAGCTATTAAACTACAATAGGATATCTTAACAATACTTTCGTATATTCTCAAGTTATTTAGAACAAGGTGAGCCGATAAAAGAGTTTGTTTCTATTCTGTTGCTAATTATTACTGCATCAGCTCAATATCCTTTGTATATTGTAAAGATACGAACCTTCATTTTATCAAAATGAAAGAGTCAATTCATAAGTGTATAAGGACTAGTACACGAATTTCAATGTGAATAAAATAAAATAGTAAAATACTTTTTTTACCGAATACCAGATATACAAATAGGGTTAAAGTTCGTATTTACTTCATTTCATTGTATTCAGTTCAAGTTAAATATAGTATAGGTAACGTTACGTCGCTACTTGAGATTCTATGTTTACCTCCCAATAATGCGAATTAGTTTGCTTCAACACGGATTTGAAATGTTCTTCTGTGACTTTTGAGCGCAAAACAGACTGATTTATTTTCATTGTTGAAAAACACATTCTCAAAGATCAGTCACTTTGGTAAGTCTCGCGTCTGAACAGACTATCTATAAGAGGTCTATGGACTGTTTGATATTGATAGAAAGCTTACTTCAATGAGAAAACGTCGGTCAGAATAGATCAAATCGAATGTCAATCACAGAGTTAATTATTGGTCTTTCAACGGTTACTTGAAGCCAGATATTATATTCTCTTGAGCATTAGGGTTATGTTTTCTTTACTTGAAATCATATCATTAGTTTTTAACGAATTTTCAAACCCTATTTTGTGTAGTATAAAGATAGTTTAAAATCTGTATTCGTAGATAATTCTCAATATAAATCTCCATAATGTATACGAGATATATATTGAATATTGAATAATTAATGGTTATATTTCTAAATATTTCTGAAACAAGGCTTTCTTATGTTCATATTTATTATCTATAAATAGACACTGCTACTCTTCAGTCGGTGAAATTTTGTGAGTATAGCAACTAAAATCAGTATAGCAGTCCGCGTTGTGCAGAGTAGTATAATAACCAGCGGTTTTGTTAAATTAGAATAAAAATAATTAATACTAGAATATAACCGAATTATTTTTTTTTAAAAGTACATTAGGAAAGAGACTTGGTGACCCGTGTTCATATGCTGAATATAACTGTTAGCGTTTCAATTCACGCTAATGCCCTTCGGGAACCAGACTCAATCTTTTCTTCGACTCCTAGATGTTGACACTTAGTTGAGCCGATTTATATTGAACTGATTTGAGAAACCCTTTAAGTGAAGGAAAACTCTGAGGAAATAGCTGTATTCTGCTTAAGAACTGAAATTGTGTTTCATACTGTCCATGTCTGAGGACTTGAAGATATACGGAAATCATTATTACATAATTATTAAATATTCTTGGTTTCTGCTTTTTTCTCAAATAAAAGAATAGAGTCATTACTTCATTATTAATTAATGAATCAATTAGTTATGTTTGACTCTTTTAATACTAAAATAGGTTTCTTTCAGATTACCGTAGAATCGACAGGCTAAAAGTAAGAAGGCCCAAAGCAAACCAAACTATTTCTACCCTAGATATTGGACAACACATGGTTAGTTATCCTGTCTTTTTACTATATTATCATTTTCAAATGTATAAAATATTCTATTATGTGTAAAATAATTACTGTTTATTATCTGTGTTTTAAATGTAAAAAAAAAACAAACTATTTCTGTAAATCCAAGTTGCAGTTGAACCCTAAAAAAAGGTAAAAGATGGTTATACTTTTGCAATTATTACAGTATTTGAAAACCTAAGTTAGCGTAAAATTGAATGCTACCAAGGATGCAATGAACCATACATAAGGATTCCCTGATGAATTAAAAAACAGAATAAAAAAATTGTAGACTTTAACACAATTAAAACTTTACACATGCAAGGGGGAGGGGAGCCTTTTTTTTAAAGATATACCTTGGAAGTCATAAGAAACAACATGGTGGACGTAAAAGCAGACTAACACAATGATGTGTCAAAGGCACGCCTAACCAGGTGCTGGGTGGACGAATCCTTCTGAACAACAAACAGTTCGATCAGGGGCTTCTGCTGATCATCTATTCGGATGGCTTCTATAGATGACAATAAAAACACAGCCATCAAAAGATTGCCATGACATATACTCAAACCACTTGTCCAAACTTCATAGCTCTTCACTCGGGTAAAAAAGGGGCGCATCCTGCTGAGGTTGGCGCCCTGGCTCAAGTGTTCGAAAAATCAGCTACAGAGCTCAAACTAAAACAAAAATGACTATTATACAATAGCACATCATAAATAGCGACATTCAACGTTACAACTTTAAATGGAATAAGCTGACAGCTTCTGCAATAGATCATAACACAGACATAATATGCACCTAAGAACAAAGATACCTTCATAGCGAAGATATAAAATTCCACGATACCAGCAATGGATGGATATTTGTCTCTGAATATTCATGAAAAAATCTGTCAACGCCACGATAGGAGGTGTAGGTATGTTTATAAGTCCGCGGTCCCTAAAATCACTAAATTGCATTGAGGAAATAAAACCATAGATGATGGCAGCTACGTTTAATGACAACCCTAACACAACAATCATTTATGCTACATCCCTTCCAATGTAGTGAAGAAACGGACCTTATCACCTTCTATAAGGAACTATCCTCCCTTATTCGTAGCATCCCAAAAGACACCATAAAACAATCAAAGAAGAAAGAAAAATTAAGAAAGAATGAATATCTCTGGAGCACGAGGAAACTACTCGAAAGCAAATTATATATAACAGAAACCTCATCAAAGGGATAAACTCTTGGGCCTTTCCGCTGGTCAGATACTCAAGACAATTCTTTAAGTGGACGAAGGGAGGATTCAACAAATGAGAACAAGGAAACTAATGAGGATGCACACGGCCTTACATGCCATTGATGATATAGACAGGTTATACGTGTCAACAAAAGAATCAGGAAGTGGACTCGCCAGCATTGCAGAGAGTATCCATACGTCGATAAGATGAGCCAAAAACTACATGAAAAAGAACAACTAAAAGCTAATTACAGCGACCAGAATATACACACAACAAAAGGATTAATAAAACAATAATAACTAGAAAACAAAAACGGGAGAAAAATATTTCGAGCTAGAAGGATGGTTAAGAAAAAGAAACTTAAAGAAAGAACTTGAATCTCTTTTAACATCTGCACAAAACAATGCCAAAAGGACAAACTATATTAGATGGAAAATAAATAAGACACAACAAAATAGTAAGTGTAGATTACTTGATGATGGATGTCGTCCTAAAGAAAACAACACTACCGCTATATTTTAAAACTTTTATAGAAAAAATCAATTCAGGTAACTTGATTATGTCGTAGAGCCGACAGCTATTTAATGTAGCCGCCATCAGCCTCAATCACCGCCTCGATACGGATCCGGAACTGAGAGCATACCTTTTCCACAAGCGCCGGCGGGAGCTCGGCGAATACTCAGTGGATGGCGGCGATCAGGCTTGCTTTGATATTGTGGGACGTCATGTTGGTGATGTTCTCGACGTATGACCAAACGAAGTAGTCCAGCGGGTTCAGGTCAGGGGAGGAGGGAGGTCAGTGAGAGAAGGGCACAAAGTCGTAGCACTCCTTCTGAAGCCAAGCCTGGGTCTCTTTGGACTTGTGGGCCAGCGCCGAGTCCTGCTGCCACACCCAGGGTCTGCCACCGGCCACCTGATTGCACCAGAGGAACACCACACTCTTCAGCACATCCAGGTACACTTTGGTGTGGACTTTCAAGCCGACTTTGAAGATGTGAGGTGGCATGATGTGGTCCTCATTTGAAACCGCACCAAAAACATAACCGTAGCCGGAAACTTGTTTTCATGACCCTGCGCACGTCCCTGTTATTAATGGCAATCCAGATTTGCTTTTTGTGGGTTCTGGCAATGGTCGTGTTGTCATATCTTGGATCGGTAGAGTGCATGAGTTGTGCAGCGGTGCATCTCTGATCTCTCTCGTTGAACATTGTGTCAATTTCAGACATGATAGAAGGCTCTTATCGCTCTTGGGATTTGTACACAACTGGCCAACTAGCAGATGGTCTGCAACAAAAAAAGACGGAAATGGAATCATGTCGCCTTTTCTAGGGGGACAATTTTATCGCTCCACCCTGTATAGTATTAATGAATGCAATAAATTAGCGCAAAAATAGTATATAACTTGACACTACTGGGTGATGAAGATGATCCACAGAGAATTTTGCAAAACATGTAAATTTGATAATACGAACGTGTCGTATATGTCCAAACCCGAAACAATCTTGGAGAATGAGACGCCCAGATAGAAACAGATCGCCTAAACACGGCTGGACGATTGAACTTGCTGATTGTCAATGAAAAAAGGAGAATCAGCCACATAGTGGTCTTTGCCCTCCCAGCAGACCAAGGAGTAAAATTAATTGGAAGTGTAAAGAGAGATGAATATCTATTCCTTGTAAGGGAACATTTGAAAAAAATGCAACGTAAAGATGATAGTGATTCCAATAGTTCCACGTGTTATATTGTCATCTATAGTATCATAACGACACAATAATAAAGACGCACGCAAAACTTCTTTATCAAAATATTTACCTCTCACTTTATTGCAAGGGTTCGAAAAGGGTTATTCAAGGTTTGCGTGTGAGAGGGAGCTGGAGACCGAACAGAACTGAAATATTTTGACCTCCACTCTTATGGCCGTCAACGTTGTCTTTCTCGTTCTCCTGATTCTCAACCGAAGGCCCTGGGGTCTACTCTGATGGGTGCTGGCTTTCTTTACTGCATTTTATCAGCACCTTCTCTGGATCCCGATTCAGTCAGGGCTCCCAGGGCCCCTTCGGTTGGGTGTGGCTTTCCCTACCACAACTCGTCTATCTCCGTCTCCAACTCTACTGCAACTCGAACTCAACTGTCTTGTCTTGTGTCTTGACTGAGTCATATAATAGTTCAACGCCCACTCGATCGCCCACTCGATCTTTGAAATCGCATGTTTTATCGTTATCAAGCGGAAATAACTGTCATGCAGTTCAGAGGTCACTCTCTTCCGATGCGTCAGTCTATGAGAGTACCATGGGAATTTTTTAGCTCGTCCCATTTCATCAGCCAATTTCTGCCCACGCGATTTCCTCTCATAACTGCCATTGAATGGCATTTTGGATCGGGTCGAAAGTCAAAACACAACACACGTGCACTTGAAAGAATACTCAAATGGTTTTGTATACGTACTAGAAGGTTTAGAAATCAATGTTGAGACCATCCATGCAGACTTCAGCATTATTAGGACCAGCTAAAATACTGAGAAAACTCCTGGAGACTTGAGGTAAATTGCTGTCTCTTGGATCGCCATGAAAGACCCTCAGCTAGTGCTGAAATGAAAGGTTCCTTAGGAGTAATATAATAATAAACCTTAGAAAATGATGATTGAGCATTTCTATTTAAACTAAAGACGGGACCTTAACGGATGCTAACAGTCTAGGCCAAAGTAGACCTGGGAGTAACCGCAATTAATGAGGTACTCCACATTCCTGAAAATTCCAGTTCAGATACTTCACCATTAGCTACAGATTTGTGTCTTACCCTGGACGGTAATTAGATAAGTCGTACATTTGTGCAGTTGGCGTATTCTACAGTCTCAACCGATACAACGGAGCTTCGGTAGAATTGCTTGATGCCGTAATCCACAAGGATCAGGGTGTTTGATTAGAAACACATTCTTTAAAAATAATCTTTAAAATAATTCTTTTTGTGTACTATGCTATTTTAGGACATAAATCATAAACGGATTATTCAGTGTGAGCAAAAATGCATGCCCCACACATATATTATTAACATATAAACTAAAATGGAAATAATTTAATACTTCAAGTTAAAATATTTCAATTGTTTTGGTTTGGATGCTTTGATTGTATATCAACATTCATGGGTTATTTAATGCCAAAGCCATCATTGTAGAAATTTAGTTGTAATAAAGATGAGATAAGATGGTTCGTGTCATTTCCATGTGCTTTTGTACGAATGTGAACTCAATAGCGTAACTGTAGTTCGAGCTCGCTTACAACAGTGTCACTGTCCAGTACATTAGTTGTTATACAATAAGGGCTCCCTCCTTAAATCCTCGTGTGCACACAGAAACATTTGTAGCGGCTGTCTGCTATGTCAGTGATGGCTTTACATCGGCTGGGGAGATATGCATAAAAGCACAACTCGATTTTGAGTGTCTGAGTCTTTCGTATTTTACTTCTCTCCGGTCAGTCTCCGACGCTGAGGAAGCGGAAACAGATACCACATGACTAGCTTATTCTTTCTTCAAGAACATGTCTCGTCTACATTTTTTGAATACCTGTTTTTCGTTCACAGAGATTGTTTTCTCCTTGCACCCTCGTCACCAAATATGAAAAAAAGTGTGAATCATGACATCCGGTATATATATATATATATATATATATATATATGGGGAGTCGCAGACCACTCAACCTCCACTTCTGCTTTGAGTGAATGGCATTTTAAAAGTCGATATCAGCAAGACTGTTAAAGTACATGATCAAACGATCCTGTTATAGCTAGTCCAGTTAAAAGAGATTTAACTCGGTTAACTTGCGTCAGGTTACAATTTGCTTATGATTTTACAATCATCGTAATAAACCAGTTGTGATGTTTTATGGCAATCTATTCAAGCATAAATCTTATCGTTATTATATAGATAAAAAAAGGAATATTTTTTTCGTTTTTTCTCTTCTAATAGAAGAATAGTATCCTTATTTCATTGACATTATTACTTAATGCATCAATAAGTTATTTTTTTATTTTTTTATATTTACAATACTAACGTGGTTTTCTTTCCGGCTTTAGTGTAAAACATACCAACAATCGTCATACCATCATTATCAACATAAACACGGATGGAAACTCTGTTAATATAAAGTTCAAAATTGGTGTAGAAATGTCAAAAAAATTGTTTCATAAAATTTTAGACAGCTATGTAAAAGAATTTGTAAGATGGCGGTTCTCTTCGTTTGAATATAATGAGTGAGTATACATCTGCTGAATTGACAGAGACGCAATCAACAGGTAAATGTCCATGAAGATTTTTAATAAAATCTTCGTTCAATTTATACAAGATCTGCTCCTAATATTTGTGGGATTAAATTAATGACCGATTCGAAATCTAACTGTAAATATAAGTAAAATTTCCTGATGAGAGGATTGTGTTTACTCAAACTCTAAACCATGCACAGATGCAACAAAAGGACCATTTTAAACGGAGTATTGCTGGTTTGAATTCAGTTTTCCATCAACTAGACTGGCTGTCATATAAAACTTAATAAACCAGCCTGACAGGAATATTTAGACCACATCTGGAGGAGAATAAATGTATTAGTGCACTGTGAAATGCAAATAGTCTCGTCCAGTATTTGAACTTAATTCGGCAAGTCCATTTTCTATGCCACAAGGTGCTCCTTTTCTGAACAAATGATCTTCTTTCTAAGAAGAACACAACATTCGTCAATCATGAATATTGATGAGGAAATGAATATATTCCTGCAGTTCAATATTTATTATTCAAGAACTATTTCAGATAAACCGTTTTCTCAGATTATCAATTCAATAATCAAGAAAGATTATGGAATTGAATTATATGTATATAACTAATCCAAACCTTCATGAAGCATACTCCATCGACCTACCTTTTCTTTTAAATTCTTTTTGCTTAGTTTTCGTTAGATTTTGCATAAGATTAGAAGTATGCAGGTACAGGGAAAATCGAACCCATTGACAATTGTATGCCAACGTAGCATCCTAACCATCACACAACAGGTGGTGCTTGCGATTTTTAAATACCATATATCCACAATCAGTAAACAGGTTCCTATAAACATATAAGTATAAAGAGACTTTCATCATTAAACAGAACTTCGAAATAAATGGTGGGAATCTTTCATAGTGTAATGGTTAGCAAGCTTGAATGACACATAATAATAGAACAAACAAACTGTGAATAGCGATAACATTTCGATAAAATTTCGGAACTAACAGTAATAACAAAAATTTAAAAAAAATGAAGCAGTGTTATATAAGGCAAATAGGTTTAACTTTCAGCGAGAACAGACTCACTTCCATTCGGTAAAGACGTGTAGCTTTTACTGATGAGCTAAACATCAGTTCTCCGTTTCCTCAAGAGCGGTATTCTGTATTCCTTGCTTAAGCACGATAATTTACATATCAATATGTTCATTAGAATATACTTACTGATTGCGAGTATACGGCTTTTACTCTACTCCCACGCCTACAAATTCAGTTGTTAGCAGTTACATTTGTATACTCGTAGTTACTAAACTGTTGCTCCTAATTAGATTTTTACGGCAAGCCTGACTCACATGAACCATTAACGAAAGTACAGAGTACTGGTCGGCTTAAGATATTCATATGCATGTTTTTATTTAAAGAAATAGAGAAAAAATACTTAAAACTTTTTAACAGAAAGAAATATCTAAACAGAAATAAATATTTCTTTTCGTTAATGTCACCCCTTGGAACAGTCCCAAAAACCCTTCCAAGAAACTGGACAAACAGAATATTAGAAGAAGGACCAAGATTGAGCTGATCACATCACTGTTAAGTTCTGCTAGAATACTAAAAATAATCAATGAAAACTGAAGAAACTTGCAGTAATTCACGCTTCAGAGAAAATGAATTGATTTGTTGACAGAAGGGAAATAGGTAATCACCTAGCCATCGAATGGAGCAAAATGACACAAAAGGAATACAGTTCAAGATACGACTGAGAACGAATGAGGATCCGCTAGGAATTGAACCAGAGATCAATATTTGATGAAACACAAAAGGGTACGTTTAAAAAACAGAATATGTCCTTCGAAAAAAGACCCACAGAAGTATCTAGGACTTTCAGATACAATCAGAGAATCAAAGCCCAACCAAAAAAAAGACCGCTTTTTTATTTATATTAACAAAAAGAAAATAACTTGTTCTTTAATGGATTAAGCCAACCCAGTGAAACACCGAGAGAATAAACAGAAACCCCACAAAAACTAAAAAAAATAGACGAATAACTGGATCTTACAAGAAACGTTAAAAGATCTGTGGAACACGAAGGTTACGGCGATACCAAAATCCCTGAAAAGAGAATAAAGGAACTGGATATTTGAGATTGCCTATACGACATCACTTTTAACATTATGTAGAAGAAGAGTCCTGGAAACCTAAGGTGAAACGTTAACACTCAAACTCCAATTAAAAAGCTACTGGTAAAACTAGTTTGAACTCACGAGCAGAATAACAACAACAACAACAACAACAATAATAATAATAATAATAATGATAAACTGCCTCAAAATGTACAAAATATCACATGAAGTCATAAACATTCTCGAGAAAATCAGGAAAACTTGGAGAGTGGAATTGACAACAGGAGGAAAAAGCTTAGCTGATGCAAAGATCCATGGAGGTATTTTTCAAGTAGATGCACTATCCCCCTTACTATTTGTTATTGCCATGAAGCCACTTAACCACATCCTCAGAAAATGCACTGCCAGACACAAACTAAGTAGATCACAAGAAAAGGTCAATCACCTAATGTACTTGGATGATATCAAATTATTTGCAAAAAATGAAAAAAACAGGAAACTCTAACACATGCAGTCAGAATATACAGTTAGGACATACGAATTGAATTTGGCATAGACAAATGTATAATGCTTGTAATGAAAAATGGCAAACGGCATATAACTAATGGAATGGAACTACCAAATCAAGACAAAATTAGAACGCTAGGAGAAAATGAAACCTACAAATACTTGGGCATCTTGGAGGCTGACACCATCAAACAAGTGCAAATGAGAGACAAAATTCAAAAATAATATTGCAGGAGAATTAGAAAAATACGCGAGACAAAATTCACTTGCAGAAACCTTAGAAAAGGGATGAATACCTGGGCTGTACCTCTCGTTAGATAATCAGGGCCGTTTCTGAAGTGGACCAGAGACGAACTTAAACAAATGGACCAAAGAACAAGAAAACTAATGACCATGCATAAAGCACAACATCCCAGAGACGACGTTGACAGGCTATATGTATCAAGAAAAGAGGGAAGAAGAGGACTTGCCAGCTTTGAAGACAGCGTTGACGCATGGATACAACGATTCGAAGACTATATAGAAAAACATGAAGGAGGACTATTTACAGCCATCAGAACCGATACTGATAACACGATGAATAACAGAAAGAAAATAACTAGGAAACAAAAATGGGTAGAAAAACAAATATATGGGCGTTTCAAACGACTAATAAACAACATCTCACAAGAGAAAACATGGACCTGTCTAAGAAAAGGGTTAGAGAAACAGAATCTCTCTTAATAGCAGCACAAAACAACGCCATAAGAACCAATCATATCAAAACAAGAATAGATAAGATGCAACAGAATAGCAAATGTAAGCGATGCGGTGACAAAGACGAAACTATCAATTACATAATTAGCAAATATAGCAAATTAGCTCCGAAAGAGTATAAGACTAGACACGTCTGGGTAGGCAAGGGATTCTACAGTGAGATGTGCAAGAAATTTAAATTTGACCATATAAACAAATGGCATATGCACAACCCAGCATCTATCCTAGAAAACGGTACACATAACTCCTATGGGACTTTGACCTACAGGCGGATTACCTAATATCGACCAGAAGGCCAGACCTTATAATAATCAACAAAAAAAAGAGAATTTGCAAAATTGTCGACATTGCTGTTCCGGCTGACCACAGAATAAAACTGAAAGAATGCTAGAAACTGAATAAACTGAAAGAATTGAAAAAAACTGTGGGACATGAAGGTGACAATTACACAAATTGTGATTGATGCTTTTGGTACAGTAACTAAATGATTACTTAAGGGACTGGAGTACTTGGAAGTTGGCGGACGAGTGGAGACCATCAAAACAACATTATTCAAAACGGCCAGAATATTGAGAAGAAGCCTGGACTTGAGGAGATTTGCTATCACTCAAACTCCAGTGAAAGAACATCAGCGTTAGCTGGTGTGTAAAACTCCAATGGAGATAATATTAATAATAATAATAATAATTATTATTATTAATATTATTATTAATATTATTATATCTGCAAAATTGTCGACTTTGCTGTCCCGGCTGACCACAAAATAAAACTGAAAGAATGTGAAAAGAGTGATAAGTACCTCGATCTTGCTAGAGAATTGAAAAAACTATGGAATATGAAGGTGACAATTATACCAATTGTGATTGGTGCTTTTGGCACGGTAACTAAAGGTTTATAAAAAGGCCTAGAAGATTTGGAAGTTGGCGGCTGAGTGGAGACCATCCAAACAACAGCATTATTGAAAATGGCCAGAATACTGAGAAGAATACTGGAGACTTGAGGAGACTTGCTGTCACTCAATCTCCAGTGAAAGACCATCAGCTTACGCAGAAGTGTAATTCTCTAAAGGAATAATAATAATAACAAAATCTATGGAAGTTGAAGGTGACGCTGATATTAATTGTATAATACTCAAAGGATTAGTAAAGAAACTGGAAGACATAGACAAGTCTATCATATCATAAAGACGCATACAATACTCAGAAAAATCCTGAAGAAGGAGAGATGCTGTCACTCAAACGCCTCTGAAAACTCATGAGCTAACGCCGTTTTGAAAAACTTTAAAATAAATAATAATATAAAAAAATAATGTTAGACATTACGATGGAATCAATTGTGAATCAGCAGTTGATGAATAAGGCTGTTGAATAATTGTCCGAAATATTTAATCCTATAGCCTGAGTTCATGAATTTTCGACATGCATCGATCATAGTCGAAGATGTCGGTGTGACCACTCCAAACATTATGAAAAGTTTTATGTGATCAATAAATATTTTGAAAGAGAGCCTTCATCGCGTTCAGTTGACGACACTAATTGAAATTGATGTCTGAGGATTACCTCAATAATCCCCGAAAACATAATTACCATAGATTCCAGCGCATGATAAAATATTCAATAAGATTATATATATATATATATATATATATATGGAGTCCCTTTGACATAGTGGTTAATAATCAGGACTGGGACCTTGTAGCAAGCAAATTGGAAGACCATTCGACATATTATGTCGATTTTGGAACTAATATGTTTAGTAATGGTATGGATCCCTAAAACCTTTACCGCTTGGTAAATACTACCATGATATGTGTACTGCTGGTCTTGCTTCAGCATTAGATAACGCACAAAGTTTGATATGCCATTAAAACAAAGGTACTAATTCAAATAATATATATATATATATATATATATATATATATATGTGTGTGTGTGTGTGTGTATTGTCAGTTGCAGACACATTGTTTCGTTGTATCACAACTCTTTATTATGGATAGGCACGCGAAATGCTTCGTGACTAGATCAAAACCAAACTGGCGTACAGTCAGCCGGATGTCTTACTCCATTCTTCGCTTTACAGAGGGAATATATATATATATATATATATATATATATATATAAGGATGAAGATATATTTTGTCTGTATAATTATAAAAAAAGATCCTTTTGAGTTTTCTGATAAGTGTCTTTGTTTCAGTTTGGAATTGGTGGATGAATTTACCAAAATTTTCCAGAGTTCTTTCGGACCCTTCATAGGCTTTCATCAGGGGTTGGTTGCATGTGTAAAAAACAACACTTTTTACACATGCAAGAAACCCCTGATGATGGCCTATGAAGGGTCCGAAAGAGTTCTGGACAATTTTGGTAAATTCACTCTACGATTTAATGAAACATGTTTAAATGAAGACTGCAGCCTAATCTCACACACACACACACACACACACAAACACACACACACACACACACACATATATATATATATATATATATATATATATATATATATATATCGTTTATTTGTTTTAAAATATAACAACATCCTCGGTCATTTAAGGCCGAATAAAATTAGAGAAATGGAGGAAATGGAAAGGCGGTGTGTTAGAATTTATAAGTGTAGAAACGGTTTGTAGAAAAATCTGGCTTCGTTAAAAGTTTATTTGGATGGAATCGTCTTGTAGTCATTATCATCATCATGACGTGCGGCTAGCATGGATATCCCTGACCCTCTCTCTCCACGTCTCCGTATCATTTATCGCCTTCGGCAGGTCTTCGGCAGGTCTTCGGGGTTACATCCCGTATCATCACATAGCTGCTGTATGAATGTTCGAGCTGGTCGTCCTGCTTTTGATTGGCCATATGCGGGGGTCCACAGGAGCACATCACTTACGATCTCGTCTTTGCTTTTCCAGCAGTGTCTGGCATGTCTGGTTCGTCTAGCTTGTATAGTTTTCGTGATAGGTGGTAGGTGGCCGCGCAGTTGGCGCCGTGAAGGGTGTTGCTGCCAGGACCTGTTCAATATTGCTCGCAACATTCTTGTATAATTGCCGTCTAGTTTCTTTTCCAACCGTTTAGTTAGTAGTGCATCCATACAGCAGTATCGACACGACCACCGCCTGAAAGAAACTGCGTTTCATTTTATCGGTCAGGTTTGATTTCCGTATGATCAAAAGCCTATAGATAGCTGTCCATGCCTTCGTTAGCCACGTGTCGATGTCTTTTTCGGTTGATGAGATGCTACTTCCTAGGTAGGTGAATTTGTCAACCAGTTTCAGGGAGGTTCCGTCTAGTGTGGAGATGTCGCACTAGACGGAAACTAAAAGTTTGTTTTTTTAAATGAATAGCTTGTTGAAAGGATCAGTTTTTTTTTGTTGTTGTTTGTCGAAACAGCTTCTTCATGCCGTTTGCACTATAAAAGGTTTCTCTTATATGGGCCAGATTGGGACATTCAACGAAAATGTTTCACGGTGTATTTAGTCTGGCATGCCTGACACGCTTGTTGCTGCTTTGCTTCTATTAAGTAGGAATGTATTGTCCTTTATACATGCAAGCAACCTCTATACGAGGTATGGACAAAATGACTTTCGCTTTTTGTTTTTTTCTGTTGCTTTGTTTCCATTCCTCAAATAGGGAATTACTTTCTAGAATTTTTAAAATCTTTGTTGCTGTTCGAGCGTTGTTTTCTTTGTTGCCATATGTATTTATCTTCATTTTAAAGTCTGTATATGGTATTTTAAACTTATTTTTCAGTGGTTATATTTAGGGTAGACCTGACTGATTTATCTGTCAGGTCGTTTCCGCTGATTCTAGTATGACTTGGGACCCAAAATATTAGTAAATAATTATCATTTGATAATATTTCTAATTTGGATAGTAATTTTTTTTATTATTTTTATTATTATTTATTATTTTTATTATTTCCTGTATTTTTATAGATTCCAAAACTAACAGTAAATCAGAAAAGATAAAAAATGTGTTATTCCTTGATTCTGAAATAAGGTCAAGAGCCATGTTAATTGCGCAAGCTTCTGAGCTGAATATAGAAGTGTCATTTGGGAGATGTTTTTAAATATTTCCCTTTATTTACTGTAGCACATCCTGTTATTTTCTCCAGTTTAGATCCATCTGTTAAGATGTACGGGTGTTTTAAATATCTCACCTTAACTTTTTCTAATTCTTCTTGTAAAATTAATGTGTAAGTTTTATTTGTGAGGAATTTACAAAGTGTTAAGTTTATGTTTGGGCTCCTTATAGTCCAAGGTGAAAAATCAGGTGTGATTGTCTAATAGATTTCAGTCAAACCCTCGTCTACTTCTCCAATGATTGTTTCTATCCAGAAGCTTATGGATTTTATGGATTTCTCGTTCGTTTTGGAATAGTCTTTTTGCATTTGGGATTTAAAAAAAAAAAGTATTACCGTGCGTAGAATTTGCTGGGTATGACTTTAATATTACGTAATAATGGGAGGCGGATTTTTTGCTTCTAATAATTGCAGGTGCTTCGTTAGCGTCAACATATTGGCTCTCGATTGAATATGTTCTAAACGTTGCATGTACTAACCTTAAGCCTCTGTGATAGTTCGGGTCAAGTGTTTTTAAACTCATTCTTGCGAATCGGTATATAAAATTATCGTAGTCTAGTTTTGATCTAATTAGTGATCTATATAATAACAATAGAATATTTCGATCAACTAACCATTCTTTGTGGGCTATCATACGCAGTGGTGACAAAGTTTTGTTACATTTAGTTTTTAGCTATTCTAAGTGGGGAATGAATGTTAGTTTTTTGTCAAATATTATCCCGTGAAAGGTGTATTCATCCACAACTTGGATCTTTAAACCGTCAAGTTTCAGGTTGGAGTTGTTTTCTTTTATTTCATTTTAAAGAACCTGAATACATTTAATGTTGCCCATTTGCAAATTTTCTGTAGTCTTTGTTGCAGTTTTTGCTCAATCGAGAGGATATATTTTTATTTGAAACATGTTTTGAGTTCCTCCACGTATCGAGACAACTGAATTCTGGGTGGTAATTCCTTGATTGTATTGTTTATTCTTTTCTTTAACAGACTTGCAGACAATACAGTTATGTTGGATACGCTCTTCCTGATTTTTCCCTTGTGAAAGTGTAGCGTCAACGCGAACTCGGAATTGTCTTTTCGATAGGAATTTAGATATAGATTATTGCAATCTGCCTTTTATATCTAGGTCACGCAAGTCTTTCATAACTCCGTACTTCCACTTCGTATCATAAGCTTTTTCTACATTGAAAAAATATAGCTGTAATGTGTTTATTTTCGATGAATGCTTCTCTAATATTTGTTTCAGGGCATATTAAATGGTTTATTGTGGCTTTTATACTTCGGAATCTACATTGTAAGTTGGAGAAAAGGTTGTTTGATTCCAAATGCTAAATCAGCCTGTGAATTCTTCTTTCCATTGTCTTGTGTAAGCATCTGATTTAGGAGATAGGCCTGTAGTTTCATGGATCCGAACTGTCTTTTTTGGGGGTTGGGAATTGGTACCATTGTGGTTTGTCTCCATATGTCCGGGAAATTTCCTTCCGTACTTATTGTTAATTATGTTTAGAAAAAATCTTAATGATTCTTCTGGTAGGTTCTTTAAGAATTCATAATTGATTTCGCCTGGGCTTACAGAATAATTATGTGATTTTTTTTATTATCATAGTGTCAATTAGATATTGCACTCTTTTTTTAATTTAAAGTTTAATTTATGTTTTTCTGCATCTTCTTGAATAGTGATAAATTATTTTTAACCGTTTGGTCTTGATGAGTTTTTAGAGAAAGATTCGGCTAGCAGTTGTTAATTTTTTTCATCAGTTATTATAGAGTTTGAACGGTGTTTTATTCGTATATTTTGTTGTTATCCGTGATTTTCCAGATCATTTCCCTGATGGCCTTTGGTTTAGATGATTAATTTAATTTGTTGACATTTTTTCCCAGCATTCTCTTTTTGCTGCTTTCATCCCTTTTCGTGTCTATGGTTTATTTCGTTTATATTATATCAGATTGAACGTTGTTGGTTCTTTTTGAAATTTTTAGTACTACTTTTTTACAGTCTAATTGCTTCCTATTATTTGCTGTTAAACCAGAGTCTGTTTCGCTTATGTGGTGTTACATTTTCTGGGATACAGTGTATTGCTATGGAGTTCAATATTATATTGTGTCATTATTTGACTCTGTGTATTAGTTTTTTTATCCACAAATTGTTCCCAGTTAGCTTTCTTATTTCCAACGGGGTATTATTCCGGTAGGTTTTGTGTTATTTAGGAGAATATATATATATATATATATATATATAACACTATCTTAGTGTTACCAGTTGATAGGTGATATAAATTAAATACATAGAACTAATTGGATAATTTGTTGAAGATTAGATATAGTCTTTTGATAAGATAGTGAAGAAAAATATAATAATAATGTACTCACACCTGGCAACACGGTGCGTGAAAGTGGGATAAGGTGACAAGGACATCAGGTTTGTTTATTGAAGGGATGAAACGGCCTATTAGGCTTTGATCTGGGATTTGATCTGGGTTTTGATTCACTAGTGAGAAAAAAAAATTCATATTCAATGTCAGCCGAGTGCGAATCTACGGAAAATTACGG
>OY757912.1:91172750-91292750 GCA_963585895.1 Sepioteuthis lessoniana
GCCCGGTTGGCTGGGGCTGTAGAATACACTGAGTACTTCTCTGCAAAGGGGAAAGATCTCACCAAGAATATCCTAGGTATAACCATAAACCATCTGATACCAAAGCTCCAGTCAGTGCAGCTCTGGTTAATAAAGAGTACCCATTGCCATTGCTCCCAGGTCTATCATTACTCGGAGTGTTTGCACCTGATTGGATCATCTCTACGGGGCAAATTTGATTGTTTGATATCTAAACTGAGTGCAAATAAATAAATTACGTTAGACTGAATTGTTAGAAATATAACTGTGTGATCATTTAACTGTATGTAAACAAGGGGCTGCTGTTTAATAGAATTGTTAATGAACATTTTGACTAATATTGACACGCCACACACACACACACACACACACACACACACTCACACACACACACACGCACATATATATATATATATATATATATATTAACTGGATTAGGCATTAAATAACTTATAATGGTTTATATGCCATGAAACCAAATCAAATTAACGTGTGTGAGTTAAATGGATGTAAGTATGGCAATCAACTGTTCAACGCAATTTTTTTTTTTCGTAAATCAGTGATGCTGAAAATTAAAGCTTGATAATTTTTTGAGAAGCAATGTTAATCCGACCCTGTAAAAATATTGATCATTTTATTATATGTAAACAAATGACAGATGCTTTAATTGAATTGATAATAATACATAATATTACATGGAACCATTTTATTCTATGCAAACAAATGAGCAATGTAGAATAGGATTATAAACGTTACATAGCAATCATTGAAACCATTTAACTGTGTAGAAACAATAGCATTATCCGTGTGCAAACAAATTAGTTCTTATTTATTTAAAAGTGAAATCAATGATAACCTAATCACTTACGTATTATGTATATTCTTTAAATGTATCCAAACAAATGACAAATATTAAATTGTTTTCGTTACATACTTAAAACCATTTAACTATGTAAAGAAAGGATAACTAGTAAATAGAAATATTCCTATTATATAAAAATGCTTTAAACCCTTTCATTGTATACTAAAAAAGTGCCTCGGATAGTTTTAAAATTTTATTAACAAATTGTGTGAATGATTCATATATATATACATATATATATATATATATATTAAATATATATAAACAGGATTTGGCATTAAATAATCAACACTGGATAATAATCCATAAAAACCGACGGAACCAAGCCGTAACATTAGAATAAATAAAGAAAAGAGGAGAATTGCCATAACAGTGTTCTTACTATTCCGACGAACGAATATTCATTTAATGTTAGACCATCAAATTGTCAGGACATTCAGAGACAGAAATATTTAAGCAAAAAACAATACTCTACCGTAAAAATACTCTCCTACGAATTCATCATTTCCACA
The DNA here is from genome assembly GCA_963585895.1 of Sepioteuthis lessoniana. Lineage (NCBI taxonomy): Eukaryota > Metazoa > Mollusca > Cephalopoda > Myopsida > Loliginidae > Sepioteuthis > Sepioteuthis lessoniana. Next base: position 91,174,143 of record OY757912.1, read on the forward strand.
AAGCGTCATCTCATCGTCATCATCATGTCATGGCGCTTGCATGGATATACCTGACCCTTTCTAGCCACTTCTCCCTATCGTTCATCGCCTCTGATGGGTCTTTAGGGCTACATCCCGTATCCTCACATAGCTGCTGAATGTATATTCGAGCTGGTCGTCCTACTTTTGCCCGGCCATATGTGAGGGTCCATCGAAGTACATCACTTATGAGCTCGTTCCTGCTTCTCCAGCAGTGTCCTGCATGTCTGGTTCGTCTAACTTGATTAGTTTTCATGATGGTAGGCTGGTGGCCGTATAGTTAGTGCCTTGTTGGGTGTTGCCACGAGGACTTGTTTAATATTGCTCGCAGCATTCTTGTGTAATTGCCGTCTAGCTCCTTCTTCAGCCGTTTAGTTAGCGTCCAAGTAGTGCATCCGTACAGCAGTATCGATACGACCGCTGCTTGGAAGAAACTGCGTTTCATTTAATCGGTCAGGTTTGATTTCCATATGATCGATAGCCTATCGATAGCTGTCCATGCCTTTGTTAGTCGCGTGTGGATGTCTTTTCGGTTGATGAGACACTGCTTCCTAGGTAGGTGAATTTGTCTATTAGTCTCAGAGGGGTTCCGTCTAGTGTGGACATGTCACCTGTTTAATTATAGCATATATATTCCGTATATATTTCGATGTGTCATGTATTCATTAGAAATTAAAAGAAAAGGACACTTGATCTTGTTTTACGCAAAAACAAAATAAGAACAAGATGGTATCTTGTAGAAAGTATTACAGATGCAGACTAAGCAGATGATTTAACGCTTCTTAAAATACACTTATTTAAGTCGAATAGAGCAAGCAATAAGATACTTTAAGGACTACCTGAATTCATATTTTTATCTAAACTTTATCAGCTCCTCATCACATGACAAGCCTCTGAAATGAGTAGACCTGTTCATATACCTTTGTAGCAATATCTCATCTACTGAAAGCAATATCAATGTACAGATAGGAAAGACATCTCTTGTCATTGGCTGATTAACAACCGTATCACTATCTGAAATCTTAGACTGAATAAAACGGTAATTATTCCAAGCTGTCACCCTGTCAGTAATACTATACTGCTGCACCATTTGGACTATGATAAAACGCTAAGAGAATATACAGAATGGGTTCTCTATAAGTATACTGTGTGTTGTTTGAACAGATCCTGGAAGTAGCCTTCTGCAAAACAGTAGTTGTTCGCCCACTCACGTCCTATCTTACACACCATCCAATTAAGACGACAAAAACATATTGAGAATAGCTGGAACTGTTACTTCAAACACTAAGGGCGTTTTATTATGGACGCCTACTCATGGACACACCTTTGTTGGCTGACCAGTAAAAACTTACAATCTTCTACTCTGTGGGGACCCTTGATATGTGCCCTGATTCTTCACACAAACACATTTTTTTTTATATAATTTACGATATAACTTGGCAAAGGTAGCATATTTTGTGCGTGTGTGTGTTCATATTTAATCCTAAAGATCGTTTATCAAGAATAAAAAGAAAATAATTTAGTAAAAATCGCGAAAGAAAATGAAATTGACCTTTTGTTATTCATTTTCAATATATTCTTTTTTTAAATCCATGTAATTTTCTTTTTCTTTTTACATAAAATATTGTTTAATACCTATTTTAGGTCGCAATAGTGTTCAAAACAACCTTGACTCTCTCACGAATAAGCAAACGTTAGTATTTTTGAAAATCAATACATTCATATAAAATATTGTTGATCGATATATTTATCGTAAGATGAATATATTTAGGTAAAAAAGTGTGCTACTTTGGACACAATCGATTCATATTTTTTATTTCAAGTTTGTCTTTATTTTTCTTTCTTTTTTTTTTATAATAAAGTTATATTCAATCTATTTTTGTTAAGTACATTTGTACATGCGTATATGTGTGAGGTAGAAAGACACTCTTCTCGTGGTAAGTTCATTTACCTACCTGAATTCAAATCCTAAACAGTTTTTTTTTTTTTTTTTTTTGCATTTCACGTAATAGTAATCTCCTTTGTTACTGTATGAATCCATTCATTGACGAGGAAAGTGGACTTAAAAACCTGAACAAATTTGTTCACATTTCACATAATTCAAATACACTTGGTAAAGGTATAAATCCAATAATTCCCTCTCCAGCTATGGATAAATGATAGGGTAGACTGAACTTTTTTACCTAGACAACTGAACTTGGAGAAGGAAAACTGTTATGGTACCTACCTCCATGGTAATGAACTATTCTTCCTCAATATATACCAACTCTACTTGACACTTGGGGAGATATCCTCCAAGCTGCCTGACAGTACTGGAAGAACATTCCTAACTGTTGAATAAAACCTGAATCCTGTATATTTGTTCTGCTAATATAATATATTTGTTTCTACCTACTTCTCTTTCTTGCGTGTCTTCATTTTGACCACTCAACCCTACAACAAAAACACTGATACCAAACAGTTTGTAGAGCAGGAGATGGACTGGCTCTTCCCTTTTATTGCTGTTCAAGACACACTACATCATTTGCGCATCTCCGACTAAAAAAGTTTACGGTACCAGTAAATGATAAATAAATCTAAAAATTGCGAGCTTGTACCGGCGTATGATACTACGTGAATAAACTGTCTCCATATAACCGAGTATGAATCGGGTGACATATCTGTCTTTCTACTCGGAAAATCCAGCTTAGAAATACGGAAATAAAAAAAATATGTCTTACATCTCTTCTTTTCTCCCCCAGCAATGTGTGAAATTAGTTGGTAGACTTGGGTCAAACCAGGGAAATCCACTTTAGAAAAAAACATAACCTTTTCCAAATCTTGCCTGTTAATAAAGACTTATTTGGTTCGTCATCTCTGATGTACATTCGAGAAGGTGCAATATGAAAAACTTAAAATGCGTTTTTGTTTTGTTTTTTTCACTCCGACAATAAGCCATCACTGACATAGCCGTCGTAGGTGACTACGCCCCGAACATTTATATCCACTCTTATTTATAAAAGCATATTTATATTCTGAATTCTTTTTTTTAATAATCACGAGAAAAGTGATAGAATTTCTTAACCAACCCTCGTTCAAATATTACCCCAATTTTTTAAAAGTTATTCGAAAAACAGTAGAAAAAAGTATCTACTACAAAAGACAGCTGAAGGAGCCATATTTTATGACACCCAAAATGTTTCTACTAAATTACAACAAGTAGAGGGCAATAGACTGAGATTATCCTTCGATAATTAACATAATTTCTTTTCCGAGAAATCTAGAATGCAGCCCAGTCAGCTGGGGTTGAAGAATATACTGACTGCATTTCTGCAGAGGGGTAAGACTCCCCCAACTTGTATCCTGAATATGACATTAAAACATCAAATGTCAAGGCTCCTATCAAGTAACACTGAGGAACGTGGAATACATCTTCATTGCCAATCGCTCCCTGTCCACTCTGACCCGGAGTGATAGCACATGATTGAATTATAGGTCAAATAGACCTGTTTAACATTTAAACTCTATGCAAACAACTGACTTACATTAAATCAAAATGTTACAAATTGAGTAAACAAATGTCTGATGTTCATTGAATTTTTAGTGATATATCGCGATACTTTGAAAAGGTTTGACTGAGCAAATGAATGAATAAAGATGAATCGAATTATATGCGTTACTACAGTGATTAATATTTAATTGAATTATTAGTATTAAATAGCAATAATCAAAACCATATAAATGTGTGGAAATAATTGCATAACGAGTGTCTCAACAAATTAATTCTATTTCAAAAATGAAATTGCTTACAAATTGTGTGCAAACGAGTGACTGATGCTAAATAGTGACTGTTTTATAGCAATGTTTGAGACCATTTAGTTATGTTCAGGCAAATAATTAATAGTAAATAGATATACTTAAAACCGTGTAACTGACAAAAGAAAAGAAATGAGCTCAGGTTCGTTTAAAGATGTTAGCAAGGAAATGTTTACGAATCTTATACATTTAATATAAGAGTATAAGCAGGATTTGGCAGGCAGCGGTCGTGTCGATAGTGCTATATGGATGCACTACTTAGACGCTATCAAAACAGCTGGAGAAGAAGCTAGACGGCAATTACACAAGAATCTTGCGAGCAATATTGAACAAGTCCTGGCAGCACACACCACAAGGCACCAACTATACGGCCACCTGTCTCCCATCATGAAAACTATCCAAGCTCGACGAAACAGACATGGAGAAGACTGCCGGAGAAGTAAGGACGAGCTCATAAGTGATGTACTGCTATGGAACCCCGCATATGGCCAAGCAAAAGCAGGACGACAGCTTGAACATACATACAGCAGCTATGTGAGGATACGGGATGTAGCCCTGAAGACCTGCCTGTGGCAATGAATGATAGGGTTAAGTGGTGAGATAGGGTCATGGATATCCGTGCTAGCGGCACGACATGGTGATGATGGTGATGATTATGATGATGGTTGATAAGTCATAAAACCTAACCAAACCCAAACATAAACCTAAACAAAATGTCGATATGAAGGGATATACAGGGTGTCTCAAAAATGTGATCTAATTTGAGAATTACTAGGTGTTTCTGAAAAAAAAATTATCATTTCGTTATCCCATAACTTTGACTAATTCCCGATCACATAACCTAAGATTTTAAAAACATGCGTAGAGGCAACACGTAATTCTATGTTTAATGATTAAACGCCTTTCTTTCCCTCTGAATGGCATTTCTACACCCGAAAAGGAAGAAAAGCGTAGAAATTAGATTTGTGTCCACAACACACTCTACATCTAAAATGATAACAAATTACTTGAAACACTGTATTAACTTTGAATATACATATTCCTCTTCTCACCCATTCCTTCTTCAACAAGCCAACCTTTTCATTTTTTTCTATTTGAAATTTTTGTTATATTTCCTTCAAATAAGTCGTTTAACACCCCTATGTTGTCTATTGCACAATTGCAAGTCGCTTTCTCCAACTCTTTCAACTTCCTATTTTATATCAGAACCCTTCGCTTTAATAGATGAAGCCATTAAAACGTCAAAGAAATACCGGAAAAATTCTAAGAAGAATCTCAAATTGGACAGGCCTTCAGCCAAAAGGCAGGAACATTTAGTGCAGGATTTGATGAAAATAATCTATCAGTCTTTTAAAGGCAATAAGACAAATATTCACCTTGAAAAAAAAATTAGAATACGTACATTTAGTGTTTTGATTCTGCAAAGCTAATATGGCTGCTAAGAGAATGACTGAACTATTCAGTTATAGTAAAAAATTAGGAATATTATATTATGGGATGTAACGAGGTTCATACTCTATGGGGGCATATCATAATTGAATAAATAAGCATTTATGGCTCTGAGTAGATAGATAGAGAGATAGGTAGATGTCATTTTATCACTTACCAGTTTTTCACACAAGTTTTAACTGATGCTTTTTTTCTCGGAAGACTGTGTGGCAACAAGTCTACTAATGTTTTCGGGATTATTGTAAACATTCTAGCTGAACTTTAAATTACTCTCGTCTCCACATCCCCGGCCCCATTTGTAAATCATTCCAAGTGCATGAACTACAAATGGTATATTCGTCATCCAAATGTTCTAGAGCTCTCTGCTCTTTGTTAAGAATCAAGGATTTGTCTGTATTTTCAATTTATTTTATTTCTCTTGAAAGAGGAAATCCCCTCTATTACATATCATGTTCTTGTGAATTAACGTCAGGTCTTGTCTTCAGATCGTAATGTTAAGGTCAATCTTTATTTCGAACTCCCCCAAAATTTTATGATTCACATTTTCTCGGACTGATTCTGATTATCGCATATACCATTTTTACACATGGTCATTATTATTATTATTATTATTATTATTATTATTATTATTGGGTGATGCTTTTTTAACTCAAAGTCCTAGAAATTCTTATGCATTTTAAAGTTTTTTTCCGAGTTTTAGGAGATTTATTTTTTATTTATTCATAAATTTTGAGTTTTTCACCCCAGCCTTAGCTAATGTTCTTCGACAGGAGTTTCAGTGACTGCAAGTCATCTCAACTGCCCTGGACTCTTCTCAATAGGCTAGCTGATTTTAATAATGCGGTAGACCTGATAGACTCCAATTGTCCTCTTATTTCCATTTATTGTAGTGCCGTTACAAATATCTGGGTGACTGTACCGAGCGCACCAGTGACAATTAATATCATTGTCACTTTCATATTCCTAAGCTGTTTATTTTTAAAATTTCACTCGCAAAGTCCAAGTATTTATAGCTCTTCTTTCTTTCTGTTTTACAACTCTGTGGTCAGCCAGGACGGCCAAGTCCTCAAATCGGCAAGCTCTCTCATGTTTGTTGACTAACATTTGGTCTGCTCGTCCGGCCGAGATTATGTGACTCGACGAGTATTTTACCTGGTGGTATTTCACTGAAGTCTGAGTGACATCAAGTCTTCTCAAATCTCCAGTACTCTTCTAAGTATTATAGTCGATATTGAACATATTCTATTCTGATTAACCTCGATTCAGCTTCCGATTTTAAATTCTTCCAGTTCCTTTTCAACGTCTTTGCGGACCTTTTCAAGCGAACTAATCTCAGTTGGTATTAACGTCACCCTCATGTTCCTCAACTTTTTAGTTCTCAGGCAAAGTCAAAGTATTTTTATCTTTTTTCACTTTCTGGGATTTTTATTTTATTGTTCGCCCGGTCAACAAAATCAACTATTCTACAGGTTCTCTTTTTTTGTTAATTACTATTAGATCTGGGCTTCTTAGAAGGGAGGGGCATTAGATCATTTATTTTATGCGTACTATTCTCTGCAATTGGTTCTGTTTTGTACATACGAGGATCATTAAATAAGTTTCCAGATCTTTTTCATATGGGCACTTTTATTGGTAGTACACACATGAAACTCTAGTCCCTTTTGAAGTAATCTCCTCCGGCTGCGATTCACTTGTTGTACTGTTCCACCAACTTATGGAAGGCCCCATGGAAGTCCACTTGTGTGAGCGTATCAATGACCTTCGTCACAGCCTCTTTCATCTCATCAATTGTCTCATAACGACAGACTCTGAGCTTTGGGAATAACCAAAAGTCACAGGGAGCAAGGTCTGGACTATAGGGAGGGTGATGAACTGTCCTGATGCTCATCTTGGTCAAAATGTCTGTGAGAAGGATGGAGTTGTGGACTGGTGCATTGTCCTGGTGAAAATACCACCTGGTGAAAAATAACCCTGTGCATGTAGATCATGCCAATGCTGTCAAAAAAGGGGTCATCGAAAGTTTGTTGGTGGATTTGTTCTGTCTGACCTTTTTGGGTCTGGGAGAGCCAGCATGCTTTCTTTACTTGGTCTCTGGGTTATAGCAGTAGATCAAGCTTTCATTGCATGACATTTTTTCCAAGTTTAAAAGAGAATTTTATTGCATATTGTTCTTCTAACAAGTCCTGGCAGCAACACCCCACAAGACACCAACTGTACGGCCACCTGCCCCCTATCACGAAATCTATTCAAGTTAGGCGAACCAGACATGCAGGACATTGCTGGAGAAGCAGAGATGAACTCATAAGAGATGTACTCTTATGGATCCCCACACACGGCCGCGCAAAAGCAGGACGACCAGCACGAACGTACATTCAGCAGCTATGTGAGGATACAGGTTGTTGTCCTGAAGACCTACCTAGGGCGATGAACGATAGGGAGGAGTGGCGAGAGAGGGTCAGGGATATCCGTGCTGCCAGCACGATATGATGATGATGATGATGAAGTGTCCTCGTTGCATTTTTGAAATTCAACAGCTGTGACAATCAGGCTTTAGTAGGGTGTATTCCAATTGCTGCTATAGCAGTCCATTTGAACCTGAAATCATAAAAATTGGTCAGTCGTATCATAACATGTATAGCAATAACATACTGAATTTTCAAGAATATACGACAATGTTAATTCCCTGTACAAAAAAGTCTGGAAACTTATTGAATACACCACGTATACCATTTGATACGATAATCTAATTTCAACTTCATGCACAATTCCCAGTGAATTAAATTCTCCCCCAGTCATGCGTTGACGTTTACTCCTTTTCTGTTAGTTTGCTACGTTCACTTATGTGATGAATTGCTTCTCCTTTGTCACCAAATAATCTACACTTACTTTTCTGTTGTTTATTATCGACTTTCACTTTTATATAATTGGTACTTATGACGTTGTTTTGTGCTGATGCTATTAATAATATGAAGTTTTTCACCAGCCTTACCTGATGATCTTTTAGGGGAGAGTGTGACAGCAAGTCTACACAGTTTTCCAGAACTCCACTCAGTATTTTGCCTACCTAAAATTTGCTGGTGTCGGCTTGTGAATTTCTAACTCCTCCAGCTATTTGGCAATCGTTCCACGGTTACTTATTAGTATTAGTAGTTCTTTCATCTTCATCTTCCATTGTCTTTTTTTAGTTCCCTGGCAAGGTCTAAGTTCTTGGGTCTCTCTTCGTTTTCTTTGATTTTCCATTCTGCGGTTCACCGGCAGAGAAATTCAAATAATCAGCAGTTTCTCTTTTTTGTTAAGTACAAACACGCCTGATTTTTTTTTCCGAAATTTGGTTATTTGTTTGTTTTACAAAATCGCAGAGAATATGATACATCTCATTCTCAATGATGAATTCTGGCTTATGCATATACCTTGGAGTAATATGCTCAAATCTGAATTTCTTGCACGATCCCCAATAGTTCACCTCCTCCACCTTGTCGTGTCTACTCTTGCACTCGTTTGGGGTAAGTTTACTATATCGTTTTTTTCTCTATCGCCACATGACCTCAAATTGCTATATGTCCTATCAAATTTCTTTTCAACATAGTTGGTCCTTAAGGCGTTTATTCCTGCTGCTATTAGAATAAGTTCACTTTCTGTCTCGAAGTTTTTCTTTCTTAGTCATACTCAGAATCTTCGAGTGTGAGATTTCATCAGTTTGTTGCTTGAAATATCCATACAGTTGTTTTCCATTGCGTTATTGTTTCGTAGTTGTTGTTCTCGTGATCATTATTTTTCATGTGCTGTTTCTGACCACTGTAATTAGTCTTTCTTTCTTTTTTAATACAGTTCTCGACTTCTCGAATTGATGTATCGTGAGGCTTCTTTTTCTTTCTTTTCTTGATATATATATATATATATATATATATATATAATTTGTCTATATCATTGCTCGGATGAAAGGCCTTATGCATCTCCGGTACTTTTCTTGTGCTTTGGTCCATTTGTCTGAGTTACTCCTTTGTCCATTCTAAGAATGGTTCCGAGTATAATACAAAGAGGACAGCACAGGTGTTTATCTCTTTTTTGAGGTTTCTGTTGCAGAACTTGGTTTCAAGTTGTTTTCCCGTTCGTATGAGATACTCTATTGTTCTTTTTTTTTTCTTTCATCATTACTTGTTTGATCGTTGTCCTCTTCCAATAATGCCAAGTATTTGTAATTTTCCATTTCTCCGACCGTTCTGATTTGTTTTTCTTGATTTAACAGTTCTACTCCTTCCCTCGTTTGGCTTTTTCCTCTTCACATAATTAACTTGGTACTTTTTTCTATGCCAAATTCCAATTCTATATCCTGACTGTATATTGTTATTGTTGGTATTAGAGTCTTCAAGTCTTAAAAAAATTGCTAACAATTTGATGATGTCGATGTTTGTTATTATTCTTTTTAATCTTTAGCGAGTTTTCACCCCAGCGTTTACCAATATTATTATTTCACTCTGTTTGGCTTTTTCATTTCAATATTAGCTGATCGTCTTTCACTTGATTCCTCGTGATAGAAAGTTTCCTCTGGTCTCCATGGCCCTTTGCAGAATTCTGGCCGAACTTAACAATTTTGTAGTTTTGATAATTTCGGTTTTTCCTCAGATTTCCAAAAATTTTAGCCCCTCGTTCCAAGCATTTGAGAGTCGTTCCAAGCTCGTCAATTGGGATCACTATCACGCCCCATTTTCTATAGGTTCCAAAGGTTTCTAGTAAGATTCATGTATTTTTTTCTGGTTTTGTTTTCTCCGATTTTTACTATCTTGTACGTTGGAACAACAGGCTCTGTTTTTTTTCTTTTTGTTAATTATCGCCGTCTAGTCATCTGGTCGGCATTAGTCGATCCCCTTGTATCTCAAAACTCCAGAGAATTTCTTGGGTCTCATTTTTTAGGATGGATTCTGGGTTGAGCATCTACCGTTTGGTAGTATGGTTAAATTTCAGTTTCTTGCACAATTCTTTTTCCAGGCATGGCTCGTCTTAAACTCTTTTACGATAATTTACTTCATTCTCTTGCTATGTGATTAATCGTTTAGTCTTTGTCATCTCATGACCTACTCTTGCTAGTCTGTTGCGTATAAACAATTTTCACTTTATGACGCTGTTTTGTGCTGCTATTAGAAGAGATTCAGTTGCTTTCAGAAGGTTTCTATTTCGTTGTCATGTCCTGATCTTCTCGTGTGAGATTTACTGTTTGTTGCTTGAAAAAAATTAAATGTTGGTTTACCCCCTTTTTTTGTTTCCGAGGTTTTGTTGCTTTTCTGTTTATCTTTATTTTGTCAGTGGTTTTACAAACCACGCTCTCCCTCTCTCTCTCTCTCTCTATATATATATATATATATATGTGTGTGTGTGTGTGTGTGTGTGTGTGTGCATGAAATGAGTATTTATCAAATACATGGTCGATTACAAATTATGAATTCATATATACGTAGAGCATTCAATAAGTTTCAAGACCTTTTTTGTACAGGCATATAAAATTGTCGTAGTCTCTTGAAAATTCAGTATGTCATTTCTATACATCTTATGAGATGACTGACCAATTCTTATGATTTCAGGTTCAAATGAACTGCTACAGCAGGGATCGGAATACACCCTACTAAAGCCTGATTTTCACAGCTGGTAAATTTCAAAAATGCAATCTGGACGTCAGGACATTTTAAAAGAACGTTATGCAATAAGATTCTGTTTTAAACTTGGAAAAAATGCAACAGAAACGTATGGAAGGCTTCAGACTGATTTTCGACCATCTTGCATGAATTGAGCATCAGTTTTTGAGTGGCATAAGAGATTCAAGGAAGGCAGGGAGCTTGTATGGGATGATGAGAAGAGTGGGAGGAGTAAGGAAGTCAATACACCAGAATTGATTGGCCAAAGGGCTATGGTTAGGGTTAGGGTTACTATGTTGTGGTTTTAAGGGAGTTCTGGAAGAGATTCACTCGGAAGAGGCCAGCACTGTTTAAATCAGGTCAGTGGCATTTTGACTAGGACAATGCACCTCCTTGTCACAGACTTTTGACCAAGATGGGCATCAACACAGTTCCTCGGTCTTCTAATAGTACTGACCTTGCTCTCTGTGACTTTTAGTTATTCCCTAAGCTCAAAGTTTGTCGTTATGAGACAAATGAGGTGATGAAAGAGGCTGTGACGAAGGTCCTTGACACTCTCACACAAGAGGACTTCCATGGGGCCTTCTATACGTTGTTGGAACAATACAAGTTTGTTGCAACCGTAGGAGATTACTTCAAAGGGGACTAGAGTTTCATGTGTGTACTATCAATAAAAGTGCCCATACGAAAAAAATCTGGAAACTTTTTTCATGATCCTCGTCTGTATATATATATATATATATATATATATGTGTGTGTGTGTGTGGGTGGGTGCATATATGATGCAATCAAACTTTGTTTTTCATACAGTTATAATTACAGAGAAAATACGAAAGCGTTAGTATCCACGAAGGTGATACTTTTGACACAATTGGAACTAGACATATCTGAGATGCCGATGCAAAGTAATGAATGAGATTTAGGTGATATATTTAATAAAATAAATATTTGTAGTTTTTCGCTTTTCAGTAGCTCTAGTACTTTTATTAAACGTTGGAAGAAAATGTAGGTAGAACCCGCACAAGGTTGTTTTTTTTTTGTCCAAAGTCATCAAGCAGCACCTACAAAACAGTAGCGTATGCCCACCAACGTTCTATCTCAAATCATCCAAAAAAGGGCATTGTGCTATGGTGGCTACTGCAGCAGAAAGAAAAACCAATAGGAACATAAGTTACTAAGACACACTCTTTTCAAAATGCCATTAAAACCTTTATTTTTTAGTATAGTGCCAACCCTGAATTCCGTCTGGAAGACTTGACAAGTCTGCTGGCGAATGGTGATAGACAGAGAGTTCAAGGAATCTGTACTGTTAGAATTCTATGATGATGATAATGATGATGAAGGTGATTGAGTAACAAGTATAGTTTAGCACAAACTTTTCTACTGAAGGTTAACAAACAGGTTTGAAACTCATAGATATTATAATCTCAAAGGCCATCCAGTAACTTGTGACTACACACTAATAATGATTCTAGAAAATTTCGTAAATATAGAAAAGACCATCACAAGATCCCAACACTGGGGTAAAATAAGAAAAATTGTTTCCTGATATTTTCATGGTTTACCTGATTGGCAGGAGGGTTTAATCGCGCTGGTTAGGGATATTGAACGAATCGCTTGGTCTCAGGAAGTATCAGGGCTAAGTTTGTAACGCAGTGCTTGAGATGCCCCTAAAAGGAAATGTCTAGGGAATCAGGCATTTTTTTGACCGCCACGCATGAATCTCAATTCGTGCATGGCTGCCAGCGTCTAATCTGGCATGATAAGAGATCAGATAAATCCTTTCAAATGAGCATGTGATTATTTCAATGATTCATTTGATTAAATAAAGTGAACATGAAAAGTCTATTAATTAAACGCATTGAATATCAAACACTTATTTGAATAATTGTCTTGAACATGAAACACTTTTCATGCAATATTAAATAAAATCATTGATTATAATTGATCATTAATTTATGTTTTTACGAGTTTTTCATGCCAGTTGCAACTTCTAGTTTTCACTGGAGTCCACGTGACTGCAAGTCATATCAGCTCTTCAGGATTGTTTGAGAAATTTTACATGATCTCAGCTATGTTGTGGTCTGGACTGTATTAAATCTTCTTCAGATTTCGTTACCCAAACCGCTTTTTCACGTTCTCCAGGATTGTTCCAAGGACTACCTCTTAGAATTGTTATCGTCACTTTCCAGTTCCACGGAGTTTTCCTTTCTCTGGTGTGGCCCAAATGTTTATCCAGTTTTTATTTTATACCATTGCATGATAATCTATCCAGGAAATTTTCATGCGTAGATTTTATGGAATCACGTTTATTGTACGTTAAGATTTATATTTTCTTTAGTATTTGTTTCTAGAGTGGTATTTTTGCAAAAGGTATTGCGAATAGGAAAAGTTGATATAAAATTTTATTTGACTCATAATTGGGCCCCTATAAGCTACTCCCATTTCGCGGTGGAGTAAATGTAGGGATAAATGAGACGGGTTAATAAAGAGGTTCGTTACTCTTCCCAAATATCCAGTACTGCTGTTTCACCATCAGATGCATTCTAGTGTCATTCTTAGAAGATTTTTTTTTCTCGGGTAATGTCTTACCCCTCTGTAGGGGATACAATTTACTATCCTTTACTCTGTCGACAGTAGTGAGAAATATCAGAATAAGTTTGAATAATTTCTAATATTTTTTCACTTATGGTTCAGACAAAGTATTTTATTTGCTTTGCTGTATTTTTTCTTTTCTATAACACTTCAGCTTCCACGATTTGCAATTCATAAATTTGTACCAATGATATGTTTGTTTTGGGTTGTTTTTTTGTTGTTGTTGTTGTTGTTGTTGTTGTTGTTGTTTTTTCATTATTTTTAATTAAAATAGTTGTTTTTATACAGAATCTTGCTGCCCAACTTTAGTAATGCTAATGATTGGGTTATATATTTATTCAATTTTTTTGTTTTTCTCTTTTTAGTCTTTCGTTCTATTTTTACAAAAAAATATGTTATTTTATTCAAAGACACCTTTATATATTTCTTTTTTCATGCTTGAAAAATATAATTTGTAGAAAAAATAGAATTTGAATTCATGATAAAAATAAATAAACTTTGAAAAGATTTTGGCTATTAATATTTGAATATTCAATTAAAATGTATAAAAACATATGTCAAAGGAGAGATTTCCTCATTAATAGCAAAGTATATGTCCTTATCAAAAGGTTCTTATATTAATACAGGGTGTTTCAGAAAAAGCGACATCATTTTGTAATTTAATAATTTCACCAATTCCCGCTCAAATGATCTCAAAATTTAACATGTGTTGGAATAAATCTAAATTCTATATGAACGTTTAAACGTCTAATCTTTTTCAGTGAAAGTTATTTATATAACTAAAAAGAAAAAAAAAAACGAAACAAATGAATATAGAATTTTGAGCTATTTCTACACAAGCAGTTAAAATTGTGATTATTTGAACGAGAACTGATCAAGTTACTGAATGATAAAATCATATAAATTTTTCTTAATGATCTTCACAAATTAATTTAAAAATCGGTGTGCAAAATGAAGTTTCCGATGGGCCTGCACACATGGACGCATCAGTGTTAGCTGACAACCAAAGATTTATATTCATAAGCTTTGTGCGGACATTGGATGCCGTACTGATGACCTGCTAAAATTGATCGACGATAATGACATGTTAAGAAAATTTCAAGGGAAACTATGCAACGATCACCAGATGGAGACACAGAACACTTCGACATTGTAGCAGGAGTGCTACAAGGGGACACGCTAGCTCCATACCTTTTTATCATTTGTCTAGACTACGTACTTAGAACATTGATTGACAAAATCAGAGAGAACAGTTTCGAGCTGAAAAAGAAAAGAAGCAGAAGGTACCCCGCAAAAACAATTACCGACACCGAATACGCTAATGACATAGTGATACAGGCAAATACACCCAACCAAGCCGAAACACTACTGCATAGTTTGGAACTAGCAGCTGCAGGCAACGGCCTCTATGTTAATGCACACAAAACGGAATATATATGCTATAATCAAACGGTGACATCTCCACTCTAGACGGAACCCCTCTTAAACTAGTAGACAGATTCACTTACCTTGGAAGCAGCGTCGCATCAACCAAAAAGGACATCGACACGAGGTTAACGAAGGCATGGACAGCTATCAATAGGCTATCGATAATATGGAAATCAGACCTAACCGATAAAATGAAACGCAGTTTCTTCCAGACAGCAGTCGCATCGATACTGCTATAGGGATGCACTACATGGACTCAAACAAAACGGCTGGAGAAGAAGCTAGACGGCAATTACACAAGAATGCCGCGAGCAATCTTGAACAAGTCCTGGCGGCAACACCCCACAAGACACCAACTGTACGGCCACCTGCCCCTATCACGAAAACTATTCAAGCTAGACGAACCAGACATGCAGGACACTGCTGGAGAAGCAGGGACGAACTCATAAGTGATGTACTCATATGGACCCCCACATATGGCCGTGCAAAAGCAGGTCGACTAGCACAAACATACATTCAGCAACTATGTGAGGATACGGGATGTAGTCCAGAAGACCTGCCAGAGACGATGAACGATAGGGAAAAGTGGCGAGGGAGGGTCAGGGATATCCGTGCTACCAGCACGACATGATGATATATATATATATATATATATATATATATATACTTTAAGAAAAACAACGAAACCGGTCACATAGGATTATAAATTTATTTCCATCCTGTTACGCATTTTTAAAGTTTCCAAAAACACGAAAAAAGTAACAGGACTTCTTCAGATCATTTTGGATAAAAAAAATTTGAATAGACACATGGTAGTGGGAGGGCATAGTGGGAGGGAGTCGAAGAGGGGTGAGGAGTTACCTCTTCACTAAGCCCACTTCCGTTTTAAATTTAAATTTCGGTTAGCAATGTAGTAAATATTGTTTGTTTTAAAAAAAAACAACTTTCCCTTAATTAATAAATTTTTTAAAATTTATATTTACACCTAACATACAGATTTTTTATTGCGTAAGATTTAAACTTTAAATAATAACTTCACGTAAAGATACAGGAGTCTCTGCTGCGTAATTGCTAGGCAAATCTGCGGAACTGCTGCCTCAAAGTAGTTATTTACCAAACTTTTTTTTTTAGATGAGGCACTTGGCCGAATGAATTGGGCACCTAATTAGACTCGAACTCATTCGTGAAGGTTTTGTAGTCGAGCTTGCTAACCATTACACTACCCGAGGCTACTCTACTGCCTCGAATTTAACAAGTTCGAACTCCAGTCACGCAATTGCGTTAACTTTCGTATTGATACCTTTGCAGAAAGGAATACACCCTCTTAGCACTTTTAGTTATGGGTTAAATAATCATCGGTGTTCTTCAAAATCGATGGCTTTGGTGCTAACCCATGAACGTTGATATGCCATTAAAAGAAACCAAACCGTTAGTGTGTATGTGTGTCTATTTGTCTGTCGGTATGTATCGTTCTATGTGTCTGTCTATACGTCGGTGTGATTAAGATATATTACTGGGAAAGAATTAAGAATTTACGAAAGAATTTATTTTGTTATGACATGTTACATTTTTATGGCATTCACGGATATTAAGAAAACAAAGCAAATCATTTATTTATATGACAAGGGAGTCATTGAGTTGATTTTCATAGAAACAAGCAGGATGTTTAAACTGTATAGTTTGTTAAAAGTCGTATTAAACGGTAGCAGAACAGTCGGAACATCAGCGAATATTAAAAAGTAGATAAGAAATTTTAATGAAAGTATTTTTTAAACTCTTTATCATGAACTTAAGTCTCTGGCGCCAGTAAAGACATCGGTTTGTCTATAATAAAGTTCCAACGCCTCTGGTCTTTGGTAGGAGGTCCAAAACAATTTAAAATAATCTGCAGTTTGTCCCGAAGTTATAAACATACAGAGAGAAAGAGTTATTTGGTGCGGGTAGCCCATTTGAATTCTCGATTAGGCAATTGGCAGTTTTTCGGGGGGGAGGGAGAGAGAGAGAGAGAGAGAGAGAGAGAGAACGAGAGAGAGAGAGGGAGAGATAACCATTAGGGGTTCCATTTTCCATCGTTGGGTCCATAATGATGCAGTTAGAGTCTGTTGGACATTGTGAAAATTTAAGCTGTCACACCGCGTTCCTACTATTGGTCCGGGAGAGCTATGACAACTCATCAATAAAGACAACTGTGCAACCTTGTCAAAATGTAAACACAACGTGTTAGTTGATGAGAATGTATGGGTCACGGATACTTTTTCCCTCTACTTGCTTAATATTCGATCAGGCTATATTGATATTTAGAAAGAAGATGACTGTATATCGTCACTCATCATAATTGTGAGGTGACCTTCAAATCTATTTCAGTTCAGAAAGCCAACTACTCGTATTGAGTGATTTAAGCAGATACATAAAGCAAATATAATCCGAATTTACTGGGAATAGAATGATAGTATATTGCAATTATTAAACCTTTAAACCTTCACCTTTACCAAGCTCAATCACCGATCAGTGACATCCTAGTATTTTATACTTACCTATGATGTCATATTACATCTTGATTATTTTTTCTATTGAATAATTGGTTCATTTTTATGTAATATCATAATTGTACAAAACAAAACGAGTAAAAACCTTATTTAAAACACCTTTTTAGAAAGAAACAGTGATGTCAAACCCGCAGCTATCATCTTTCATTCTCTCTCTCTTTCTCTCTCTATCTCTCTCTCTCTATATATATATATATATATAAAACTTGGTTACTATATCTGTTTGTTCAAATCTATTTCCAATATGATGGTTCAAGTTCAAAGTTTTCTTTCTCCTAGACTGGTTGCCTAATGAAGGCTAATGAATTCAGTCAGTCCTGCTAATCACCGATAGTTCATGCTTTTCCCAAAGGTATTGATGCTATGTGAAATTTATTCAGCCAAGTCCAGGAATTGAACTCTCGTCACGATATCGATTTCGTACGACGATAGCCATTACACCAAAAGCAAGTCACAGTCTTTACTCGTGTTGCACACCTTGGGTTAGATAACCTAGCAGAGCCCTTTTGTCTCCGAGTCTACTCCTGCTTTAATTTCCTTTTCCTTTTCCTTGAATGTCTGATATAAGAAGAATAATGTAGAGTCCCCATGGCTAACTTGCTGGATTGTAACATCCTAAAAAGGAAATAGAATCCCAGTCTTCCTATTACGTTCACAATAAGACTAACACCCAAGTAAAAGGCATGAACACTCTTATCCTCACAGCAGTTGGTCTAAGAATACAATGACTTTCAATCTACAAGAATAGCTATAGCCTTCAATAAACTCCAAGGCTGATATACCATTAAATATTTAAAAGTCCAGTTTACCCTATTATTTTACCCATAGTTGGAGGGAGAATACTTGGATTCATACTTTTCCGAATAAAATTGGCTCCATGTAAAAAGTAAACTTGTACAAAAGTTGAACTCGAGTAGCAAAGTCTACTTTTTACATCAACAACCACTACAATTCAACGAGGTTAGAGTGTTCGCCAATGATCCAGGTGACCGGGTTTCAAACCCTGATTGAGTCATACTGAAGACGCCAAAAATGATACTTGAATCTACGACACTTCAAACTCAGCATTATAAGATACGGATAAAAGGTAACGTGGAACAATCCAGGGACAGGAGTGTACCTTCCTCTACACCTAGGTGTAATAGCCAATGAAAAGGGAGCCTTCAGGTCACCCTCTAATATGGTCGCCAACTTTACTTATAAAGATATGAAATATTTTCCGTCGACTGTAAGTCATTTTTATGAAAGTATTAAGCTATGTATTTCTAAATTTTAAAATATTTTCATGCTTGGAAAAAAGCCCAACATCAACTTCTGCCTGTTTATTGTTTCAAAACAACGAGACCAAAATGAATTCAACGCAACTCTCTCGAGAATTACAAATAACAATTCATAAATATCGACTGGCTTATGAAAACGTCAGTATAGATTGCCGACTTGAATATAAAAACGTCTGCCCACTCCTATTAGTTAGACTGTAAAGAACTTGGTGCATGATTTGGCCAGAACTTCCTCTTGCACCAATATCATTTTTTCGCAAATCATTGAAATTTAAAATGAATATAAATTCCAAGATTTATCTAGACAACTATTAACACACAAAATGAATTTGCCTCAGAGTTTATGTCCAATGATTACATGATATACAGTGAAATTCAAGGAATAATGTTTTTCTTCCGCTGATACACAGTATCACTGACATTTTTATTTTCCTCATAATCATAAAACTTTTCGCAGTGTACTCGAGCATTGTACGTTTAATTTTAAATTCTTTGATCAAATGCAGAGATTATTCAATAAATTATTTATAAATTATTTTCATTCCATTTATTATATAGCTTTCTAGATGTGTATTTTGCATCCGACAACTTACTTCCTTTGCGAGAATATTGGAACATTCCATATAATGAATCTATCTCTCTATCTACCTATGTCAGTTCATATCTATCTATCTATAGACCTATCTCTTAACCTCAATTGATAATTATCGTCACCTTAGTATAAATATATCTTTCTCTCTCTCCCTCTCTCTCTCTTTCTCTCTCTCCCTCTCTCTCTATATATATATATTTATATATATGTGTGTGTGTGTATGTGTGTGCTCACTCTTTGTGTGTGTGGGTTTATACTTGTATGCCTACGTGTCTCTGTGTGTGAGTGCATAACTTAGTTAATCTGTATCTATGGGCTTTTCCATCAAATCAAATAAACCTATAATATTGTAGTCCATCTGAAAAACAGGCCGAGTAATTTATGACATTTCTAGAGGCAATATGGTTACTTGACAGTAATTATATCTCTCTCCAAGCAACACATGACAGATTATACTAAGTAATACCATACAAACCGCAGTGAGTAATCTATTACCTGATCTTTTTGGCAGATGTGTAATCTAGCTTTTCTCCTAGGATATCATTAAGACATTAACACAAATAAAACTAGCCGTAATGTGAACTCGGTTTTGTGGTGCCTATCAATTGAATATAAACGATTCCAATGAGTTCTTAATTATCTTTGAAAAAGTAATTGAAATATATTCAAAAAATGTGAACCCTCTTATCCTCCAGCTATGAGTTAAATAATATTACAACTGTTCTATAAGGATGGCTTTGGTATTAAATAAGCTACGAAGATTGATACGCCACTAAACAAAAAAAGTAAACAAAACAGAAATAAGTTATTACAGAATCTAGGAGAATGTTTTTGTAATAGCAGTCTGTTGAGGAACAATATTATTCATAAAATAATGTATCAAATAAAAAGTAATTTCTAAAAAAAGTTTTAAAAATCAATAATCTGTCCGTGTGGGTGTCTATGGAGAAATGAAAATAACCAATCGGGAAATTCAGACTGTATTTTAATAAAGTATTACAAACTGAAAACGTTTCTTGAATATACTGCTATCTGAGAAAGGTCGTTCCAGGATCTATCTATGGTAAGTTGCTTTTCTGAACCAATTTTCGATACTGTAGTGCTAAAATAATCAAAATAAAAATGTTAAGGAGGATGAAATTATATATGTGTATCTGTGTGTTTGTGTGTGTGTGTGTGTCTGTGCACGCGCCAGAGAGAGAGAGAGAGAGAGAGAGAGTAAATAATGACAAAGAATCCAACAATATGGAGAAAAATTGAAATATAATGAATCTATCTTTCTCCCATCTTCTTCTCATTCACTCATTCTTTTCTTTGATTCCTCTTTTTTTCTTTTTAACCCGTTTTATCTCTTGATGGTTCCATTATTTTACATCGTTGCCTTGCATAGTCATATGATATTTTTTGAAATATGAACACTAATTTATTGATTAAACGGTTAGTGACCCATGTCTTTGTATACATAATCTCCTCTTTTTTTTTTTTTGTATTTCATTAAACATCCATCGATGATCTAACAACACTTGATAGCATCTTTTCAAATTCCAGATGATGGTTTATTAAAACCGAAACGTTACAGCGTCTACCTTCTTTCATATTAAATTCTTCTAACTGGGTTACTTTGGTTTTCACCTTTTCTCCACACACACACACATATATTCATCACGGAGTTACCCGATTCTCTCTCTCTCTCACTATCTCTCTCTCTCCGTCCATCCTAATAATTCATCGCTCGTGACAAGTTTTCTAAGCTTCATCTTGCGTCTACACATAGATGATATAAGTAGTTACTGATCAGAAAACACTAACACGTCTACAAGTAGGACTCCATATTAGAACGTCGCTTATGATTTCGTCCTTTCCTCTCCAGCGGTGCCCAACATGTTTTCATCTTACTTGAATAGTTTTTGAGATGAACAGATTGAAAGACACCCATTTAATTTATCGGATATATCAAACTTCCATTTAATCGACAAACAATCAATCACATTCCAATCTTTTGCTAAAGGTATGATGACATCATTTTTAGTAGATGAAATGTTGCTTCTGAAGTAAGGGAACTATTCCACTAATTATAGAGGCTTGCCACTTTGACTGGAGATGGCTCCTTTTTGTTTAAAACATTCGTCGTATATTTTACTTGCATTCACATAGGGAGCAATACCTCCCACTACTTACTGTATGCAATGCAATAAAGATTCCTCTCAGCCGATGTACTTCCGAAAAGCACTTGGTTGTCCATTTAGCCGGCATTGGTCATAGGTTATGCACAATACTGTCTTTTACACTTGTGTGACACTATGAGTTGGATATATGCACATACATGTATACACACGTGTGTGTGTGTGCACCCATTCATGTGTGCGTGTGTTTGTATATATATATATATACACCCACGCACATGTGTGCACACACACACACACCTACACACACCCACACAAACATATATATATACATACACACACATATATATATATATGGCAAGATGAGTTAGATTCGGCCTGGGTATCAAATTTCAAATGTTAGGAAAAGTCATTAACTAGATTAAGGAAATCTAGAAAAGAAAATGTTTATACATATGGCCACGGACGTGGATAAGTGTTAAGTATTTTTCGGGTATTGATCAAAAACTTAAAAGGGCCTGAATTTAATGTCCCTGTATCGGAGACGTCAAGGCTGGAAATTATTATTATGTCCAGTTTTTTAAAGACAGAAATGACCCCACAAAAATTTTATGGGTTTATTCGTGGGTGTCCCTTGGCCGGAAATAATAATGAAGCATTCAGTATATATACAGGTGCGATTTGGGTCCTAGCAGTTAGACTTATTTCGGGTTCGAGGAAAGTTGATTAGGCTGGAACAAAGAATAACGAACAGCGACATTATCAGCTAAGTTAGTTAAGATAATCTTTTGCCAGCCGAAACCCAGCCTAGAACTAATTATCCACAAAGTGTTACACGCTCTCTATCCTCCCTTGGCGTTCTAAACTTAAAGTTGTTGTTGTGTTTTGATTCTTTTCCCTGTGAACCTGCCTCTCGCTCGATCCGGTCAGACATAAGTTTTCTACGAGGGGTTAATAACTTATGCAACGAGCTGAAGAGGTGGGTATTCTCACACTTGTTAAATATGAAACAACTGTCATTTATTTGATCAATTAATGTTCCAAGTAGTCTAAAAAAAATATAACAAATATAGAGCTAATTCAATTATGTGTTCGTGCAATACAATAGCATCTATGTCGAAGACATCAGTGTCTCTATCCAGAGAGTGACCCACGGTTTTTGTTTTTAAAAAGTATGGTTATAGATGTACCAGTTTCTTTTGGAATACCATTTATAAGTTCTATTTGCTCAATCTATTCTCTGTGTATGGAATTGAATGTTTTGGAGAATTCTACAAAAAGAAATGTTGCCCGGGGATTTTTGATCGAAATCCTTCGATTATTCGACAGATTGTCAGAATCTTTGAAGTTGTGGTGCGATTCTTTCGAAAGATGTTCTGATTTTTTTTTTTTGAGAATATTCTTGATGTTTTTGGCTGATACGATTGAGAAGTAGGACATTATAAACCTTAGCAGTTATAGTAGTGAGAGTTATGGCTCTGTAATTCATAGAGATTCCGAGCTCACCTTTCAGGGTGTAATGTCAGGACGCAAGCTTTCGTCAATTTCTTCCTTGTATTTTTACAGACTGTGTTGCATAGTCGAAATATTTTAATCTATTTTCTTGTCTCCCAAACTTCTGGGGGTATTTCGTCGAGGTCATCAGCTTTTCTGTTTTTAAATTCTTCCTCCGCAACTGTCTTAATTTGAGATCTAGTTCGCTATTGATGATTTTTCGGGTATGTTTGCCAGTGATTTCAGGAGTGTTTCCAAGCGTATTTAAGATTAGTTCCTTTCATGTGACACAAAAGCACAACTTTTACCCACTGTTTGTGGAATCCTATCTGAAGGTGGCTGGAAAGGCACAGCACTTCAATGAACCCAACAGTAAACCTACTGACCTTTAACGGTTAATTTTGGCTCCAGATATTTCCTGTTTCATATCTTGGAATTTCTTAACTGACCTCCTCTACTTAGGTAACACGCGTTACCAGAACACACACGTCGTCAGCATAAGTGGGATACGTAGACATAATTGTTGCACTCGGGAGTGTAAGACCGACTAGGGCCGGGTTTACACTCAACGAAGAACAAGTGCCAACGCAAGAACGTAATGCTTGGTCGAGAGTGGACAACTCTGATGAATTGATCGAGAAAAATGCTTTTGATCTTATCCCGTTCATCTCCACCATGACTCAGGGAAACGCGTACAAAAGACGAATCCAGCTTCGAAAACTTACTTTTAATCCAGCAGCAGATAAGGCAGTCTCAAAGAAACAATTTTCAAAGGCTTTGGAGTGATTACAATTTATCAGCGCAGCATTTCCATCGAATATTTCCAAGATCGTGCTAACTAAATGGAGGCTGTCTACGATAGTTGAGCCCATGATAGCGTAAGATGGATGAAGATCCGATTAGACAAGGCAGGCTTATCTACAAACAGCTCGCTAAGATCTTTGCCAAAATCTTTAAGTCAGTATTCAGCATCAATAAAGGGTGAAATTTACGAACTACGTCCCCATTTTGTTTGTTATTGTGAAGAAACTTCATTATACTTTTGTTGAAGCATTATGGAACCATCCACTGCTTTATCCGTTGTTATAGACAGTCACTAGAACAAAAGGAAAACATGTGAAAGCCTCTAGTACTATTCCTTAAGAAGACCATCGATTTCGGCAGTCTCGTCTGTGCCAACTGTCTTCAGCGTAATGCGACACACAAACCCAGCTGCTTCCACCGCATCGAGCGGGAGAAAACAGGAGGATAGGTGTTAAACTGAGCAAAATTCAGTCCATGCTACCTGGTTAAAAGTTTCTGAAAATAATCTCGAAACTCCCAGGAAATGCCTTTATTTGTAATCCGACTTTTTTCGGCCAGCAAACGAACAATTACTATATGTCACTGAAAAGCATGTTCAAGTTAATTTCTGAGTCCTATTCGTTGCCTGGGAAAACATTCTTTTTAACGTAGCTCTAACTATTCAAGCCTGATTCTTTTTATAATGGGCAAAAGCCAGTGCCGCATTAGGCATGCTAGTTTCATGCTATATCCCGCCTTTACGGTCATATTCTACATTTTCACGCCCTTTATTTATGGATAAACTGAACATGTCTATAAAAGGAAAATCTCAAGAGAGAACTCTCTTATATCAACAGTACAAAACAACACGAAGAAGGACCGATTATATCAAAGCGAAAATCCCAAATACGCAACAGAATATCAAATGTCAGTTTCTAATCCTAAAAGGATCTGCGACCGTTTAGAAGAGGGTTATTAGCTTGAGGGAAAATAAATTAATGTGAATTTAAAAGAATAAATGTATATTTTACGAATGTGTAATTGCGTATGAATTTTCCAAGTGTAGTGTTCTGACACAGTTGCCGCGATGGTTAATTATTTTATTGCCTGGTTTGGTTGGGCCACGTGTTTTTTTTGGATGTTGTGTTGGCTGAGGTCTTTGTGGGTAGATGTAAGTCAAATTGTAAAGTTTAAGCTAGTACATAACACTCAATACAGAAGGCTAAAATGTAAACAAAATGTATTCATATCTTGTCTGTGACAAGTTTGATTAGAAAATTAAAAACAGCAAATTTCGGACACGTGAGAGGTGACGCTATAATTCAGCAAGATGACATCACCCCCACTGATATCCTGAATTTAAATATATAAAAATTATCGAATTTTGAAAAAGTAGTCAGTTAGCTATTCGGTCAGTTGTCAGTAGTTCGTATTCAGAGAGTTCTCTCAGGCTGGGGTGGGGGCGTGTCTCTTTGCGTCTGTTCATAGACCCAAACAAATTCTCTCTCTCTCTCTCTCTCTCTCTCTCTCTCTCTCTCTCTCTCTCTTGCTACTGTATACAGTCTGAACATCGAACAATAAATGACTGTTAATTGTTGATGGAGAGCTATTCTTCGTTTTGAGTCACTGACTCCCTGGCAACTTTGTTCCAATGGATTTTCCCGACAATCAGAAGAAGTTCCTGATGAATTGTGTTATTCTTTGCCTGTGGATCTTTCAAACACACCCTGTGCACATATTGTATAGTATACTTTGTCGTTATTAACAACGAGGAACACGTATGTATATAAGCATATAAGATTATATTTTTATTTTTGGCGATGATACTTGTGTGGAGCAGAAAAGCAATCGTAGAGAGTTCACGCACACGAAGGAGTTGTCGGGAGACGGAACAGCCAGTAAACAACTGACTTCAGCCGAAATTCGGGAACTTACATAGTCTACAACTCTCACGTGACATGCAGCAATTCCTCTTTTTCGTTAACCACTTCCTTGCTTTCCAATGGTTATGTTGTCTGCTTCCCATTGGCTACTTGCCCAAGCCCGGTTCTGTGGGCGTACGCATCTGCCACTATCTCCGAATTCAACCACGTCCAGAGGTCAAGGTGTTATTTCGATATCTTCGACCGGATGCACCTATTTTCAGCATCCACGGTATTCACAGCACCTGTGAGCATGGTGTTATTTCGGCAATCACCTTGTTGATATTGTCCTTGAGTGGATGCAGCTGTCTCATCATCCTCTGATACATAGCACCTGTGGACATGATGACATTTATGTGATCACGCCGGTCTTATCAATCTATCTGTCAACAACATCCACCGTATTCACACCCGCAGGTCACGTTAACACATTAAACACAGGCTTGATTGATAACCCGACTATCCGAAAATGTGATACTATAGTATCACAGTGTACGAATAACTATATCTTGCTTATTTTATCGCTGCACATTTTTTATGGGAAAGAATTGAGTTATTTTGATGACACGATTGATATGAGTTCAAAGCGGTTTTGCTAGCTAAATTTAGGAGTCGAATTCGTACTGCATTTCGGCCGGAGGTTTATAGTTCTTAGAAGTCACCCTCTCATCGACCCTCAATCGGTTGAGGGCATATATAATTTAACCAGACTTAGTAAACAGATGAGACCGAAAAATACTTGCTGAAAAAGCTGAAAGGTGCACGATGCGGTGAGTAGCATCCAAGTTCTGAGCTTTATTAACTGCTATGAAGAAAAACAAACATTACTGCTGTTAAAGATTATCTAGTACCAGACTTCCAAATTTAGAAAATAAAAGATAATCTAAGATTTCGAACAATATCTGACGATCTCTGAAAGAATTTACCACTTATGTAAGAACCTTTAATGTAAAATCTTTGAACAATACTTCTTTTTTATATTTACAAAATATTGTTATTGTTGCAAAGCTGTGTAGGTTCTCTGCTTTTGTGCGCTGCTTTTCGTTACACTCTTAATTGTGCTATGACATTCACTTGCTTGCCAACAGGCAACCCCGATTAGCATTTGGTTCGTCGTCCGGATCTTAAAAACACAACGTGGGCTAATAGCGGATTATTTTGTATTATCCCAAGATATTTACAACCAGCGGAATATTAGGCAAATTGAAGGTGGAATAATCCCCGTGTCTGGCAAAAGGCAATGCTTCCGTCACTGGTTATACTAGAAAGAGATGAAATAATTATCGCAAAATAAGTAAATGCAACAAACTAGCAGAAAAGGCATGTCTTGGTTGGAAATGACATTCACTCGAAACTATTGAATAGATTGAAATTTAAACATTCCAATGAATATAATGTGGACAAAACAAATTCTGTCCCAGAATTATATGTGTCGTATTGACGTATATAATTCTTAGGAATTTTGAGACACAACAGTATCTTTTAAACTCGACTAGAATACCCAATGAGTCCAATAATACATTCTAAGTGCTTCTAAGAGCTCTTCAATGATGTCCAACTTTCATTGCCGATTTTGGGTTATTAATCATCTTTTCGGCTCCGGCAGTAACCCCGACTTAAAAAAAGATAATTTGCAGTCCAATACATTTTTCGTTCTAGCGGACAACCGAGTAAAAAGTAAGACAAACAAGCAAATAAAAACCGAAAAGATAGAACAATTGTAGGACCTTGACATAGAACATTAGGATTACGGTGATACCAATTGTATTTGGCGCGATTTAATTGGTCCCCAAAAGCCTGGAATGGAGACTGGAAGAATTTGGAAATCAGAGCAAGAATCGAGACTCTCTAAACAACAACATTGTTGAGATCGACTAGAATTATGATAAGAGTCCTAAATATTTCAAGATCAGCAGCTGATGAAAAAATCTTGCAAGTAATAAAATAATTATAAAAACAATTTTTGCTAAAAATATACAACTGAGTTAAATTCATTGTGAAAAATGTACTTCAATTTCAGATCAAGAATAACTTTGACGTTTGATGTACGTCTTATGATTTTGTCATCTCATAGTTAACATTTATAGGTAATTCGCTTTGTAATACTTTGCAAATGTATTAACAAATTTATGTTCTGTTTAGAATAAACGAAAGAGATATAAATCTTTTAATTTGTGAGACACCGTTTTTACGGGCATCGGCAAAGTTACGGCAGTGTATTATTAATTCAGCACTTGGAAACGAAACAGTCTCTCAACTCAGCGAGCCGAAAGCTAGTAACTGGAAACAGTGGTTACTTCCTCATCTTTATCAAGAATATAAAAACAAAATACGGATAAGAAAGCGAGGCATTATTCATGCAAGTATTCCCTCCTGTGTTCAACGTTCATGTATCCTGCAGGAATATATATATGATAGAGTGAAAGGAAGGAAAATGCACTCATTAAAATTGCACCCCACAGGGAGTTTACTGATAATTCAAAACTACCAGAACATTAAAGCATTTTGATGTATATTCTCCACAAACCCACACTTATATACGCGTGTGTACACACACACACACACACACACACACACACATATATATATATATATATATATATATATATAAAAGGATTGACTTTACCTATATCACTAGATTTAAGTACACAGATTTCAGAAAATAGGAAGAACTGAAAATGTATTCATCTCGATATTATTATAAATCTGCAGAATTCTATGAAATTAATTTGGTGTTTGGTCGGATTTCAGAATTCATTTCGTTTATCTTTGTGTGTGATTTCTGGATATATTGAATTAATTTCTTTGTTTAATGGCATAAAAGTCTATGTAGGTTATTCAATTCCTAAGCAATTCGTTTAGAAGAAAAGTAATGGTTCTATTTAACACAAACCTGGTTGGTATAAGTTTGATCATAATTTTCCCAAAGGTATTTGTTCTCAAGTTAACGTAATACCGCGACTGAAGGTTGAATTCACACTCCACGATGTCACAGTCTATCACGTTAGGTTCTTCAGCCTTGGTTAGGCAACTAGTCTAGGAGAAGGAAAAGTCTGTATTCAAACCTGTTAAACTCCGCTTAAAAATTGACCTTGTGTCATATCCTGCCCGAGCGGAGAGGTTGGTAAATAGTATCACGTTAGCCAAAAAGCTAAGGGATCCTCCCTTTTAAATAGAGAATTTCGATCAAAGACAATACAATGTTTTATAGTTTAATATTCAATATCTTTATTTTAATCCACTCAAATGGTATAGATATTTTTAAAGTATTGCATTCTATTTACTTTCAGGGAAACTACAGCAGACACATTATAATAAAACAGTTAAATAGATCCATATTTCAGTCACAAAACCTTTTTTTTTTTCACGAATTAAAAACCGCGAGCTATGCATTCTTTTTCTAAAAGATGGCCAAGACTCTACATACACAAGCGTAGATGAGACATATTTAACCACAGTGATGATTGAAAATTTTCTCTAAATGTGGACTATCACTCACAGCAAAGTCACCACAACGTATATCCGTTACGTGACTTTGGTTTATTACCACTTACAGAAAAAGTGTATGCACTGATATAATACATATTTTATCTTATTTTTATATGCTAAATAGGTAAAGCATTTGAACACTGGTAATAGCTGCATCACCCACAGTTCATAAAGAAAAGAACTATCATACCCGAAAGGCCAATCACGTAATTCTTACCTTATTTTTCAGATCATGATATATGATACAGTACGCTGAAATTTATGTATATATATATATATATATATATATATATATATATATATATGTGTGTGTGTGTGTGTGTGTGTCTGTGTGTGTGGATATATATATATATATATATATAAAGTTTTTTGATGGCTAAAATTAGCAGTCCTACTTTCTAGTGAAAGTACCATGTTGTAGCTATATATATAAAGTTTATATTTAAGATTGGTTGCTTTTATAGTCTTCTGGGTTCTGACCATTTTTCGTCCATAAGGTAAGAAAAAAAATCGCCTAATAGAACAGCGGGCTCAATTCAGCAATTTGATTATTTTTGCATTCGATCATGTTATTAAAAATGCCTAATCGTCATCTCGACCTGAATAAAATTTTCTCGTCTTGAAAAGCAAAAAAAACCAAAAAAAAACCAAAACAACCCAAAACAACAACTTATTCTAATTTTATCTTTTTAAGTTTTCGTAATCTAACTGAAGTTTTGCGAAGCCTTTGATGAGGAGTACCCTTGATGAAGTGGCTCGCATACAGGAATGTGATATCGTTGTTGGTAAGTTCATATTTGGATAAAAGCGCTTGGAAAGGTATGACTCCCTTATTCCCCCAGTTACGATTTAAATAGAACCTCGATTGTTATTCTCAAAGAATGGTTTGCTATTAAATAACTCACGAGAGTTGATATGTTATTAAACAAAGACACATAGTCATGCTTACCAAAGATTATGGATCTATAGCAAAATATATATCATGACTCTATGACATTTCCTTCTTTTTTTTGTTAATAATTTAAGAATATGTAAAAGAAATTTGACAACATAGAAATCAGATGAAAAATATATATATATATATATACACATGTGTGTGTGCGTGTGTGTGTGTGTGTGTGTGTGTGTGTGTGTGTGTGTGTGTGTGTGTGTGTGTGTGTTTATCCAAACCATGTACTATAGATGACACCAAGCCAATAGGAAAGCTTGCATGAATTCAGGGTTTTCCTTCTCATTGATTGGTTCCTTAACAAGGAAAAATTATCCCGGCTGCCTTAGTATTTACCCATAGCTGTGGTTATCAGAGATGAACTCATCCTTTTCCCAACGGCTATTTTTCCAGGAGTTGAATACAACTCATCGATTTCATTCTCAGTGACGATAAGCGTTGTGCTATGAGTGCCTCCTTTCTGTGCGTGCGCGAGCGTGAGCGCGCGTGTATGCGCATGCGCAGGTGCATCTGTGTATAGGTGTGTTTAATTCAATGTGTCCATGCGTCTGAGCAGAGTTACCTCTATTTTGCTTATGATATCTTTTTTTTTTATTTTCCCTTGTCTAGTTACTTTAAGTAAAGTTAGACTAATTCCGAGAAAAATATCCATTTTAAATATTTTTTCTTAAGTTTTAAAAGAATAACTATGGGTAAGCCGAGGAAATGATTTATCCCAACCATCTTTTTTATTCCTACATATACTAATATATGTTAGTATAAAAGATATATTCATTTTAATCATTGGTATATATCATCATCATCATCATCATTATGTCTTGCTGGTAGCAAGGATATCCCTGACCCTCTCTCGCCACTTTTCCCTATCGTTCATCGCCTCAGGCAGGTCTTCTGGACAACATCCCGTATCCTCACATAGCTGCTGAATGTATGTTCGTGCTGGTCATCCTGCTTTGCACGGCCATGTGTGAGGGTCCATAAGAGTACATCGCTTATGAGTTCGTCCCTGCTTCTCCAGCAGTGTCCTGCAAGTCTGGTTCGTCTAGGTTGGATAGTTTTCGTGATAGGAGACAGGTGGCCGTACAGTTGGTGTTTTGTGGGGTGTTGCCGCCAGGACTTGTTCAAGATTGCTCGCAGCATTCTTGTGTAATTGCCGTCTAGCTTCTTCTCCAGACCTTTTGTTAGAGTCCCTGTAGTGCATCCATATAGCAGTATCGATGCGACCGCTGCCAGGAAGAAACTGCCTTTCATTTTATCGGTTAGGTCTGCATTCCATATAATCGATAGCCTATTGATAGCTGTCCATGCTTTCGTTAACCTCGTCCCGATGTCCTTTTTGGTGTATGCGTGTGTGTGTGTGTGTGTGTTTGTGTGTGTTGCTTCCCTAAAAGTGCGGACCTGAATATAAGACAACCTTCAGCAACTAATCAGATTTCTTACCCATGCTTTTTCACCAATATCAGTAATATAATTAGATTTTATAACTGGTTTTATGCATTGCTATATAAACTGTTGTACCTCTGTAGGTATAGAATATGTGTTTTTAATACTTTTTTCTCCGTATGAATGAAAGAGTATGTGCAAGAAATAAGCGCTGAAAAGAATACACTCAAATCTTTGTAAAAAAAAAAAAAAAAAAAAAAACACGAAAAACCTTCGTCTTTCTATTCTCTTTCGAAGTCTTTTTTTCCTTTCATAATAAAAAAGAAAAACGAAACAAACACATAACATCACCTTTATTATCAAAGAAAAATTGGTGAAGAAGGTTCTTTTTTTAAATGCAAGCCCAGAATATGGATATCTATTCACTATTTTAGATTATTCTGGCAAAGGTTTAGCAGGAGTGATTGCAGATAAATGTACATGTGGATTAATATTAATCATCATCATCATCATCATCATCATCATCATCATGTCGTGCTGGTAGCAGGGATATCCCTGACCCTCTCTCGCCACTTTTCCCTATCGTTCATCGCCTCCGGCAGGTCCTCTGCACTACATCCTGTATCCTCACATAGTTGTGAATGTATGTTCGTGCTGGTCGTCCTGCATTTGTTTGACCATATGTGGGGGTCCATAAGAGTACATCGCTTATGAATTCGTCCCTGCTTCTCCAGCAGTGTACTGCATGTCTGGTTCGTTTAACTTGGATAGTTTTCGTGATAGGAGGCAGGTGGCCGTACAATTGGTGTCTTGTGGGGTGTTGCTGCCAGGACTTGTTCAAGATTGCCCGCAGCATTCTTGTGTAATTGCCGTCTAGCTTCTTCTCCAGCCGTTTTGTTAGAGTCCATGTAGTGTATCCATATAGCAGTATCGACACGACCGCTGCCTGGAAGAAACTGCGTTTAATTTTTTTTTATATTAATACAGCTAAGTAACTATATCTTGAAATAATCTACATGTGAAAACAGACTTTATTCAAGTCAGGAACCGTTTTCGGAGATTGATTATACAGACACATCACCCCATGATAGAAAAAAATATTTCACACATATTTCTAAATTCATTGAATGATATTCTTAAATTTCGCACGCAGAAAATTTTGATATATATTGATATTAGTGAAAATATTGCGCTTATCACTATAATATTTGCAATTAAACACATTTCACCCGGCTGGGGCTGTAGAATACGCTAACTGCATCTCTGCAGAAGGGTAAGACCTCCCACGCCATAGAGAATCTAAATTATGTCTCGAAACAATCTGATGCTGAGGCTCGAGTAATGCTGGAGCTTTGGGAAAGGCGGAGTATCCCTTGATTACTATTGCTTCTAGCTCCCTCGGAGCTAGAGTGGTAGCACTAGATTTTATATATGCAAACAACACCTTCGTATTCTGTATTTCGGGACACTGACAAGTAAGAAAGCTAAATAAATACACAGGAGCATGACAAAAAGAATATACCTCAAAATTAGATTAAAGCAATTATATATATATATATATATATATATATATATATATATATATATATATATATATATATATACCAACCCCTCCGCTCGGGCAGTTCTAAGCGGAGTTTAACAGGTTAGAATTCAGAGTTTTCCTTCTCCTAGACAAGCTGCCTCACCAAGGCTGAAGAAACTAGTCTGTCCTACTATTTATCCATAGCTGGAGGGAGAACAATTGGATTCATATATATGTACATATATGTATATATATAATTGCTTTCATTTTAATGTTGAGGTACATTCTTTTTGTCAGCTCCTGTGTATTCATCTAGCTCGCTTGCTTTTTGAATATATATATATATATATATATATATATATATATATATATATATATATATATATATATAAACTAAATATTCCGACTAATACGTGCGACTTCTCGTGATGACAAGACAACTGCATATATATATATATATATATATATATATATATATATATATATATATATATATATATAGATACACACCATGAAAATGATCGGTTTTCCTTCCTAAAAAGAGTGTTAATTTTGTGCAAGATATATGTTCGATAAACTGCGATTTTTGTATCTGTCTCTTGAAATTTATGGACCAATCAGCACTTACTCATTAAACAAAAAATTGTAATTTATCGGACAACAGTATTTGACTGAGCAAAATTTAAAGGATCACAACCCAGAATAAATTTGAGAAATCTTTCCCCTCCTAAATTGGTAAAATAGTATTTTAACTTATAAGAATGTTCATAAACCATCGACTTTTTAAAAAAAAATCTTATTTAAAGGCAACGTCATTCTTATAAATAAGCAATGAAATACTTACATTTCAGTATGTTTATATATTAAATCCGTAAAGCTACACAAAACTTATGCCTTTTTAATGTGGAGTGAAAATATAACATTCTGTTCTTTCAAAGTCATATTTAATTTCTGCATCACGTAATAATTTTATATTGAACGAAACTTTATTTAATTCCACATTCCTACTATCATTTTTGCCTTCCGCCGCTGATGAAACATTTTGACAGTATCCACCTTTATATTAGAACATAAATGTACCTTCTCCTCTATATTGGGAAATCCTTACTCAGATCCTTTACAAATCATCATCATCATCATCATCATTACGCTCAGCCAGCACAGATCTCGCTGAACCTCTCTCGCTACCCATCTCTATCTTCCATCACTTCCGGTTGGTCTTCAAGGCTATATCCTCTATCGGAACAGAGATATTTTTATATAGGTTTTAGCTGGTCATCCTGGTTTATTTCATCCATATGAAGGACCCCTTCATATATATAATTTACGAATTCGTCCCTACATCGTTAGCTGTGTCCCGTCTGTTTCATGATGGCTGGTAGGTGGCTGTACAACAGCTGCTTTTTCAGGTGCAGCTTTCAGGACTAGCTCAATATTGCTTGCAGCGTTATTGTATAATTGCCGTCAAGCTTTTTCTCCGTACGTTTAGTTAGCGTACATGTAGTGCATACATATAGCAGTATAGACACTATCGCTACTTGGAAAAAACTGACTTCTATATGACCGATAGCTTATCAACAGCTGTTCATACCTTTGATAGTCGCGTGTTGATGTCTTTATCAGTTTATGTGACACTAGTTCCTAAGTAGGTGAACTTGTCCACTAGTTTTAGAGAACTACCATTTAGTCTGGAGATGGTGCCTTTTTGAATGAAGCTCATGTATTCCGTCTTGTCTGCCTGGACATGGAAGCCTATGCCAGCAGCTTCTCTTTCCAGATCATGTAGGTGGGTTTCGGCCTCGGCGGTCGTCTTTGCCAGAAGTGCTATGTCATGGGCGTAGTCCGCATCTGAAATTGCTTGTGCAAGGTATATTCTGCTTCTTTCCTTTGCCAGCTTGAAACCATTAACTTTTTATTTTATCTATAAACTTTCTATGTACGAAGTCCAGGGAGATAATAAACAGGTATGGGTCTAATGTGCCTCCTTGCTTCACACCCGCTTCAATGTCGAAGTATTCCGCGTCTCCATCCTGGGAGCGGACTTTTACTTTCGTGTTTTTGTATAGCATCATTATAGCTGTGACAGTTTTTTTTGGATAGGCCGTAGTGGAATCGTATTTGCACCATCATCCCCCTCTGTATGGAGTCAAAGGCCTTAAAGAATCAACGAATAATATTGTTGCCTCTAGGTTTTTTGCAGTTACACCTTCAAGAATTCGACGATAGTCAAAATTTGTGATGTCATGGATCGATTTTTCCAAATGCCTATTTCAGTTCTTATTTAACAGAGATGACCATAATAAGAATTATCGTAATGGTTAACATGATCCAAGAACTTTTTGGGCTTCCGTAATATCTTTGGTCTTTGATGATATTATTGTTTCTATTTAGGGAATAACAAAATATTCTAACTGTTGTTTTGCAGTTATCTCCGTTTTATCAAGCATTTTGATTATTAAAAATTTCACATTTTGCTTGTCTTCAAACCCCACAATTTTTCATTCAGCTGCAAACCGAAATCGAAATTGTCTATTCTGTAAGGTTGATTATTTTAAGTTTATTGATCTAATAATTGCTCATTATTCCATAAGCTGCATAAATATATAAAAAAATCATAATGAGTTTTTTTTTTTTTTTTGTGATATAGAGATTAAATAGTTGACAATTTATTCTACTGTGATATTGTAATTAGATAAGGATAACGTATTTGAAGATGGGATCCGAGTATTGAAGTGGCGCTCATGCTAGATTTATTGTAGTAAGCCAGTTCGAAACTTGCTACGCTTTTACTTTCAATATCGCACTCATACCCTTTGAGAGAGTTATGAACCACCTTATCGTTCTTGTTATTGGTTAAATAATACCACTCCAGCTCTACAACCAGGAAGGTTTTTGCATATTATAGCAAATAACGGTTATATGCCATTAAACACACCCACCAACTTTTCGGGCACAAGGTAATAAATACTTAGCACCAGTGGTGATTTAAACACGTTATTTAACGACTTACCATTGCTCCAAGGTGAGGTGTTGCAATTTGGTGTTGATATATTTCTCTACATGGACTTCACATTTTACACATACAGTATATCGTCGGCAGAATTGAATGAGAATTATTCATTTACACTTTGTATTGTATCTGTCTAGAGTGAACATAAAGTCTGTTGACTCTGTAAAGGTGATCAATATATTTTACTACCAATTGCTTTTCGATGTGGACTTGGGTATTAATCGAAGTGATTCGGATTAGAAGCCTTTGATTTTCAGATCTTCACTAGAAATGAATCATTGAGAAATATTGACAACTTAGAGAGAAAAGCTATATAACAGCAATCTGCCAGATATTGAATAAATATCCACGATTCTTGTTTAATCTGTGATACGGTGAAGTTCGTACGGTTGAGAATGTCCGCGAGCCACGATGACGGGAAAGCTCAGAGGTTTGTATTTTCACAGAGATATTGACTTGACCTCCAATATAGACTATACAAAGTAGAACCCTGAGATCATATGAAGCCACTAGAGGTTATCAGATAGCAACTTATTCTCGGATTTGTTTGTTTTCTTTTCCTTTGTCGAGGTGACCCTTGGTTTATACAGATTCGACCAAAACCTGCGACCAATTGATCTTTTCTTAACAGCAAACTCAACGTGGGATTGAAGTCTTTTAACAGCCAAAACTTGGAAAGACGCAGACAATACTACCGCACGAGGACAATTCTGCCAGCAGGTGAATACTAACAAAAGGGTCCCTTTGATAAGGTCTTATCAAGTTGTTTACTTGGTGCACACTTTGTAGCCATATTTTCTTAGCCTCACTGAATTTCATGACAGAAGGGTTGATATTTTAGATGTTTTCAGTTTAAATATTAATTTTTAATAAAATATAAAAGATATCTTGTAAATTGGATATTCAATCATACAACACCCAAACCAACAAATACCTGTAATTATAAAAACTTACTTAAAAATGGAGGAACCGGTTGGGTTCGGTCAGGATATGATAATTCGTTACTAATGATTTATTTTTCAATTTCATTCATTAAAAATCAATTACTCCGAAAGAAAAGTAAAATTTCAGGCAATGTATTCTAATTATATATTATCATTATTTAAGAAAACAACTTTATTGGTATTCTTCTTATTAAATATTTTTCAAAAGACATATCTAATAAAAAATATGATCTTTTAGGATACACTGTTTTTATGTGGTAATTTGTTTAAAAGTAATTGTTTTTAAATGTTTCATTTCGTGTTAAATATATTTTTATGCGTCTTCAATAACGAAAAAAAAAATGTATTCATATATAAACCCATCCCCATAATTATTATGTTCCAAGGGGAAAATATAGGCATCTCCATCAGGAATCAAAAACATAGATTATAACCACAGGCCTTCTTTCTCCAATCAGTGACTTAGATATCAAACCACCTTATCTAAATAATTTTGGAACCTTAAAGATCAGGGGCTAACCCCTCAGATAAAGTTGAAAATAGTAAGGCAGTCTTCAACTGCAAATAACTTCAATGGAAGATATAACTTGTATATCGAAGAAAAAATATCATAATTAATTTTCATCGATATGGCGTCCCGAGCTCTACATAAAAAAAGTGTTATGAATGACTGATTACAGCACCCAGAAACAATTCTAACAAAACAAAAATCAACCGAAGAAATATAACTGAATCTCTTCAAACAGCAACTCAAAACCATTCCATTAGAACAAACTACATTAAAGCAGAAATAGATTAGGGTCAACGAAATAGCAATTGTTGATTATGTGGTGGCAGAGACAAAACGATCGATCATATAATAAGTCAATAGTGTAAATTAGTGCAAAAAGAGTGTAAGACGATTGGTAAGGGAGGTAATCGACTGGGAGTTGTGCAAAAACTTTACATTCAACCATACTAAAAAGTGGTATATGCACGACTCAGTTTCCGTCCTGTAAAATGAGACTCATAAAATTTTCCAGGATTTTGAGATGCAACCGGATCGCTTGATCTCGGCCAGATGACCAGATCTAGAGATATTCAACAAAAAAAAAATGAGAACCTGACGATTAATTGACTTTGTTTCCCAGGCGGATGACCACAGAGAGAAAATGAAGGAAAGTTAAAAGACAGATATGTACCTAGACCTTGCTAGATGATTAAAAAAAATGGAACATACAGGCGACGGTGATACCTACTTTGGTGGGTGCACTTTGAACAATCACCAAATGATTGGTAAAGGAAGTGGAAGACAAGGAATTAAGAGGTCAAGAAGAGATGACCCAAACTACAGCATGATAAGATCAGCCAAGATACTTAGAAGAATCCTGGAGACTTGATGAGTCAAAACTCAGTGAAAAACCTTCTGCGATCGCTAGAGTGAAAAACTCACAAACAAATAATAATAATAATAATAATGGAACATGAAGATGACAATTATACCAATTGTGATGGGTGCTTTTGGTACAGTAACAAAAGGATTATTAAAGGCGCTAGAGGACTTGGAAGTTGGAGGCCGAATGGAGACCATCAAAACAACAGCAATAATGAGAACAGCCAGAATACTGAGAAGAGTCCTGGAGACTTGAGGAGACTTGTTGTCACTCAAACTCCAGTGAAAGACCATCAGCTAATGTTGATGGGAAAAACTCCAAAGGAGTAAATAATAGTAATAATATGGACGATATCAAGCTGCTTGCAAAAGATGTAAAAGGGTTAAACATTTTCATACAAACAATAAAGCGAGAATATAGGAATGGAATTTGTCGAAAAAAAATGCGTCATGCTTATAATGAGAGACGGAAAATAACAATTAACGCAATGAATAAAACTACCAAATCAAGAAAGAATCAAAACGCTTGGAGGAAAGGAAACTTACAATTAGTTGGGAAAGTTGGAACAGGACACCATCAAACAAGTGAGGATGAAAGAAATAGTTTTAAAAATATCTTAGACGAACGAGAAAACTACTCGAAAGTAAAATCTATTGCAGGAATATTATCAAAGGGATAAATAGGCAGGCAGTCCTCCTTGTAAGATACTCCGGACCATTCTTGAAATGGATTGGGAAAGAACTTCAACAAATTGACAAAAAGATAAAAAGATAATGCCGATGCACAATGTCTTACATCTGACATAGATAAACAATATGGAATGGAGATGAGTATTCGCCAGCCTTGAAGATAGCGTGGGTACATCAATGACTTACATAAAAAGCGATGAAGAAAGACGAATAACAGTGACTAGAAACAGGAGGGGCAATATAATGATTAACATTTCAACTCCTAGGAATCAGAAATGGGAAGGAAAGCATCTGTATAGATATTACAAGCAACAAACTGACCAAATATCACACGAGAAGACAGTGATAGGGAAGCTTTAACAGGAACTGAATCTGTTCTCATAGCAACACAAAGAACGCCATAATGACAAACTAAGTTAAAGCAAAAATACATAAGTCGTAACAAAAGAGTAAATAACAATTATACGATGATAAGGACGAAAGCATTCATCACGTAATAAGCAAATGATGCAAATTACTGGGAAAAGACTATAATACTAAACACGAATCGGCGATGAAGATGATCCACTGGGAAATGTGCGAAGTTTTGGAACTTGACCGTGTAAACAAGTGGTATATGCACAAATAAGCATCCATCCTGGAAAATGAGTGGCATAAAATCTGGGATTTTGAGATATAAACAGATCACTAAATCCTGCCCAGGAAACTAGACCAAGTGATAGTCACCAAAAAATGGAAAAGCAGCCAAATAGTGGACTTTGCCGTACCGGTGAACAATGGAGTAAAAATAAGTGCAAGGAGCGATAAGTTCCTTAACTTTACCTGAGAACCACAGTAAACTATGGAAGATTAAAGTGACGTTGATACCAGTTGCAATAGATGTACTTAGAAAAATCCACATAGGTTTGGTGAAAGGACGAGAAGACTTAGAAATTAGAGAGCACGTGGAGACCAATCAAAGTACAGTATTCCTAACATCAGTCCGAACTGAACTAGTCACCTTCTACGATGAGTTATCCTCATTAGTGCGTAGCATCCCGAAACACAACATGTTAGTCATTGGTGGAGACATGAATGCCCAAATCGGGAAAAACGGAAACAACAAATACAGCCTACACAACACGTCAAATAGGAATGGGCAACATCTAAGAGATTTCATGATAGAAAATAGATTAGCATGCCTCAATACAAACTACCAAAAAAGAGAGGGCAAACTATGGACATACACGTACGCAAACAATACTAAAGCTCAGATAGACTACGTCCTTATAAACAAAGGGAAAAATAGTGCAATGAATTGCGAGGCATACTCCTCTTTTGAGGGTGTGTCCACGGTGAAAATACGGTCAAGCCAACGAAAAAACGCCAAACGAACAGCGACCACCAAACACTATGACTGGGCCCTATTGAACAACAAAGATATAAGAGATAAATACGTATTAGAATTAAGAAACAGATTCGAAACACTACAAGAAAGGACGGAAAAAAGTACACCAAACGATGAATATGAAAATTTCGTCAATGCACACCTCGAGGCAGCAGCAAAATACATTCCAACAAAAATTAAAACTAAATATAGAGTCCCATGGGAAACATTAGCGGTGAGAGAAAAACGTGCACTAGTGAAAACAGCCTCCAAAAACTATCGAAAAAACCCAACAAACACAAATGCCTTAAAACTAAAAACGGCACAATATCAATTAGCAGGCATATATATAAAGGAACAGACATAATACATTCAAAATCAGATAGATAAGTTTAGAGACTCGGTGGAAGATAGACAATCTAGAATAGCCTGGCAAACAATAAACGAAGTGAGCAGAAGAAAGAACACAGCCAAAGCAAAACTGAATGCAGCAAACCAACAAGAAAGAATAAAACTGTGGAAATAGCACTTCGAAAACCTACTAGGAAACCCACCGAAAATAACACAGTAACCAATCACCAGAATAATTAGCAAACAATTAGACATTAAACTAGGACCGTTCACACAAGAAGGACTCGACTCGGTTCTCAGAAATATTAAAAATAGGAAAGCTGCAGGGCTGGACGAAATTCCCCCGGAAGTAT
The DNA here is from genome assembly GCA_963585895.1 of Sepioteuthis lessoniana. NCBI lineage: Eukaryota > Metazoa > Mollusca > Cephalopoda > Myopsida > Loliginidae > Sepioteuthis > Sepioteuthis lessoniana. Next base: position 91,215,227 of record OY757912.1, read on the forward strand.
GGAAGACCAGACAATTCGACGACATACTGCTCCGACACTGCAACGCAGTATACAATCAAAATCCGATAGATAGATGGATGAAGGGATGCATACTCCCCTTCCCTAAAAAGGGGGACCTCGGATTAGCCAAAAACTACCGAGGCATAACACTTACATCCATAGCAGCCAAAATCTACAATGCCCTACTACGAAACCGCATAGAACCCAAAATCGACAACATACTTAGAAAAAACCAAAATGGCTTCCGAAGAAATAGATCCACGACCTCACAAATATTAACCATCCGTAGAATCCTTGAAGGTGTACGGGCAAAAAACCTACAAGCGACATTAATATTTGTCGACTTTACCAAGGCTTTTGATTCCATTCACAGAGGAAAGATGGAACAAATCCTACTAGCGTACAGCATACCTAAAGAAACCGTAGCAGCAATAACGATTCTCTATAGAAACACTAAAGTAAAAGTACGATCACCGGATGGAGACACAGAATACTTTGATGTTGTAGCAGGAGTACTACAAGGGGACACGCTGGCTGCGTACCTCTTTATCATTTGTCTAGACTACGTACTTAGAACATCGATTGACAAAATCAAAGAGAATGGCTTCGAACTGACGAAGAAAAGAAGCAAAAGGTACCCCGCAACAACAATTACCGACGCCGAATACGCCGATGACATAGCGATACTGGCAAATACAGCTGACCAAGCCGAAACACTACTGCATAGTTTGGAACGAGCAGCAGCAAGCATAGGCCTCTATGTTAATGCACACAAAACGGAATATATGTGCTATAACCAAACGGGGGACATCTCCACTCTAGAAGGAACCCCTCTTAAACTAGTAAACAAATTCACTTACCTAGGAAGCAGCGTCGAATCAACCGAAAAGGACATCAAAACGAGGTTAACGAAAGCATGGACAGCTATCAATAGGCTATCGATTATATGGAAATCAGACCTAACCGATAAAATGAAACGCAGTTTCTTCCAGGCAGCGGTCACATCGATACTGCTATATGGCTGCACTACATGGACGCTAACAAAACGGCTGGAGAAGAAGCTAGATGGCAATTACACAAGAATGCTGCGTGCAATCTTGAACAAGTCCTGGCAGCAACACCCCACAAGACACCAACTATACGGCCACCTGCCCCCTATCACGAAAACTATTCAAGTTAGAAGAACCATACATGCAGGACACTGCTGGAGAAGTAGGGACGAACTCATAAGAGATGTACTCTTATGGATCCCCACACATGGCTGCGCAAAAGCAGGAAGACCAGCACGAACGTACATTCAGCAGCTATGTGAGGATACAGGATGTTGTCCTGAAGATCTACCTAGGGCGATGAACGATAGGGAGAAGTGGCGAGAGAGAGTCAGGGATATCCGTGCTACCAGCGCGATATGATGATGATACATATATATATATATATATATATACGTTTGCTGCTTGAAAGCTAGGGTATCAATTAATTTACTTTTATTCATCTCTTTTTTAATGCTATTTTTGTTTTTTTCTGACGGTCTTTTGATCCTTAAAATGTTGTTTTAGTCCTACCATTCTTGATGATACGTGTAGGTGAAACCTATGTTGATTTTGCAGACTCTGTAGGTATATATATATATATATATATATATATATATATATATATATATTCATATCATGGTATGAACTTAAAATGAACAGTATTATTATTATTAAGCTTATTATTAATCCTAGAATTAAATAAAGAATAGAACCATGGAGAATGGTACGTAAATATGTAAGTTTACTTGTTATGTTGATAGTGATTTACTTAACTTTACTGACAAATATGTAATCTCCAATAAATTAAGGTATCTGTTTGGTGTAGTTTCTTGTTTCTGGTGAGTTTGATATATATTATGCGCTCCACACGTGTCAACTTGTATTTGTAAACTGTAATAAAATTTACAAATAAAGGTTTCGTCTTCATTTCTATTTGATATTCAGTATCTACTTGGTTTCTGAATGAATAAACCTTGTATGACTGGATCATCTCAAACCGACCATCGTTAAATACAAGTCACGGAAAATCGCCTAATGTCTATCACTTTCGAGCGCATCCATATACTGTCCATTTCATTGCTTGTAGTGACTTCATATCAAAAAATTAAAACATCCGAAAACATTGAATTTATCACTCCATAGACACTTACCCTTTAGGATTCATTTTGTTCTCTTTATATATGTGTCATTTTCATTCATTTTCATTCATTAACATCGTTCTTGTGTAACTTGCTACTTTGCCATTTAAATCATTATTCTGCAGAACTATTCTGTAATACAGCACTGAGTATATTTCAGAAATATTTTCCAGTAAAATAGAGTTCCATTGAACATAAAAAAGTAAATATTAATATCATTGCACCATTATATATATAAAGCGAACCTCTCCGCAAGAGCAGCCAAGGTCAAATTTAAATGGTGTTTAACAAGTTTAAATTCAAAGTTTATTTTCTCCTAGAACAGCAGCTCTCATTACAAGACTATTAGGACCATTGCAAACGCGCCAACCCCAACCAGTATCCCAACCACCCTCCTGTTACCTATCACATTCATTTCCCTGGCAAGGTCTCCATACTGGTCTATATTTTTGCGTTCTTCATTTTTCCGTCTGTTGCCCGTTAGAATAACAAAATCCACTAGATGACAGGTTCTCTTTTTTTTTTGTCAATAATGTCTATGTCTGGTCTCCAGACAGGGATGGGGTAACTCATATGTACCTCAAAATCCCGAAAGATTTTGTGCCAGCCATTCACCAGGACGGATTCTGGTTTGTGAATATTCTCTTCGGTAGTATGGCGGAATTTCCATATATCATGCAATTCTCTGTCAATTACCTTCCCATTATATCGTGTTTGTCTTATACCCTTTTTGCGCTAGTTTGCTACTATGTGATTGATCGTTCAGTCTTTGTCACTTCATAATCTACACTTGCTATTCTGTGGCACATCAACGATTTTGGTTTAGGTATAACGGGACCTTATGGAGTTGTTTTTTTCTACAATCGGGGGAGATTCAGTTTCACTAAGTTTTCTTTTAAGTAGCCATATCCAGTCTATTTCGTGTGAGATTCCGCCGATCTGTCGCACATAATATCGGTACAGTTTTTCTTCACACTAATGTTTCTTAATTTTTGTTATCCTTCTATGTGTCTTTATGTCATTAGTACTGTTACTGGATCCTTTAGTCAGCTTTTTGTTGTTCTTTTTTATGTAGTTCTCTTGTATCCATATTGATGCATCAACGATATCTTTAAAACTAGCGAGTTCTCTTCCTCTTTCATTTTCTTTTACACATATCATAGGTCTGTGTCATCTCTCACGTGTAAATCCTTTTGTATCATCATCAGTTTTCATATCCTATTATTATAGAGTTTTTTCACATCAGCGTTAGCAGATGGTCTTTCACTGGAGTTTGAGTGACAGCAAGTCTCCTCAAGTCTCCAGGACTCTTCTCAGTAACCTGGCCGTTCTCAAAAGAGCCAACTTCCAAGTCCTCCAGTCCCTTTAGTAATCCATTCAACAATTTTGCAATTTCTCTCTTTTTTTTTGTTGATTATTATTAGGTCTGGTCTTCTGGCCGAGATTATGTGATCCGTGTGTATACCAAAGTCCCATAGGAATTTATATGTATTATTATTATTATTATTATTATTATTATTATTATCATTATTATCTACTAGAGTTTTTCACATCAGTGTTAGCTGATGGTCCTTCACTGGAGTTTGAGGGACAACAAGTCTCCTCAAGTCTCCAGGTTTCGTCTCAGAATTCTGGCCGTTCTTTGCCATGCTGTCGTTTGGATAGTCTCTACCCGTCCGCCAACTTCCAAGTCCTCCAGGCCTTTTAATAATCCTTTAATTATTATACCTAACGCACCAATCCCAATTGGCACAATCGTTACTTTCATGTTCCACAGCTTTTTAAATTTTGACTCCGATGGAGAATTACACACCAACGTTAGCTCTTGCTCTTCACTCTACTCTTATTGATAACATGTCTCCTAAAATCTCCAGTATTCTCACCGCTAATAATAGCAACAATGCCTCCCATTTATGTTGGAAATGCACAGCTCGTTTCAAAATCACAGGAAAATGTAAACCAGCTTATGTATACGGATAGCATAAGGATATCTTCCAAAAATGAACAAGAATTACAAACACTTGTACAAGCAATAAAGAAATATGCAACCAGGATATAGGTATATAATTAATGATCGTAATGTGTGCGATGTTTATGATGGAAAATGAGGAAAGATAAACAACGGAAATAATAGAACTACCAAATCAGGATAGTATGAAAGCACTCAAAGAAAAAGAAAATGACTAGTAAGTGGGAATACTGGAATCAGTCATCATCAAACAAACACAAATGAAAGAAAAAGAGAGAAGAACAAGAAAACTTCTTAAAAGCAAACTTTGCTGCAGAAAACTCATCAAAGGAATAAACACATGTGCAGATCACTTTATACGATACTCTGAAACATTCTTGAAGTGGACCAAGGAGGAACTCGGACAAATGGGCCAAAGTACAATAAAATTGATGATGGTACACAAGGCCTTACACCCTAGAAATGAAAGAGACAGATTGTATGTGTCAATAAAAGAAGGATGAAAAGAACTTGACAGCATTGAAGAGTTGCATAGAAGCAAACATTCGAAGACTTGAGCAATACATAAAAAGCAGAAAAGAAAGACTAATTGCAGCAGCCAGAAACAGAAATGTCAACACGACAAACAGTTAAACAAAAAAATCTGGAAAAATACGGGACGAAAAACAAGTTTATAGTTACTTTAAGCGATAAATTGGGGAGATTGCACACACGAAATAACGTGGATATGCATGAGAACGTAAAAGCTCAAGAAAGAAACGTAATCTCTCTAAAAAGCTGCATAAAATTATATAAAAGAAAACGAATATATCCAAATGAAAATTGATTATATTTAACTGAATTGTAAGTGTTGGTTATATGGTGACATAAATAAAACGCTTAATCACATTCTCGACGAATATAAGAAACTGGTGCAAAAGGAATACAATATTAGGTACGTCTGTCTGCGAAAGGAGATCTACAAAATAATGTTCAAGAGATTAAAATTTGACCATGCTGTCAAGTGCTTTATACACAAACCAGAATCTGTCCAATAAAATAAGATGTGTAAATATATCGCTCTCAAACACACGTTTTACGACAACAAAACGACATAGACACTTGCATCACCACTGTTCCCGGGACTATAGCACAAAATAGATATGTGTACCAGAACGGTTCTAACGGGTCTATGGGTGTAGTGTCACGCCTTAAGTGTCAGACAGACCTCGTGGTAACCTACATCATGTTGAAAAGAAATAACGAACACAGAAAAATCGACTTAGGTTCGCTAAAACAAAAGTTTATTCGCTTATACACTTCTTAGTAGTCGTAAAGAACAGATAGACAGAGTATGCAAAATGAATGAACTGCTATATGATAAGCAGGAAGAAACAAATCATTCTGAGAAGACAGAGAGACACAGAGAGAGAGAGAGGGGGGAGAGAAAGAGAGAGGGAGAGAAAGAGATATAGAGAAAGAGAGAGGGAGAGAAAGAGATATAGAAAAAGAGAGAGAGAAAGAGAGAGAGAGAAAGAGAGAGAGAGAAAGAGAGAGAGAGAGAAAGAGGGATAGAGAAAGAGAGAGAGAGAGAAAGAGAGAGAGAAAGAGAGAGAGAAAAAGAAAGATAGAGAAAGAGAGAGAGAAAGAGAGAGTAGACACTGATTATATTATTATATTGCTCATTTCCTGTTCTTGTTCTCGCACATGCCTGTTCGCTGATTCTGTCTTCACGGCTGCACTGCGGGTGTGAGACCCATCGATGGAGCTTACCCCAAAATAGGGGCCGTAATTTTCAGCGGTCTTCACTCACATCGTTGCGTCTCGATGCCAACTGATCATCTTTTCGGTTTTCTCTCACGCATCGCCATAAACGGTTGATTGGCTGGAAGAAACTTAGACGGAACAACTGTTTCGTCTCTATTTTTAAGCCAGGCGCCTGTTACTTCCCATTTGTTCTTTCCGTATAGCTACTCTCTCTCTCTCTCTCTCTCTCTCTTTCTCTCTCTCTCTGTTTCGAATATCTTTCTCATTTATGATACTTTTCTTTCCATCGTCCAGTGGTCGACCAGTAATTCAAATCTAAATCAACCGGAATTTTTTCTTTCACGCTGGCACAAAATACTCTGGGATTTCGAGAGACAAACGGACACTAAATCTTTGTCAGAAGACCAGATCTCGTCATAGTTATAAAAAATAACTTGTCATCTAGCAGATTTTGCTGTTTCGTGGGACTACTGAATAAAAATGAAAGAAAGCGAAAAGAGTGATTAAGTCTTCATCTTTGCCAGGGATCTGAAAAAAGATAAGAAAAATGTCAGTGCCATTGATGCCGGTTGTACTTGATTCTTTTACAACGGTTTCTAATGGCTTGATAGAATCGAAATCACTCAGAATATATTCTCGTTGAAACAGGTTAGAATACTCAGAAGATTCCTGAAGATCTGAAGAGAGTTACTCTCACTCATACTTCAGTGAATATCCACAAGTTAAACCTGGTATAAAAGTCTCAAGTCAAATAATTTTGAATAAACATAAAGACAAGAGAAAAAATAAAACTAAACAAAATCGAGCAATATAAATCAACAAATCAGTATTTCTATTAAATCCCCACGTAAGTAAAGAAGACATTAGCACATTGGTCCACATACTGGTTTACACTTTCCATTATTCCTACACTACATTCTTTAAATAGATTATCAGTACCTCTTGCTTTGATAATCAAATAAGCAAGAAATTGACTGTCAGAAATCGGTAGTGATTTTGTGGACACGCTATTCAAACTGATATATATATATATATATATATATATATATATATATATATGTGTGTGTGTGTGTGTGTGTGTGTGTGTAGTAATTTTAAATTTTGAATTTAACTTAAGATAAGTCATACTGTAAACTTTACGTAAGGTTAAAAAGAAATGTTGAAATTCCCTAAATTATTATTAAATCTGGAGATTTACGTTGAAATGTATTTAGAATTTATGTTTTAAAATATTCTAAATTAAATTTGCTGTAGAAAGTGAGTTTAGAATATACGTCTAGTTAATTTATTGCGATTACTACCGGTAATAAAAAGGAAAATCGGAAGTGGACAAATGGGGAGGAAAGCCTTCACCCTTCTTCTACCAGCTCCCACCCTTCCCCCCTGTGTCTATTCTGACTGTAATTATTTTATCCATTAGATATAAAGAAGTCCCGTTATTTTTGGTGTTATTGATTCATATCAATATCCATAACAGGATGGAAATAAATTTATAATCCTCATATGACCGTTTTTTTGTTTTTCTTAAAGGAAAGGTAAAAGTATATATATATATATATATAGACGAAGTTCTTATGCAAGGTACAATATTTGAATATCATTTTTAAAGAGTGTTCATAATAAAATGTGTGGAAAATATATATCTATAGGTATATATTTCTTTTAAATACCCTGTCCGGTGGCAAAAGCTGCTTGGTAGCGTCAGGAGTGACATTACCGCCTTGAGCAACCGAAATTGAATTATCACCCTAGTTGGCGGCTGACGAGGTTAAGGTATCGCACGTGCTTTCACACGTTGTATGATGAAAAAAAAAATATATAGACGAAGTTCTTATGCAAGGTACAATATTTGAATATTATTTTTAAAGAGTGTTCAAAAAAAAAAATGTTGAAAACGATTTCAAAAGTGGAACCTTTGTTCCAGTCACTTCTTTTCAGAGGATTATGTCCATGATAACATAATTTATGTCGTAGGAGGCTAATAATGGAAAAAATCCTGGAGATAGGAAGAAAACCAATTTAAACAAATTCACTGTAAACCTGAATAGTCGTCATGCCTAATAATGTTTTGTTCATGTGGTCCAATGAGGTTTTTACAAAGCAATCGGGTAAAAATTGTTTTTCACTACACAGATACACACCCCAGGGCAGTGCTTTGTTATAATCAAAGCTTCCAGTATCGATGACTGAAATTTATTATTTTTTTTCAAATCACCTTTTCATGCACACGCTTCCGTGTAGCTAGACACGTAGGACGCTCGAAGCCGGGATCGAAACCCATCCAACTTCACGTTAGACTAAGTCTCAGACCGCTCGGCCAACAAGCATACCACGTTGGCTAAGGGAATGTTTAAGGTATTATGTAGCAACATCAGCTGCAGCAACCGTTTGTTTACATTTTTATACCCTATCGACTACCTGAGTGCTCAATTCTTTCGAAGAGTTTTGCATTACGCGAGCGGCGGCCGAAAATTCATTCGCTAGAATGCTGAACACACACACACACATATATAAATATATGTGTGTGTGTGTGTGTGCGCGCACGCCCGTGTTTGTGCATATATTTTTGAATATATTAAACATATTACTTTCTTTGGCCTATTTTCAGTTTTAACTGAATGTGGTTTCATCATCAGCATCGTCATCTCGTGCTACAAGCACGGATATCCCCGACTCTCTCTCACCACTTTTCCCTATCATTCATAGCTTTTGGCAGGTCTTCATGGCTACATCCCGTATCCTCACATAGCTCCTGTAAGTATGTCCGAGCTGGCCGTCCTGCTTATTCCCAAATATGTAATAAGATTATAAAACTGTTTTGTTCACAGCTTAGAGAAAAATCATTAAAATAAATTATTGTGATTGATTAAATGTGATCAGTTGGTAGCTAAGAACCCTTACAAAAAGATTGTCCTGTGTATGACTTTAAACTGCATCTGATGGTAAGATTACAGTTCTGATTGTCTGGAGAGCTTCAGGTAGCCTTTCATAGTTATTACTCCTCGGACTCTTTTGACCTGAAGGGGTAGTACCTAATTTAGGTCATATCAAATGACCTGTGAGATCTGTGTAGACATCATTAGTAGGACCGTTACAAAAATGCTCTTAAAACACAACTTCTCGAAAATTTTTAATTTAAACGTAAAACTAACATTACTCCCTTATATCTAAGCATAAACAAACCCTAGACGGGTTTAGATAGATTTAAATCAATCAATGCTTATTTTAGAATTGTATATAATTCATTGACGTTGTCTTTTTTCCATATTTACCAACCCCTCTACTCTGGCAGGATAATGACTCAAGGTCAATTTTTAAGAAAAGTTTAACAGTTTTGAATTCAGAGTTTTCCTTCTCCTAGACTATATGCCTCACCAACCCTGAAGAACCTAGTCTGCCCTACTATTTACCCATAGCTGGAGGGAGAATAATCTGATTCATACCTTTCCCAAGGGTATTAGTGTTATATGAAATGCAATCAGCCTCGTCCAGGATTTGAACTCGGGTCGCCGTGTCCATTTCTTAGGATGATAACCATTACACCACGGGCATCTCCATGTTGACGTTATCTTTTTAATGTTTAGAAATAAAAAAAATATAATATATACAATATACCTCTAGCAACACTTCTTCTAATGATATTTGTTTACTGTTAAAAACAAGCTCTTTCTTCGGTCTAAAACCTTCTCTTGCGGCTAATAATTTTGCCGACAAAATTTTCTAGCGGAACATCAAATCATTTGACCGTCAGTAGACAAACAGAGTTTCCTCAGTCTGTTTATATCTATCTATCTATTTATCTGGCAGAATTATGGGTCTGGTTCTGTGTTTGATTAAGCTAGTAACATGAGTAGTTTTGATGACGAAGGAAATATATTAATAATTGTGATAAAGACAGACCCGGCTTTTGCATTGTTTGTGTTGATGGGAGATATACCGACGGCGTTGGAAATTCTGATGCAGCTGCTTCAGTCGGGCGCTGTCTAAAGTCGACATAATAAACTTGAAGTTTTGATTCTTGCGTGATATAATCTATCATTTTATTAGGTATCGATTTCCTGCACAATCTGGATATAGGTAAGCTGCTGTCACTGATTCCATCAGCCGAAAATAAAATAAAAATAAAATTCCACCCTCCTCGTCGGCCCATCAACTTCATATATAGTACTTTAAATCGTTTCTAGAGGAATAAGTAATAGGGAAAAACATTTTTAGAAGAAGAAAACGGAGGAAAAATATTTGAAAAGAAAAATACAAAACATTTGAAAAATCACATTTTATATCGTCAATGTCAGGATTATTGCATCAAAAATATTTTCTCTTCAATACTACTTTTACGAAGATTATTATTACTTCTACTATTACTTTTACTAAGATTACTATTACTACATATGCTGGTACAACTCATACAGCTTTTATAATAGACATTCAAACTGCTTTAACTTTTGCTTTTTGGAATGAAGTCAGAGTGACAACTGGTAACAGATGTCTACGTATTCAACCAGATTTTATCAGTGGTATGGTATGGATGATCTTTATTATTCTTCTGATGGCCACCTCTTCCAGGCTTTTAAAGACCATTCCAAGATCTCCAGCAATGATTGGTGTTACCTTCATCTTAATTTTCCACAGGCTGTTCCCTTTGCAATAAAAAATATGGCATTTATCTATTTCTCCTTCGGAGGGGACGTTCAAAGGGCTCAGAATACAGTTGGTTTCATAGAGAGGGTAATGTTTTATAGTTTTTCCACTCTCCAGTATGATCTAAGAGTTTGTCAATCTTTTAGCATTTTTTAAATTTTCAAAGTATGTTCCTTTGAAACGGCAATATCCATTAAATTGTAAGATTTTTGTTCTTTTGGGTAATTATTACACTGCCGGATCTTCAGGTTGGAATTGGTTGGCTTTTATGGCATATCAACTTTGGTAGGTTATTTAATACCAAATTCTGTTCATATATACACACACACACACACACACACACACACACACACACATATATATATATATATATATATATATATATATATATATATATATATATATATATATATATATGACCTACGTTTTCGAAACAAAAAAATTGTAGATAACATTTTTGACAAGCAGGATCTCATTTGTTTGCACGCGATTAAATGGTTTTAATTCGTTTGGTATGGTTTTAAAGCAGCATCGACCATCTTAGTTTATTATTGCCAAATCAATTTTCTACATATAAACAGTTCTATCTGAAAAACCCAGTTAGCATAAGTACAGTCTCAATGTCAAATCCAGTTACATTTCTAATTAAAACAGTTCCATATCAAACAATTCAGTTTAGCATAGGTGCACAGTTTAGTTCCATTTGACTCATAGATTAGCCCTTATCAAGCGCTGCCACTCCGGGTCATAGTGAACCTGAGGGTGATGGGAATAAAAAGTATTCCGCATTCTCTAAAGTTCCAGCATTACTACAACTCATCAACAGATTGTTTAGTGTCATATCCAAGACATTCGTTTGAGGCAGGGTATTATCCTTCTGCAGAGAAACAGTCTGTATATTCGACAATCCCAGCTGACAGGTTAAAGTTAGGATTGGGTGATTTGTTTGCGTCTCAATGTTTCAGAGTATACATGTGTCTCATTTTCTGGGAAAGATTCTTTTTTGTTCTTATACAATTTATCAACATGGACACATTGTAATCTCTTGATCAGTTTGCAGGGGATCATATATTCCAATTGTTCGAATTTTTGTTTTACGGAATCTCAGCCTTTATGGCTTATTTAACGTCAAAACATTCTTATTGAGGAACGGTTGCGATATCATTTAAACCATTGCAGTGGAAATAAAGTGATTCCTATTTTTTCCTTCGGTATAGGTTCAAAAGTGAACGTAGGGGCATGACTAAAGTTCGAACGCGATTACTCTGAGACCACAGCCAAGTACTTCAGCCACTACACCATGGGAACTCCTCCACATCTTTGAACTAAGTAAGTTAGCAACCATAATCGAGGGCCACCAGAAGGCCCTCTTTTCAATAGCTACTACACCAAGGTCTGGGGGAGGGTGCTACCACTTTCTCTAGATTGTTCCACTTTACCCTTGATATGTACCTTATATTGCTGAGTGTTAAGCAAGGAGGTATCAAGTACCATTTTTATTTTTGTTCTTATCATCAATTTTCGTTTGACATAGTTATTTCTCATGAAATGATTTTGAGCTGTTTTTAATAGAGTTTCAAGTTCTTTCTTTAGGTTTTACCTTCGTACCTATATCCAGTTCATCTCATGAAATTTCCTTCGTTTGTCGTTTGAAGCACCTTTATAGTTATCTCCGTTTTTTTTTTTTTTTTTAGATTTCTTTATCGTTGTTTTCATGAATGTTTTTTTCAATTGATATTGCTGTTCAAGGCCGATGTAATCAATTATTCTTTGATCTGTCAGTATATTCTTCGTACATTCTTCGAATCACTTAATTGTTGTTTCTACGCAATCAACACTGCTGGCAAGACTTCACCCTCTTTCTTTTCTTGATACACATAGTCTGTCAATATTATCTTTCAGGTGTACAGTTGTATGCTTCGTCATCAATTTCCTTGTTCTTGGTTCACTATGTTAGAGCTCCTCCCTAGTCTATCTAAGAAGGACCCAGAGTACCTTACAAAGAAGAGTGCCCAGGTATTTCTTTATTTGATGTGATTTCAACCGATTTCTTCTGAGGTTTCCTTTTCCTAATTTTTTATACCCATTCCCATGATTATGTCTGCTTCTATTATTCTCAGATCTTTATAATTTTCTTTTTCGTTGAGTGTTCTGAAACTTGTTTGTTTGAGCAGTTTGAATTTTTCACCAGCCACAGCTAATGGTCTTTTATTGGCGTCTGAGTGACAGCAAGACTCTTCTGATCTCCCGGACTCTTTACTGTACTCCGGCCCATCTGAACCATACTGTATTTTGGATGGTCTCGATTCATCCAATGATTTCCTACTATAGCAGCTTCCTTTCCAAGACTTTAGGAACAGTTCCAAGCGCGCTATTTACAATAAGTAGCTCTGTAACTCTCATGTTTCACAGACTATTTTTACTTCTTGTTTCTCTTTTCGTTTTCTTCGACTTTGACTCGGTGGTCGGCCTGGACAGAACAATCTACATGACTGCAAGCTTTTTGATTTTGGTAATTCTCACAAGGTTTGGTACTATTGGTGGTGGCACAAATAGTTTTATTTCGAAACCAGCAGCATGTCGTCATTAAATGCTAAGATTCGGCAATAGAACTTTTATCAATTCTGTAGATAAGACATAGTTTAACCAAGGAATGATAGAATATTGATTACGGAAACTAAGCAACGTATCAATGCTATAGAGATGAGAGTACTTATATTTACAGAAGCAGGTGAAGAAAAATCGTAAGTCCACTTGTAATTATTATAGCACCATTCAAATAAAATATCAATATGAGATAAATGCATTTTTATTTCACAGTGTCGTATGGAAGTTGCTTGAATTCTAGCGTTAATACATTAGTATTAGAGGGGTTTGAAATAACTCATAGCATCTTATCTTATTATAGCCTACAAATAGGTATAAAAGAAAGAGTCGAGAAAATTTAAAAGAAAATAAGAAAAAGGCGTTCATGGTGAAATGGTTATCTTCGTAAAAAAACAACTCAGTGAGCCGTTTTCAAATGCTGTTAACAGAGGCTGTTAACATTTCACATAACTTAAATACACTTGGGAAAGATTTGAATCCAACTATTCTCCCTCTAACTGTGGGTAAATAGTAGAACAGTTTTATCTATTTAGTATTGATATGACAAGATCTATGAAGAAAGTTAACTCTGAAATTAAATGTGTTAAAATCCCATTTAAAATTGACCTTGTGATACATTTTATTGATGTTGAGAGGTTTGGTGAACATATGGTTAAAAAGTAAAAAAGTAAAAGAATATTGATTACTTAAACTCAGAAACGTATCAATGCAATAGAGAGGGGAGTGATTATAAATACAGGAGCTGGTAAAATAAAATCTTGAGTCAAATCAAAAATATCTTAACTCCGTTCAAACAAACAAACAAACCAAAAATCATGCATTTTTCGATACCTAAAAGTGTGTGTGCGTGTGTGTGTGTGTGTGTGTCTGTGTGTGTGTGTGTGTGTGTGTGTGTGTGTGTGTGTGTGTGTGTGTGTGTGTTTAATGGAATCACAAAAATTGGCAACTTTAAAGGTTACAATGAAAAATCCCAAAGTAAGATGATAAAAAAGCAGTTTATTTAAAAAGAATTTTCTACTCACCATTTTTGAATGAAGATGGTTTTGTTTGTTTTCATTAGTAAAACAGTCGTGTTTATTAATTTAAGGATCTTTTAATTTATCATATTTTGACTTAAATCTTACATTTTCAGAGATAAGTAATTAGATCAATATTTTTCTAAAATAAATTTTCTAAAAATGGTCATTAATAGTAAACGGAAGCCTTAATTCAAGGATTTTAAAATGGGAACATTAAAGTAAATACGACTTTTCTCAAGTTATCTTTCTATTTATTTGATTTTATCATTAAAACAAAAAATGTATTCACCTTGATTTTTTAAAAGCTATTTACCAACATGTTTTTTTTTCACTTACTTCCATTGTTTGTAAAAAAAAACTGAGATATTGTGACTGACTGTAAAAAAGTGCAATAAATATAACAGATACTATGAAAAATATTTAGTGGAGTTGTTTTTGATACACTTATTCCTAATATGTTGTTTCTTTTTCAGTAGATGATTTTTTTTCTCTCATAGAAAGTCTGACTGTCTTGTAAGTTCTTAAAATGCAATGAATTTTATTAATCGTGCGCTTTCCATATTTCTAAAAGTTTTAACTGGTATAAACTGTTTCAGTCAATATATTGCAAAAGTAATGTAAGTATAAAAGAGACAATGACAAATAAACAAGTCATTTTCGATCACAATGTTATTTAATAACCTCTTCGCTACAATCATCTTTTTCCCAACATCCAGTGAGCGGAAATCTGAAAGTTTGACAGACGTTCAGAATTGAGCCTGCAAAAAGAGTGCGAAGGTCTGCGTTTCTGGTTTTTATCATCAAAATATTCACGGTAGTACAAAACGGACATGTCTTTAATTTTGAGTGTAAGACGAACCCTTTGTAGGGGTTCAATGTTTTTTATTTTATTTTGCTGCTGGGAACTTTGTTATGTTTGGAAGATGCTTTGGGAACTCATAGAAATGTTCAGTCTTAAATTTTAACAATCGGAAATCATGGGAACAAATCAGTCAATACAACTCTGACCATTTATTCATCACCTGGATAAAGAGACAATCTCTTCGTTTTCTTATCTGATTCATTATTCTTTGCAGCTATATACAATGTTATATTTGGTATTGTTTAAAGAGTGCACTAAGCAAAACGGTTATTGTTAGATAAACGGGACAAGGTTCGTCGTGTTCAAATCCTTCACGAAGTTGTTCACGTATCTTTTTCTACTAATACCTTATTCATCGTGTTGTCCATCTGATCTACCATCAGTTATGTCCAAATAGTAGGGTAGACTGATTTCTCTAAGTTGTGTATCACAATGAAGAAATGATGAGATCATACCGTTTTTGATTATAAAAATGCATCTCTTCTTTATTGTCAGAAAAGTCTCGAAATAGCTGCAAGGGAGAGACAGAGACTAAGACACGGACAACTGTTATCACTGACAACGTATTGGAGACACATATTCAAAGTCTTACTTCTTTGCTTCTTCGACTTTAGGTTCTCAGCCAGAGAACGCCTGCCCCCCCCATTCTTGGCACTCGCTAACTGCTCCCTAAATCTGCCCGAATCACTGCGCGTATATGTGTATAAATTGCGTATCTCTTGTCATTATAAAATATTTTTAACGCCCACACATTTTCCTTCCGATTCTCACATCACGTCGTTCATTTTCGCTGTCCCTTGTTTACATAGATGCATATTCTGTCTAGAAATCCACAACCTTGGGGTTTTCTTCCTTTTAAAAAAATAAAAAAACAACAACAAATAAGCAAAAAATACAAAAAATCTGAGGACATGTTTTTTTTTATTTTGTATTTTTGATATAGGCTATCGATATTTCCGATTTTTTTTTTTGTTTTTACTAAGTAGATATGCAACAAATTTTTGCTGACATAGTTACGTTACGTGTAATCCTGAAACTCAAACGGATCACCAAAGACAGGCGAAGAGATCGGATGCATTAACTATAAAAAAAGAGAAAACATTATGTCAGATGGTTTATGTGGCAGATCATAATATAAAATTAAAAAATGAAAGAAAGCACTAACGATATATAAATATTTTCAGAGATATGAAAAAAATATATATATAAGATATCTTGATATCCCTCACAACCGGCATGTTTGGAAATGCACTAAAACCTTGGCTAAGAAATTGAAAGAATTGGAACTAAAATTGGCTTGATAGTTTTTCAAATGACGATGTAGAATGAGAGGCGTGTCGAAATTACGAAGTTATTGACTGTCGCTTGACCTCCTGTGAAAAATGCAAACCTCAAGAAGTCTGTAATATCTTGTACTAGTGCAACAAAAAAAGTAGTTATAAAATATAATGTTCTCTTTGAATCTAATAATAATAATAATAAGTGAGGAAGTAGCTGTCGGGGCAGCAAGAGTCTCTTGAAATAACCAAACTACAGCAGGAGACATGACGCGACTACTTGTCAGTTTTCCACAGGTATTAATGCAGCCGAAATTTAAAATGGTATTGAAGTAGAAAAAAAATAAATAGAGTAAATACATGTTTTTATAATTAGGTTTGTCACCGAAGTCTGAGTGACAGCAAATCTCCTGAGGTTTCCAAGTTTCTTTTAAGTATTCTAGGTGACTTTAACCTTACTATATTGACTGGAATGCCTCGATTCTTCTCTTATTTTTAGCCGATGGTTGGCAGGAACGGCAGAATCCACAACATGGAAAGTTTTCATCTTTTTAATTCTTGGTCTGGTCATGTGACCGGAATTGGATGATGCTTTTGTACCTTAAACTTCTGATGAATTCTATGCATCTAATTTTCTAGGTCAAATTATGCATCATGCATATTTAAATTGTCACCATGGACTTATTTTAGACTCTTGTAATAATCCATATGGTTAAACTTTTCCATCTATTTATGGCTGCTTATGTATTCTTTTTGTGTTTGAATAGTGTAAATCTAGGTATTCGTACAAAAATAATAGGAAAAAACAAATGCAGAAATACCAGAAAGCCACAAACTATTTTTGTCAATTTGTTTGCTGTCGCTTAATTTTCACTCTGTTTTCCACCAAAAGGGCAAAATCTACAAGATGGCAAAATCTTTTTTCACTTATTGACAGTTGATCTTGTTTTCTGGTTAGGACAATGTAATTTCTTTGTATGCCAAAATCCCAGTGAATTTTATGCGTATCATTCTCTATGACAATTTGTGATTTTACAATTTAGCATTTAGTAATATATAATATAATAACGGTAACAACAACAGCAACAACAACAACAATAATAATAATAATAACAATGCCAGGCTGCCAGGAAGAATCTTCCATGCCCCTCTTTCGCCAAACTTCTATATCGTCCATCGCTCCCGTTTGGTCTTCAAGGATACATCCTGTATCGGCACCGATCTGTTATTAGTAGTATGATCAAATTCAAAGTTATTGTACAACTCCTTGCACATCAGATTTCCATCCAAATCGCTCCTAGTCTTGTACTACTTTTGCACTAATTTGCTGCTATCTTTTATGATTGCATTAACCGCTTTGTCTTTCTAACCAAGTAACCAACTTTTGATATTCTGTCACTTTAATGTGGCTTATTCTTATGTCATTGTTTTGTGCTGCTATTAGAAGAGATTATTCTCCCTCCAGCTATGGGTAAATAGTAGGACAGACTAGGTTCTTCAGCCTTGGTGAGGCAACTAGTCTAGGAGAAGGAAAACTCTGAATTCAAACCTGTTAAATTCCGCTTAAAAATTGACCTTGTGTCATATCCTGCCCGAGCGGAGGGGGTTGGTAAATAGGATTCGAAGATATTATGTTTCTCTCTTGAATTTTCTAGTGTGCAATCTCAGCAGTTAGTCGCTTGAAATATAATGTTGTTTTTATACTAATTTCTGTTACTTAGATTTTGGTGGTGTCCGTGGTGTAATGGTTATCGTGGTAGGAAACGGTTACGGCAACACGAGTTCAAATCCTGGACGAGGCTGATTGCATTTCACATAGCACTAATACCCTTGGAAAAGGTATGAATCCAATTATTCTCCCTCCATCTATGGGTAAATAGTAGCACAGACTAGATTCTTCAGCGTTGGTGAGGCATCTGATCTAGGAGAAGGAAAATTCTGAATTCAAACCTGTTAAACTCCGCTTAAAAATTGACCTTGTGTCATATCCTGCCCGAGCGGAGGGGTTGGTAAATACGGTTACTTTGTTTTTGTTGTTACTAGCTAGTGTTGTAACGTAATTGATCGGCTCATAGGAAATTGAACGAGTATATAAATGCATAAATAAATAAATAAATAAATAAAGCAGTGAGTAATCACCGAATAAAAAACACAGCACTCGTTGAAATGTGGAGTGACTAAGAAAAACCAGAGGTCCACAATCTTGTTTCCAAGCGTGGTGAGCATAAGTGATGTTTCTGTTCCAGAGAGGAGGAAGTTAGGTGT
This sequence comes from Sepioteuthis lessoniana, assembly GCA_963585895.1. Lineage (NCBI taxonomy): Eukaryota > Metazoa > Mollusca > Cephalopoda > Myopsida > Loliginidae > Sepioteuthis > Sepioteuthis lessoniana. The sequence continues at coordinate 91,233,783 of OY757912.1, forward strand.
CAACATGTATCCCTTTGGAGAGTCGACCGCAGGACGCGATAAGTTGAAGGCGTCAGTTGAACACCCATCACCAAAATGTAAGGGACGATAGTTTACGAGCCCTAATTTTGGAGAGGCGTTTCAAAGGGGGCGTTAGACTACACAACCCAGCGGATAAGTATATTCTAACTCGAAAAAAACTGAAGCTCTGTGTCTGCTCATCTTTTTCTCACTATAATATGTTGTTTTTTTGTTTGTTTTTTTTTGTCTAGTCGAACGGTCACCTCGTGTTTCGATATTCCATTCTCTTTTCCGGCGGCTACTTACTACCTAGTTGTAAATATCTCTTCCGTGCATCTTTAACAGAGTTTCGCATTTGTATTTTTACTGCCTCTATTATACAAATGCAAATACTCTTTCTTTGATCTTTTTAATGGTGTCTTCGGGTCCTTGAATTGTTGTTGCTATACAGTCTTTATTTTAGGCGAGTTTCTTGCATCTGACTTTTATTGACACATTATCTGCCCATGTCATTTCTTGGATGTATGATCTTATCCTTTTATCCATTTGTCAAATTTTCTCTTATGTCCATCATCTAAAGAGTCCAGTATATCTAACAAAAACTGCTTAGGTATCAATCCCTTTGATTAGATTTCTGCAAGAGAATTTACTTTAGAGAAGTTTTCTTGTTCGTCTGAAATATACTTTTCTTATTGTTTATTTCATGTCCGCTTATTTGATGGTGACCGTTTTAAATCTTCTCAATAACTGGTTATTTTCATATTCTCTAAGTGCTCTGATTCTTTCCTGATTTGGATTCATTCTATATTTTCTCTTTTTTCATGTTTAATCATAAGCTCGACACACGTTTTAATTCCATATACCATTCCTTTATCCTGTCTGTATATTCTTATTGTTCGTATTAAAGAACCTCTTTCCGTTTCATTTTTGCGAACAGCTTGGCATCATATCGTTATATAAAATGACTAATCTTTTCTTTTGATTTTGTTAATTTCCAACGCCTTGGCGCACTTTCCAATCACGTGATTAAATGGCATTATTGCTATTACAAATACTAGTTCTGAGCGTAAGTCAATCTGGAAGAGAATTTTTGCCTCCATCAAAGTTTGTCTCCTTGCTGATAATTTTGCATTTTCATAGTTTTTATGATTAAGTTTACGACTTTGTACATTAATAGGTATTTCAAAGCTTTCAGGACCATATTCATAGGTGTTTTTGTTTTCCATCCATGCCATAGCTACATTTCCCCCTTTTTGGCATTTTTGAGGAAGTTTTCAGCTGTGTATTGAGGGAATTTATTATTTTTGTTTCTTTGCGGTATTCTTTCAGTTCTTCCAGAAATTATCCCCATCATTCTAACGAGTCATAGATTTCTTCTTTAATCGATGCAGTTGGGATTTTCCACATCATATATAGAAACTTAATTAGTCAATAGAGTCTTATATTTCCTTGATGAAGGTCTTTATAGATCAGGTGAGTTTTCTTCGTCGATCTCTTATCGAGTATATTTGTTTCTTTAAGGCATTTACTCAGTTGCAGATCTAACCCGTAATGGATATATGGGAACTTTAAAGAAAAATCAATGTTTAACATTATGGCCTGATTTGGATTTGAATTTAACATTTTTCTTGAGTTTTATAAGGTGACTTACCAGACTACGATGAGTACCCTTGTAATAGACATGAACCTCATCTACCAAGGAATAACAACTACTACCAAACAACAAGAAAAAGTTATGCATTTAAAATTACTGTTTTAATTTTTCTATTTAAAAGGACACCATTTTAAACTAAGAAACTGTTAGTTTTTAAATCTTCATCCCTTTTCAAGTGAATTGGCTTTTATTATGACTAATATTTACATGCTTGAACATCAGCCTTTTTTTCGGGACTTCTCGACATTCGACCGAATGAAAAAACTCTAGTCCGTCTCTTTAATTTCGTAATAGATAATTTCTTCATGCATTCATATTCAACTCGAGGGATGATTTCTTTTACAAAACAGCTATTTACGTGACTTTGGAGTAAATGTCACATTTCTTTTCCGTTCTGTTATATTGGATCACTAATCATTGAATTTTCAGGTATCATTAAAGACCAAATTTACTTTGATATAGCGGCAACAATTTCTTAGAACTATACACATTCCAATTACACTAACCAAGAAAGCAAAATTAGATAGTTTTAAGTTTCTTACCTGCTTATTTATTTTTTCTCTTCATTTGTACACAGATTTTATAATAACCACCAACGACAAATGACCGAACCTGAAGTTACCCAGTCAGCTGTGGCAGTAGAATACACCGACTGCTTCTCTGCAGAGCGGTAAGACCCCCACCCAACGAGTGTCCTGTTTCAACTCTAAACAATTTGATAATGATGCTCTCGTAATGCTGAAGTTCTGGGGAATGCAGAGTACCTCTTCATTGCAAACTTTCACAGGTTCACTCTTGTAGCACCTGATAGAGTCCGATCTATTGGTCAAGTATAACTAAACTGTGTACTTATGCTAAACAGAATTACTCGAAATAGGACTGTTTTTGACATTGGAAATGTACTTTCGCTAAACTGAATAGTTTTGGAACGGAACTGTTTTGACATTTAACTGTGTGTAAAAAAAAATTTTACTTATACAAACTGAATTGTTTGACTAAACTGAATAGCTTGAAGTAGAAATGTTTTTAACAATTAAACTGTGTATTATGCTCAACGTAATTGTTTGAAATAAAACTGTTTATTTGTATAATAATACATTAGGCATAAGATAACCGAAAAAGGGTAATATGCTATAAAACCCAAAGAAACCAACAAACCTGAAGATTACGAATTTTTCCGGACACTAAATTTCGTAGACACGACTGGATGGGCAAGGCGATCCACTGGGAAATGTGCAAGAAGTTTAAATTTGACCATACCAACAAGCACAAACCAGCACCTGTCCTAGAAAATGACACTCATAAACTCCTATGGGACTTTGACATAAAAAAAATAGATCACCTAATCTCGTCTATAAGACCAGACCTTCTAATAATCAACAAAATAAAAGAAGAAAATTTGTAAAATTGTCGACTTTGCTGTCCTGGTTGACCACTAAATAAAACTGAAAGAATGTGAAAAGAAGGATAAGTACCTCGAACTTGCTAGAGAATTAAAAAAAACAAAAAAACTATGGAACGATCGTACAAATTCCGATTGCTGTTTTTGGCACGGTAACTAAAGAATTATTAAAGAGACTGGAGGATTTGGAAGTTGGTGGCCGAGTGGAGACCATCCAAACAACAGCATTACTGAAGACGGCCAGAATACTGAGAAGAGTCCAAGAGAATTGAGGAGATTTGCTGTCACTCAATCTCCAGTGAAAGACCATCAGCTAACGCTGGTGTGAAAAAATCTAATGAGTAAATAATAATGATAATAATTATAATAATAATATGGGCGCTTTAAACGTCTTATAAACAACATCTTAATCGACAAAACCTGGACGTGGCTAAGAAAAGGAAACTTTAAGAGAGAAACTGATTCTGTTCTAATAGCAGCGCAAAATAATGCTGAAACAACCAATCATACCAAAGCAAGAATAGATAAGACGCAACAAAATAGCAAATGTACGCTATGCAGTGCCAGAGATGAAACCTTCAATCACATAATAAGTGAATGCAGTAAATTAGCGCAGAAGGAATATAAGACTAGACACGACTGGGTCTGCAAGGACATTTACATTCAACCATACGAACTAATGGTATATGGAGAACCCAGCACTTGTCGTAGAAAGTAATACACATAAACTCCGATGAGACTTTGATATACACAGAGATCACCTAGTCTCAGCCAAAGACCAGACCTAATAATAATCAACAAAAAAAAAAAAAAAAGAGAATTTGCAAAAGTATCGTCTTTCCTGCCCCGGCTGACCACAGAATAAAGCTGAAAGAATATGAAAAGAAGGATAAGTACCTCGACCTTGGTAGGGAATTAGAAAAAACTATGAAACATGCAGGTGACAATTATACCAATTGTAATTGGTGCGTTTGGAACAGTAACTAAAGCATTACTAAAGGGACTGGGGGACTTGGAAGTTGGTGGACGAGTGGAGACCATCTAAACAAGTACATTCTTGGGAATGGTCAGAATACTAAGAAGAGTCCTTGAGACTTGAAGAGACTTGCTGTCGCTCAATCTTCAGTGAGAGACCATCAGCAAACGCTTATGTGAAAAACTCTTTTGAGTAAAAAATAATATTGATTATAATAACAATTTTAATAATGATAATAACAATTATTATTATTGATATAATTTTAATTATTTTTACTACTACTAGTAGGAGTAGTAGTAGTAGCAGCAGTAGTAACATTAATTGTAGAACTAGTAGTACTAGTTGTAATAGCTGTAGTAGTAGTAAAAGGATGAGGTGATGTGTCAATAATAGCAGTAGATGTAGTATGAAGTAAATGTCTTAACATCTCATATTATTTTAATCGTATAGGTACAAAATTATTCACTTTTACAATGAATGTGTGTTCTCTTAATCATTTTTTCTGAAAGAATTTGATTTTGAAGAATATATGCCTCAAATCATAAACATGGATAAAACAAATGACGCGATTACTGTTTTGAGGTGATTTCGAGCTTGATTACAAAACTCGGCCACACGTGGACAGGATCGGAAGCTCCCAGAATTAGAATATGAGATATAGCTACACCTCTCAAGTTATTCTGGTCCGTCATCAACCGACAACCTTTTGTTTTCAAGTATCTGGACAGTTTTTACGTGAAAAATCATTCCGTTCCAAAGGAGAAATAGACAGTGTATTTAAAGATTTCTTGGCATCAAAACCTTTATAGTTTTATCGCAAAGACATAAATGACTTTGTTAATGGTTGTTAAAAATGCCTAGGTGTTCAGAGATCATATTTTGATTCAATATTTCAGGAGCAAAAGTTTTATTCTGAAATTGAACATTTTTTACGACTAACTAAACAAAAGTAGAAGGCGGTATAGCAGTATATTGTGACAAGTCGATAACGTTTCTTTTTTTCAAATTCTTCTTTTCATCGTATTCGAATATTTCACACTAGCTTTAAGCAATGGATTTTACCGCGTGTCTGAGTGACAGTAAGTCTCCTCAGATCACCAGAAACCTTATGAACATTCTAGACAATTCTAAAAGCGCTGTGGTCTGCAAGGTCACGATTCTTTCTTTTCCAGTTCTCTCGGTGTGTTTTATTTTTTTAGTGGGGGAGGAGACACTTCCAAAGGGTTTCAAGTAAAATTAGTATCAGCATCAACATACTGTTCCACAAATTTTTCAACTCTGTGCTAACATGTAGGTATTTTTCTATATTTTCGATTTCTTTCGTATTAACTGTGTGGTCTGCTAGAACGTTTAAATACTTGTTATTTAAGATTAGCCATGGTTTTCTGTCTGGAATTGGATGGTATGTTTGTATCCCAAAGTCATAGAGGGTTTTACGTCTCATTCTAAGAAATATTTTACGTTATGTATATACCATATGCCAGCATCGTCTGATTTTAATCTTTTGCACTATTATCAGAGTAACACATTTCCCACCCAGTCATGCTTAGTCTTATGATTGTACATTGGTAATTTTTCCGCGTATGATTGATTGTTGTTTTAGCATAATCGGGCCTTATGTCATTATTTTATGCTATTAAAAGCTATTTAGTTTCTCTCTTAACGTTTCTTTTTCTTTGTCACGTCATTATCATCTCGTAGAGAATACTCTTAAATTTTCGTTTGAAGTATCCATATAGTTTTAATTATAATAATAAAAGTAGTAGTAGTGGTAGTAGTAGTACCACTACACCTAGTTGTAGTAGAAGTAGTATTAGTAGTAGTAGCAATAGTAACAAGAGTGGTGCTGATTTGTTTGTCGTTGATTTTTCCATCGGCTCATATGCCCTAACTTTGCGTGAGTGCTGATTCCTATAGGAAATGGTATCATATCGGATATCACTATGCCGACATAAATCTGATTGGTCGCTGTCAAATCTTTTTCGATGGAGATCAAGAACACAGTAAAAAGAAATAAAGAATTTCAAGTGGAGTACTTCGAGACAAACAAAAGATTTACATTTGTGTGCGAATAACAAATAAATATTCTCTAATTAAAAAGAATGAAAAAAAAAAGAATGGCTAGAAAATTGAGAGAGAGAGAGAGAGAGAGAGAGAGAGAGAGAGAGAGAGAGAGAGAAAATAAAGAATATAGGATACTGTATGTTTGGAAATTGAGAGAAAGTAATCGATACGTACTGTCGCGTTCAATAAATACACTAATAGATCAGTTTCCATATCATTTTTCAATTTATTTTGATATTTACTGGTTAAACTTTCCGCAGAAGTGAGTCTATATGTAATAAACACATCATGAGCAAAAAGAAAAAAAAAACTTTATGAAGGACTCTGATTATATCATTAAACAAAGTATGTTGTGAAAAAAAAATCTAAAACAAATAGAATTCAATACACACATACACGCAGAGATATACACACACGTACATACATACAAATAATTAGAAAGGAAGATAGAAAAGAAAAGAGAGAGAGGAAAAGAGAAAGAGAGAGGAAAAGAGAAAGATAGAGAAGAAGAAAGAAAGAGAGAAAGAGGGGAAGAGAGAAATAGTGAGGCGAAGCGGAAGAGAGAAGGAGAAAGAGACGAAAAAAAGAAAAAGGTGAGAAAGAGAAAGAGGGAGAGAGAGAGATAACGTAACTCTGTTTTTGTTTAAAGTTAATTCTGTTGGCATGACTATGAAATCTTCACTTTTGTAGGTGGTCAGTGGGCTTGACCGATGAACCGGTTTAGGTAAATGAAAAACATACTAAGAAGTCCATTATTTCCAATCGCTAACAGGCAACGGTGTCCAGCAGTTTAATAAGGAAAAAGCATATTAGTTAGAATATATATATATATATATATATATACTCCACCACACCCCTTTGGGTTGAGCTCCCTAGCAAGGCAAGGCTCTTAGAATGAACTCTACTTTCGGTAGCCGTTAAGCGTATATATGTAAACCAAACAAAAGTTATACATATGCGTTTAAAATCATTCGCTTAAACGAGTTTCTTCGTGGCTGTGTGGTAGAATCTGTGGCAGGCGTAGGTGTCAGCTCGTTTTCGATCCTAGCTTCCAGATTCTCCCGAGTCCGCCTATAGTATAAAGCGGTTTACAAAATGAATCAGTCTGTCTATGGATAAGAATATATGTGTGTGTGAGTGTGTTAAGCCAACTCCAGCACATGACATGGATGGAAGAAAAGGTCAATCTATATATATATATAGGGTGCGAAATATTTCCGGCTGAAACAACTAGAAATGATATATTCATCTTTTTCAGTTTAACGCATTTGTCACTTTGCTTATTAACTTTAAATCATCCAAAAAACAATATTCCCACAAATAAGCACATTATTTTCTTTGTTAGGGCTACAAAATTTCAGTACGCTCCAATTTATATCTGCAATGTAATAAATCTAAAATGATTAATCATACAATAACAATTGTTTATAAAAAGGTTAATGAGACTATAACATATTCTGCCGCAGTATCAATATAATTTTTTTTCTGCTAATGGAATGAGCATCAGAAATCATAATGTTATGTGGCAGATGACAGCTACGTCATCGAACAGTGGTGTCAACATCTCGTAAACAGTTGTGTGATGGGATAATCATGAGGCACTCGAAAATTTTGGCAGAGAAATTTTAATTCAACACCCACCAACCCGAAAACTGAAAATACATATCCCGTGAGAGTAGCTATAAAGAAGACACAGAAACATACTTGGTGTCGATATGGGAAGGTTCTAGTTGAATCGTTAAAAAAATGTCATCCTACCAATCAAATGACCTGACAATCCATTATATGTACACTAGATAAGCTTTCCGAATGTGATAATACACGCATATAACATTTTAAAGAAGTCTTAGTCTCAGATCTTTTTTCATTGTAATATATGTACTTGGGTTATGTTATTTGAGATAATAAATGAGAAGTACAAATATTAACTTTAAAAGAGGAATTTTATTCTTCGTATACAACGCCACATGTTGGCTAGAAAATGTCCGGCGGTCAACACGTGTGTTTAGTGTTTGGAATCTCTTCAGCAACTGCCTCCTCTTCTGTCTTGGGTCGTCTTCGGCAACTGCTACTATCTCCACTGATTGGCCAGAGGGAGAGGGAGAGCGAGAGATAAAAGGGGAGAGAAGGGAAGAGAGAAGAGTGAGAGGCGATGGATTCTGGGATAGCATTCCTTGGCCGAGGTGGAATAAGGACCAAGATTTCTGTTAAGGTAGTATTGACTGCCCATTTACTGACCTTAGTAAGGGAGGTGATACTACATCCTCAAGCGGCGATCATTCACATCAACTGTGTTCTGCATCGTCCCATATCACATCACGATAAAATTTGCACAGTCGGCTGCCGCTGTAGAATACACCAACTGCTTCTCTGCAGAGGAGTAAGACCTCCCACAATGCCACTAAACAATCTTATGGCGAGATTCCAGTAATGCTGGAGCTTTGGGGAATTCGCAGTAGGCCTTCATTGCCATCGCTCCCTGGTTCTACCTGATGTATGGGTCAATTAGAACTAAACTGTACCTACGCTAAATTGAATTGTTTAAATACAACTATTTTGATCGGACTAAACTGTTTGGTTTGGTTTGGTTTGGTTTGGTTTGGTGGCATATCAACCATTTTTGGATATTTAATATCAAATCCATACATATATATATATATATATATATATATATATATATATATATATATATATATATATATATATATATATATGTAAAGATATGTATTTATCACAGTACATCTTAGCATAAGTAAATGGTTGGTTGTTTGGGTTTATTACATATCAACCCTTGTTGGTTACTTAATGCCAAATCTACTTTTATACAAATAATCAGTTCAATTTTAAACAATGTCATAAACATTTCAATTTCAAGTTATTCAGTCAAGTCAAACAGTTCTAATTCTAACAATTCAGTTTAGTAGAGACTTGATTTATTCACAATTAGATGTTAAAACAGTTGAATTTTAAAAAAAAACAGTTTAGCATAGTACAGTTTCTATATCAAAAATGGTACCATTTAAAACAATTCAGTTTAGCATACAAAAAATAGATCATTTTTTTAAAAAATCAATTTAGGATAAGTACACAGTTTAAATATCAAAAAGGTTTTATTTTAAGCAATTCAGGTTAGTATGAGAACACAGTTTAGTTCTATTTGACCAATAAATAGGATCCTATGAGGTGCAACTACTCCGGGCCATAGCGAACATGGGAACATTGCCAATAGAAGGATGCTCCGCATTCTCTAAGCACCAGCATTACTGGAACCTCACCATCAGATTGTTTAGCCTCATATCTGGGACAATCGTCGGAGGGGGAGTTTTACCCGCGTGTTGAGAAGCAGTTAGAGAATTCTCCAATCCCAGCCAACTGGGCAACTAAACTGTGTACTTATGCTAAACTGAATTGTTTGAAATAGAACTGTTTCGACATTTAACTGAACTGTTTTCACTTTTAGCTATTTGTAAACAAAAAACTATGTTTATAATACACTGCATTGTTTGAAATTTAATTGGGAGTTAAATGACCCGAAAAGTGTTGATATGCCTTAATAAAAAACAACCAACCAACGAACCAACCAATCACAAAAAAATAATATGCTGAGAGCATTTTCGCCTATTATATGAATTTTCTGCATTGGGAAGGGGGGAAAATATTCAGCGGGCAAAATCAGAGAGTCGGTTTACTAATTGGTCGTAGTTAAATGATATGTATTTTTTTTTACATGGATTCGTCATGTGTAATTTAGAAGATTCTTAAAATTTGGAATTGTCTATGGTATATGTTCTCCACGAATTGAAATATAGCAACTACTAATGGAATTTTGAACAAGCCAAATAGTTTTGCCCAGAAACATTTTGCAACAAAGAAAATGTTTCTCTTAGTGAGTTTCCTTCTTCAAAACATAATTTTATACAAAGATTCTTCATTGATCAACAGGGGAAAAAAAGCAAGATGACCACAGATAGATAATAAATGGTGGCGTGCTTATCGTAAATATTATCATCGTAGGAAATGAATCGGAGCCTTGAGCTCAAATCCTGGACGAAACTGTGTGTACCTTTCTTTTCACTAGTGCTCTTTGGAAAGGCATGGATGCGGTTTTTCTCCCCCACCAGCTATGGGTAAATGGTAGAACGGACGAGATTCCCTGCCTTGGTAGGCAACCAGTCTAGCAGAAATAACAGTCAGAATTCAAAACAGCTTTTCTCCACTTAAACATTGACCATCATTCTTGTGACGCGAGTGTGCAGTGATTACATCATACCGATTAATAATTAATCAAGCAAGTTTTTTATTCTCGAAAAAATTGCAGTTTATTTATTGTTATATAATTCATTATGTTCTTCACCGCTTCAAGTCATATATTCGTCAATAGATGTGGTTAGTGTTGTCTTTGTTTATAAGAGTCGATTTACAATAGATTTTGAGATGGTCGAATACATTTGTTTTTGGTTGAGTAAAAAGAAAAGAAAAGAAAGAAAGACGACGATATCTACCAGATATTTTCGTAAGGTTTGCTAACAAAACAAATGAACCACAACGGAGGGTCAAAAGTTTTGCAATATTTGGGAATGCATATTACGTGCCTGAAACATTGAAGGCTTTGGTATGTATACGCTGTGGTTGTTAGTATCAAGGCAGAGAAGATGTCATGCATTGTTTGTTTGTTTGTTTTTTCTCCGTGTGTAATTTGAAAGCTGCAGAGATAAACGAACAATCTAGTCAAAGCGAAGAACTTACGTTTTGGGTATTCGAACTGGTTAATAACGCTAGGTAAGAAAACGGATACATTTGTTTTAATCCTTGCACAGTAATGAGGTGGTTCAATACATTTCACTCGGGTTGCGAGAACGTCAATGATGGAGCAAGGTCAAGTAGGTCTAAAACTGTGCATACCGAGGCGGTGCACTAAGTCATAGAGTCAAATCCAGTAATTAATACTCGGAGTATCTAATAGATCAGCATAGTTGGTCACCTTTAAGGCATCGATGAAAGCATTCTTTTGTAAAATATTAATTAACCCTTGTAGTATGAATTATTGTTAGTTTGTTTGTTTGGGTTTATGGCATATCAAGCTTTATTGGTTATTCAATGACAAATCGATTTTTATACAAATAAACAGTTTTATTTCAAACAATTCAGTTTAGCATAAGTACACAGTTTAATTGCCAAAATATGTCTATTTCAAGCTATTCAGTTTAGTCAAACTGTTCAAATTCAAACAAATTAAGTTGAGTATATGTATAGTTTTTCTTTACACACAATTAAATGTCAAAACTGTTGAATTTAAAAAAAAAACAGTTTCGCGTAAGGACAGTTTCGATGTCAAAAACTGTTTTATTTCAAACAATTCAGTTTAGTATACAAAAACAATTCTATTTCAAACAATCCAGTTTAGCTTAAGTACGCAGTTTAAATGTCAAAACTGTTCTATTCCAAGCAATTCAGTCAAGCATAGGTTCACAGTTTAGTGCTATTTGAACCATAGATCGGACCTTCTCAGGAGCTATCTCTCCGGTCCACTTCTTCCCCAGTCGGCTGGGGCTGTAGAATAAACCGACTGAACCTCTGAAGAGGGGTAAGAACCCCCTAACGAGTGTCCTGATATGACACTAAACAATCTGATGGTGAGGTTCCAGCAGCGCTGAAGCTTTGGGGAATACGGAGTACCCCTTTATTGTCATCGCTCCCAGGTCCACTCTGGCCCGGAGTGGTAGCACCTGATAGGGCCCTTTCTATGGTTTAAATAGAACTAACAGCATACTTATTCTAAAAGGAAGTGAGTAAACTGAATTGCTTGAAATAAACGTTTTTGACAATTAAAGCGTACTTACATTTAAAATGCGTGCTTATGCTTAACTGAATTATTTGAAATAGAACTGTTTTTCGACATTAAAACTGTATTTACACTTAACTGAATTATTACATATAACTGCTTGAATAGTTTGAAATGGAAATGTTTTTGACAATTAAACTGTGTACTTATGCTAAACTGAACTGTTTTCAATAGAACAGATTATTTACATAAACATAGATTTGGCGTTAAATAACCGACAAAGGTCGATATGCCATAAAACCAAACAAACCAAACGAAACCATCCGGTCCACTCTGGCCCGGAGATCAATGGCAATGAAGAGGAACCATGCAATCCCAAAAGCTCCAGCGTTACTGAAACCTCACCATCAGATTGTTTAATATTCGGGATACTCGTTGGGTGAGACATACACTTCTGCAAAGATGCAGTCAGTGTATTCAACTGCCACAGCTGATTGGGCAAGTACTACTAATTAGGTCTGCTGCAACACCCACTTGATTGAATTGTCACGTGTATAGCGCCAATAGTACTCCGTGTATTGCTTGCTTTATAATAATTTTTATTGCCATTATTTAACAGTATTTAAGTCAGTCATAAGCTATAGTATCTCTATTGAATGTTACTTAGTTCTTTTCGACATATTCAAACATACCCAAGCCTTAATAACAAATACGGAATGGCAATTGACTTTCAGCTAAGAATATCGTAGTGACGGCACGAGTAGTTACAGTCACAAGATATTGGATAAATATTCTTGTTCCAGTCAGAATTTTCTTGCATTTTGCCGAAGCCTTACAATATATAAGAATTTCTACAGAATTGTTAGCATTTCGTAAGAGAAGGTTACAGAGTATATATATATATATATATATATATATATATATATATATATATATATATATATATGTATATCCACTGGCAAATGTTGTTGGAATACAGAGTTTGAAGATTATTTGCATATATAAAAATGCTCAAGATGGAATATAAGAAATAAAGAGCAGATAGATCGGAAACTATATGGAAGTAATGAAAAAGAAAAACAAACCTTTTAATTGATATGCCAGTGTCAACTGTTAATAGCATATCAGTCAAGGAGAATTATAAAATAAGTAAATGCTAAGACGTTGATATACAAATTGAAAAATTGTGCCACCTTAAAAATATCTATATACCAGTAATTGGTGAAAGGTATGGTTATGATCGAGAAAGGTACAGGTAAACTCATAAACATGATACCTGGCAGTCCCAACCAATATGAAATACAAAAATATGCACTTTGAATAATGACCCACCTCTTTAGGCAAGTACTCTCATTAAACCTCGCAAAAGAGGCTGTAAAAGCGTCATTAAATAGTTGCATGTAACAGCTACCATACTTTATTTTAGTTTGGGGTAAAGACCCTCCAAAGGATTGTCATCATCATCATCACGTCGCGCCATCAGCACAGATATCTCTGACCCTCTCTCGCCACCCCTCCGTATCGTCCATTGCTTCTGGCAGGTCTTCAGGGCTACATCCAAGATCAGCACAGAGCTGCTTTATGTAGCTTCAAGCTGGCCGTCCTGCCTTTGCTCGTCTATGTGAAAGTGTCCACAGGATTACATCACTAATGATCTCGTCCCTACTTCTCCAGCAGTGTCCCGCATTTCTGGTTCGTCTAATTTTGATAGTTTTCGTGAAGGGTGGCTAGTGGCTGAACAACGACTGCTTTGTGGGATGCTGCAGCTAAAAAAATGACTCCTCTTCCTCCTGCTCCTTCTACTACAACTACTAATACTAATTGGTCTGCTCGGTAAATTATCAAAGGATTGGTACAGGGATTAGAGGACTTGGATATAAATGGATGACTGGAGACTATTCAAACTACTGCAAGAATAATGACAAGAGTCCAGGAAACTTGCTGTCCCTCAAAGTCAGTGAGAAACCATCAGCTAATGCTGGTGTGAAAAACTCACGAAAGAGAAAAAAAAATAACCAGGTGAGTCAAAATTTGACACTATTTTGGTATTGTGTGGAACAATTCGGCAGTTCCGGATGCTTTTTTTACCGGGATCGTAAGATTCTTTTGATTTGATCCTATGGGTTGGATCCCTTCATCAAAATCCACAGTTTTTGGCCAACTTGACTTTGCCTGATTCTGGAGGTTCTTACAGCCTGAGCTAAATTTCTTTAACCATTTGATTACTGTACTGTGATCATCTGCGCTTTTACCTCCCGCTCAATAAATGTTTTTGGTTACAGGCGTGGTGTTGGCCTAGTTCCAACACATAAAGCTTAAGTTCCTGAATTAAACTGTATTGTATTAAACAAATTTGTAGGTTTATCCTTGCATCTTTTAAATCATAAAGACGGTGAATCAAAGAAAAACGTGCCAACGTATAAACTACCACGGTACAACCAACCGCAGCGGGTATCCTACACGATTTTAAAAGTAAAGTGTGATATAAGCACCTTAAACTAGTATTGCCACACTTCTGACTCACCTAAGCAATAATAACCACCTAATATCGGCGAGAACAGCTGATTTAGAACTAATTAACGAAAACATTGCAATACACTGGATTTTGACGTCCCCCCCCCAAATAATATAAAAATGAAAAAAGGGAAAAAATAAACAAAAACGTTGACCTAGTCAGAAATTGTGAAATGTGAAGAAAATGGTGTTACCAACTGTAGTGGGTGCTTTGAAAACTGTTCCGATATATTTTAAAAAGAGTTTGGTGAACTAAATTGATACCATCAAGACCACAGCACTATATTTGTCAGAATACTTGGAAGACTCACACAGATTTTTAAGAAAATCCAACTGTTAAAACTGGTTTGGAAAACATGCTTAAAAGAGGACCGTAAAAGCACGAGGAAACTTCTCAAAACCAACTTCTACAGCGAAAATTTCATCAAAGAGATAGACACTTAGGCAGTCTATCTTGTAAGATATTCGGCACCATTCTTAAAATAGACAAAGAAGGAACTTAGACTCGTGGATCAGAGAGCAAGGGAGTTGATGAGAATGCACTGGGTCATATATCCAGTAGCTGACGTGAAAATACTGTATGTGTCATGAAAAGGATGAAGAGGATTTGAAGACTAGCCTGGATACATAATACGAAGTCTTGGTTTGGTTTTGTTTGGTTTCTTTCTTTTAATGGCATATCAACTCTTTTGGGTTATTTAATGCCAAAGCCATTCTCCTAGAAGAACAGTAGTGGTACTATTTAACCCATAGCTGGGAGGATAAGGGGATTCATACCTTTCCCAAGGGTATTTGTCTGAAAGTGATCGTAATAGCGCGACTGGAGTACGAACTCGCGTACTGCGATTCCGCAGTCCATAATTTTAACCATTACACCACGAGGACACCCCCACGAATGCTTGAGGACTACATTAAAATGAGCGAAGAAAGACTAACTTCACTGGCCTGTTACAGCACTGATTATATAAGAACACACGTAACAACGACCAAAATTAGAAATTAGAAATGGTAAGAAAAACAAGTGTAAGTATATTTCAAGCGATTAAGAGGGAAAATCTTACACGATAAGTATTGGACATGATGACGAAAGTGAACATTTTAGGTAGCATAGATAATAGCAGCATAAAACAATGCCATAAAGACCAGTTATATTAAAGCGAATATAGATAATACGTAAGAAGCAAATGCAGGTTATGAGGTAACAATGACGAAACAAGCATTACAAGCAAATGAAGAAAGCACACGCACAAGCAAAGAGAGTTTAAAACTAGACACGACTGAGTAGGAAAGATGATTTAATAAGCACTGTGCAAGGAACTGAAATTGAACCATCGTAAGAAATGGTATATATACAAACCAGAATCCTTCCTAGAGAATGAGATGTATAAAATATTCAGTGATTTTGACATACATACAGATTACCTAATCCCGGACAGAAATCCTGGCCTTGTAATGACTAACAAAAAAAAAACAAAAGAAAACATGCCGTTTAGTTGATGTTAGTGTCACTGTGGATCATTCAGTGAAATTCCAAAAAAGCTAAAAGATTACAGCATTTTTGAGACCGGCCAGAATACTGAGAAGAGACCTGGTAGATCTGAGGAGAGTTGCTGTCACTCGGAATTAGTGAAAGACTATAAGCTAACGCCAGTGTGAAAAACTCACAAGGAGTAAAATAATAATAATAATGATAACTCTGGGATTTTGACATACAAAGGCATCACTTAATCTCAGCCAGAGCTCCAGATCTCATAATAATCAACAAAAAAAGAAAACTTGCAAAATTGCAGACTTTGTTGTCCCAACTGACCACAGAGTAAAATTGAAAGAAAGAGAAAAGAAGGATGAATATTTCGACCATGCAAGGGAATTGAAGAAATTGTGGAACATGAAATTGATGTTTATACCAACTGTAATTTGTGCTCTTGGTACAGACACCAAAGGATTGATAAAGGGTCAGGAGAACTTGCAAATAAGAGGGCGAGTGGATACCATCCAAAATACTAGGGAAGAGTCCTGGAGACTTGAGGAGACTTGCTGTCACTCAAACTCCAGTGAAAGACCATCAGCTAGGGCTGATGGGTAAAAACTCTCATGAGGAGAAGAAGAAATTGCTGCAGCCAGAAATAGCAATGGCAACATAAGAACAAACAGAAAAACAACAAAAATAAGAAAACAGAAATGGGAGGAAAAACAACTGTACGGATACCCCAAGTGAAATAATGTCAAGATTGAACTCGACATGGCCTGAACGAAAGGGAAACGCCAAGAGAGAACTCAGATTTCTTTAAATAACAGCACAAAATAAAGCCAGAGTAACCAATTATATTAAGTGAAAATTGATAATGTGCAACATAATAGAAAGTGTAAGTTATATGGACACAGAGGGGAAACGGTTAATCCCATTCTAAGCCAATGCAGAAAACTAGCACACAAGGCTTACAGGACTAGGCTGGACTGGATGGAATAGAGATCCACTAGGAATTCTGCAAGAGATTAATATTTTACCATATTATTGGGTGGTGTATGCGCACCCAGACTCCGTCGAAGAGAATGAGATGCATGGGGTTCTATGGTATTTTGGGAAAGAAATAGATCATATAATCAAGACCAGAAGGACAAATTTGAGAGTTGATAAAGAAGAAAAAGTATTTGGCCATCTTGTAGATATAAATGTTTCAGCTGAGTAAGAGAAAGGGAAAAGATCGGCAAATGCTAGATCTTGGCTGAGAGTTTGGAAAAAAGAACTAGATGAATAGGAAATCAGCAGAAATATCAAGACTATCCAGACCAATGCATTGTTAAAATCGACTAGAATACAAAGAAATAGTCTGGCGAATTGAGGAACATCCTGTTACTCAGACACTAGAAAAAGATAACCATATAACCAAATAACGCTCGTGTAAAAAAAGAATTGTTAGGAATCAAATAAATGATAATCAATAAAAAGAAGAGAAATTGCAAAACTGTCGACTTCGCTGTCTCGACTGACCACAGAATAAAAGTGAAAGAATGTGAAAAGAAGGATAAGTACCTAGACCTTGCCGGGGAACTGAAAAAACTATGGAACATGCTGGTAACAATAATACTAATTGTAATTGGAGCATTTGGAACAGTAACTAAAGGATTATTAAGGGACTGAAAGACTTGTAAGTTGGTGGACAAGTGGCGACCAAACTACAACATTATTGAGAACGGCCAGAATACTAAGAAGAGTCCTGGAGACTTGAAGATCCTTGATGTCACTCAAACTCCAGTGAAAGACCATTAGCAAACGCTGATGTGAAAAAATTTAATGAGTAAATAATAATAATAATAATAATAATAATAATAATAATAATAATACCTACAGATCACCTAATCTCGGCTAGATGGTCAGACCTAGTGACAATGAAAGACAAAAGAAAAAAAAAATGAAAAGAACCTGCCAAATATTGGACTTTGTCGTCTCTGCAGACCACAGTGTAGAATTAAGGGAAGACAAGGGGTGAGATAGATATTAAGACCTTGTTAAAGAAAGGAAAACTATGGACCATGATGGTGGTGGTGATACCAACGTTAGTTGGAGCACACGGAACAGTCCCCATAGAACTTGTAAAAGTACTAGATGACTTAAAAATCAGGGGACAAGTAGAGACCATCCAGATTACAGCATAATTAAGGTCGGCCACGATACTAAGAAGAGTCTCAAACTCCAGTGAGAAACTATGAGCTAACGTGTATGTGAAAACACTCAAAGAGTAAAATAATAATAATAATAATAATAATAAAGAAGAAGAAGAAGAAGAAGAAGAAGAAGAAGAAGAAGAAGAAGAAGAAGAAGAAGAATCGCTCGGAAGGAAGACAAAACGGGCATATATATATCACCCACTTGATGCAGAATTTGGGAACAGTCTGCTCTATGAACAATACTTACACACACACACACACACACACACACACACACACATATGTGTGTATCGCATTTCTGCACCATGCAAGTGACATACTCAGACCAACCTGTCACAACATTTTCTTCGTGAACTCTGTAAAAACCAGCGAGTTGAAGCATATCTTCTAACACCAAACTATGTTGAACTCTGTTTTTCTTTGATAGTTGTTTTTTTTTCTACCGCTCAGTAATCATTTCTTTACAAGATGCCCGTTGCAGGAATATAGTTAACACGCCAGTAATATCACCGTGGATTTAGTCCTCATTTATTCTCTCATAAATGACCCGTGTTACAGTATTATTAAAGAAGGGATTCTGAGGGTATATTTTGAGCATGCTGGTACGTATTAACTTTGAAAAATTCTGCAACTTTGTTTTCCTCCAGCTTTTATATTTATAAACGTTAAAAACAGTATTTTCTATTGATGATAGAAGTAATCTTAATCGGGTGTCAACATTAAATAAGCTTTCTTTGATTTAGGCAAAAGGATCATGGAATCCTAAATAATAAATGGGAAACAAGGATCTCCTGGGAAAAACAGGATTGTGTGGTTGGAAAAAAATCAGCGGAAGAAAATATCATATTGGCAGTTGTAAGATTAGAGAGAAAATTGTTTACAGAAATTCCTGAATAAAACGATCCGCTTGAAGATTAAGGAAGATTAGATATATCTTAATCTTAATAAGATAATCTTTAATCCCTAAATCACTCAGCAAACATTTTCCAATCCCATTTTTATTCACGAAAAATGGAAAAGAACAAGGTTTATAATTACATCATTCATTATGATCAACAACGTGGGTTTCCGTGTAGAAGTCGAAAGCTTATTTTTTTTCTGTCACCTCGAGTCGATTTACAGTAAGAGTCTTGTTAGTCCAATTCATGAAGTTTTTTTAAAAATTCAGTTAAAAATGGTTTCCATCAGAGTTAAACATATTTTTTTAATAATCAATCTTTGTAATTACATTTGGAAATGTAATTTTACAAACCGGTATATATTTATGAGAAAATAGTTTGTCTAGATAGTCATTTACCCATTCTATTCTCTGTTAAAAATCCTTTTTCATATTTTCTAAATATCTGCGCTAAAATCCACTTCATTCTTCACGTGATGGTTTGAAAAATAATCTTAGTATTGAAATTCATTCGGCAATTTGCAAACTTCTCCCAAATGTTGGGGAGTCCATAAAAACGTAATGGTTAATACGCTTGGCTGTGACATTGTAGTGAAACCCAGTAGCGCTATTAGGATTACTTTCGAACTAATATTCTTGGCAAAGGTATACATCCCCTTATCTATGGTTTTTATTGTATTGTTCTTTTACAAGGGTTGCTTTGGCATTAAAATAATCCAGAAGAGTGATATGCAATGGAACCAAACCTTTAACCAAAAATTTCATCATATCCATGCTTTTAGTAAAACACAGCTCTATACAGATTTCTAGGTCTTCTGATTTCTTTGTTATATTTTTCCGAGTGTTAACGTCGTTTGAATAATGGCGAGCAAATTATCACATCCATCTTCATTACCAGATATCTGCTTAATATCAAATTAAAAAGAAAACACCTAAAATCCTAAGAATTATCATCTTTACTTTGTTTACGATGTCGACATTTGTGTTTTTGTTTCTATTCTTATAATACATTTTTATAATTAAACAAGAAAATTAAAAGGGTGGAATCATGTTGCAAATACAAGGAGTTGATTTGGATTCTTACGACTCAAAATTCCTTGCAAGCTATGGTAATAAAAAAAGATACTATACTTGTTCATATATTCGTGAATCGTGATTTTTCCAGAGCCATGTAAAGAGCTGCAAATAGTACCATCCAGAAGCTTAAAATTCAAAATTATAAGCACAATCATTTCTTGTAATATTGACTTGAAATTTCATCACGCATTGCGCAGCTTTATCACTTGTATTTTTTTTGTTTCCATCACAGCTCTATCTGCATTGCGAAGGTTTCACTGCCATGATAAATTCACTGTTTGGTTTTTGAAATACTGTCAGGAAAAGTACTGATGTTTTTGTGTAATGTTCTTGTATTTAACTCTGAACGACAAAGTATTATATGATAATTACCTATCTGATCAAATACTTTTGCCAAGATATCGTATATATATGTCCTATCTTAAGTCTACTTTGCGTAAAAATTTTAAATTATCTCACAGTTCACTATATATATATATATATATATATATGTGTGTGTGTGTGTGTGTGTGTGTGTGTGTGTGTGTGTGTGTGTGTGTGTGTGTGTGTGTGTTTGTGCTGGCGCGCTTGTGTGTGTCCCAGCATGTGCGTGTTTGTATGTGAGTGCATGAGTGTGTGTATGTATCAGTATGTGTGTTTATATGTGTGTATACGCGTGTATGAGTAGGTGTGTATATGCGAGTATTCGAGTACGTTTGTGTGCATGTGTTTGTGTGTGTGTGTGTGTGTGCATGTGTGTGTGTGTGTGTGTGTGTGTAAGCGTATGTTTGTGTGTGAGTCCCAGCGTTTATGGGTTTGTATGTGAGTGCATGAGTGTGTGTATGTATCAGTATGTGTGTTTATATGTGTGTATACGCGTGTATGAGCAGGTGTGTATGTGTTAGTATGCGAGTACGTTTGTGCGCATGTGTGTGCGTGTGTGTGTGTGTGTGTGTGTGTGTTTGTCTGTGTGAGCGAGTGTGTTTGTATGTGAGTGTATGAATGTGTGTATGTATCAGTGTGTGTGTATATATGTTTGTATACGCGTATATGATCGGGTGTGTATGTGTGAGTCTGCCAGTATATTTGTGAGCATGTGTGTTTGCGTTTGGGTGCGTTCTTCTTGAGCTAAAGTCCTGATTCTGAAATTGTTTCCATCACAGAAACCCGGCAAGTGTTTTGCAATTGTGAACAAGACAAAATCTTGTTAAACAACAAGACAGGAAAAAAAAAAAGTAAAATGAAGAGGCTGAATTGTATATTATTTCTCTTTTTGTTCGCTTTGATACCGACTTCGTACTATATGCAGCCTGTTTAAATATTGATACATTTATCTAAAATATATTTCTGTTGCTAGGAACAGAAGCCAGGAAATATTCAAATATTCGTGTGAAAGAACTCAAAGTAGCCTCGAAACAAATGCATTATATATTATTTTAGTATCTGGCTGATGTATATTTGATTTCCGAAGAGTAATATATTAACTTTAGTTCGGTCTTACTCAGTGTGAAAATTGTAGTACAACCATAAAATATGGAATGAAAAAAGAATATATATATATATATATATATATATATATATATATATATATATATATGAAACATGTTATCATAAGCCTGGCATAAGGACAAGAAAACATCTATCTATTTACTTTAGGTTTTATCCGTGTCTAAGGGTGAGTATTTGAGCACTTTACCGATTTGAGAAAAAAACGTTTTATAACCTATGAATAATGGCATTGAAGATGTACTCCTCAAGACCCAAATTTCCAGGACTGAAACATCACCATCAAATATTTTAGTATCATATTAGTACATTCATTTGGAGTCGGACTTACTGATCTGCAGAGATACAATCAGCTTATTCTCCAGTCCCAACCAAGGTGGATGTATGCATGTAGATATGTACCTGTATCATTATGTTTGGCATAGTCTTTGCATGTATGCGTGCAAACGGATGTGAGTGAATAGTATTAATGTTGTTGTAGAACAAATATGAAGAGAAGTAACACAGAAAAATGAGATAATTCTGTTGAAGGAGAAATGTTTCCAAATAATTAAATCGAAGGGAGTTTTCACTACATTAATATAATGTGAAAAATATATATTTTAAAATTTCACTTATAAGCGGTGCTTTTGGCACTAGAATCATTAATTATCAGTTGACAAGAACGCAATTCTTTTAACATCTTTACTGCTTGCATAACCAAAGTGAAAAATGTGCGGTAATTTATTCCGTCGAAATCGGTTTCCCATATATTAAGCAGAAGCAGTTAGGCTGGAGTCTAGTTGCTCGATTCGAGGGCAGCACTTAAAAACATTTGACAGTTAGACAAAAAGACCTAGAGCTAAAGGTTAAGCTTGCCTGTTCTTTCACTACCCTCCTTTTGATTTTGAAAGGGTCCGTTTGTTTTGGGTTGAAAAAACAATATCATTCCGTTCCCTAAATATAGTGGTTAAAGAAAACCTGTTACAGTCATCAACAGAGAGAGCCGTGTGACCTTACAATTCTAGACAACCTTTTGCTTTTTCCTCTATTTAAACCTGACTGCGAATTTTAAAGTTTCGACCAAAGCTGTTGCACGGCTTCTTAAAGAAAAATCAGTCGCGACAAGGTTTGTTAGGGCGTTGACACTTGATCGGTACGAGCATATCATCAGATATCCACCAAATATAAATGAGGCATTCAATAACGTATGAGAGGTTGACATGTAAAAATAATTAATGAAAACTAAACAAGTGACGTTGTTAGAGGAAGCACGGAATGTTCAGAATATGATTTTTGTATTATTTTTGTAGCATACTGTTGTAAGGGTTCTATGTCTGTGCGTTTTCTTTTAAACAAATAGCTCCACACTCTACGTTTGCCACGGCTGGGATACCCTTATAAACCGTCCCTTGTTTTTGCTCAGAAAAACGATTCTCGTCTATATCTATACTTAATAACACGTCAGCTTTTATTTTTCATACCTTTTAGAGATACGTCAACATTCATCCTCTCCGTTGCTTTTTGATAGACGTCAGCGGTGTTTTGAGTCAATATTGTTAAGTGTCTTTTATCAGCGTTTCTTTTCTTAGTCATGTCTTGTTTATCCGGGGGACGGTGAAATAATATATATATATATATATATATATATATATAAAATTAACTTAAATCGCGAGTCGAAAATCTTCTACTAAAGTTTCACCTTATTGGATCATCAAGACGTGTTTGCTCTATAATTAGGGATAGGTTTCAGAGATTTTTTTTAAAAATAAAAGTAAGGTTTTTTATTTATTTATTTATTTATTTATTTTGTCATGCAAATTCTAAGCTAGGTGGGTTTTTGGTGAATAAAAAACGGCGATTTCTCCTTTAGAATTAGTCGAAGTTAGGCTTCCTGATGATCCGATAAGGTGAAACTTTAGTAGAAGATTTTCGACTCGCGATTTAGGTTAATTTTATAATTGGCTCCACTTGTGTTGAGCACTTTATTAATTGTAGCATTGCAGGATTCGCGGAGGGTTTTTAGTTTTCTTTTAACCACTGACTGCCTATCCCTTGATTTTTTTCAAGGGGTCGGATGAGGTTGGCCTTTTCTTTCTTTTTGACCTATAATTTTTTTCTTTTTTCCCCGGGCGGTGATTCGAGATACTTTTATCTCTTGTTCCTGGCGGTTTTTTTTTTTGGTTTTTTCTGGTACCGTGAATGCTGGTAGGTATTAGATTAGTAAATATATATATATATATATATATATATATATATATATATATATATATATGTGTGTGTGTGTGTATTCACTGATATGCGTTTTCAAATAGAAATATGAGCACCAAGACATTTTCAGTGGACTCACTCGAGCTCCACAATATACTAAGACTTCTTTTCTTTTATTCAGTGGAAATTTATTCACATTTCCAATAGTTTAATGTAAACTATTAATGCATGATGTTTCTCAATTCAGGTAGATAAATAGTACATATATTCTCGAAATCTGACGATTCATTTTTCCCTTGAATATATTTGGAAGTAATTTACTGATACTTCTCTCAAGGTCTATATCATACGTTCACATTGGTCTGGAGTAGGTTGGTTTCTTGGTATAATGTCATATCAAACGTCGAGGTTAACATGAGGCCAAAGTCATCCTAGCAGAAGAACAGGAGCACCGTTATTTACAATCTTAGGGGAATAGGAAGATTTATAACGTGCCCATGGGTATTAGTACTAATGTAAAGGTTATAGCGCAAATGGAATTCGAACGTGCTTAATTGTATATCAAAAGACCAGTTATCTGGGGTTGTAGAATATATTAACTGCATCTCTGCAGAGGGGTAAAACACCGAATCAGTGTCCTGGATCTGACACTAAAATATATGATGATGAGAATCCAGAAATGCTAGAGTTTTGGGGAATGTGGAATAACCCTTGATTTCCATCGCTCCCAGATCATCTCTGTCCCGGAGCGGTTGCACCTGATAAGTTCCTATCTCTGAGTCAAAAAGAACAGTCTGACATTTAAACTGTGTGCAATAAAATGACTGATTTTAAATTGAATTATAAGAAATAACTGAGCATTAAACTGTGTAGACAATTGACTGATGTTTCTGTTACATAGCAATACTTGAAAACATTTAACTGTGTGCAGATAAATGACTCAATAGTAAATGGAATTATTTGTATTAAACAGTAATAATTGAAACCATTTAACTGTGTACATAAAGAAGTTAGATCAGGTTCGTTTAAAAACGTTATAAAAATGGCTTTACGAATCATACATATGTAATATAAAGCGATAAATAAGATTTGGCATTAAACAACCTGCAATGGTTGATATGCCATAAAACTAAATCAAACCAAACGAAACCTAGATGTCGCAGTCCAACTCCGAGGTTACAATGCTTCTTTTTCGGAATTATGTGATAAAGTCGTTTGGTATATTTATAACACAGTACTGTGGACTGAAAAATATGCTTGGTAATAATATGATAGTTATCATCATCATCATCATCATATCGTGCTGGTAGCACGGATATCCCTGACACACTCTCACCACTCCTCCCTATCGTTCATCGCCCTAGGTAGGTCTTCAGGACAACATCCTGTATCCTCACATAGCTGCTGAATGTACGTTCGAGCTGGTCACCCTGCTTTTGCGCGGCCATGTGTGGGGATCCATAAGAGTACATCTCTTATGAGTTCATCTCTGCTTCTCCAGCAGTGCCCTGCATGTCTGGTTCGTCTAACTTGAATATTTTTCGTGATAGGGGGCAGGTGGCCGTACAGTTGGTGTCTTGTGGGGTGTTGCTGCCAGGACTTGTTCAGGATTGCACGCAGCATTCTTGTGTAATTGCCATTGCACATTATTTAATGTTTCTGATTATTTCCAGCCTCCAAGCGTAACATTTAAATGAAAATTTATTAATTTCAATTTGATTGTATCTTTAAAATATGATATTTTCTATTTTTATGAATGAATTATCCAAGTTAATATCATCTTTCATGAGTAAATTATAATACGTCCTAAATTCTACTGAAATATGACCAAAAACATTTATAGAGGATTTAAAATTTTGGAAACACACTTGGCGTATTAGGTGACTTTCTGAATTCTCTGCAGACTCCAAGTCTAAAGTTACTTTTCAAAACCTCTCTATATTCAGCCTGGAAGTATTATATGCTTGTGGAAAAAAGGCTATTGCAAATCGAATGTTTCATATCAAATATAGAGAATTTTAAATGCAAATGTCTGCTTAAAAATTTTCAATGTCCCTGAGTGCTTTATTGTACAATTGAAATAAATAGTTCCTTAAACTTGAATAAAGCTATGTTTTAAAATATTTTGCACGGAATAACTTCAATAACGTACATTTTAGGTCTTAATGCAATCATAAAAATATACTTGCAAAAATATACGCCGTTTGGACACGAGTATTTAAGTTTACAGGCAATAAAATATTGAATTACAATTGAAAGACAAACGAGTTAGAATGCATATAAAAAGATTAAAATGATTTTAATTTCATTTTAATTGATTTCAATACAAAATCATATATACGATTGTTTTAGACGAACCAGACATGCGGGGAGACTGCTGGAGAAGTAGCGACGAGCTCATAAGTGATGTACTCTTGTAAACCCTTCACATTACCGAAGCAAAGGCAGGACGATCAGCTCGAACCTACCGATACGAGATATAGCCCTGAAAAACCTACTGGAAGCAAATGGACGATAAGGAGAGGTGGCGAGAGAGGGTCAGGATATCCGTGCTGATGGCGCGAAATGATGATGATGATGAGTTATTCCAATATTCTTAAAAAATCCATTTGTCACATCAAATAATCATCGATTAAACCAGTTCTTAAAACCAGTTTGCAAATAATCCAAAAAATATGTAATTTATCCCTTTCTTTTTCTCAGAGCTATCAAACGCACATTACATAATTTGAAACCCATTAATACTACAGACTTATTCTGCACCTGGTCTTCTGAGGATCAGCCTACTGTTTTCTCGGATGGGTTTTATTACGCTGAGTACCATATAGGCTTCCTTATCCACAATGACTCCTTTGCAGAGACAAATTCATAGCTTTGTTCGTGAGGATGTTCACTAGTGCCAAAATAACCAAGTATTTTCTTGAAATAGCCACGCATGAATCTTTACTTGTGCGTTACTCCTGTAAATAAAATGACCTTGAGTCACACTCTGACTTGGTTGGAAGTCAATACGATATTTATTAATATTAAGGGCTAGCACCGCTTTTGTTTTCCGGCAGCCAACTAGCGCTCACCTTAGTTGGTTATAATGCTGATCGCCTGGTCCCTAAGGGCATTTTTTCCAGAGACATATCTACTTTTGAAGGCCAACTTTATCGTTTGGTGCCTGATGAACACAAATTTCGGAAATACTGTTGTTACAATAGCTTTTTTTTTTGTGAGGGCTTCCAATGAGTCTCGATTTGTGTTGGGGTGACCCATTATAAAATGATCTTATCTTGAAGCCTAAATTTGAGACACTTGGGGTTTGCGTTGAGTGGGTGGTATCTAGCTGACCACCAGGTTACCATGGTGCCTTCTCTCAGGCAATACCTGCTTGGCAGGGCTGAGTTTATTGCTTGGCCCCTGAAGTTCCCCAAATTAGGAATGCCTAGTAAATCAGTTATTTTGAGACGGCCATATACGTCTTCATTCGTCTTGGACCCCACAAAAATGACTTTGTGTCGTATCCTCACTTTGTGGTAAATCCTCTAAATACTAACGTAATTATATTGCGAGCATGCTTCCGCCTGGTTTTCCGAAGACAAAATGACGTTTGTGCCTGGTGGGGTGTTACGAAATAAGCATATAGGCTGTTTTCCAAGAGCTTTTGAGATTCCCAAAAAAGGCCAATTTCAAAGAGATTAAGCATTTTAGTGACGTTTGTACAGTCTCAGTTCGAGTGTGTTTTCTCCAATAAAATAACTTCACGTGAAATCTTTCTTGGATGGATATCAAGTAAAATAGCACATCAATATCATAGGCAATCGTGATCGTTGCATATTGAATTGACCATCTGCTCCAAGGTGTCTTTCCCAGAAAATACGCGAAGAGCAATGTTCATCGCTTAGTGCCTGAAGCGCTGCTAAAAAAGAAATGTTGAGGATATTCAGCATTTTTATGATTGTCACGCATGAGTCTCGGTCTGGGAGTTCTGCCTTCTACATTAAAGTGATCTCTTATCAAACTTAGCCTGGTTGGACGTCGGATAAATCTTTGAAATATATGGGGCTGTTTTGAGGCAAAATTTACCTCAACTAGACTTTCATAGATCATCGTTCATGGGTAATATTAAAATTAATTAATGATTATTTAAAAACTATTTAGGACAAAAAGTAAATTAATAAAGAAGTTTTGACATTGGGTTGTGGCGTTTTTTCGATTTTTATCAGAGAGACCTATACTATTCATAATAATAAGATATATAAACAAGGGTCATTGTTATCTCAGGCCATCTTACATAGACACACACATACAAACATAAAGTCTTGTTCATTCCCAGTTTTATATGAACTCAGGACTTTCTGAAAATTATTTGTAACTTATTGCCATTTCTCCTAGCTGCTTTGCATTTTCTTTATCCTGGTATTCTGGTGTAAGGCTTTTCGAAGTATCGTATTATTTCAATTTCTTCTTGCTTCTTTAATTTTCTACACACTGATTAGTTTGTTGCAAGGCTTTAACAGTCTCCCTCCAAGTGTTGAACTAGCTTAGACTTTCTCTGCCTCTCAAACTTGAGCCTTTGCGGGTGAAAAGCCAGAGCTAATATCTACTTGAAGTTTTGTAGATGCCTTCACTTCCGTTGGTCTTCGGCGATGGACGAAACCTTTTCAATGTATTTCTCTCATTTAAAGAGTGATGGGAGAGCGAAGCTATTGATCATATCGATTTTTCTACTAATTTGGATTTCAATAATCAATTCCCTGCCCTCGATTTCTATTCAATTTTACCCAAAAGGGTGCGGTCTTCCCTAATTTCGATTTTGCCTTACACTGCTTCATAGAAATAACAAATCACTTGGATTTCCTCCACGTCTCTCAGTTTTAAACAATATATTTTTCCTTTCTCATCAAATAATACGTTTTCGACTGCTTTAATTAAAATTCATTTCCATTAATTTTCATTGTTGTAGTATTCTGACTTTATTCTTTCAAAATCTATTTGGGTCGATTTTACTTTTTCTGGTAAAAACAATTATTAATCTAGGTTTACGATTCACTGCATTATAATATAGAGTCCTGGTTGATTGGGTAATACTTGCGTTCCCATGTTCTGGTATCCATAAGAGAACGCTGTTAATAAGTTCGTTCTTACTTCACCAGAAGTGCCCAGCCTTGTCTTGTTTGTTTTACTAGTATGCTTTATGGAATGTGAGTTAAGTGTCTGCACATATGCCGTTTTATGCGATGTTGCTTCCAGAATTTGCTGAAAACAGCTCAGAACATTCTTGTGTAGTTACTGTCTACCTATTTCTACTTGCGTTTTGTTATCATCCAGTTGGGTACATCCATAAAGCATTACTGACACAACAAAACATCTTATTTTATAGAGGGATCAGAATCTCTCTTATAACATCAATGACCCAAGAGCGGAGTTCGCCTTCTCAAAGCGTATACTGACATCTCTTTCAGTTGATGAGATATTGATGACAAGGTAGGTGAATTAGTCTAAGAATTTCAGAGGCTTCCAACTTAAAGTAGAGATAGCTCCGTCTAGCTTAATACACAAGAACCCTTTCTATTTCGGTCCCCGTTTAGGCTAATTCCTCAGTTACGATATTTATATATATATATATATATATATATATATATATATATATATATATATATATATATATATATATATTAACTATTTGTATTTATATTGCTATTTTCGCTTTGTGAAGTTTAAGTCTTTGCTGTTTCTGTTAAAATGATTCGGGTTTGTTTACAAAAAACAGTAGCCGCGGTTACAAAGCAGGTTTTGTAATGTATATTTAAAAGAAAAGGATATATACGTCTATATATAAAGTGGTATGTTATTCTGTGGAAATTTAGTAACGTTTTCTCTTAATGACCAAATCATTTACAGAGAATGAATAAATAAAAGAGTAATGAGGTAAAAGGTAAAGTACTAAGAGTAAAAGATATTAGATACGAGGTGAAAGATGATAAAAGATACCAGGTAAAAACCTAAAGGATAGGAGGTAATATGGTGCTTGGTGATATGCATTACGTCGTACATGATGCAAGTCTGTAATAATGTTATAGTTCATGTACATTTGGCTAAAAGTAATATTCGAGGTGTAAGATATAAGGACTCAAGGATAAAATATTAATAATTGTTTGCATATAAAATCAGTTCGACGCTAAACAGACGAACCATCCTTAGAAAGCCATACCTTGTTAAGTCAAGACAGTAGTCAAATAAAAGTTCTTAAAAGAATAGAGATTGGAGAAATATTTACATCTGCAAGAAATATTGCTTGCTTGCCTTTGTTTAATAGCATTACGGTATTTAACACCCAAACCAATCTTGTAGAATAGCAGTGGCAGTATTTAATTAAGTGTTGTGGGAGATGATGGAGTTCCCAACTTTCTTAAGAGTATTACTAGGTGCAATCAATAAGTTTCCAGAATTTTTTGAACATTAAAATTGTATTAGGGTCTTGAAAATTCAGTATGTTATTTCTACATCTGTTATGAGATGACTAACAAATTTTTAGGATTTCAGGTCAAAGGAACTGTTAGAGCAGTAATTGGAATAAAGCCTGATTGTCACAGATGGTGATTTTCAAAAATGCAATCTGACATTTTAGAAGAACGATATGCAAAAAAATTCTGTTTTAAACTTGGAAAAATGCCACAGAAACGTATGGAATGCTTCAGACTGCGTTTGGACAATCATTCATGAATCTAGCATCAGATTTTGAGTGGCATAAGAGATTCAAGAAAGGCAGGGTGTTTGTGAGGGATGATGAGAGGTGTGAGAGGAGTAAGGAAGTCAATACAGCAGAGTTGATTGTCCAAAGGCTTAGCGTGAGGGTTAGGGTTACTATGTTGAGGTTTTAAGGGAGTTCAGGAAGAGATTCCGTAGGAAGTGGCCGGCACTCTTCAAATCGGGTCAGTGGCATTTCTACCGGGACAATACACCAGTCTACAACCCCATCCTTGTCACGGACTATTTGACCAAGATAGGCATCAAGACAGTTCCCCACCGTCCCTATAGTCCAGACCTTGCTCCCTGTGACTTTTGGTTATTCCCTAAGCTCAGAGGCTATCTTTATGAGACAATTGAGGAGATGAAAGTGGCTGTGATAAAGGTCATTGACACCCACACACAAAAGGACTTCCATGGAGAGGCTTCTTAATCTGAGAATTTAAAAAAAAATGTATTCTCAGATTAAGAACCCTCATCTCAAAACGATTCCCAATAAAGACAATTACAAATTCGTTACAGACCCAACTATGGAAGACCAGATAAGGAGAACAAGTAATTGGATTTATAAGACCAAAAAATCCAACCTTGGCGCAGGGGATAGAGGCGTTGAGTCTCTACGGTTCCGTGTGAGTATTGTCAGAAGATAGCGGTTTCAATTCCTACCCAAGCCGGCCAGAGGTTTACTTAGTCAAAAACGTGCGATAGACAACAAAATGGAAGGTAGTTATTACTGTGGATATTGTTACAAGACTCAGGATTCCTATCCGAGGTCACGGTTAATCACCTGATGAAGGCCATATGAGAAATTTGGCCGAAACGTAGTGAGAAGAAACAAAACAACCTACCAAGATGCGGACAAAAAGTCCGCCATGAATAAAAAAAAATAATTCTCAGATTAAGAAGACTCATTTCAAAAAGATTACCAATAAAAACAATAAGTATCTATATTTGTATAAATATTTGCATTTATTTGAGCAGACCTTTATGCTGAGTATGTGAAAATGGTTCGCATTCTATAACGAAACCATTAATCGGCATTTGAGTTCAGTGGCAAAGTGGAATTTAGTATGTTAAGTTGCCATGAAGGAGTCTCACCATTTTCAGCAAGCTGATTAATAGAAACGTATCTCAACAATTCACCATTGTTCCTGTCATATTTCCGCCTTGTGGGGAACCAGATAAGTACCAAATCGCCATTAACCATCAACCCAGACAGCATTAAATTAAAATAAACTTGATTTTATCTTGTATTTGTTTCTTTAATTTTAATTGCTTTTCATTGTTTACAAACCAAACAAAACTAAATTATATCCCATACATAATAATGCTAATTTCACTGCTAAACGCATTTGATAATGTTTTGTGAATTGCAATTATATAAATGTTGTTTTTGTGGTATGAGAGAATATTCACCGACTTAATTAAATTTTTTAGAAACTTTTACATCTATTGTTACACCGGATAAAATAAATTACATCACTCCTGTAAGTTCTTCAAATTAATTACAGCTTAAATGTATTAAAGTTGAGTATAGTGCGATGAATGAAAGATCAGAGAGCAAAATAATTTCATGTTCTATGCTAGAATACATTGGCGTATATAGATCAATCGATTTTCAAGTACACGTGTGTGACTACGTTCACTAAACCACCACATGGCGGGTAATATCAAAACAAGTAAATCGAGCAAATCAATATGCATGCAATGAGTTTGATCCTCACCGTATTCAGCAAACAGTTTCAAGAAGAAGCAATACTGTCTATGTCACTCGGCATTTCTCCATTTGTGATAGTCAATATCAAACTCCTTTTCTTTCCAATAAGTGTGACTGGAACAGTTACGCTTTTTTTGGTTGTTTGAGACTTAAGTCCAAGTCATGGCTGTTAAACGGCTATCAAATGGCACTGCTGAAAAAGGGAGGTATCTATGCTACATCGTCCGTTAGATGACTATTTAAATTTCTAGATATTTGGAGTAAGCCAAATTTAACTCTCTCACTCTCCTCTCTCTCTCTCTCTCTCTCTATATATATATATATATATATTTGAGTTTGTGCGTGTATGTGTGTTTATGTGTGTTGGGTGTAGTTCTGAGGGGATGCAAAGTTTCCTCCTTATGTAAATTCTATTAATGTTAACTTGTCTAATAGAAATCAACTGATTCTTTGAAAAGCCATGTCAGTCTCAATATTCATAAATCTGTCTTAATAGTATCTTAAGTATTATTGAACTTTCATTTCATTTATTTATGTTCTTAAATTGTCAACATTTTCTCTCTTAATGTTTGACAACAAAATGCTCTTAGTAACCAATATCTATCTATCTATCTATCTATCAGCATAATATCCCACACATACACACACACATACACTCACACACACATATATATGTAGGGGTAGTACGCTAGATTTCTGATTGCTGTGCTGAGACGCGAACATTTAATAATACGATGACTTAAAGAAAACCCGCATTTTACACTAATAAACCTCTCTATTTTTAATAGGTTATAGTTGCCTGTCAGATAGTCGTACAGACTAATCGCGAGCCATTAGTATTTTGTTTTTATTTCCTAAACTTATCTTGTCGATATATTTACACTTTTTTTCTCATCTTTTTTCTATGCTTAAGCAGTTTTGTTTTGTTTCTCTCTTGCGTGTCGTAACTTCTTCTTCTTCTTCTTCTTCTTCTTCTTCTTCTTCTTCTTCTTCTTCTTCTTCTTCTTCTTCTTCTTCCAAACAGATATTTTCTAAGCTTGCCATAACCTTACACATGTTCATTAATATAGAGCGTTGAGCTAAGACCAGACAGTAGTAAAAATCCGCGAGGATTTCCTAACTTTTAACTCTCATCGAAGTGTCTGCATATATACGATGGATGGCTTACACTGGCAGAAGGTCACTCCGAGAATTGGACTCACGGAAGTGGCCAATATCCAAACAAAACTAGCTTATTAATCACATGGACTATTTTTTTAAAAATCTCAATATAACTTTTAAAATAATTGGTTTCTAAGCCAAGAAATGTTCGGAGTATTACTAAATAAAATAACCGACATTTACTCATAATGTGTCCTTCTCTCTTTCTCTCTCTCACTTTATATCCATCTCTATCTCTTTTTCTATCTCTTTCGCTGTGTATTTCACTATGTTTGTGTGTGATTTATAATGCGCCCTCTCTTTCTTGTACAGGCATGAATACATAGTGGGTTGTGACCATACAATATGATACTCAGTAAATTAAAGAAGAAAAAAATTTATTGGAAAAACCCAAAAAGGGGTGTCCTGGGTAAAATAATAATCTGCATATGATAATGAGGATCACGTTCTTGAGATCTGAGGAGGTTGGAGAACTCCTTTCATTTCAATTATTCCTAGGTTCACTCTGACCCAGAGTGCTAGTGCCCGTTAGGGTTCTATTTATTGATAAAAGAAAGAAGCAAATACAAATTATCAGCATTTGATATGAATACTTGATACCTTATAACTTTGAACTATTTTTAGAAAGTTTTGGTATTAGAAACTTCAACTGTTGACTAAAAATTGTTTTACCAGATGAGTTTGTGTAAACAAATAGGTAATCAAAGAGAACTAATTACTTGAAAACATAAAATAGCGCGCACAAAAGCCTTTTTTAAAAACTAAATAGAAACATGGAATTTTAATGTAAAATGAACGAGCAAGAGTCATTCAAGAAAGAAGAGAGATGCAGTTGAACTTTGGTGGCGTGTCCCTTCTTATAAAACTAGTAAATATTAATTGAAATTTTTGTTTTAGTCATGTGTCGATTCGACTCAAACAAATATGAGGGGTATGCAAGAAATCTAAAATCTGAGCGAGGCTTAGAACTTTTTTTAAAGACCCTTTCATTTTTTTTTAATATCTAGTATTAAAGTAACCTACTACGATTTGGAAAGCTGTTAAGATAAATAATTAAATAAAATACAAAAGGTAAATAGTAATTTGTCCTACGTTATTCTACATCATATAAATTATGTCCCTCCTATAGATTGCACGTGTATATATCGGAAATACATCACTATTTTATATCCTTCAACCTTTAAGGCATTCAATATATTCTTCTATAAACAGACGCAGATCAATTTATACGAACCTTTCTTTTTTGTTTCCTTATATCATAGCCAATTTCCTGTCAGTGCTTTTGTTGGCAATCGAGCCCAGGTGAAAACATTGTGAATTCTGCTTTTAAAGAAAGATAAACCCGGCTAAGAAGAGTGTTACAGAACGAATACTCATTCTTTTATATAATTTCTGTTATGATGGATGAATCTTCGCAATTGTTTATCTATCTTCATAAAGAAACACGCACACATCCACGAAGATGCCTTTACGCATATACACACGTAATAACTCGTACGAATAATAATAATAATAATAATAATAATAATAATAATAATAATAATAATAATAATAAATGCAGTACCTGACACATCAGGTATCAATATTGTAAAATAGTCAAACCGAAATGAACCGCCAATTTCAGAAAATGGAAGCACCATACAACCAAAAAACGCACAACCAAACAACCCTGAACATAAAATAACAAAAACAAAAGATAAATCTTGAGAATTTAGAGAGAATTTTGAACATTGAAACTACTTTACCATTATTAAGAAACTTAAAATGGAGAACAATTTAGACGGAAACAAATAAATTAAATCAAGTACTACCTTATATACTAACGAATAATATAACCGAATTAAAAGAACTTATTTATGCAAGGGCAATATTAGTTCGTGAGAAAATTGGGATCCCCTGAAAAACACCAAGAAAAAATTAAAACCAGGATGGGAAATTCGACTGGAAACGCAGATAAAAAAAACCCTACGAAAATAGGTCAAAATGATAAAACAAAAGTAAAACGCTGGAACATGTAGTGACAAAAAGGAAAATGCAATACAAATAGAAAAAAATAACAATATAACTTGAGGAAATAAACCAGAGAGTCCAGGCGAAAAAAGGAGGTTAAATAGATACCGACAAAGTTTAAAACAGAACTGACAAAACAGAACATTCCAAAACAACGAAAGAAAATTCTACCAGCAAATGGGGAGTGATGACACCAAAACATACCAATAACCGGATGCAAGATAAAGGAAAGATTTTGACTATGTAAACCAAAAAAAACATAACGAAAAAGCCGAAT
Organism: Sepioteuthis lessoniana; assembly: GCA_963585895.1. Lineage (NCBI taxonomy): Eukaryota > Metazoa > Mollusca > Cephalopoda > Myopsida > Loliginidae > Sepioteuthis > Sepioteuthis lessoniana. The sequence goes on from OY757912.1 coordinate 91,269,394, forward strand.
GGATAAACAATATGAAGGGCTTGAAGAAGGCCTGAAAGAGGAGATACATACTTATTTACTCAAAATTACACAAAAAATATCAAACTGGAAAATGCTAAGCCATAATGGAATACATAAGTTCTGGTTCAAGAAATTCATCTCCATTCACGACAGACTAACACTAGAAATGAACAGATGCCTAGAAGGAGCAAACGTATTCAAATGTATGACTAAAGGTAAGAGCACACTGATCCAAAATTACCCAAGCAAAGAAACTACTTCATTTAACTACAGACCCAAAACATAGTTACTGATGATGTGGAAAACATTAACAGCACAAATAAAGGAAGGGATTTACAACGCGCCAACAATCCGTGGATTGTTCCCCGAGGAGCAGAAAGGATGCCTCAATGGATCCAGAAGCTCAGCAGAGTTACTTTACATAGACCAACACATCCTAAATGAGAGCAAGACCAGACGGAAAATTCTAACTATGGCCTGGATTGACTACAAAAAGTCATATGATATATTCCCACAAAGCTGGATTATAAAGTGCCTCAAAATGTAAAAAATATCAGATGAAGTAATAAACTTTATCGAGAAAACCATGAAAACCTGGACAGTGGAATTGACAAAAGGAGTAAAAAGCTTAGCTGAAGCAAAGATCCAAAGGTATATTTCAAGATGATTTACTATCACCGTTACTATTTTTAATTGCAATGATGCCACTTAAGCACATACTAAGAAAATGCACATCCGGATACAAACTTAATAGATCGCAAGAAAGGATCAATCACCTAATGTACATGGATAACATCAAACTTTTTTCCAAAAAAAAAAAAAAATGAAAACGAACTGGAAACTCTTATAAGCGCAGTTAGAATATTCAATCAGAACATAGGAATGAAATTTGGTATAGAAAAATGTGCCATACTAGTAATAAAAAGTGACAAACAACATCTGGCTGACGAAATAGAACTACCTAATCAAGACAAGATTAGAACCTTCGGAGAAAAGGGAACATAAAATACTCGGTATCTTGGAGGCTAACACCTTCAAACAAGTGGAGATGAAAGACAAAATTAGGAAAGAATATTTCAAAACTACAGAACTACTCGAAACAAAACTATCTGACAGAAACCTGACCAAAGGAATAAACACCTGGGCTGTACACCTCGGTAGATATTCGGGACCCTTTGTGAAGTGAAGCAGAAGAGAACTTAAGCAAATCTACTAAAGAACAAGGTAAATAATGACCATGCCTAAGGCATTATGCCCCAGATACAACGTTGACTGACTATATGTATCAAGAAAGGGTGGAGGAAGAGGACTTGTCATCATTGAAGACAGCATTGACTCATCGATACAAAGACTCGAGGACAACATAGGACTGCACGAAGCAGGTCTGATTAAAGCCACTAGAAACAATCATGACAACATGATGGCCAATAGAATGGCAATAAAAAGGAAACAAAAATGGGAAGAAAAACAACTCTGTGGCTGTTTTAAACGATTAATAAACAACATCTCACGTGAGAAAACCTGGACGTGGCAAAGAAAAGGAAACATTACGAGGGAAATTGAATCTCTTCTAATAGCAGCACAAAATAACGCTATAAGAACTAATCAAATCAAATCGAGAATAGATGAAACGCAACAAAATAGCAAATGTAGGTTATATGGTGATTGAGACGAAACCATCAATCATTTCATTAGAGAATGCTGCAAATTAGCTTAGGAGTATAAGACTTGACACGACTGGGTGGGCAAGGTGATCCACTTGGAGATTTGCACGAAATTTAAAAATGTATATGCACAGCCCAACATCTTTCCTGGATAATGACGCACATAAACTCCTATGGGACTTTGACATACAAACGGGTCACCTAATCTCGGCTAGGAGAGCAAACCTTATAAAAAATAATAAAAAAAATAAGAGAACATGCAAAATTCTGGACTTTGCTTTCTCGGCTGACCACAGAACAAAAATGAAGGAAAGTGAAAAAAGAATAAGTACCCCGACCTTACTAGGGAATTGAAAAAATTATGTAACATAAAGGTTGCAATCATACCAGTCGTCATTGGTGCTTTTGGTACTGTCACCAAAGGATTATTAAAAGGACTGGAGGACTTGAAGTTCGGAGGATGAGTGGAGACAATCCAAACTACAGCATTATTGAGAACGGACAGAATAGTGAAAAAATCCTGGAGATTTGAGGAGACTTGCTCTCACTCAAACTCCAGTGAAAAGCCATCAGCTAAAACTGATGTGAAAAACATTCAAGGAGTAAATAATAAAACCAAACAGTACGTACACACACACACACATATATATATATATAAGTTGGCTACATTAGTCGAGGGTAATCCGAAGGGTCCCTTTTCAGTTACTACTATACCGAGATGTTGGGAGGGTACTACTCCATTCCCTGGGTTGCTCCACTTTACCTTTAATCCTTACCTTATAATACTGCTGAGTGTTAAAAAAAGCGGCATCAAGTAACATTTTTGAGTCTTTAGCATGAGTCAAGGGGGATTGTACCCCTCTCTACCGAACCATCGGTGAACACTTTATCTATTAGACCAAATGGCCTGGTTACTAATATATATATATATATATATATATATATATATATATATGTGTGTGTGTGTGTGTGTGTGGTTTTTACAGTGATGTAGTGAGAATTGTGTCGGTTATCTAATATCCATCTTCCACATTGTCTTTTCCAGGCTTTTGTGGATTGTTCATTAGGTACTAACTACAATTGCTATCACTTTCACTTTCACTTTACATGTTCGACGGCTTTTTAAAACTCGATTGCAAGGTCCATTTAAAAATTTCAATTTTTTTTGTCTCACTACGGGCAAAAATTTCCTACCCGCGTAAGCTGTTGAACTTTCAGTGTCGTGTGAGTATCAGCAAGTCTCTTCAGGTCTCAATTATTATGTTGCTTGGTTGATCTTGAGTCTTCTGATTTCTAATTCCTCCAGTCTTTTCCCAAAACCTTTGAATATCGTTGGAAGCGCAAGAACGCTAATTATGATCAGCGTCATCCTCATGTCCCAGATTTTTTTTTTATTTCTCTCTACAGAAAATATTATGTGTCCAAATCTCTAGTAAATATTCTGGTGAGTGCATAGGCTATTTGGTAATCTGGTCAAATCTTAACCACTTACCCATTCCCAGTCGATCAGCTTTCCCAACTAGTCGTCACAAATCATGTGAAATTTAATCAGTTTCTGGCTCGAAGTATCTACATCTGGGGTGGACAAATATTTTGGTGGTCGGGGTACATCACTGGGTTATGTATAATCAAAGAACCCCATCTTTTAAAACTAAAAGAATTTAGTCTGGATTCTATGGAAAATTTTTATTTTTCTATTTATATATTTTTTATTTTTTTAGAGATTCCTGCGGAATGAAGCTTGCCCAACCCCTGGTCTACATTGTTGTTTTTTCCTCCAATATTTTGTAGATATTATATTAGTTATTTTTATATTTGTCGTTCAATTATCTACATTGACATTGCTGTTAGAAAGTGTTCTCATCAAACCCTCTTGGATTTTTTTGTCTATTTTCTTGTTCCTTGATTGCTCGATGCCGACTATCATCAATGCTAGCACGTCTTCTTCCATTTTTTTTTTCTTGTGACGTAGAAGCTTTAGTTTGTTTCAGCTGTATTATATGCAAACTTTAGCTCTGTAAGTATAAGACCTCCACGATGAATATTCTGATATAACAATGAACAATCTTCTGGTGATGTTCTCGTTCTGAGGCTTTGGGGAATTAAGTGTACCATTTTATTGCCATTTGTCGCAGGTTCACTCTGATCCAGGTGTATAATATGAATTAGATTCCCATCAATGGGTCATAAAGAACTGTTTAATCAGTCGTTATATTTGAGAGCATTTAAATGTGTTTTAACATGAATAATACTAAAAAGAATTATTATTGTTGGATTACAAGCCTGGAATCCATTGAATTGTGTGTAATCAAAAAATAAACTTTGGCAAGTATAAAAATGTTATTTATAACTAGTTGATTACAATTCCTATCCAATACACACACACACACACACAAATATCCTCATCATCATCATCATATCGTGCTGGCAGCACGGATATCCCTGACCCTCTCTCGCCACTCCTCCCTATCGTTCATCGCCCTAGGCAGGTCTTCAGGACAACAACCTGTATCCTCACATAGCTGTTGAATGTACGTTCGTGCTGGTCGTCCTGCTTTTGCGCGGCCGTGTGTGGGGATCCATAAGAGTACATCTCTTATGAGTTCATCTCTGCTTCTCAAGCAATGTCCTGCATGTCTGGTTCGCCTAACTTGAATAGTTAAGAAAGGAAAACATTGAGAGAGAAACGGAATTTCACTTGATAGCAAAACAAAATAACGACATAAGGACTATGTCAAAAGAAGAATAGACAAGACGCAGCTAAATAGCAGACGTAGCTTCTGTGGTAATAGACACGAAACGATCAATGACATAATAAGCGAATAGTGTAAATTAGCACAAAAAGAGAAAAGGACTAGATACGGCTGGTTGGGGAAGGTGATCAACTAGAATTTGTGTATGAGGTTTGAATTTGACCATAGGAACAAATGGTAGAGGCACAAACCAGTATCCATCTTAGAAAATGAGAGGCACAAAATTCGGTGGGATTTTGAGATACAAACGATCATCTAATCTCGGTGAGAGGACCAGACCAACTGCTTGTAAAAAAATGCCGAATAATGGTGTTTTGGCTGGTCACAGGGTAAAACTAATAAGCGAGAAGAGAGATAAGTTAATAGACCTTACTCGAGAATTGAAAAAAATATGTGACATGAAAGTGACGCTGATACCAATTTTAATGGGTGCGCTTCCTACAGTCACCAAAGGATTGGTACAAGGATTGGAGGAATGGAAATAAAAGGACGAGAGGATACCATTCAAACTACAGCATTATTGAGATCGTTAAGAAAACTGAATAGAATCCTGGAGACTTGAGGAGTCCTGCTGTCACTCAAACTCCTGTGAAAAACCATCAACAAACGCAGGTGCGAAAAAATCTCAAAAGAAAAATAATAATGATAATAATGAATATTATTATTATTATTGTTGTTGTTGTTGTTGTTGTTGTTGTTTTTGTTATAATTCCTATCATTATAAAGAAAGGTGATGCTAAAAATAGTAAATCTTCCTAGGAAAATATCGAATTCCCAAGTCAAAATATACTCATAGATTCTTAAAAATTAAACTGGTATTTAAGTAACGTAAAGATTTAATATGTCTCTTGGAGTTAAAATAAAGCGAGACAACATATTCCTGCTTGTATATCCCCACCCAACAAACAAGAGTACAATAATCAACTAATATTTAAACATTGAGCCTATTTGATTGGTTTGGTAATTTACGAAGCTCTTTGCTTCGATGTGGCACAAGGCCGAATGAATGGGGTACCCAATGAGACTCGAACTCACTCGTGTAGGTTTGCTAGTCTAGCTTGCTAACCGTTACACCACCAGTGGTGCCTATTTGATTGGTTTGGCATGGTTATTCTGTTTAATGGCAGTGTGTCATTGATATCAGATCTCTTCTGTTGAGATGAATTTTAATTGACTGATGGGAGGATAAGAGGATTCATATCTTTCCTAAATGTATTAGTCTAAAAGTAACGGGATGACGCAACGGGTGTTCTAAGTGAATACGATATCGCGATCAAGAACTTTAGCCAATACGTCCCGAGTAATCCCGCAGTTTTTTGGGTGCTTATATATATATATATATATATATATATATATACGAGGTTCATAAGATAAGTTTCCAGACTTTTTTTTCGTATGGGCACTTTTATTGTTAGTACACACATGAAACTTTAGTCCCCATCGAAGTGTTTTCCTCGGCCAGCAATGCACTTGTTGTACCGTTCCAACAGCGTTAGGAAGACCCCATGAAAATCCTCTTGTGTGAGCGTGTCAATGACCTTCGTCACGGCCACTTTCATCTCCTCAATTGTCTCATAACGACAGCCTGTGAGGTTAGGGAATAACCAAAAGTCCCAGGGAGCAAGGTCTTGACTATAGGGAGGGTGACGAACTGTCTTGATACCCATCTTGGTCAAATAGTCTGTGACAAGGATGGAGTTGTGGACTGGTTCATTGTCCAGGTGGAAATGCTACGGACCCGATTTGAAGAGTATCGGCCTCTTCCGACGGAATCTCTTCCTGAACTCCCTTAAAACCTCAACATAGTAACCCTAAATCTAACCCTATCTTATTGGCCAATCAGCTCTGTTCTATTGACTTCCTTAGTCCTCCCACACCTCTTATCATCCCTCACAGACTTCCTGCCTTCCTTGTATCTCTTATGCCATTCAAAAACTGATGCTGGATACATGCAATATAGTCTGGGGCATTCCATACGTTTCCGTGGCATTTTTTCCAAGTTTAAAACAGAATTTTATTGCATATCATTCTTCTAAAGTGTCAGATTGCATTTTTGAAATTCACCAGCTGTGATAATCAGGGATTAGTAGGGTGTATTGCAATTGCTGCTGTAGCTGTTCATTTAAACATGAAATCATAAAAATAAAAATCATAAAAATGTATAGCAATAACATAGTGAATATTCAAGAGGCAACGACAATTTTAAATGCCTATGCGCAAAAAAGTCTGGAAACTTATCGTATGCACCAAGTATATATATATATATATATATATATATATATATATATATATATATATATATAGAATACGTTTATATCGGACATCGTTCTTAGTAAATCCGCTTGACGGGATCCAGTGTAACAATGTTCATGAATGTATATTTTTCAGGTCGTTAGTCAAACGTTTTGTATCCTTGTGCTGGATTTACTTGAGAATGTTACTGATGAGATCGTGCTTACTTCCCTAGCATATTCCTTTCATTTTGTGAGATTGGCAAGAAAATGGCTATCGGGTCAGTTGTTTTGTAGGCTGTTGTTTCCAAGACTTATTCAAACAGCACAATGAAGTAGTTCCCATCTAGCTGTGCCTCGTGACAATGATACTGACACGGTTACAGTTTGGAAGAATTCTTGGTTTATTTTGTCAGAGGGACGAGTTTCTATATGTTCGCTAACTATTCAATAACAGGCCATAGCTTACATACATTTATATTAACATCACTTTCAATAGATTAGATATTGATATAATATACTCCTATATAGATAACGCCGCGTAATCTATTATACTTATATATTTTATATATATATATATATATATATATATATATATATATATATATATATATATATATATATATATATATATAATTTGATATATATATTTATTGTACTTCCGTGCAGAAGAATCAGAAAATAATTAACACTTGAAAATATGAATATTGATCAACCTATGAGTGCATATATATATATATATATATATATATATATATATATATATATATATATATATATAAAATCTGTAAGAGTTTGTGTGTGTCTCTATATGTATGGTTGAGATATATATATATATATATATATATATATATATATATATATATATATATATGTGTGTGTGTGTGTGTGTGTGTGTGTGTGTGTGTGTGTGTGTGTGTGCACGCATACTAACACGATTTACATAAAACCTTATTTTTTAATATTTATCTATCTATCTATGTAAAACGTTATAATGTATTACACTGCATATATATATATATATATATATATATATATATATATATATATATATATATATATATATATAGTTTCATAGATAAATTTGTTTTATTTATGTGCGAGGAAATGGAAAATAATTAACACTTGAGAGTATGCACATTGATCTATGTTTAGATGTGTACATATATGTAGACACATGCCTATAGTTATGTGTTGGTGTCCGTGATTATATTTGTATTAATTTAATGATAAAGTCTGAGGAAAATTTTATATGACTTAAAAGAAATTATTGATTTATTTTTACTCTATTCGTTTAGGATGAAATGAAGAACGGATGGAAAATTCAATTCTGTTCTTTCAATTGTTTTCTCGAGTGACGTACGTCTGTTTGTTTAATTGAATTTCTTTGTCAATACTTTTAAGCATTTAAAACATCGTCGACTTATATTCTTTACAATGTTTGCGGACTTTTCTTAATACGTTTTTTTTTTACTGTATAGGAACACCGTAAAAGGGGAGATGAAAACTGGAACAATAATGCCACAGAAAAACAAAGCGTTCCATTAATGTATGAATATTTCCAGATGGTTCTTAAATGCTAATGCTCGTTTGGTAAGCACGTTTTCGTTTTCAAAATAACCATAGGGCCTTAAGATCAGGTTTTGTGTTTTACAGAAACAGTAATATTTTAAGAGTAATCAGAATATACTTAAACTTTACTGTTGATTTTTAATTTAAGATTTTAAAAAGAAAACTAATTTTTATGTCAATTTGATCATCTTATATATTAATACATCGAAAATCTACATTGCTTTTTAACTGATTCACTGCTACTTTTCGATACTTTTTCAAAAGTAGTTTTTGTTGATTTTGGACTTAAATTTCTCCAAAAAAAAATGCATTGTGCATATGCAACCTTTCCCCAATTCAAGTGAACAAGCTCTACTCGACTCTGTCTTGTTAAGTAAATTGAAAATCCATCTGAAAACGAAGGTCTGAGGACATGATGGACGTTAAATGAACTACGACGGTAATCTTTACAACTTAATGACGTTTCAGAGATGCTCCGACAAAAATAAAAATACCTTGCAAAATTTACTGAATGCCAAAAAAGTATGCGACTGAAAATTCAAATCATTTGTTGATCACTTAGTTATGGGTCCGAAAATTCAAAATAGATATTCTGTGGAAACGCAGCGTATTTACTAGTTCTTTGATAAGAATTTGTTAATATGATTGAATAAACTTACATAAAAGGTTTAACACAGTATATCCGAAATAGAATAGGCCGTTAACGTTGAGGGAATAAAGAATTCAGTTCTAATTTCACAGAAAAGGTCACTAGAAAAGTCCCTGTGCAATAGTGCATAACGTGCTGGATATTGACATCTTATTTAGAAATTTCGAACTCCCGTCGGCTTATCTTGTTCATTTTCGGACTTCTTCTCTTTAGAAAGCTGTGAACCAACTTAAACCCCAAGTAAGGGTATAAAGTAACCCTGACGTTCTTCTACGAGAATGGTTTTGTCATTAAATATTCCACGAACATTGATATGATATTAAACATTGATTCCAAAACCAAAATTTAATAAACACTTAATAAACCTTAACAAGTCCTCAAGACGGCCGGACGGTAAAAATATTAAAATGTTATGAGAATTAAATCCATTTGTACACAAGTTGGAATAGACCAGGGTATAACAATAATTCGTTTACGATTAATTCTTAGAATGGAATTTAGTCTGAGAATGATGTAGTTTGGTCTGGTTTGGTTTTATGGCATATCAACCATTGTAGGTTATTAAAATCCATTTTATACATATAAACAGTTCTATTTCAAACAAATCACTTTCGTATAAGCATAGTTTTTTGTTTACACACAAGTAAATGTCAAAACAGTTATATTTCAAACAATTCAGTTTAGCATAAGAACATAAATATAATGTCTAAAACAGACCTATTTCAAACAATTCACTTTAGCATAAGTGCACTATTTAGTTCTATTTGATCCATAGCACCCCATTAGGTGCTACTATTCCAAGCCATAGTGGAACTGTTAGCGATGGCAATGAAGGGGTACTCCACAAATCTCCAGCATTACTGGAACCTCACCATCAAATTGTTTAATGTCATATTCAGGAAACTCCTTGGGGCTCATTTTATCCCTCTGCAGATAAGCAGTCGGTGTATTCTACAGCCGCAGCTGACTTGTTAAGATATGTAAATAAGCTTAAATTTAAAAGATTTAACTTTCGAACGTAGAGAAGAGAATGATGTATGTATATCTATCCATAATAGGTGAAAGTCCAATAGGGGCTCCAGGTGTAGGTTGACTTATTCCTTAATTTTTACATCATGTCAATCCAGGTAGAGTCATTTCATGATCAGAGTTGAGGTAATCTCGTTCAGTGTTTGCTTATCTTCGTGTTATTTGTGAAGTTTTTTAAAAGATATTTGTAGACTGTTATATGACATAATGAATTCCTATGTATATAACTAACTTCAGTAGAGTTGTATTCTTTCAAGTTCCCAATCTAATATTGATGATATGTGCACGATTATTTTGTTGATAGTGAATAATTATTATTCTTGGTAAAGAATTATAACTTCAAGTTGTTATATTTAATAGAATTAATTTACATTTTTATGGCCTCGAGTATTACTATCTAATTGGAGGTGCCCGTAGTGTAAGTTTTATCGGTGTTGGAAATGGATACGAAGACAGGAGTTCAAATCCTGGACGGTATTGATTGTATTTCACATACCATCAATACTCTTGGGAAAGGTATGAATCCAACGATTACTGTGGGTAAATAACACTGGTTTACAAAGAAATTTAGGCAAGCACAAAAATACCCGTTTTTACCTAAGTTGAGGGGGCTGAATTCAAATTTGAAATCCGTTTTTACTCATCACCTCTAGTTTTTTAGATATGCATAGTGTGCATTTTGTGTATATACTGTACATAAAGGCGTATATGAATTCAGGGTTAATTATAATATTGTGAGGCTTATAGCTTATTTTTTAGTTATTATGCACTAAATGTAAGTGATAGCATTACATTATATATATATATATATATATATATATATATATATATATATATATATAGTTATAGTTATAGTTATATATCAAGACGGATTTTGACAGTTAAGGCAGAAGGTCTCAATCCAAACTCTGGCAGTCATTGGAAGAGGTTGTCTCGCAGGCGGCGCAGGAGGTTGGTGTCCCTCAACTATCGTGTTACATATCTTTTGGGTTACTAGATATTAGTATTACATTTTCAAAAGCACTTTTAGTTATACTTTGTTATATTTTCAGATTCTCCAATGGCTTCAAGCACGTCAAAATGTCGAGGATGCCTCAACAAGGCCAATTCTTTCTGCTACGTGTGTAGGGACTTAACAACAGTTGCACAGCGTCGAATCATCACTTCCCTCCTCAGAACCGCCTACTTTCACTATTTTGACTGTAAAATTGGTGATCAGGACAAGTCTTGGGCTCCACACCTCTGTTGTAAACCCTGCTACAATAAACTAATTGCATGGTTTAATGGCAAGAAAGCGGCTTTTAACTTTGCAGTCCCGATGGTCTGGAGAGAGCTGCAAAACCACGCAGATGGTTGTTATTTTTGTTTAACTAATGTAACTGGTTTCAATGCACCTTCTAGGAAAAAGATCACATATGCCAACCTTCGATCTGCTATGAGACCCGCTCCCCATTCAGATGATCTTCCTGTACCTACACCTCCAGTAAATAAGGATCTTTTTTCCTCATCAGATGAAGAAATGCCTTCAAGGGAGGATTCTGCCGAGTCAATATCTTTGGAAGATATTGAGTCTATATATTCAGGAACAAGTGTCAATGAGCCACACTGGATCACGCAAGAAGACCTGAATGATCTTGCTCGTGATTTCTATCAGTCAAAAGAGCAGTCAGAGCTCTTAGCTTCTCGGCTTAAACAGTTGAACCTAGTCCAGGAAGATGTAAGGATCACCAGTTTCAGGAATCGGAACAAATAAGGTCGTTGTTCTTCTTATGGGTATGTAAGCGGGCTTCACAAAGTACTGTTGTTTTCTCTATCTCTGGGATAGTCTCGCTGTATCCCAGCACTACAAGCAGTAAGACTGGGGGTCTAGAAGCACTTTTGTTCCTGGCGAACACAGCCTCAAGGAGAATCCTCTGGTGGACATGAATAAGGTGCTTCTTCCTCCTCTTCATATCAAGCTTGGTTTGATGAAGAATTTCGTGAAGGCGTTACACAAAAAGGGTGCTGCCTTCCAACACTTGTCTACAGTGTTCCCAGGTCGTAGTGCTGCTAAGCTCAAAGAGGGCATCTTTCTCGGACCTCAGATCCGAGAAGTGCTGAAGGATACTGATTTTTAGGAGCTTCTTAACTTAAAGGAACTGAGAGCATGGGAAGCATTCAAGTCAGTCTGTAGTGGCTTCCTTGGTAACACACGCGTACCAGATTACCAAGCCTGTATTGAGAAGTTGCTGGATGCTCTTGCGTGACATCCCAGAGGACAAATACACCAGATCTTCTAAGAAAACACACTTTTGACTGTCTGTGATACTATGAATTGTGTAATTGTGTCATTCAAGTATATTGATTCAATCAGTGTTCTTTATCTATCCTGTTTTATCTGTTATTAGCTGCTGCAACTCTTGAAATATGCACATATGCTCCGTATATACTTAAATGTGTCTATTTAAAAGCCAGAAAACTAGAGGTGATAGAGCAAAACTATTTATGAATTTGAATTCAGCACACCCAAATTAACAAAAAACGCCTTTCCCCATTCTTGCCTCAGACCAAAAATTTATTTTTGTAAACCAGTGTAATAGGATAGGCAAATTCCGTGTAAGTGTTATATAACCAACCAGGGAAAATTAATGGATATGTCTCATTCCTCAAAAATACGTTAGGCACAATCATGAGGAGGTGATTTATGCTGACTATGCGCTCACCACTAGCCGAGGGTAACTTTTTCACTTCTGGCGAGTATTGCATTTTCTTCATGTTAGAAAGATTTCCATTTCTTTTCCAACCTCTGTTTTGGTTATTACTCATTCGCTAAACTTTTCTTAGGTTACAACGCTAAGGCAACCTATCTAGGAGAAGGAAAAAATTTAATTCAAACCTATAAAACTCCGTTTAAAAACTGACCTTGTGTCACATCCCGCCTCTGGGGAGGAGTTGGTAAATACATATTCTCATCTAATATTCATACTTTTGAACATATCAAGTTTTGCCCAGTCGGCTTGGGCTGTAGAATAAACCGACTGCACCACTGCTGAGAAGTAAGACCCCCTCCCAATGAGCGTCCTGGATATGCCAAAAATAATCTGATGGTGAGGTCCATGTGATATTGAAACTGTACTTACAATAAACTGAATTGTTTAAAATACAACTGTTTTGAGATTTAACTGTGTGTAAACAAAATCAATACTTATACTAAACTGAATTAGCTGAATTAAAACTGTTTGAATATACTGAATAATTGAATTTTTTTAAAATAGAACTATTAGCATAAAAATAAATTTGGCGTTAAATAACCTACAAAGGTTGATATGTCATAAAACCCAAACAACCAACTAACCTTACCTAGCTGACCCATAGATGAAACACTTTGAGGTGCTTCACCTCTACATTAGAGAAGATCTGAGAGTAATTGCAATGAAGGGTTACTCGTCATCCCCAAGAAATCTAGAATTGGAGCCTCATCATCACATTCAGTTTAGTTTCCTTGCTAGGACACCATGTATGTTTGGAGGGATATGGTCTTAAAACCTTTGCATTTGATGCAGTCAGTTTTACTAAGCCTTTCTGACAGAGCCACAAGTGTTGGTAATGTAGTGAGGATTGAATGAATTGACTTCTCTCGTCACTACATCAAGGTCAACGGCTTGAAAACTTATAGTATGAATTGGAATAATTCAAAGCCGAATACCCTGTGTGATTTGATTGTATCAAAAATAGTTACTTGCTGCTACAGCTGTTTACAAATTACACACACACACACACACATATATATATATATATATATATATATATATATATATGTATATATATATATATATATATATATATATATTCCTTCAATATGTTTCCAGATTTTTTTTATACTGTCATTGAAAATTGTCGTAAATTCTTGAAAATTCACTATGTTATTGCTATACATCATATGATATGACTGTCCAATTTTATGATTTCAGGTTTAAAGGAACAGCTACAATACGAATTGGAATTCACCCTACGAAGGCCTGATTGTCAAAGCTTGTGAATTTCAAAAAAGCAATCCGAACGTGAGGACACTTCTGAAGAACGATATGCAATAAAACTCTGTTTTAAACGTGGGAAAAATGCCACGGAAACGTATGGCATGCCTCAGACCGCTTTTTGACCATCTTGCATGAATCGAGCATGAAATTCTGAGTGGCATAAGAGGATTCAAGAAAGGCAGGGAATCTATGAGGGATGATGAGAGGTGTGGGAGGAGTAAGGAAGTCAGTACACCAGAGTTAATGGGTCAAATAAACAATTTCATGGATAAGGACCGTCGTGTGTTTATAGTGACAATAAGTGCACAGTTTGATGTCACTGTGGGAACTGTACACTCAATTATTCGCGAGGAACTGAAGATGCAGAAGATTTGCGCAAAGTTTATCCCTAGGGTGCTCAGAGAAGATCAGAAAGAAAGACGTTGCCATGACAACAGGGAGATGGTCGAGCTGATCAATTCAGATCCGGCAGTTCTTGATGCTCTGTTGACCTGCGATGAAAGCTGGATCTACTGCCATGACCCAGAGGCCAAGAGACAGATTTCCCAATGGAAGCATGCTGGCTCTCCCAGAACCAAGAAGGCCAGACAGAGCAAATCCGCCCACAAACTTTTGATGATCCCTTTTTTTGACAGCGCTGGCATGATCTACATGCACTGGGTTCCCACTTGACAGAGAGCCAACAAGGAATACTATGTTATGGTTTTAAGGGAGTTCAGGAAGAGATTCCATCGGAAGAGGTCAGCACTCTTCAAATCAGGTCAGTGGCATTCCCCACAGGCCAATGTACCAGTCCACAACTCTATCCTTGTCACAGACTATTTGACCAAGATGGGCATCAAGACAGTTCCTCACCCTCCCTATAGCCCAGACATTGCTCCTTGTGACTTTTGGTTATTCCTTAAGCTCACAGGCTGTCGTTGTTAAACAACTTAGGAGATGAAAGTGCCTGCGACGATGATCATTGACACGCTCACACAAAAGGACTTTCATTGGGCCTTCCATAAGTTGTTGAAACGGTACAACAAGTGCATTGCAACCGGAGGAGATTACTTCAAAGGGAAGTAGAGTTTCATGTGTGTACTATCAATAAAAGTGCCCATACGAAAAAAGTCTGGAAACTTATTGTGTGCTCCTCATATATACATATATATATATATATATATATATATACACACACACACATATATATATATATATATATATATATATGTGTGTGTGTGTGTGTGTGTGTGTGTGTGTGTGTGTGTGTGTGTGTGTATGTGTGTGTGTGTGCGTGTGTGTGTGGAATTGGAAGGAATTTCCTAAATTGTATATATATATATATATATATATATATATATATATATGTTGAGATATTTCGCATTGAGCTTGCTCATTGCAATATGCACAAATTTGTCTTAAACTTAGTGTTTTGTATCATCACTTTCAGGGATTTATTTGTTTCTCACTATTTCAACACATATTGGTTTGTATAATTCCGGAGACATTCTTTTTTTTCAATAAGTATAGGGTTCCAGTACACTAATGGCAAGTGAATAGTACGAGGACCTTTGCTGTTTTTTTTTTAATATTAAAAAATGATTTAACTATTAATATGGAATCAGAAGTAAAACTATTGCTGCTTATGTTAAACTTCTCGGGAGATTATTATCAAAAGAAACAAAACTGATGGATGTAAGTTTATTGCAATATTAGGAGGATAATTCTGATATTAAGATTAAAAATAGAAAAATGCAAAGTATTTCATTTTTGTTCCAATGATATCCAGCTTAAATATGAATTAACTGACATAGCAATAAAAAACGTAAATAAGGACGCGTCTAGAAGTTATCTTTGATGATACATTTAAAGTTAACAATTATATTGTGTCAATGGTATCGAAGCAAATGGAATTATTTGTTGGATGTTTAGAAATTTTATGTCAAGGGAAGCAAATTTTGTTTTCAAAACATATAAAACCCTTATTGAACTTCATGTAAAATATTGTATTCAGGCCTGAGTTCCAGTTTCAAGATATGGAAATTGGGATTACTGAGATTAAAGAAAATACAAGGATGACTGACAAAAATATTAAAACAGAACAAAAGCTTACTTTATAGGGAGAAAATACGGATTTTGGGATAGATATCAATCCACAAAGCTTGAATAAAATCAAAAGGGCTTCCTTAACACAGCCAAATTTAAAACTTAGCAAAGGTTTAAGTGAAAGTATATATCTTACAATTTCTAATTTTGGTTGCGATAGCTGCTTAAAATCATAAATAATCAATATAGGAAGAATGGTTCTGCGTAGCCGCGTATAAATAAAATACAACCAATCCAATTTACCAGAAAAGATTATTTTTCCTTCAAATATGTCAGGTTATGTTTTTAAAAAATATGTCTACAAACCAATTTTTTTTTTATGCATAGATTTTTATAGTTTTGGAAAAAGATGCCTAATCAAATCATGAACTGCAACAGTGTTGAAAAAAAGTAAGATTAAATTGGATGATTTCCTAAAACAAGGAAGAGAAATTAATTTAAGAGAATTCTTTTTAACTACCAGATAATTGATGAACAGAATTTTACTTGGCCATAGATATTGAATTAATCATATATATTTTCGATGCAAATATTTTTTCTCTAAGGTTTATGTGAGAAGATTGTAAAAGGTGCATGTCTACGGAGGAACAATAGAACAAACAATATTAATCTAATTGTCTCGCCTCGTCGGCTGGGGCTCCATTATACAACGACTACATCTCAGCAGAGGGGTAAGACTTCCCCAATGAGTGTTCTGGATATGACACTAAACAATCTGATGGTGAGGTTCCAGTATTGCTGGAACTTTGGGAAATGCAGAGTACTCTTTCTTGCCATCACTCTCAGATCCACAATGGCACGGATCAGTAGCACCTGATAGGGTCTTAAATATGGGTGAAATAGAGCTAACATGCGTCCTTATGCTAAATAAATTGCTCAAAATAGAACTGTTTCAACATTTAAACAACGAACTTATGCTAAACTGAAATATTTGACAAGGAACTGTTTTTGTACATTAAACTGAATTGTTTGAACTGGAAATGATATTGACATTGAAACTGTATTACGCTAAACTTGATTAAAATAGAAATTTTTTGATATTAACTGTGTGAAAAAAATTTACCAATACTAGTACTAATATACTAATACTAAATTGTTTAAATTAGAACTGTGTGTCTAAACTGAACAGATTGAAATAGAAATGTTTTTGATAATTAAACTCTGTACTCATGTTAAACTGAACTGTTTTAAATAGAACTGTTTATATGCATAAAATGGATGTGGCATTAAGTAACCTACAAAGATTGAGATGCCATAAAATAAACCAACCAAACAAATAAATAAACAAGGAAACAAACATTTAATAAACAATAATTCAATACTTGAATAAATATTATTCTGCTTGTGTTGCGTCATTACTTTATTTTGTTCATCAGCAAGTAACTCTTATCCCCAAACCCTCCCCGCAGAGAAGGGGAATATTCTTCCATTGTCTCCTTAGAATAATGGGATATTTTTCTGCATAATTGTTTCTTCTTCTGATCTAACTCTTCGATGTACATTAATATTGTATTTTAAAATTCAAATGAAAATAGCAAGTATTCGACCTTTTTTTTTAAAATATTTTTGGCCCTGTCCATGGTTTCTCAAGAAAGTCAGTTGTTATTTATTCGAGAACGTATCAATGTCATCCCATGGATATGAAGAAAAAAATGTTAGTAAAAAAATATATTGGTAACAAAGAAGTAGTTCTTCTCACCTTCTTACTTCAGAACTAGGCACTCCTACCATAAGAAGTGTGGTATTTAAGAGGACATTGCATGGGGTGAGAAGACGACTAAATCCGATCGTCAGGACCAGTTTTAAGCTGCATTTAATATGTGGGAATGTTTTACCATATATATATATATATATATATATATATATATATATATATATATCTTGTATTGAAAAAAAATGGAATAGAAATATACTGGGGTCCACGATATCAAACTAGATCTCTTTTCCTTTTCCTCTTTAAATTATTCTTCTTTTTTTGTATTTAATATTCAATGAACCTATTTACTTTACGTTCAAAAAATTCACCTTTTCTTCCACAATTCTCTCTCTCTCTCCCTGCCTCCCTCTTAACTTTATTTTTCAAAGATGATTATTTGAAACACGCATACGTAAAGCGAGTGTGATCTGACGACCACTTTCTTTAATAGTTTCGTTTATTAAATGTCAGTATTTTCACTAATGTCTGAATACACTTTAGTTTTTTCGCAAGTCAATTTGTGAGAATCTTACTCGATGAATTTAAATTAGTTCTGGCAGTAATTTTTTGAGCATCGGGATTTGAATGTCTCTAGTTATCTTGGCTTCTACACTTGGAAGTGTCCAAAAACTTCATGAAACATGACAATATTTATATTGTCATGATTCATTCCTAATATCATTAATATTCTTTGAGAAACGACAATTTCGACTTAAGATTAAAAGGGGAAAAACAACAGTGAAATTAACAGCGACAATTCTTATAATAGTTCAAGCTCATTTTGTCTCCTAGTACAGAACGGTTGATTTGATATTTGAAATTATGTTAACATTAAAAGGCGAATCAGAAAGAAGTCTTTAAAAAAAACTATATATTTTACTATATTTTAAAAAATATTTAGAAAATTATTTAAATTAAGTGATTTATCTACAGCAGCATCCAATGTGCTACTAGCATATTATAGACATTTTTCACGTTCTAAAATTTCAGCATAATAAAATATGTCATTTTTATTTGGGTGAGTCAAAGGTTTTAAAATATTTTGCTAACGTGAAGCACAAGTCAACGGCTTGCCGAGTTTGAGCTGAAGAACTACAGCAGACTGTAAGATGCTTACCTTGCCTGATGCTCTCCTAGTGCTACTCGCCTGATTGTACTATATGGCTCGGAACTCCGACTGGGAATCTATGGCTTCAGGCCTACTTGATATTTCTTTGCGACCTAAGTAAAATTTCTTTAATAATATGTTTACTGTACTGTAAACAACTGTCTTTACCTTTAATACAATAGATGTTTTTTGATTGCTTCTTCGATATTATGGTCCAGTTCGAAATCGAAAAGTTTAAGTAACTAATCTAGAGAACGTTAAACGTTTATTCGAGATTCCAAATTCCTCTGGCACTGAAAAAATACACTTTTCAACGTATCAAATACCAAAATACTTCTGATGACACCAGGTATTTACTACTACTTGATTTGCTTCAGTCACGTGATATATATGCCATAATTTCTCACGTTACCAAAATATCGCAAAACTTTTAATTCGTTATAGTAACATGTTAATGTTTGTTCATATATTGCGCGTTACATGCGTATAATGAGCGTAGAGGGTGTTTCATGGAAACTTATGTACGAAAAGACTGTCTCGAGATTAAATATCAACACGGCTATTTAATCGATTTCAGTTCATCCACGGATCATGCACCGTTGAACTCCTGGGTCATTGGAATCTCTGGCTTTGTTAAACATGGAAAACTTGCAGAAATGTTGGAATCTAATCAGAATTGAGCGTAACATTTAAGTATTTATGATATCTTTATGCGAATATCTTTATGATATCTTTATGCGAATTATGATATCTTTATGCGAATTTACAATATTTTGTGGTTTTGTGTCCAAACTCAGGTTTATATATATATATATATATATATATATATATATATATATATATATATTCATCATCAAGTTGAACTCATTGTTCGGATTTACCAGAGAATCTCTGTCCCTATGTCTCTTTCTATGCGTCCCATTCATGCATCGCCCTGGGAAAGTCTTCCAAAGCACACCCCGCGTCCACACAGAGCTATTGTTGCTAAGTTCTTGCTGGGTGACCAACTCTGGCACAAGCATGTGAATAGGTCCGTTGGAGAACGTCACTTATGAGTTTGTCTTTGCTTCCACAAAAATGCACGGCATCTCTTGTTAATCTTACTTGGATGGTTGTAGATATGGGATGTAAGGGGCCTTATAGCTGTTTTTTGTGAAGGCTCATTATCGGTGACTTTGCTGTAGGTCGTTGAAGTTCTTTGTCTCCCATACTTCTGGTAGTATTTCATTCAAGACCGACAATTTTCATGTTTTTAATTATTGTTAGAACTACGTCGAGTTCTTCTCGAGTAAACAGTCCGATTTTGATATCTAGTTGATTAGGTTTATCGGTAACTTTAAGGTATTTTCTGATCAGATTTCTAAAATGATCTTTGCACATATGTATTCGTTCTCCTTGGCTGGTAGCTTTTAGTTTGGCACTGAAAGTGTTCTTCTTTTTACTTACTTTATTTACTGTCTGCCGCACTATTCAAGATTGTATATCTTCTGAATTTCTTATCTATTGATCTGCCCTTGAATGTATTCTATTTCAAACATTGATTTTTTCGATCTTTACGACTTTATTCCACTGCTTTACTATCGAGTCATTGTGTGCCTTGGATTATATGAACTTTTTGACATAGTTTTCTTTGCTCAAGAGTGGTCTCTTGACAGTAATTCTTCCATATAGGCCAACTTCAAAGAGTTTTATTTTTCTAATGTATGTTGACACATTGTTTACGACATTGGTTCAGTTGTGCAGTTAGGTTTTCTGCAGTCAGCCATCTGCTACGCAAGCAGGTGATATTGGTGAAATTGTTCTCTACATCGTTAAAACAGGTATTATCTAGAAAGCAATAATTCAACAAAATATAAACTTATGTAAGTTCAAGTGGTTGTAGAATGTAAAGTTTGACAACGTTTTATTCATTTTTAGTAGTAAGAAGAAAACGCCTTCAAATCAATTTTTCAAAAGATATTTGGCTATACTAAATGTCACAATTTCAGAGAAAGACTTGTATATAGCATAATTAATAAAAAATAGTGTGGTTTTTAATATTCTTCAGAAAAAAAATAACATTTTTAGAATGAGATATGACAATTTTTGTGAGGGGCCAAATACTTTTGACTGCCAGAAAGTGTATATATATATATATATATATATATATATATATGTGTGTGTGTGTGTGTATGCGTGTGTGTGTGTCGTTGAGAATGTGATCTGGATTGAGAGAGAGAGAGAGAGAGAGAGAGAGAGAGAGATTAACCTGATTTTAATGTAAGCTAAAATATATATATATAAATACACGATTCTACTGTATTTACATATATATATATATATATATATATATATATATATATATATATATATATATATATATATGTGTGTGTGTGTGTGTGTGTGTGTGTGTGTGTGTGTGTGTTTGTGTGTGCGTTTGAGTTCGTGCGTGCGCGCGTGCGTGCGTGGGTGCGTGTCTAAATATATATAAACATTCAGTTTGACTCAGACATATATATATATATATATATATATATATATATATATATATCGATGTAGATCTAGATGTAGATAAAAGTGTAGTTTGAATATGTAGTTAAACATTATTTTTATCATATCTACGTTGATTTCATTTTCTTAAAATTTAATACACCACCAAAAATACACAAAAGCAAACATTAGCCAACGACCAAATTTTTTGCCTCTGAAATCCCTCATTGGATAAATAATAATAAATATTTATTATTTTCCTGTCACTGTGAAGCCGAAGAAAAGAATCAATAAAGTCTGAATGCTGCAATTACAATGGGCATATCGTATTAAGGGAAATTAACTCACGATAAAGCTTAGAAATACACGGAGGATTTCGCGCTTAAATTATTTTTGCCTATCTACATGGAATAAAACCTAAATGCAGTTGACAGAATTAGCTATAAATATAACAAAAAACATCCTCGTATTAAAACGATTCCTATAGCTGAAATACATCAAATAGAAAAGGGCTGAATATATAAATTGTTTGCAGATATGGGCTTAAAATATGATGTATTAAGACTTTTTATGTAACTGCAAATAAATAAATGAATAAATAAATCGACAAACCTAAAAAAAAACATTATCACAACCAACCAAGGGAGGTAAATGCATCTTCTGAATTAAGCTGTCATCCGAAATCCGAGATTAAAATAAAAAACTAAATCGCATATTCTGAGGTATGGTCCGTTGATAAATCCATTAGAAAAATACAAATCGATCGCAAATCTAAAATTAAAAAAGATATTCTTCTTTATGTATTGTGTATAAGCAGTTTGACAAGTATTCATCGCTGAAGACTTACATTAAATTCTAATTTGTTCTGAGTTTTTCTTCTCTTCAAGTTAAATATTAAAAATTTTCATTCTTGTATAATTGCTCATGTCTGAAAATATGTCAAGCAAATGGCATATTGAAGAAGTCATTCTTGCAGTTCCCAGTAGAAAATTAGGCATTTCTACAATGTATCAATTGAAACAATTTTGTGATTAAAATCATGACCAACATGGCTTACCATTGTAAGATATTGACTTTTCTTTCGTCTGTCAAGCAGGTTTTATGTTACTATGAAAATACTTACTTAGAATGGTTCATAAAGAATCGTTATATATAAAGAATCGTTATATATAAAGAATCGTTATATATATATATATATATATATATATATATATATATATATATATATATATATATATATTTCATCATACAACGTGTGAAAGCACGTGCGATACCCTAGCCTCATCAGCCGCCAACCAGGGTGATAACACAGTTTTGGTAGCTCAAGGCGGGCTACCGAAACCGTGTTATCTCCCTGGTGTGCGGCTGATGAGGCTAGGGTATATATATATATATATATATATATATATATATATATATATATATATATATATATATTAAGGTATATATGTAAATATGGGAAGAAATTTAACAGATATAAAGAAAGTAGAAAAAACAAAATGATGCAAATTAGAAGAATTCATTTTGATATTAAGTCAACATTAAACGTTTCGGTTATAATAACCATCATGGGTGTAATTTCGGGAAGCTCCCATCACAGTGTCAACATTTTACATGATCTTAAAGTCCTGAGGATTGTTACCAAAACGGAAGCATTTGACGTTGACTTCTCATCAAAATAGATTCATCAAATTTGGATTATTTAGATTTTTCTACTTTATTCACATATATATAATGAAGGAATACATATTTCACGTAGTCTATGTTTTATTATTCTCAAAAGTTCCAACAATAGGTAATTATCAGGAGAAAATTATTTTCATAGACAGTTTTTAAAACTTTTTGGAAGGATTTCATATACTGTTGAAAAGGCTATGAAAAATTTACAGGTGGAGCTGAATATCCGTTTATGCAGCTTCCGGCCTAATTTAGACTGGAGGAATATACTCATAAACTGGATATATGCAAGGATTTATCATTATGAATTCAGAGATCTTGTTTTCATTCTTCACTCTGCGATCACCCTCTCATTATTTCCATCTTCGATTTCTCTATCAACGATGTTTACTTTCCTTTGGAAAG
>OY757912.1:91295250-91325250 GCA_963585895.1 Sepioteuthis lessoniana
AATGCACAAATCGGAAAAACGGAAACAACAAATACAGCCTCCACAACACGTCAAATAGAAATGGACAACATCTAACAGATTTCATGATAGAAAATAGATTAGCATGCCTCAACTACCAAAAAAAATAACAAAAAAAAGAAAAGAGAGGCAAACTATGGACAATACACGTACGCAAACAATACTAAAGCTCAGATAGACTACGTCCTTATAAACAAGAAATGGAAGAATAGTGCATTGAATTGCGAGGCAATTACTCCTCTTTTGAGGGTGTGTCCACCGAATCACCGAATAGTCACGGCGAAAATACGGTTAAGCCTACGAAAAAACGACAAACGAACAGCGACCACCAAACACTATGACTGGGCCCTATTAAACAACAAAGATGTCAGAGATAAATACGTATTAGAATTGAGAAACAGATTCGAAACACTACAAGAAAAGACGGAAAAAAGTACACCAAACGACGAATACGAAAATTTTGTCAATGCACACCTTGAGGCAGCAGCAAAATACATTCCAACAAAAATTAAAACTAAATATAGAGTCCCATGGGAAACCTTAGCGGTGAGAGAAAAACGTGCACTAGTGAAAACAGCCTCCAAAAACTATCGAAAAAACCCAACAAACACAAATGCCTTAAAACTAAAAACGGCACAATATCAATTAGCAGGCATATATATAAAGGAACAGACAGAATACATTCAAAATCAGATAGATAAGATCAGAGAATCGGTAGAAGATAGACAATCTAGAATTGCCTGGCAAACAATAAACGAAGTGAGCAGAAGAAAGAACACAACCAAAGCAAAACTTAAAGCAGCAAACCAACAAGAAAGAATAAAACTGTGGAAACAGCACTTCGAAAACTTACTTGGAAACCCACCAAAAATAACGCATGAACCAATCACCAGAATAATTAGCAAACAATTAGACATTAAACTTGGACCGTTCACACAAGGAGAACTCGACTCGGTTCTCAGAAAAATTAAAAATAGGAAAGCTGCAGGACTGGACGAAATTCCCCCGGAAGTATGGAAGACCAGACAATTCGACGACATACTGCTCCGACACTGCAACGCAGTATACAATCAAAATCCGATAGATAGATGGACGAAGGGATGCATACTCCCCTTCCCTAAAAAGGGAGACCTCGGATTAGCCAAAAACTACCGAGGCATAACACTTACATCCATAGCTGCCAAAATCTACAATGCCCTACTACGAAACCGCATAGAACCCAAAATCGACAACATACTTAGAAAAAACCAAAATGGCTTCCGAAGAAATAGATCTACGACCTCACAAATACTAACCATCCGCAGAATCCTTGAGGGTGTACGGGCAAAGAACCTACAAGCGACATAAACACTATTTGTCGACTTTACCAAGGCTTTCGACTCCATTCCACAGAGGAAAGATGGAACAAATCCTACTAGCGTACGGCATACCTAAAGAAAACCGTAGCGGCAATAACGATTCTCTATAGAAACACTAAAGTAAAAGTACGATCACCAGATGGAGACACAGAATACTTCGACATTGTAGCAGGAGTACTACAAGGGGACACGCTGGCTCCGTATCTCTTTATCATTTGTCTAGACTACGTACTTAGAACATCGATTGACAAAATCAAAGAGAATGGCTTCGAACTGACTAAGAAAAGAAGCAGAAGATATCCCGCAACAACAATTACCGACGCCGACTACGCCGATGACATAGCGATACTGGCAAATACACCTGACCAAGCCGAAACACTTCTGCAATAGCCTGGAACGAGCAGCAGCAAGCATAGGGCCTCCATGTTAATGCACACAAAACGGAATATATGTGCTATAACCAAACAGGGGACATCTCCACTCTAGAAGGAACCCCTCTTAAACTAGTAGACAAATTCACGTACCTAGGAAGCAGCGTTGAATCAACCGAAAAGGACATCGAAACGAGGTTAACGAAAGCATGGACAGCTATCAATAGGCTATCGACTATATGGAAATCAGACCTAACCGATAAAATGAAACGCAGTTTCTTCCAGGCAGCGGTCACATCGATACTGCTATATGGATGCACTACATGGACGTTAACAAAACGGCTGGAGAAGAAACTAGATGGCAATTACACAAGAATGCTGCGTGCAATCCTCAACAAGTCCTGGCAGCAACACCCCACAAGACACCAACTGTACGGCCACCTGCCCCCTATCACGAAATCTATTCAAGTTAGGCGAACCAGACATGCAGGACATTGCTGGAGAAGCAGAGATGAACTCATAAGAGATGTACTCTTATGGATCCCCACACACGGCCGCGCAAAAGCAGGACGACCAGCACGAACGTACATTCAGCAGCTATGTGAGGATACAGGTTGTTGTCCTGAAGACCTACCTAGGGCGATGAACGATAGGGAGGAGTGGCGAGAGAGGGTCAGGGATATCCGTGCTGCCAGCACGATATGATGATGATGATATATATATATATATATATATATATAAGTTGCCCAAATTCCGATAAAATCAGCAACTCGAGTTCAATCACTTTTATATTTCATTAGGCGCTAATATATTCAAAAATCTATGAATCCATCTGCTACCTGAATACATGGTAAAATAGTTGAACAGACCTGTTTTTTATTTGCTTTGTTTTAGCATTCAGTCTGATAGAAGGAAAACACTCAATCGAAAGCAGTTTTGAATAGAAATCAAAAAGACATACTTTTAATTTTAATATCTTTACATTAGTGTTTCCGTGTGTCTGTTTTCGGATATCAAGTGTCAATATGCTTGATTATTTCTCCAATGTTCAACGCAATATTCAACCTAATTAAAATAACGGTGTTATTTTGACAGTTAACTATGTGGCTCTTTCAAGATTTCAAGATTCTTTGAATTTGTATCACTGTTCTATGATGGAATATACTCTCCATCTTAATTTCTCAAATATTTTGAGTAAAAAACTTAAAAAATAGAATAAGCATGCATCTTCAATGAAACAAATACCTGTTATTTTATGATCGATTAAGTAGAAGCCTATGATGAATTAGAATGAATAATGCCTTTTTTTATGAAGTTCATTATATTTTTGCTTATGAAAATTGGCTTAGGTAGTTGTTCGAGGATAACATTTGCATTTTGTATTTTAACTACAGCCTAATCCCAGGAAACCTGTGTAAATGTTATTGTATGATGAGTATTTTAAAAGAATCATGACTGAAGATATATTCATCAAGACAGAAGATGAACTTTTTAAAGATTCATTACTTATATTTGATAAAGTCTTGATTAATTAAGCACAAGCATTTCATTGCTTAAAAAATTATAGAAGTTCCCTTTTGATATAGCGTAAAGATTTATTGTGTTTCTTTTTATACACTTCACGTGATCATATCTTAATACTGAAAAAATAAGATAACATTCGTACGAATTTCAGTCAAGTAAGTTTGGAATAATCTTTCTCTCAACAACAAAGTATTTTACCAATATCAAGGTATATTAAAAATGTTCCGAGACTGATTATCAAAAACATAGACAATGTGCACTAACTTGTCTAGATATCGAGTGGTCATTAATTTATTACACAATTTGACCAGAGACGTAGAAATGTTCGATCCTTTTTTCATTATACCTGGTATTTTCCGTTCATCCAAATTATGATTTTATTTTTTTTATATTTAAGTTCATTCTCTGGCTTTAGCAATCATTTCATCTGATCATCATTTCGCTAAATTTGTTCTGCTCTTCATCGTACGTTTGTTATAAGAACATCTTACAGGAACCTGGAAGCGAACCCTTCATTCAATCTTCGGAGGTGGTCACTTCTACGCTGATCATTCTTCAGGAATTACCTTTGTCTAAAATGGTAATTTGACTGACATAGATTTATAGATAAAAGTAGTTTGAATATATTCGAGAAATGGGATAGATAGATTGATAGATAGATAGATAAAGAACTAGAATACAGCATAATGAATACTGACAGAAGACACATTGCCAAAACCAATCAGGAACAAAAACTAACATTCTCTTTACTGTTTATTCTCAAAGTAATTTGAAATCAGGTAATCAAGATAAGACATTTCAAAACTTTACTTTAGTAGACCATCAGTTGATTGGAATTCGAGCAACTTGTCGTGATATATTTCAGCTTTCTGAGTGTTTTCAAAATGACATTAATTTTTTGAATTGCTTTCCTCTTTGTCAGTAAAAGTGTCAATTATATTCTTGACCACAAAAAATTTAAAATAATGAAAATCCAGAATCGAAAAAAGTGTAAAAATTTCTTTTCAGTTCAGTTTATACCAGGTACATTTTTATGTTTAATAAAAGTTAAATGTCAACTCTAGTATATGAGGTTCCAGGAAAGTATCTTTTTAGGTTGGAGTTATAAAAAAAAAAATAGACATTCTTCTCTCCACACACAGACACACAGATACACATATACACGCTCGTGCGCGCGTGTGCGCACACACACACACACACACCATATGAAGACTTGAACTAATTAAAAAGATGCGGTGCAATTGATGATCTTGGAAGTGGTTGTATTATACATTTAGTTAATGAAATAATTTCATATCAATTATGATGAAATCCTGCACACGCTCTCTCACTGACTCACACACATAACACTCGTACAAACAACATACAAATACATTTGTATATTTAGGAGGCACTCGTGTTGTGATACATATCGTCGTAATAAATTGATACAGCGATCCAAGTTAAAACTCTGGATGCGGTTGTTTACATTTTACACAGAACTAATACCCTTGCGAAAGTTTTAGCATCCAAATATTCTCCCGCAGCTATGGATAAAATAATAGAGCAGATTGTTTTCTTTTTTAGCTTTGTTATGAAAATAGATCTAGGAAAAGCTAAATTCTGAATTCAAACCTGTTAAAATCTTTATAAAAAATTGATCTTGTGTCGCATCTTCTGTGTGTGTGTGTGTGTGTGTGTGTGTGTGTGTGTGTGTGAATAAGTATATATATATATATATATATATACATATATGTATGTATATATATATATATACATATATATGTGTGTGTGTGTATGTGTGTGTGTGTGAATAAGTATATATATATATATATATGTATGTATATATATATGTGTGTGTGTGTGTGTGTGTGTGTTTGAGTGTGTGTGTGTGTGTGTGTGTGTGTGTGTGTGTGTGTGTGTGTGTGTGTGTGTGTGTGTGTGTGTGTGTGAGTGCGTGCGGCACTGAATTATATCTAAAATTTAAACGACATACAATGAATCATTTTCAAATAATTGACATATCTGTTGACCTTTTGTTCGCATCTATGGCTTTCGGTAAGACAGAAATCCTTGTCTTCTCTCTCCAGATTTACATAAAATTCTAAGTCAGACTGGACTATTGAGCCTTGCTTTGGCCATCTTAACTAGAAAGAAAATGTATGATTTCAAAATCTGAAGAGTATTTTTCACGATAATCTGTGGCATATTATCACATAATTCTGTAATCAGCCCATCCAAAATTATGTCTGATTCTATGAAAATATTCATTAGTGTAAAAAATGTCATGTGCGCACCGGTCTTTTAACTAAACTGTAGCACCCCTGTACGTCTTTATTTAGAAGGTGCACCGATCCAATTTCTCTATTGATACATTTATTACGTGAATCCAACAAAGAAGAGCCAGCCACTTTGAATTTTATGCTCTTGAAGACATAGGTTTTACATCAACTTTCTCTTGAACAAGATTAATAATATTAAAAAAAAAAAGAACCATCTTTTCCAGTTTTATAGTATAGAACTTTCCTTATGTTAATATTTATCAAAGTCTTTGTAACGAGTGTGCAAAATGGCCGTCGATCCTAAAGAGCTTTCAACATCTCTGTGACTAGTTTTACTTCCTTTTCTGTCGGTAGAATAGGCACCCTGTTCACCAGTTAAGTCTAGTAAAAGGTTAGTAACTCGAACATATGGCAGGTTATACTGGGTTATATGGCACCAGAAGCATGCATACATAAATAGATAGGCACTTGTAGTGTAGTACATATCGTCGTAACAAATGAACTCGGTGACCCGAGTTCCAATTCTGGACAAGACATTTCACTTAAATATAATTTTTCTTCGAAAGGTATGAATCTTAATATCCTCTGTCCACTTATGGGTGACAAGGAGAAATTCGGCTTTTTAGAATAGGTATGACTTCTGGTCCAGGAGAAAAACAACTCTGAATTCAAACCTGTTAAATACATATGAGAAATTGACCGTGTGTCGCATCTTGCTCTTGTGGAAAGGATGGGTACATAGATACTTACATCCATACGAAGGTCATCTAATGAATAAGTTGAAATTACACATAATAGTTGGAAAAAATATGTAAAGTTTACAGTTGCAATTTTTTCATGTAAATCAAGTTGTGTCATTTCATCTTCAAGAAAGCCCTCAGCGTAACCTTCTTTACTGACTGCCTTGAAACGTTTCTTTACTACAATGTGTTTCCACTCTATAGACTAGATTTTTTTTAAATTTAGAATCGTAGTTTCAAACCTATACTTAATTCATTTGTAAATATTTTTGGCAAAAATATGCTTCTCCGTTCACCCTCCCCATTCCTCTATAACCTTACTTTGTGTCACATCTGCTTGCCGCAGAGAAGTTTGATGATTGTATTAATTAATTTGAATTCAGAACCACATGTGTAAGGCACTAACATGACGAATATTTTACACATAATTTCGACGAACAATCCAGCTCGTAAAGACTGATAAAATTTCCTCTGTCTTTACCTTGACACATAATTTTAAATGACTCTGACAAACATTTCCTCTTGTCAGGTCAATCCTGTTGTCTTCTAAGAAAATTCCTTCAGATTTATTTAACTAACGACATTTGTGAAATAAGAACTCCAGTTATAGCCCTGCTGTGTTCGATATATATACTATGATCTCCAAAGATTTAACTGAAAGTTAAATTAAAAGACTTGACTCTTATCAGCTGAACAAGGCGAGGCGGTGCCTATAAATACTGAGGAGTGTCTTCTAAGATAAACGTCTCACTGGGCAACGAACTCTCGTTCAGTAATGATTTACATCGCCAGAGTTAAAGGAGAAAAATCACTGCGTTCAGTCGTAAATCATTTGTGAAATTTAATACACTCAGTTTTCTTTACTTTTCGTTGTTCATTCGCAAAGATGTCGCTCGAGTTTGTAACTTTACGGGGAAGTATCAAAAGTGATCTCTCATGAGGTTTATATGAATGCTACATCAAATTATCCTTCTAGAGGCCGTAACGTAATTCAGCTTGATATTGGAACAGGAAGATTTTCCGGATGCTGTGATTAAAAGGTTAATGCTGAAATTAGTTATAGATAAAAAAAAAAAAAAAGATTAACCAATATCAGGAGGTTTATTTTAAACAGACCTTTTCTTTTTCTGTCTTAATTTTGGCAATGAGCAATAATCTACAAAACATGCTTTCTGATGAATTATTTTCCTATATATACATTGTATACTAAGCGTTTCTAAACCCATTTTGAAGGTACCATTTTTAAACAACCTTGAGCTCATTTTTTGAGATTGTTTATTGCACATTGTTAAATGATTCACATAATTTCAAAGAATTCAATTTAGCATAATTTCAGTCTTTTGTTGACACTTTATCATTGCATAAGTTTTTTGGTTTAAACAGGGTTAAACGCAAAAACAATTTTATTTCAAGCAATTCAGTTTAACTTAAGTTCACACTTTTATACATACAGTTAAAGGATAAAACAGTTCTATTTCGAACAATTCAGTTTAGCATATAAACAATGTTAAAATGCTCCAATATTGCTATATATCACAAACAATTCAATTAAACATCAGTTATTTGTTTACACATATAAATGATCTGACAATTATATTTCAAAGTACAGTTTTTTGTTTACACACAGATGTAAAAACAGTTAATTTCAAACAATTCAGTTTAGCATAATTATACAGCTTAGCTCTATTTTACCCATCTATAGGACCCTATCACGTGTTAACACAACAGGCCAGGGAGGATGTGAGAAAGATTGCATTGATTTACTCCGCATTCCCCAAAGCCCCATCATTACTTGAGCGTCACCATCAGATTGTTTATTGTCATATCTAGGATTCCCGTTGGGGGAATTTTACCCCGCTGCAGTGAGAGTAAATGTTTGTATTCTTTGTTTAATTTTTAACGTCTTAGAATTAATGGACATATTTTAGTGGCCGGGGAAAGAATTCTGAGGTAATATCATATTTGCCCATAAACACGGGAAAACAGAGAGATTTGTACCTTTTGAAAAATTTAAAGCAAACAGTCTCGTCCAGGAATTGATCTCAGGTCTCCTATTACTTTTCTTAGGACTGACACCGATACGTTAAGCTTAGTAAATGGTAAGTATAAGAGAATTAAATATGTTTTTAGTTACTAAGCTTTTCTCATCCTGTTAAACTACGTAATCAGCAGGTTTATCCGAAAAAATAAATAAATGGGAGTTTATAGGTGAATATGGAAAGGATATTTCAAATATTCTTTGAATATTAATATTGAGTGGACTTATTGATCTCTGATACGAATATGTGGAAACATTGTGTTTCAGTTACCAATAGATTTTTATAGTATCTTTGATTGAATATCGAAATGTGTCTTTTCAAGAAAGAAAAAATAGCAGACTTTTAAGAATCTCGCCAAAATGTCTTCAGAAACTAAATATTAGAATGTATGCATACAACAAAAAATGTTATCTAGCATATTTGTTTTTGCATTGTTGCAACTTAAATAGAAGATCACAAGTTTCTTGTGTTTTTATTTTCAGAATTGAAATTCTGTTAGAAATATTCTGCGTTGACCTAAATATATTTGTCGTATTCGATAGTGTAGTTTCAGTCACAGAAAAGATTGAGGACAAAATTACATAGTGGAAGGGTTTCGCAATCAAATTCCAAAGCAAGCATAGATCTACTTCCTCCTCGGTTCAAAACTAAGGATTCACATGAACTGTTTCGTAAGATGAAATTGTGTAAAGCAAATAAGTAAATTATATGGGGATATATGGAATACCGTTTTCTTTTCCACATTGTCAAAGATTGAGGCTTATTTTCTACTGTGTAAAGCCTGGTGTGTAAACTCCAATAGGTTAGGCCTCAATTCCAGTAGTATGTTTGACTATACCACCACAAACATCTTGGTAATTATGAAGAATGTAAATTGAGATAAAAAATACTCACACTGTGGTTTGAAGTTTAGGGCAGCTTCCAGATAAGATGTCAAGAAAATGTTTTACATCATTCTTCCATGTCAGTCTGTACAGTGCTTCTTTATGAAATAATAAAAGAAAACGCTGTTTCACCTTTAACAGTTTTTCGTAAATGCAAGAATTATCTCCGAATTTCTTTCGTAGCCAAAAAAGTAATGAACGAAATAGCTTCGTAAAAAACCCAAATGATTCAAAACGAACATCAAAATAATAAAGATAGCATTAATATGAAAGGAAAGTATAAAAGTTCTTCGTTATTAAATTATATATATATATATATATATATATATATATATATATATATATATATATATATATATATGACGTATAAATCAGTTAATATGGGTTTGCTCTTGTCAGTGGCAATATAGTTAAATTATACCCGCTCTTACGTCCTTATATGGTTCCAACCAGCTTAGGGTCAAAATCAGACGTAATCCCTTAAAACCGTAAAAATACAGTAAACCTAGTGTAAATACCTCGCCAAATAATATAAACAAGTAAACATTAAAAAACAGTACAAACATCTAAAACATATCTTAAGACTAATAAAAAAACAATTGATAAAATTGTGTTTTTTATCTTCTAATTTGCCCCTACAAATGTCTTAAGTATAAGGCTAATCTTATTAAAACCAACTTAAATAAAATGTGGAAGAATGTATCTCCTGTTAAGGAATTTGAAAACATTTTAAGTGCAGTTTTGATTTCTGAAAAAAGATGAACAAAATTAATACAATTAGTTTATTTAATTTAAAAATATTTTTTGCCTTTTAAATTCTTTTTAACTTAATTTACATTTTATTGTGAATTCTTGTGTGTGTGTGTGTGTGTGTGTGTGTGTGTGTGTGTGTGTGTGTGTGTGTGTGTGTGTGTGTGTGTGTGTGTGTGTGTTTTAGATAAGTCAAATATGTTTTAAGCAAAAAAATATTTATTTTACGTTCTTAGTTGATATTGCTGCGGGAATTAATGTCAGACGTAATGCGTTCGCAAAACTGAACTTTTGTCCCAAAATGTGACGTAAAGGTGAATTTGACGAGGGCCAAAATGAAGGAACGCTTAGTATTACTGTAGGCGTGTTTTATGGGATCATCGGCTCAAATACGTACATCTTTCTAAACACTTTCAAACATCCTTTTAGCTGGACCTTCTGAAGGCAACTTCAGAAGTTGGGATGCGTTTGATATCACGAAAATTCACAACATTTGGTTCGATCAGAAACAGCAGGAAATTCGATTGTGCTTACTTGATACTGTAACATTAAGCTTTAATAGTTAAGTAAGCTTAAGTGCAGTTAATGTGCATACGGTGTATTATGACTGTTAGACTCATAAAAACAATTGATTTTATCCTCTGAAACGCTGCTGACAATGGAAAAATGAAGTACATAGAAAACAGAATAACATTTTACTGTCTCTAACACATCGGATTATTGGACGGTATTTCAGCCAGAAAGTAAAATAGTTGTATAAACGAATATTTATTCTAGCACAAACACTCAGAAAAATAAAATCTAAGTGATTTAAAAGTCCTACAAATGAAGAAAATTTGTTTTCTTTGAAAATCATAATTTAAACCTAAAACTTTAAACTATTGGGTAAAATTAGATTTACAGTCGGACACATAGGATAACTTGTGTCTCTTCAACCCAGACTAATCAACTTATCCAAGACCAAATCGAGTACGGTTACTGTATACATGGCATAGGATTCATGACCACACCAAAAAAGTAAGAGGGAGGGTTATGATATTAAACTGTATAGGTTGCTTTAGTTATGCAGATCTAGAGAACATGGAGAATACCTACCTTGGCATTACTCCTATGTACACTCTGACCCGTAGCGATATTACCTGTCATGGCCTAACGTATGGGTAAAGTAGATACATCTAAAAATAATTAATATTCTATAAAACTGCGTGGAAAAAAACATGGTAAGAATAACTCCATAATAAAAGTGAATATGAAGTTACAATGTTTGCGATTCCCTAATCACTAGGCATAAAGTTGGCCTAGAGGATTTAACTATTTGTGTAAATTAAACAGTAGAGAATGAAATTACAGTTATTATTTTTGTTTATGAATTTC
This sequence comes from Sepioteuthis lessoniana, assembly GCA_963585895.1. NCBI lineage: Eukaryota > Metazoa > Mollusca > Cephalopoda > Myopsida > Loliginidae > Sepioteuthis > Sepioteuthis lessoniana. Next base: position 91,306,570 of record OY757912.1, read on the forward strand.
TTTTAAGGTTTATCGATGGGATTTGTGCTCAGATGAATCAAAATGAAACCAGAAAATTAGAAATCAATAAAGCCAAGTAAATATTTATTGGTATCATATTTTTAAGATCAATGTGTAAATTAGCCTTTCCGTTCACGCTGTAAACCACTTTTCGGTTAAGACAAAACGTTTTCATGTTAAAATAGATATGGTCAACAATATTAATAATAGAGTACAATTTCCCGAATGAGATTTAAACGAAAAAATCACAAGAAATGTGACTGAAATGACCAAATGGAATAGGACGTCGATGATGACGTAATTTCGGTCACAGAAAGATATAGAGCCTTCATGAAAATAATATTTTAATTAAAAAAAAACAGAAAAGTGTTAAATCCTGGATACCGTCTCACCACTCTAAACTATAAATTCGATTGTCTTTACTACTTATCTATGTCCAATTTAAAAAAGAAACCCTTAAAATTCATGTTCCAGTAAAAAAAAAAAAGGGAGGAATTTGAGCAGTTTGTATAAGCTGAAATACGTAGACATGATTTACACAAACCTAATAATAAAATGCAATCAGATGGATTTAAATAAAAACACTTTTTTGAATAAAATCAAAATTGTGAAAAATCTTAACTTAGAATTTTCTTCTGAAGGAAATGTCTTTCAGCCCTATATAAGAGACTTTTTTTTTCTTTTTTACCCACCGCAAAGGGACGTCTTTCAGCTATTCCCTTTTCGAGAAATTTATTTCTTTTTCAACTCACGGAGAAGGTTCTTTTCAGATTATTTCAGCGATTTTTTATCTAAGTTATTGTTTAGTTTTATTAAAATCACTCTAAGACTTTGTTTTCCTACTCTTAAATTTATCGACTATTTTGAACCAAATCCACATTACAAATAGTTGAAAAGAGAGAAAATAATTATCTTTTATTATAATGAATAAAGGACTTTCCAATAAAAATATTATTATAACAAATCATACTTTTCCCGTAAATTTCAAGACAAATGAGAGACGGAGATTGTTACTCATCGCTTAATTTCTAATAACACTCACGCAACAACAAAAACAAGCAGAGCAATTAAAACAAAGTTAAAGAGTCATTTAATTACTTGTATGACAGAAAGTCACGAATAGAAAGAATCATATAATAGGTTACGGAAAATATAATGCTAAATTATAAAGGTGAATTCTCACTCACTCAAATCAATAAGGTTTTATTTTCAAAACGAAATTTTCAACATTTTTTTTAAATATTGAAAAAAAAACACATATTAACAATAGATTTTTCAAATTAATTAATTTATTTCAATAAAATAATGCTTACACTGATAATGTAAATAAATGATTGAATCAATCCATATAATTCATTTTCATTGATTACTTTTTAAAATATTTATACACAACTTCATGATGATAGATATGTAAAACATAACAGTAAATTCATACTAAAAATTTGAAATTTAGATTATAATGATAAATATTCTAAAAAGATATACTTACTGAACTGATTCAACCTTTGGTTATCGTATGTCATATAAATAGTTTCTTAAGAGGATACGTTTTATAAGTTAAGAATCAATGAAAGTAATCGACCAGTCCCGCAAAAAGAAAACAAACATTTCTGTAAAAATGTTATCTATTTTTTCATTGGCAGATTTATTTAAGCATTTTTTATTAGAATATTGTATCCGACTTAGGTTTGTTGGTTGGATCTGTTGGGTTTTATGGCATATCAACCTTTGTAGGTTATTTAACGCCAAATCCATTTTTATGTTAATAATCTGTTCTATTTAAAACAATTCAGTTTAGCATAAGTACACAGTTTGTCAAAAACATTTCCTTTTCAAACAATTCAAGCAGTTTCTGTAACGATTCTGTTAAGTGTAAATACAGTTTTAATGTCTAAAAACAGTTCTATTTCAAATAATTCAGTTTAGCATAAGCACGCAGTTTTAATGTACGTACGATTTAATCGTCAAAAACATTTCTATTTCAAGCTATTCAGTTTACTTAATTCATTTTAGTATAAGTATGCTGTTAATTCTGTTTAACCCATAGATAGGGACCTATCAGGCGCTACCACTCCGGGCCATAGAGGACCTGGGAGCGATGGCAATGGAGGGGTACTTCGCATTCCCCAAAGCTCCTGCGTATCCGACTCAATTTAGCATTGAAATAAATAAATAAATATCTATCGTAATTAATTTAGTCTTTTTAACTAATAGTTATTTTACTACAGCTTGTATAGTAGAATGATATTCTATTTTCAAACTGATTACTAAACCTACTTTACTATTTATCTAAATAAGAAAGCAGGAAAAATAATTATAACTTTACTAATGTCAAAGTGTGTATTTGTCTGTTTGTTTGTGTATGTGTGTGTATGTGTGTGTGTTTGTGAGTGTGTTTGTGTTTCTCTATGTGTGTGTGTCCTTGTGTCTGTTTTTGTGTGTGTGTGTGTGTGTGTGTGAGAGAGAGAGAGAGAGAGAGAGAGAGAGAGAGAGAGAGAGAGAGAATAGAAAATTAAAACTTCTGTCTAGTAAAAGATAATTTTTCTACATTTTTTCATTGATGAATTTATTATTTCATTTTTTAAATATCAGGTAATTTTTTTTTCTGTTCTAAAATATGTGTAAATATTGTTATTGGGTTGAACCAAAAAATTAATGAAATAAAAAAAAATAGCATTTAATATTATGCAGGATTAAATTATAACGTAAAACATATTTAAAACAAAAGCAGTGATGAATTAAATATCTACATTAGACGATCACTTTTTTTCTTTCTTTCCCGTCTTCCGTTGAAACATTTTCCTTACTTAACAATTTAAATAAATTAGACAGTAAAAATTATCATTACAGATACTTGTTTTTGTGAATGAATTTGTCATAAGATTTAACGACATGAGTTTTGTTCATATTCGTCAAAATAAAACCAAACAATTACAAATCAATTATACCTTGTAGATATTTATTGAAATCCAATTTTTAAAATCAACATGCAAATTAGCATTTCCGTTAACATTGCAAATCAGTATTTACTTCTATGTATAAATTCAATTGCATGTTGTTCGCGCGTAGTTTAAGGCAACAGTAATGATAATTAAACAAAAGCCATGAATAATGTTTCATAACAACTAAGGGAATTTTGACGTATGTAGTGAAGGACTATATGTTACAGATAGACGTCTATTCTACATTATGATAAAAAATGTTAATAGTGCGTATCAAAAGTATGTTCGTTTCTATGCTATATATTTTTGAAGTAATAGTAGTATCTTTTCAAACGAACGAAAACCGCTTTTAATTTAGTCACTAATATATTATAAAGTAATAAAAATTCTTACAGGAAAAAAAAACCCAAACCAAAACCCAACACTCATATATTTCAAATGTAACTCATTTATGCTTGTAGGAACACAGATATTATCGTAAAGAGCTAGAACTAAAATGCCATCATCTAAGAAATGGCTGGAGACTTTTCAGCCTCTGCATTGAAAAGCTCCATCAATGCTACCATCGAAGGTGTAGGAATGGTTTTTCTGTCCTCGTGTTTTTAAATTATTAAATGGTATTGAAAAATATGACCAAGAAGGAATGAGCTACATTTAATGGCGATTCATGCACAAAAATGTTCTCTGGCTACAGCCCCAACAAAGCCAAAGATTAAACGGTTATCATCACTTTCTATATTAAGTTATCTTCCTTTGAACGACATATTCTTAAACATAACGTCATGATCATCGGGGGGAGCTATGAATGCTCATAAAAGCAAAGACAGACATAATTCTGATTACAAAACCCGACAAACAAAAATACCAAAGTTTACTCGCAGGAAAATAGTTTTTATACGTTAAAACGAGATTCCAAACAAAGAAAAAAAAACTGAATATACACTTACTCGATTGACTCTAAATACAGCTAGGTTGTCGAATAATAAACAAGAAGTAGATAAACAGCGCCTTGAATTGTGAGACATACTCCCCTTTGAAAGGATAATCTTCTGTTCACAGAATTATCCCAGCAATCAATTCATCTTAGCTTACATAGAAATAAGAAACAAACAGGTAATGCTACACGATAAGACGGAACCATTCAGGTTAATTGTTAAAAAGCAATCAATATACGGTAAGAAATAAGCTTGAAATACTTCGGGAAAGATCTGAAAGGCAGACTTCAGGATGTCAAATATAAAAGCTTTTTACTGCCCATATAGCAGCAGAACCATTTCAAACGAATTATGGGCGAAATATAGCATTACCTAATTTTAATATCAGTCAGGGAAAAAGGAGATAACATGGAAAAATAATCCTTACTTCATAAAGGAAACCCCAAAAATTAAAATGAGCAGAAAGTTATGATCGACAATCACAGTTAGCGTGGCTGACACGGAATGAAATGAGTTAAAGGAAAAGAACTTCGAAAGAGCTACTAGAAGCTACCATCCAAGAAGAAACACTTTATAAGTGGAATGAAAATTTTAATAATATGTTCGGTAACCTCCAGGAAATCATGGAAAAACCAATTCAAAAAATGTTAATAGACAAGTAGACATCAACTAGGACAATTACCGGAGGAAGAAATTGATAGAGGACTGAAAAAACTAAGAGCAATAAATCTGCAGGCCTCGACGATATACCCACTGAATAATGGAACGGAATTGATGACATATTTCGATTATGCAATGTTGTATAAAAACAAAATACGAGATACGGAAAAAAAAGGCAGCATCTTTCCATTCCCCGACAAAGGCAAGCATGGAATAACTTAGAAATACAAAGGCATAGCTCTTACTTCTAAAGCTGAAAAGGTTTTCGTGCTAGGCTGCTCAGTTATGTCTGATCTGAATTCGAAATTATTCTTTAAAAAATTACTACGGCTTTCGGAGAAACCCTTTCAGCATCTTTTAGAATCTGACTATCCGTCGAAATATCTAAGGTGTACATGCGAAAAATTGAGACGATACTTTTGTTCGTAGATTTTTCCAAAATATTTGACTGTATACACAGAGAAAAGTCGGAAAAATACTTCACGCATATCTTTTCATCAAAGAAACCATTGCGATATCGTCTTTTTCGACATAGTCACCTGAGTCTTGGAATGAGATGCTTCGTACCATTTCTATTTGAACTCTGCCTATAATGCATCCCTTCGAATGTCAATTGATCAAATGAAAGAAAATAGTTTTACTTTTAAAAGTCAGAAACAGGTGACATCCCGCGTAAACTAACAGACGTTGACTACGCAGAAGATGAAGCGCGTCTCAAAAATATATCTACTCAAGTTAAATCCCTACTGCATAACATTAAGTAAGCAGCACGAAGAAATAGGCTCTATGTGATACAAAAATAATTATTCATATTCTGAAGGAATTATTACAATTTTAAGTCAAGTCTCTGAAATTTGTAGACCAGTTCACATACATTGTCAGCAATATCTCATCTACAGAAAAATATATCAACATACACAAAGACAGGGTGTGAATTGCCATTGAAACGTTGCGCATCAAATAGAAATCTGATCTCTCCGATAAACAGATTTTTATATATTTTTGAATAAGAAAAATCACTTTCACTTTAAGTGGCAAGCTTCTGAAATTAGTAGACCAGTTAAAATACATCGGAAGCGTTTTATCATCTACAGAAAAAATATATTAACATACACAAGGAGAGGGTGTCAATTGCCATTGAAATGGTGCGTATCAAAGAGAAATCTGATCTCTCCGATAAACAGATTTTATATATCTTTAAATAAGAAAAATAACTTTCACTTAAGAGGCAAGCTTCTGAGATTAGTAGACCAGTTCACATACCTCGGCACCAATATCTCATCTGCTGAAAATGAAGTCAGCATACGCATAAGGAAAGAACGAAGATCATCCGCTGACAGACCATCAATCAAATGGAAAGCTGATCTCTTGTTAAAATAAGACGAGATTTCGTCCAAGATGTTGCTATGTCAAAAGGTTTGAAATATTGTAAATAGAATATTTTTCGCACTGAGTATCCAAACATTAATAATATATTATTAATCTGTATAACATATTCAATTCGAAGGAAAATTATGTTGTAATATGAGGGTCAAACAATAAAGGAAAATATTTCAAAATAAATAGATAAATAAGAAAAAAAGGAAAAATATTTTTTTTTTTTTAAATTTTCAAATATATGTAAACTCTAGCGTTTAAAATGTGTTCATAAAAACAATTATTTTAATCTCGAAAACATCTTTGTCTTAAACCATTAAAAATGGTGACAAATCAAACAGAATGCTAGAAATTTGCACTGGGGTCTCTTCCTTCAAATCTTTTCTTTCTCATAAATCAAAACATATGGGAAATGAACGGAATAATTATCGATATGTACTGAGAAGCATGTTTAATAAAAAAACTACAAATAAACTAAATATGAATTTGCCCTTACGGGCCTCAACCGAAAAAACAGTGACTCTCCGATTAAAAATTGTTACAGACGCAGTGGTCCGTAAAGAAGGTCATACTGGTAATCTTCTGGAACATGTAAGGATTTATCATTAATTGTTTCATAAACAATGTACAACTGTGAACAAGGTTTAATACTGCAAACTACATCGACAAAATTAACCTTGTTTATTTTAATGAGTCTCTTACATAGTATATATATATATGTGTGTTCATAGAAAAATTATGAGATTATTACAAATAGATTTCTAAAAAACATCAAGTATCTAGTTTAATAATCATATGTTCAGGAAACTTCGGCAGACTTCTTCTAGTGTGTTATGCTGGTTCTCCAAGAATCAGCAATCGTCATTTTCAATTTTGGGATTGAACTAGTTTTTATACCTCTTCTCTAATGTAGATGTGTTCCAGTGAAGTTGTCGATATGCTTATCGCTTATAGCACTAACATGTCTTGATGAGACAAGAAATGCCCTTTGATTCTGGCAGTCACTAGTATTCGGTTTATTATTTAGTTACAGGCAACAAGAATGATCTGTAGAACCAACAGGACAATAGGCCCTTGCCACTAACCGAAATGGATTCAGCTGACCTCTGAACTTACTCTCAGTTGAATGATTTATATTTTATGTTACTTTTCTCAGCAGGATATTTTATTTTCAGGCATTGGAATCAACCTCCATCGATCGTGTACTATTTACCTCTGGGAAATTTTGATGTGGCCGATTTTTATCGAAGAAATAGAAGAAAATTATTGCGTGCGTCTGTCAGTTTTTTTTTTTTTTTTCCTTTAGTTTGATTTATTTGCTTATCAACTCTATATGGGTTATTTAATTCCAAGATTTGAATGATTTGTAAATGTTTAATTATAACGATGGTTTTAATTTTTTTATGTTCAATTGGATCTTTATATAATTACATTCTTATTAGTCTATGATCATTTGATGGCACACAGTAGTAATGTAGCACGTATTAAAATTTGAATACTTTTAAAATATATGCGTCTGACCCCAAAATGGAAAGCTAACAGATGTCACCACTCCTGCTGTGTAGCCCCAGAACAGGAACTGTCCATCGAGTGTTCAACGGTGGCATGTAGATTTAATTGTGTTTTAAAATGCTGGTGTACTAGACCAATATCGAGTCCTGATTTCAGAGCTGTACATATGATGTAATATTAAACAATCGCTTTTTCTAAGTTGAAAATATTGGTGCTTTATTCTATGCAGCAGTTACAAATTTCTGGATACATTTAATGTGTGTTTCATGTTCCCAAATGTACAGACATTTCATTTGTCCTACTATAATGTGAATATATGTACTTAGTTATGAACTTTTTTTTTTCTTTTTGATTATTCATCTAATCAGAATTTGATTCTTTTTTATTTACAGAATGTACAATTTATATGACAGAATATGTTCTGAGAAAGTCTAAAAATATGTTTGATGACTGAATAATAAGACAGGATAAAATAATTATGCTTAAATTAGTCATAAATGAGTTTGTCTTATTTTGTTTACAAGGGAATTATCCAAAATTATGTTCACAGATTTAGGGTGACAAACGGTTATTTAGACAGCTGTTCGTTTGGATGAGGTACCAGGTTGTATGAATGGGGCACCTAAGGAGACTCGAACTCACTCGTGTAAATTTGCTAGTTTAGCTTGTTAACCATTACACCACCAAATCTACTCTAGGTACCCTGTTTGTTTATTTGTCAATAAACAAATATAACAGTAGACTGCATAACTTGACGTAGCAAATTATTCTTCAAAGAAATCAGCTAATTTACATGATTGTCTCTTTTAATTACTAATTAAAAAAGGAGTCAAGTAATAAGAACATTTGAGATTAATTATATATAAATATACCATAGTATTCATTTTCTCTCTTATTTTTAAAATTGATCAAAAACTAGTATAATTTAGAAAAGAGACATCTTATTCGTTCGAAATCTTTGATTTCTCATAGATTATATAGAACAGAAATATGTTATTTTCAATGAGAGATCCGACTCGTAAATGTCTGACTATTATGGGCAAAGATTACATATTTCTTTTGTTGGCCAGCAGACGTTTCCAGTATAAGAGATCATCGCCAGTCTAAGTTCACATACAATGCGAACCCGCCACTGGTCATCAAGACAGATAGGAAACGATATATGGAGCATTTGAAAAACCCCTTGGTGCCAGTCACATCGACTTTAACCGATCGTCAACTCTATCTAAGAACTGTGGCACATGTCGTCTAACCATCAACCGTACTACCTCCTCCTTAGGGAGCACATGCAGGTCAACCCTCAAGAATAGAAGTTGCCTAAAGAAGAACCACTGCAAAACATAATTTTACATTTGGATATATTTTAGTTTTTAAAAAAGTATATATATATATATATATATATATATTGGCAGCATATCTTCATTAATACAAATTTCGTTGAATATAATAGACATTTTCTGTCTACATATTTTCTAGTTGACCATTTCATAGAGTCGTATTGATTTTATAGTATTCGGCCGGAATTGAATGATAAATTTTCCATAATTGTTTTTTTCCAAAGTACTTTCTCCCAGACTTTGGGCCATCATCAAGGGAAGATGTATTACAAAAGTGATGTAACTTTTGTATGTACATTACTACTTTGTAAGAAGATCATCTGGGCTGTTGCAGTGTGTAGCGTTTACTTTTAAAATTGTTCTATAAATAGTGTCAGTAGCTATATATATATATATATATATATATATATATATGTGTGTGTGTGTGTGTGTGTGCGTGGATTTGGACCACGCCAATGACATAGCGCCTCTGGTAGATACACCTGTCCAAGCCGACACCCTCTACGTCGTCTGGAACGAGCAGCTACTTGGTTAGAGCTCCATGTCAACACTGACAACATGGAATACACGTGCTTTAATCAAAGAGGTGACATCTCCTCACTAAAGGGAGGGCTTTTGAAATTCTTGGACAAGTTCACCTTCCTAGAAAGCAGTGTCTCATCAACCGAGAAGGACATCAACATGCAACTAGCAAAGGCATAGACAGCTATCGATAAGCCATCGGTCATATGAAAGTCAGACCAGAGCGATCAAATAAAACGCAGTATCTTTCCAAGCAGTGGTAAAGTCGATACTGCTATATGGATGCACTACATGGACACTGACTAAACGTATGGAGAAAAGGCTTGACGGCAATAACACAAGAATGTTGTGAGCAATACTGAACAAGTCTCGGAGGCAACTACCCATGGCCAGCTACCACTCATCACGAAATCTATCAAAGTTAGACAAACCAGACATCCGGGACACTGCTGCAGAAGTAAGGACGAACTCAAAAGCGATACACTCCAGTGGGTCTTTTCACATGGACGGGTAAAGTCAGGACGACCAGATAAAACCTATACACAAAAACTCTGTACCGACAAAGGTTATATCCTTTAATACCTTCCGGGAGCGATGGATGATAGAGACAGGTAACGAGAGAGTGTCAGGGAGATCCGTGTAGGTAGCGTGACATGATGATGATAAGGATGATGAGTGGTACTTTGTTTTAAATTAAAAAATATCAGCAATTTCGTTTTCTTGACTTATGTATGTTTTAGTAGCACCCATTTGGAAACCCTTTGTTATTTGATCACTACGCAGGGCCGAGATCGAAAGTATCATGGTCAGGTTATGTTGCCGCCGGTTTCAACATCTAAACGAAACAACCACGTGATCCTTAGTAAGCAACTGGCTACTCATGGAAAAGGGAACCAAGAAACATGAAATGACCAAACACTTTCTTTTTTCTCGAATGTTGATGATTCAGGAGAATTCTACGAGTGTTATATATTGACCCTCGACCAAGCCGTCAATCAAGAGATGAAACTGTGTAAATAAGCGGAAGAACAGCGGAAGCAGGTGGACGTCAGACAATAATATAACCAGGCTCCCGAGGCGGTTCGAATCAGCTGGGGACAAGAAGCCAAAGTGAGAGCCAGCGGCAGACAGAGAGCTTTCGGCCCTCAGTGACCCACGGTTGAGCAACTCCAGCCAAGATAAAGAAGAAGTGCGACTATGATCAGAAGAACTTGGGTCAATATAGCAGTCTGTCCCAGTCTCCAAATCATCTCTCACACACAACCAGCATTACCCTTTCAAGAATAAAGTGTGAGAGATTATATTTTTATAGAAAAGTGGGTTCGTTCGTTCATTGGAGTTCGTATATTATCGATCGATTATGTTTCTGCTTATATTTGTATTACACGAGAACGCCAATGAGTATAAAAGCTGTACTCGTCCCAGGGAAGAGGGAAGGGTAGCGACTTGTCAGCAGAGGAGAGATATCCCTGGTCCTCTGAAGCCGAAAAAGACAACAAATTGAGAGTTCACCTACCTAAGAAGCAGTGTCCCATTAACCGAGAAGGACATCAACATGCGACTAACAAAGGCATTGACAGCTTTCGATAGGCTATCGGTCATACGGTAGTCAGACCTGACCGATAAAATAAAATGCAGATTTTTTCCAAGAAGCGGTAAAGTTGATAATGCTATATGGACGCACTACATGGACACTAACTAAACATATGGAGACACTAACTAAACATATAGGAGGTGCCCGTGGTGTAATGGTTATCGTCGTAGGATGTGGACACGAGTTCAAATCCTGGACCTGACTGATTGCATTTCACATAGCACTAATACCCTTGGGAAAGGTATGAATCCAAATATTCTCCCTCCAGCTATGGGTAAATAGACTAGGTTCTTTAGCCTTGGTGAGGCAACTAGTCTAGGAGAAGAAAAACTCTGAATTCAAACCTGTTAAACTCCGCTTAAAAATTGACCTTGTGTCATATCCTGCCCGAGCGGAGGGGTTGGTAAATATGATAACACAAGAATGCTGTGAGCAATACTGAACAAGTCTCGGAGGCAACACCCCATGGCCAGCTACCACCCATCACGAATATTATCAAAGTAGACGAACCAGACATTCACGACACTGCTGCAGAAGTAAGGACAAACTCAAAAGCGATACACTCCTGTGGGTCTTTTCACATGGACGGGTAAAGGCAGGACGACCAGTTAAACCTATATACAGCACCTCTGTACCGACATATCTCGATAGCAGAAACATTACACGCCATCAAAACCTATCCCACATTGGCCTTGTCAGCGACGAGAGTGTCAACTGTCGTTGTGAACTACTCACGTCTTAATTTTTGTCATCGAAGCAAAGCCTTGAAGATGCCGGAGGTTGGGTTTCAAGCCCAAATAAAGACCAATATTCTAAGTCTTTGAAGTAAGAACTTCTAATTCGTAACCCAGCTTTGTGTCACACAGATTTAAGTTTCTTAAAAAGTAAGAATTAATTAACGTTACTCTTGATTTTCATTCATAACTTAATTAATTGCAAACGCTTACAGATAACTGTCCTTTGGGAAGTCTGTAGATTATCATGTGTTGAGAAGAACCTGTTACATTGTATCCAGATCGATATGTTTAAATTTTCATTTTCTTTTTTCAATCTACGTTTTCTGGTCCAGTTGGAATCAGAAATATTCAAGATATCAAAGAGATTATCTTTTTGGTCTTGAAAGAGTTGTCGCTATGAGGTTTAATGATTCGATCCTCTAAATAATTAATTTCCCAGGATAGTGATTCTAGCCTTCAAATGAGTTCAATGTTTATCATAAAATGTTCTAGACCATTAGGTATTTTGATCAGATTACATCGCTTAATAGTTAATTTGTTCGCATCGTTTAGTGGGTTTCAACGGCCAGCAAACTGTTCAAGTTACTGCACCTAGCGCATTCAGATCAGTCTCGGTGTTTAATCCCAGGGGTCGATAACCAGGCTTCTATTCCTTGGGCGACAAAAGCCATCTTCATTAGTTATTCGACAATCAACTATAATCAGATATGTTGATTTAATATTATTTCTTCCCGTCTTGAATAAGCCAAGATGGCTCAGTTAAGAATATTCTTGTATCAGTGCAATATTTACAATGACATGGCATATATTCAAGTATATATATATATATATATATATATATATATATATATATATATATATATATATATACTTGTTTCTATGAAACTATTACACAAACACTGAAAAATTCATAAAGCAAGAGCTTTCATGGCATCCTGATATAAAAGATCTTAGAAATATGGATATACCCTATATCCTACTATTTCTATAGTAAAACGTTGTCTATTTGTTGGATTTAAATCAATCTAAAACCAACACACAAACTCGCAAACACAAGTATATATATATATATATATATATATATATATATATATGGAAGAAAATAATGGCTAGTAATCCGACAGTTTGTGAGGAAAAATTGACAACAATTAATCCAAATAGAAAGTGGAGATTTATTGAGAAACAAATTCAACATTATAGCGTTTCGGTCCTGCTGAACCATCATTCGGACTATTAGGGGTTATATTAGTGATGTTAAGTTTTTTAAAGAAACGAACGCTGATTCATTGATCAAACGGCCAATTTTTCTTGTCATAAACAGCCAACTTTTCTTGTTATACAACTTTTACAAATTTTTATATATTTTTACACTTTTTATATATCTATCTATACTTAACATTTTAATACAACCCCCTCATAATCCTGATTATTGTTCAGCAGAACCGAAATTCTATAGTGTCGACTTTGTTTCTCAATAAATCTCCGCTTTCTATTTGGATTATTTGTTATCAATTTTTTCCATTTATATAAATATATATATATATATAATTTGGCGACTGGAGTCGAGGGCGACCAGAAGGTCCCTTTTCAATAGCTACTACACCGACTTGTAGGGGAGGGCGCTACTCCTTTCCCAGAATTGTTCCACTTTACCCTTGATACGAACCTTATATTGCTGAGTGGTAAGCAAGAAGGTCCCAAGTACTATTTTAAAAGTCTTTGCCTATATATATATATATATATATATATATATATATATATATATATATATATCTTAGTCTGGTTAGAAAAGCACACCTGCGAAGTAGAAGAAACCACAAACAGAACACAAAATTAGAAGGGACTGACCAGTAGATTAATTCCAATCCTGTTTCTTAATCGTTCTAACATATAACATATTAACACCCTCTGCTCACGCCTGTGAACGGAAGAATTTGTAACATTGTAATTGGATTTCCACTTTATGTTTTTTTTATTTTTATTTTTATTTCTATCTTTATTTTCTGATTTTTAATTTATTTTTTTAATTTCTTTAATTTTCCTTATTTATCTTCTTAATACGAACTGTAACTCCTCATTCGCATCTCTGGGACAATACAGAGCATGTAAAAGAGTCATCTGACGAGACGGAGAATATACCAACAATATTCTCCGCCGAAATAAATTTATTATGACGGCTTAACCGAGTTTGAGTCTCCATTTAATTGTACTATATATATGTATATATATATGTAGTTTCTAATTGTTCTAGGAACTTTTCCGCATGCACCAAATTGGCAACTGAATAATGTTCAATTAGATAATGATGCATTAATTAAATTTCAATATTTTGTCAACCCATCTGGGCTTATTTTATGCCAGCTTTTAAGGGAATTGCATTTATAGTGTATTTTTTTTACATCTATGTAATTGTTTATCAAAGATATTTCTGCCACAGTTATATTGTTTCAAGTATTACCATATTCTATTCTAATACAAACGATTTGCACTCAGTTATATATTTTTAATACTTTCAAATCAATGCTAATAATTATATGGGTTCAAATAAGTATTTCTACTCAGTAATGATAGTTCATTTTCCCTCAGGTAAACGGTTTCAAGTAAACGATAATGCAAAGTAAACAATTATAACTTCAAGTAACTCTTGTTAATACAAATATATTTATTGTTCTATGGTATTAAATATACTTATCTAATTACAATAATTTTTAACACATCTTCTTGTTCCATAGACAGTAACCCTAAAACGTTCTTCTCTCCGAGTCAGAATAACCTGCGAATAAAGGCAAGGAAGAGATACTTTACTGTTCCCAGGTGTCCAGAAGTGGAGTCTCAACATCACGTACAATTTAGGGCTAAATACACTGCACCCACTTTTGACTGTGCTTATCCTTTTGTAGGGGACACAGTCAGCGTATTCTAAACTACACCGACTGGGTGAATGATATATACGTGGTGAATTCAATAAGTTTTTAGAGTTTTTTGTACAGGCATTACAAATTGTCGTAGACTCTTGAAAATCAGTATGTTATTGCTAAACATCTTATGAGATGACTGATCAGGTTCAAATGAAAATCTACAGCAGCAATTGCAATACACCCTACAAAAGCCTGATTGTCACAGCTGGTGAATTTCAAAAATGCAATCTGGACATGAGGACACTCTAGAAGAAAGATATGCAATAAAATTATGTTTTAAACTTGGAAAAAAATTCCACAGAAACGTATGGAATTCTTCAGACTGCTTTTCGACCATATTGCATAACTCGATCATCAGTATTTGAGTGACATAAGAGATTCAAGGAAGGCAGGGAGTCTGTGAGGGATGATGAGAGGTGTGGGAGTAGTAAGGAAGTCAATGGACCAAAGTGGATTGGCCAAAGAGTTGGGTTAGGGTTACTATGTTGAGGTTTTAAGGGAGTTCAGGAAGAGATTCTGTCGGAAGAGGCCGGCACTCTTCAAATCGGGTCCGTGGCATTTCCACCAAGACAATGCACCAGTCCACAACTTCATCCTTTTCACAGACTACTTGACCAAGATAGGCATCAAAACAGTTCCTCACAGTCCCTATAGTCCAGAACTTGCTCCCTGGGACTTTTGGTTATTCCCTTAGCTAAGTAGCTGTCGTTATGAGAAAATTGAGGAGATGAAAGAGGCTGTGACGAAGGTCATTGACAGGCTCACAAAAGAGGACTTTCGTGGGGCCTTCCAAAAGTTGCTGGAACTGTACAACAAGGGCATTACAGCCGGAGGGGATTACTTCATGTGCGTACATTCAATAGAAGTGCCCATACGAAAAAAGTCTGGAAACTTATTTAATGATTTTTTGTGTATGTGTGTATGACATATTTGTTCGAATGATCTTATATATTATATTCAATATGGAAGTGTTTGTTTTGCCATGGCAACCGTCGTAGAAACAGTGACCCGTGTTCAAATCTAGGCAGTTTATAATTCACACTGTGCTTATACCGATGAGAAAAGTATTATCCTGCTATACTCCATCCAACTATGGATAAATAGTAGTTTAGACAGTGTCATTTAACCTTGGTATGGCAACCGATCCACGAGAAGGAAAACTCCAAATTCAAATATTTTAAACTCTCCTTAATAACTGATCAGTTATAGCCCGCTATTCTGGTAGAGGAGTTGATATATATATATATATATATATATATATATATATATATATATATATATATATATATGTGCGTGTGTGTGTGTGTGTGTGTGTGTGTGTGTGTGTGTTTCATGATGTGAATCTAAAAGTGTTCCAAACGAAAAACAAACTCATGGTTAAAGTGTTATATAACTAAGGTAAATTTAATTATATTAATCGTTTTTCGTTAATTATATTTTATTATTTAGTTTGGTAAGGCGTTAAATTACTCAGTGTCTCTGGTTTAGGTTTCATAGTCAGACTGGGCGCTTGCATGCCCATGTGGAAAGGATTTGACAATCATCATCTGTCATAATAAATTCGCAGACAGAAAATGGGACTGGTGTGAATTGAGAAGGTGGTTGATTTGTGAGAATACCCAACTCTGCAGTTCGTTGCACAAAGATACTAACCACACGTTGAAGATCTTCTGTGAGTCTGGATCAAGCGAGATGCAGGTTCACAGGGAAAAGAAAAAGAACACAACAACAATTTTGTGGGTAGAATCCCAAAAGAGAATGGAGAGCGTGTAATATTTTGTGGATAAATAGTTTTGTGCTGAGTCTCAGCTGGCAAAAATTATCTTAACTAGCTTGGTCTGGCTGGTGATGTCGCTGTTCGTTGTTCTTTACTCCGGCCAAAACAACTTTCCTCGAACCAAACTAAGTGTAACTGCTAGGAAGCAAAACACGCCTGTATATATACAGAATGTTTCATTATTATTCCTGTCAAAGGGACACTCACGAATAGACCTATAATATTGGGGGGGCATTTCTCTTTTTAAAAAAGTGGACATAAAAATATTTTCTAGCCTGGCCGAAATATTTTCTAGCTTGAAATTACAGGGACATTAATTTCAGACCCTATTAAGTTTTTGACTAGTACCTGACAAGTACTTAACCCTTACCCATGCCCGTGGCCATATGTATAAACATTTTTTTATCTAGATTACCTTAATCTAGTTAATGGGTTTTCCTAACATTTGAAATTTGATACCCAGGCCGATTCTAACTCATCTTGTTAAAAATGTGTGTGTGTTTGTGTGTGCGTGCACACACATGTGCGTGGGCGTATATATATATACACACACGCACACATGTGTGGGTGTACACACACACGTGTGTATACATGTATGTGCATATATCCAACTCATAGTATCACGGATATCATATCTGGTAAAGAAGGTCGTAAGAATTTTAGGATTTTGAAAAGATGGGAATTGAGTTTCAACCGTTGAAGCGAGCGGTTATGTTTTTCGGATCAGATCAGTTCAGTTATGGTCTTGATTGGCAGAGTTAGGTTGAGATCTTTGGCATTTCAGACGTGCTGTGTAGGGCAGGGTGTCAGTATAGTATGGTTAGCATGGGCTTTTATAAATTCTATCTCCTTGTGTCACCAATGACGGAAGGCAAAAAGAAATAAACCCATTCGTATCCGAAACATCAGAGTCCAAGTATGTTATTATAATTATTTTTATTGTCACCAATTTAATACAAAAAAAAAACAATCTTTCACGAATTTAACTCCTATGTGAAAACTAGACTTTTCGGTCGTGTTCAATTGATTGGTGAAATCTTTAATTGATTGGCAGCGTACCAAATAAGTTATAACCGCTCGAACAACCGGAAAATAACGTGAGAATGTCACTTGGTTTGAGTGATATATAATTAACCCAGTGTTAGTTATAATCAACTTTGATGATTGGCTACAACTTCATGCCTTCAGGAGACTCTCGGGCAATAGTTCCCCATGATAATCAGATATCGGAGGTTAGTCGAAGTGATCAGATGTCATTTTTTTTTCCATTTGTGGTCCGTTGGTCCCGATTCTGTCTGTTATCTAGATGCAATAAAAAAAACGTGTTCTCATGCAAGGGATTGGCGCAGATGCATGCATACATTGGAGAAAGAGAGGACTTGGAGCATAATCATCGAATATAATGTGGGATGCCCTGACGATTATACGCCATCCTGGATTACCAGAAGGCTATTAAACATACGTATCAGTTTTTGGACAAATTCTGAGATAAGGTGCCTTGAAAAAGCCAAGCAGTTTGCATAGACACCAGCTCCTCACTGGGCTGTAGCTATGTTAACCCAAACAGCTTTATAAGTTTTTTTACAAGCATATGCTATAATAATCCAAAGACGTGTAGTTGTCTTACCACTATATAATCTTATACATCTTGAATATTTTCACAAGCTAAATTAGTTGTAAATACGTATGTTTGATTTGTATTCATGGTGGTAAAGTCGGCTTTTATTTGTCAAAATGTTGCAGGAATTATGTAAATAACTTTTACGATTCATTTTCAAATTATTTTTTCATTGCCTGTTTCCGTGAGTTTTTTGAGAAGTTATAATTCTTTGGAAAAGTTTTGCAATAATTCCCAGCTGCAATTAGGTTATCTATTGTGTATCTAACCAATAATAACATTTTTATTGAAAGTCGAACCATCTACCTTAAATGTAAACAAAATAATCATTAGAAATAAGATCCATATATTTAAAAACGTTTCTGTATATATATATATATATATATAGTTAGATACAAAAAGAGTAAACTGGAAAATATATAAAGATAATAGTTTAGTTTACAAGCTTACATTATTCATAAAATTCTACCTGTTATAAAAAAATCTGTCATATTTTCAAATTAGAATGGCTTAATTTACTGGAACCCCCTTTTCCTGGTATTTTAATTTATCTAATACTGTATTGTTTGAACTTTACTTTCGCCAGAGAATTTAAATTTACGTAAGTTTTTTCTTCGTTTTTTTTTTTCATACATTTATTGACAATAATCCATACTTGCAGTTTTTAGACCTCAAATTAAACTTGTGAAGTCATCTGATGAGACGAAGATTATAAAGATATTCTTCACCGAAATAAATTTATAATGGAAATT
>OY757912.1:91327750-91475250 GCA_963585895.1 Sepioteuthis lessoniana
TATATATATAAACACGTATTTACATGGAGGCACTAATAGTGTAATGGTTACTATCTTTAGCAATGGACGCGGAGATCCCGGAGTTTTTGTACATACTGCTAATACCTTTGAGAATGTTATAAATCCATCTATTCTTGCTCCTGACATCAGTAAATAGACGAGTATACGTGGTCTTTTCTATGGTGAACAGTTACGTAAAAGGAAAACTTTGAATTCAAACCCGTAAAACCCACTTGAAATTTAACTTTGGTTTGTATCAGCTCAAGTGGAAGGGTTGGTATATATATATATATATATATATATATATATATATATATATATATATATGTTTATCTTAATTAAGTGTCTGATGTTTAAGTGTCATAATATGAAATGTCTAATGTGGTTAAATTCAGTTCTGTAGTTTTAATTAAATTTTGAAATTTTAAAAGTTCTTTATCGTTCGGTTCTTTTTTTCTGTTTTCCGAAAATAAATACTAACAACAGCACAAGAAGAAAAATTGCATTTTAAATTAATTATCCTCGAAATTATCTTCGAAACGTTTTCAATCCAATTTTAATAGGTTTACCAAAATGCAAAGATATTTTCGCAAAAAATGTTTTTAGATTCCCGTTATCTTTAATCTTCAGTGAGTCAGATGATTTCAATTTTAGGAAATATTTGTAAATGCTGGATGATCGTCCTTGACGATATATGAATCATTCTAAATATCAGTGGAGGCTAATTTGTAAATTGAATACAGCCCAGTTTACTCCGAATGAGACGTTCGTCGTCTAAGTCGCTTGCTTTTTTCGCATAGATCTAGTATCCTTCAGAACAGAATTTTCCGTACATCCATGTGCATACAGTAGGGCTGATGGGAGTATGTAACGTTGATTTGAAATCAGGTCTAAAAGAAGGAAATTTAATTTATAACAGTTTTATAAACTTGGACAATTTATCTTGTGTTATCCAGCTGTTAGCGAAGAGATTGAATAAATACTCTGAATAATAGGATTTTTGTCGAATGAAAGAAATAATATTATATTTGGAACATTAAGAGATATCTGCTTGAATAAGCTGCGATGTTTCGAGTTATCATTCCAATTTTTTCTTTGAGTGTCATATATTTCTAGCCTTGTGCTAAACTAAGCTATAATCATTGCCTTATTTTCATTCCGATCAGGATGCAATCTGATGCAAGATTATCCACGACCGAGGATTGGGAAAACCTTCTAGTTAGAAATGGACATTGTCAAAATCAAGTTAATGATTATAATCAAATAGAATCGAGCAATTTTTACAAAAGAATTGTGATATTACAAATAAAGTTATAAAAGACAATGTTAAACTTAATTTCCTTATCGTAATCGTCATAGTCAAGATTTTTTCTCTGACAAGGAACTTCATAAGATGGTATGTTATACATATTATTATTATTATTATTATCATTATTATTATTATATGTATTCTGCCTGATCTCAATAATGCTGTAGTTTGGATAATCTCCACCCATCCCGTTAATTCCAAGTCCTCCAGCCCTTGTACTAATCCCTTGGTGACTGTACCAAGAGCACCAAGTGTTGCATATTGACCCTCGACTGAACCATAAATCAAGAAATGCACCTGTGTAAATAAGCGGAAGAACAGCGAAACAGGTGCATCCGATCGAAGATATCGGAATATCACCTTAATCTGTGGACATGGTTGAATTCGGTGATGGTGGCAGATGCGTACGCCCACAAGAAGCAGCTAGGCGTGAGACAATAACCAGGTGCCACAGACGTCTTGGGTCAGTTGCAGTTCCAGTTGGAGTTAGTTGCAGACAAGATGCCAGCGTGAGAATCAGCTTGCAGACTTAGGGCTTGCGGCCCTCAGTGACCCATGATTGAGCAGCCCAGCCAGGACCCGAAAGAAGAGCTGCTATGGTCAGAAGAACTTTGGCTCAATATGTAGCAGTCTGTCCCCGTCTTCAACTCACCCCTCACTCACAACCAACATCAACCCTTTCGAGAATAAAGTGTGAGAGATATATTTGTTATAAAGAAGTGTGTTCATTCGTTCATTGAAGTTCGTCTTTACGTTTGACTATATTTCCGCTCATATTTGTATATGTATATGTATGCGGCTATACAACACAATTACAGTTGGTATAATCGTTACTTTCATGTTCGACAGTATTTTCAATTCCCTAGCAAGGTGCACATACCTATCCCGCTTTTCACATTCTTTCAATTTTACCCTGTGGTCCGCAGGGAGAGAAAAGTCCATAATCATCCAAGTTCATTCTTTTTTGTTGATTATTATAAGGGGTATTCGTTCGGCCGATATAAGGCGATCAGTTTGTATGTCAAAATCCCAAAGGAGTCTCTCCGTCTTAGTCTCCAGGGCAGATTCTTGGTTGTGGCCACACTTCAATTTCTTGCTCAATTCCCAGAGAATCAGTTGCCCACTCAGTCATGCCTAATCTATGCTAATTTGCTGCATTCATTTAATACGGGATTGATCGTTTCGTCTTTCTAACCTCATAACCTACATTTGCAGTTTTGTTGACACTTTATTCTCATTTTGATTTGGTTAGTCATAATGGCGTTATTTTGAGCTGCAATTAGAAAAGATTCAGTTTCTCTCTTAAGGTTTCCTTTTCACAGTCACGCACACGTTTTCTCGTGTGAGATGTTGCTCGTTAGATGCTTAACACGTGACAGGAGGGACATATAATTCTTCCACTTATGTTTTCTGGTTATTGTCGTCCCACTGGTCCTCGTATCAGTATTATTGTTTCTGGTGGCTGCTATCAGTCTTCCCCGACGCTTTTCTATGTATCTTTCGAATATCAATATGTCAACGCTGTATTCAATGCTGGCAATGCCTCTATTTTCCCCTCTTCCTGACACATATAGTCTGTCAACGTCATCTATGTGATGCAATGCCTTATGCATGGTCATTAGTTTTCTTGTTTTCTGGTCCATTTTTTTAAGTTCTTCCCTAGTCCACCTCAAAAATGGTCCCGAGTATCTTACAAGGTAAACAGCACAGGTATTTATCCCTTTGACAACGTTCCTCTTATAGAGTTTAGTCTCGTGTAATTTTCTGGTTCTTCTGAAATACTCTTTTTACTTTTTTTTATTTTTTTTATTTCCACTTGTTTGATGGAATCAGCTTCCAATATCCCCATTTTCTTTTTTTCCGGGCGTTCAAATGACTACTTGATTTGGTGGTTCGACTCCTTCCGTCATGTGTTGTTTGCCTCTTTTCATTACTAGCATGACGCATTTTTCGATGCCAGTTTCTTTCTTATATTTTGACTGTATATTCTAACAGGTTTTCCAATTCTTTTTTTTTTTTGGCAAAGAATTTGATGTCATTCTTGTACATCTGGTTGTTGATTTTTTCCTGCGATTTACCGAGCTTTTATCCGGCTATGCATTTCCTAAGGATGAGGTTGAGTAGCACCATTCACATACTAATTTTGCTCCTGCGTAGATTTAATCGTTTAACTCTGTGAGGTCGTTTATCGCGATATTTGTAAATAAGTCGTTCACTTTCTCGGTTTCGGACTTGACTGTCCACCAGTCTTGGTTCCTAAGAGAAGGCAATGTGGTTTTCTTTTCAGATATAATTTTTCTTATGGTATCTACGTCATTTTTTTTTTGTTTTCCTCTCGTGTCAGTGTTTGCGTTTGTGAGTTTGCGGTGCATAGGTCATTGTCATTTAGTTTCTGGCTTTCCTGTATTTTTCTCATTGTTACTTTGATAGGTGTTAGTTGATTTGTTTGTATATATATTTGTTGGTGGATTTCTAATGTTTCAAGGTCGGAAAACCAACCATTGTTTGTTAAAGTCCTAACATGGTCAGCAAGTCTTTGGTTTGTTGTCTTAAATCTGAATTCTTTCCAGATTTCTATCATCCTTTTTTATACCTTCTGTTTGTAGGGTTGCTTCTAGAATAACGGTATAATGCTAGTTTATTATCTTCCCTACTCTATTTTCTACGCTGCATTCTCTGGTTTGAGTGTTCGATTTGTTCATCGCTTGTGTACCTGAAAGAAGAATCATGTGTGTACCTGGAAGCAGAACAAGCAACATTCGCAGGATGCCGATTATGTACTCTATGTTGCCTATCAAGGGAGCACCTGCCGATCAGGATATCCAAACCTGTCGTCTAGGTCATCTATTGATTTATCTTTCGATTTTTCATTTTTCATGGGTAGTATATTGTGGCTTGACCAAACCCGGGGTTTGATTATTATCTGCGCGCCTGACACAGATACGAATCGTTAACGATATAGAATTTATCTCGGAATATTCAAACAAATCTAATTAATGCTTTCGAAATAGTTTAAATGAAAAATTCTGAAAAAATGCCCTCATTTTAAACTCAAACATTTACCAAAAGATTTCACGTGCAATGAAGCCTTTTATGCAATTTAAATTAAAGACCTTTTTTACTTAGTTTCCTTCTACACGAAAAAACACATAGGAAGATTCTTTTATCAGTTTTGTTCGCCAGGTGCCCGATTCTATGCTCTTTTTTTTTAGTATTTTTATAAGAAGAAGAGGTCACGTGACATTCGAGAATATTCAATTCTAAAGTGACCCCCAATTAATTACCGTTAATTACCCGTCCCAGACACATTATTTCCCTCTCCTCTAGCGACAGAAAGCATCTGTAAACCAAATAGAATTTACCGCGGAAAATTTAAACAAATCTAATTCATGCTTTCGAAATAGTTTAGCGGAAAAAATCACAAACATTTACCAAAAGATTTAACGAGCAACGAAATCTATTATGCATTTTAAATTAAAGACAATAGTTACAAACCGGAATTTCTTTTCGAAAAACACACACAACGAAGTTTCGCTCATCACTTCTATCTGCAATTATTATTATTATTATTATTCACTTATTTGAGCTTTTCACATCAGCGTAAGCCGATGGTTTTTCACTGTAGTCTGAGTGACAGCAAGTCTCCTCAAGTCTCCAGGACTCTTCTTAGTATTCTGGCAGTTCTCAATAATGCTGTCATTTGGATGGTCTCCACTCGTCCGCCAACCTCCAAGTCCTCTAGTCCCTTTAGTAATCCCTTAGTTACTGTTCCAAACGCACCTATTACAATTGGTGTAATTGTCACCTGCATGTTCCACTGTTTTTTTTTAGTTCCCTAGCAAGGTCAAGGTATTTATCCTTCTTTTCACATTCTTTCTGTTTTATCCTGTGGTCTGCCGGGACAGCAAAGTCGACTATTTTGCAAGTTCTCTTTTTTTTGTTGATTATTATTAAGTCTGGTCTCCTGGTCGGGATTAGGTGATCAGTTTGTATATTGAAGTCCCATAAGAGTTTATGCTAGTCATATTATTATTATTATTATATGACCACTCAACGTTGAACAGCCTAACATTTCCAGGTAGCAATTTGTGATACAAATAACTATTGATGTATGTGTATTACCATAATAATCCCCTGTGGTCCTATGCTAGTCACGGATCCCAAAGGTGGTATGACTACTAGTCACACTACTTGTTGTGGCTGTTGTATTCGTGACTACCACATTAGCTTTCAATTGTGTGCTTTGTCAAATTTTTCCATGCCGACGCTCTGTTTGAATGATCCATGAAGTGAGATTGACACAATTTAGTCAGATCTTCTTCTGACGGTCAGGTAATTTGTGTGGTTAGATGGTCTAGCAACTCAAAGAATAGAGAAAAGCCGTTGTTCACAAACAACAAAAAATGTTTGTTTTTTTATTCAAACATGTTTGTGAGACAATAAATAACAAGCAAACGATGTTTGCTTTCCTGACAAAAAAAAGAAGAAAGAATATCGTGAGAGGAAGAGTGACGATGCGGTGTTGTTAGAATATGTACTAGTTGTAAAGTTCTCGAGGCCGACCAGAAGGCTCCCTTTTCAATAGCTACAACACCAAAGAGTAGGTGACGGTGCTACTCCTTTCCGTGGATTGCTCCACTTTACCCTTGATACGTACCTTATAATGTTGAGTATTAGGCAAGGAGGTATCAAGTACAATTCAAGTACCATGCTTCTTTGGCAGTCTTGAGTTTCTTCTTGGTTCCTTGAAAAAAAAAATTCTCATCCTCACCTGACTGGATGAGCCATGTGTAGCTCACCTTTATTTAGGGTGGAGCAAAATGAAACCTACCTTTTGACATTGATCTTTAAGATAAGGACTAGAAAAATATGTTTTACGAAATGATCCGTTTCATCATTATGATCGATGAAGTTAGTTCTCAACCGAAAAATTAAACAAATTCGCTGACCTTTAAAATCAAAAACAATTGTCTCGCACGTAATTAACCTTTAAGAACAATCAACACTCGTTTTGTTTTAAATATATATATATATATATATATATATATATATACATAATTTTTATATATTTCATGAATTTTAATTTTTACATATCAATTAAGTATTTAACCGCACGTCGTATCACACCCTGAAAATATAATATCCAGAGATTACTGGGCATGATAAAATTATACAATAAAGTGTTATATTTACAAATATATGTTGTTCATGACATTACACCTAATATCTTGCAACTTACACGTACTCTCTTTCAAGAACAAGTGACTTAGTTCCCAGTGGAAAAAGAAATTTACAAATTACGACCAGTTATAATCCCATCGATAGATCAAATAAATCTGTGTGAAAATTATCAGTGCTAAATTTGTAAACGTCAATATAATCTTGGTAACAGGTGACTGGAAGCGAAGCCATATCTACAATTACCGACGCAACAAATTCCCTTAAAAAAATCCATTACATATATATATATATATATATAGAGAGAGAGAGAGAGAGAGAATAGGAGAGATAGAGAGTCAGAGAGACTGACCATCCTAAGTATATACTTAGATGATTGCTTGCAAATTATTTATTTTTCTATAACATGCATTTGCATTTTCAAAACTTTGTTAAAGAACGTAATTGTTTGGTTGGTTGTTTTGTTTTATAGGCATCAAGTCTTTTGGGTGATGAATTAATTTATTTTTATAAACGCTAAAATAATTCAGTTTAGTGTAAGTAGAGATTTTTGTTTACACACTTACGTGTCAAGACAGTTCTATTTTAAGCAATTCAGTTTAGCCTAAGTACACAGTTTAGTTCTGTTTAACCCAGGTGCAACCACTCCGAGCCAGAGTGAATCTGGAAGCGATGGCAATAAACGGGTACTTCGCATTTCCCAATGCTCCGGCACTACCGGAACCTAACCATGAGATTGTTTAATGTCATATCAGGACACTCGTTGGGGGAGTCTTAACCCTCCGCAGAGAAGCAGCCGGTGTATTTTAAAGCCCCAGCCGACTGGTCCAATGAAACAACGTGTAATGATTTCTATCTTTACAAATGACACACAAGGATGCATGCTAATTTTAAGTGAATTCAAATATTCCCTTAAGTTAGCTGAAATAATATATAATTGCTTGCAAATATAATTTTGTCATGATTAAGACTACTCATGTTAAAACGTCGCGAAAGCAAGCAATTGATCCAAAGTCATCTTGGTAAAAAATATATTACTCGCTTTGTTAAAGAGAATATATATATATATATATATATATATAGTAAGTAAGTAAAGTTGGCGACCATAGTCGAGGGTAACCCGAAGGCTCCCTTTTCGATAGCTACTACACCAATGTGTAGGGGAGGGCGCTACTCCTTTCCTGGATTGCTCTACTTTACCCTTGATCCGTACCTTATAATGCTGAGTGCTAAGCAAGGAAGCATCAAGTACCATTTTTTGAGTCTTTGGTATGACTCGACCTGGGATTGAACTGAGGTCTCCCGGGCCATTGGCGAACACTCTAACCCCTAGGCCATATTTGATTTTAGTGAATCTGACAGTTTCATATTTACCAACCCCTCCGCTCGAGCAGGATATGACACAAAGTCAATTTTTTAAGCGGAGGTTAACAGGTTTGAATTCAGTTTTCCTTCTCCTAGACTAGTTGTCTAACCAAGGCTGAAGAAAAGTCTGTCCTACTATTTACCCATAGTTGGAGTGAGAATAATTGGATTCATACCTTTCTCAAGGGTATTAGTGCTATGTGAAAATGCAATTAGCCTGGTCTAGGATTTGAACTCGTTTCGCCGTGTCCATTTCCTACGACGATAACCATTACACCACGGTATGATAGTATATGTGTATAGTTCGATAAATCAATCAATGAAATAAAGCCGAACGAAATATCACATATCTACATTTGAGTTAAGTGTTTGATTTATCCAACATATTCTATAACATATATATGAAAGGAGAAGAAAATAAATATATATTTATTCCTAGACGATTGAAGCTTTTCTTCAGAAAAAAAAAATTAAATCAGTCCCATGGCTAGCGAACAGCTAAATTTGATTCAAATTTTATAGTGGAAACTTAAGAAAACACACAACCAATCAAATTACGAGAAAGTAATCTTTATAGAAAATATAACACCTGCCTTGATAAGGATTATACAGAGAGAGATAGAGAGATAGAGAGTGAAAGAGACAGAGACACAGAGAGAGAGACAGAGAGAGATATATTACTAGAAGATTGAGGTTTTTTTTCCGCAAAAATATATAAAACTAATCCTATGGTCAGCAAACAGTGCGAATCTCAATATGATTCAAACTTTCTGAAAGAAATTTAAGAAAATTATCCTTGAGAAGTCTCCATCCACAAAATATATATTTACTTCCAGTGGAGAAGTTTCGAACGACTTTTATAAAGAATATTGCTAAAGTTATTGAAATCTTAATCTAAAAAAGGTAAGGCCGACATAAAAGTTGTTATTAGTTTAATTACTGCTAAATAAATCAAACTGCTGTGAATATCTGGTCTGTTTGCTAATTTCATAATTTCTGCAAGAGGTTGTATATAAGTTGAACAAAAGTGATTAGACTAATAGGAATTATATACCGTCATAATTACTTTTTATTGCTTTTAATAGTTTTGAGTTTTTATTATGCTTAGGATTTGAGTTTTTGAACGGTTTTTAAAGAAACGATATGCCAAAAGAAGCGAGAAGAAAATATAACAGCAATGCACCATATAAATTCACTAAACATTAAAGCGTTTTTCGCTGAATTATTCATAACGACAACCAAATATTTACCAGGGCTAAGTTTCGTAAGGGACAGCATATCATTTTGAAATCGCTTTCAATAAAATATGCAATTTAATGGTGCCGATAGCAGTGAGTTCATTGATACTCTTTCTCTCGCTCATTCTCTCGAAACTAGTCTCTATCGTCTATTGAAGTAGGTCTTCAAGACATCACCCAGTGTCCACACAGAGCTAATATATGTAAGTTCTTACTGGTCAGATTACACCGGTTCATCCATTTATAGCAGTCCTTATGAGAACGTCTTTACCAGCTGTTCCCAGCATATCTCGTTGTTACTGCTTAAATGTTTCATGAAATAGGAGTTAAGGGACTATACACATGATGTTTGGTGTGGTAATACTTCCTATATTCATTCAAAACAAAAGTTATTGTTGATTTCTTCGAAGGAAGTTTTTATTTTTCCAATGAATTTTCTCGACTTCAGGTCGAATATGATTGAGAAGTATGGCATTACACTAGCTTGCGTTAAAATTTTTTGAAGTGCCAAAGGTTTATAAAGTGATATGTAATCGCCATTTTATGCTGAATTAGAAAATGCCATTCATTGTTTGATCAGACCTAGTTTTAAAGTTCTTGAATACTTAACAAGTTGTACACAATAATAACACTTATTCGAAGGTCTGTGGACTGTACTCGTAACAGATGAACGTGGGTGCTTGATTTTTAGAATATAGTATAATGTTACATGTGTACCTTATTATTGTGTACCATCCAACTTGCTAACACTCACATACCTATGCTGGATGGGGCTTATCGCTCTGCTTAAAATGATTTTAATTTACTGTGTCAAGTGCCAACAATAAGCGGAGTGCTGATTTATTTTTTCTCTTTTCAACTTGA
Source organism: Sepioteuthis lessoniana (assembly GCA_963585895.1). Taxonomy (NCBI): domain Eukaryota; kingdom Metazoa; phylum Mollusca; class Cephalopoda; order Myopsida; family Loliginidae; genus Sepioteuthis; species Sepioteuthis lessoniana. The sequence continues at coordinate 91,337,705 of OY757912.1, forward strand.
TATTTGTATTTCTGATGGAGTGTTTCGCAAGAGTCAGAACAATCCTGACAGGTTCTATTATATCTGCAGTAATGTGGTTCTTCCTAACAGTCAAGTAAAAATCACTGACTTTGTGAAGAAGGCATATCGCGATTACTTTAGAGTCAAACTAGAGGATCCGGATAAGTCATTCACTCACTTCGTTTGATGTAAAATATGTTTGAAGAACTTTAGCTATTCGAGGAAACATAAAAGGACGGGTATGGCATTTGCTACTCCAATGCTTTCAAGGAGAGGAAGAGATAACATTACGGACAGCTATTTCTGCATGATAAATATATAAGGATATACATTGCTAGAACAAGCACCTTGTCTAATACCATAAGACCAATCGCTCATCGCTCAGACCTTCCTGGTCCTGACCCTATGGGTAACATGGAATATAGCTTTGATTTCCAACATTGGGGCATGACTGTTATGTTTCATATGTTTTACAGGTAGCTGTATGTTAATATAAATATATATTAAAGTATCTACAGGATGCGGAAAGAAAAATAGGAATATTCTACAATAATAGTAAACGACTCTATTATAAATCAAGGTAAATTTCAATTTTATTATATAAACCACAAAATAAGAAGATGGACACAAAACATTAAAAGTAGTTAATATGGCCGTCATTTTTTTTCAATTATTGTATCAACACACCTTCAAAGCAATTTGTATGCCTTCAAAATGAATTCTTCTGATATTGTATTCCACTCCTCCTCAATAGCAGTTTTAAGCGAACCAATATTTGGTTGGAAAATTGCATTTGCTTAGTTTTCTAAAACACCCTAGATATACTAATCAAGGTATTTATGATCTTGGCTTGAGGGAGGCCTTAAAGAAACTCCATATATTTCGGAATTTTTGGTTTCGTTTTCGGCGTAAAGCAAATCATAGATTCTATATTGTTTTTCTACATTCTCACTCATATTGGGCTGAATTTTAATTTAAAAGGTGCTTAAATAATGGAGTAAATTATGAAAAAATAGATTTATTACGTTTTTATCAAAAATTGGATCAATCAGACGTAAAAATAGTTTGAAAACTTATTCAATATTTTGCTTCCGTACCCTGTAAACTTCGATTGCTTGTATTGATTTTTCATTGTAAACTTTTATAAAGCACCATTTTATATTCAAGTTGATCAAACATCCTTAAAGTTCTGTTTTTAACTTGGACATATTGATGCATTTTAATCAAAGAGGTGACATCTCCACACTAAACGGTCGTTATCTGAACTATTAGGTAAATTCACCTACCTAGGAAGCAGTGTCTCATCAACCGAAAAAAGACATGAACACGTGACTAGCAAAGGCGTGGACAGCTATCGACAGGCTATCGGTCACATGGAAGTCAGACCTGACCGATAAAATGAAACGAGGTTTTTTTTTTCCAAGCAGCGGTCGTATCGCTACTGCTGTAACGATGCACTACATGGATACTAACTAAACGAATGGAAAAAAGCTTGAAGACAACAACACAACAATATTGAACAAGTCTTCGAGGCAGCACCCCGAAAAGCAGCAGCTGTACGGCCACTTACCACCCATCACGAAAACCATCAAAGTTAGACGAACGAGACATGTGGGACACTGCTAGAGAAGTAGGGACGACTGCATAAGTGACATACACCCGTGGACCCCTTCACATTGACGAGCAAAGGCTAGAACCTACATGCAACAGATTTGTGCCGATACAGGGTATTGGCTTGAAGACCTACCGGGAGCGATGGACGATAGAGAAGGTTGGCGGGAGAGGGTCAGGGAGTTCAGTGCTGGTGGCGCAACATGTTGATGAGGATATAGAAAATAAGGTACACATATTTCCGTAAAATCAAATTTAATTTTAAATTTTCACATATAAATTTATGATAACATCGTATATATATATATGTGTGTGTGTGTGTGTGTATGTGTGTGTTTAGGCAGCATATTTTATTGGAGGTATATCTTAATAAAGATAGCAGAGGGGGCCTTACAGATGAGTTTTTCATTAGCATTTTCTTGTTCACTAGTGTGATATTGCAAATGAGAATGGAGAGGGTTTAATGATTGTCCGAAATCCCTTATATTACAACCCGATCACATATTCTTTTGACCTTCATTAGTCATTGTCAAAGGTGTCGGTGAGAATGAGCCATTGATTGTGAGATGTTTTGTGGGATCAATGAATATTTTAAATGAGAACGTTCATCGCGTGCAGCTGACGTTGTATCGGAACGCAACATCCTGAACTACCTTGGATGAGCCGAATCCACAGATCAGGATGACGTGATTACAAATCACTGAGGTAGTGGAATTATGCACCTGCATGCCCTCAGCTTTCAGCAAGTTGCGGAGGCGAGTTGGTCCTGATCTGTCATGTTTAATAAAATATGCTTAATATATTCATATATATATATATATATATATATATATATATATACGTGTGTACGTGTATGTGTGTGTTTGTGTATGCGTGTGTTAATATGTTTATGTGTGTGTGCATGTATTTGGGTATATGGGTGTGTGTGTGTTTGCAAATTGGAAATTGACTAAAAGATTGCACAGGAGTATTTGTATAAATGTAAGTAAAGTAAGTAAAGTTAGCGACCATAGTCGAGGGTGACCCGAAGGCTCCCTTTTCGATAGCTACTATACCAAGGTGTAGGGGAGGGCGCTACTCCATTCCCTGGATTGCTCCACTTTACCCTTGAACTGTACCTTATAATGCTGAGTGTTAAGCAAGGTGGTATCAAGTTCCATTTTTAAAGTCTTTGGTATGACTCGACCTGGGATTGAACCCAGGTCTCCCGGACCATTGGCGAACACTCTAACCGCTGGGCCAATGTCCCGGTTAAATATAAATGTATAAATGTAAAATTCCTAATATATTTGAAAGCAAATAAAACCGTTCACTTACAATAAAAACTATATGACAACAGGATTCCTGTAGATTTATGAATGTTCTGGTAAATGCCAAAATAACAAATGCAATTATCGCTACGATTAACACTTATAAAAGAGAGAGATTGATTTATGAGACAAACTTACAGTTGATGTCCCTTTGGAAAACGCCACATGTAACACGCATTAATAAACATTAATAGAAGGTGACATGTAAACGAAAAGCGCTACTTTTAAATCGATACTTGTAACGCCACTGCCTCTGTGCGTATGCAGCACATTTTGGTTCAAGTTTTGGTAAAGTTCCAATAATAGGATTAATTCTTTATTGTATTTATTTTTTGGTAGATATTTTCGTTTCTATCTACTGACAGGTTCAGTAGCGCAGTACTAATAAAGTTGCTACAGGCGTTTCGTAATGTAGTTTATGAGATTTTTTTGCGCGTCTTTGAAATTACAAACCACAAATCATTATCCACTGATATATCAGGAATTTCCCCTGATATACATCACAGCATATAAAGAAATCACCCCCTATATATATATATATATATATATAGGGGGTGATTTCATGAAATGTTTGCGAATGTATATTAGAAACATTTATTGAAACTATTTAACTCCTTTTTATGTATTTACCCAACACTTCCGCTGTAATCAGGATGTGACTCCAGGTCAAGTTGAGGCGGAGCATTGTTGGTTTGAAATCAATATTTTTCTTCAGCTATACTGGTCGCACTGTCAAGGCTAAAGAACCAAGTATGGCCTTCTATTTAGTCACTTTTTTTGAGTAACTAACGGATTTATGCATTTACGAAAGGCCTTTATGCAAAGGGTAATCCTATCCTATATACCAACTCCTCCGCTCGGGCAGGATATGACACAAGGTCAATTTTTTAAGCGGAGTTTAACAGGTTTGAATTCAGAGTTTTCCTTCTCCTAGACTAGTTGCCTCACCAAGGCTGAAGAACCCAGTCTGTCCTACTATTTACTCATAGCTGGAGGGAGAATTATTGGATTCATACCTTTCCCAAGGGTATTAAGGCTATGTGAAAGGCAATCAGTCTCGTCCAGGATTTGAACTCGTGTCGCCGTCTCCATTTCCTATGACGATAACCATTACTCCAAGTGCCCCTCCTTTTATGCAAAGGGTAATGCAAACCGTATCATCCAGGATGAAGTCCATGTCCACAACTCAATCTTCTTCATCAATGATTGTGACGCTAAGCTTTACTTTATTTGTTCATCTAAAACGAGTAAGGGGCATTTGTCAAAAAAAAAAAAACAAACCTCATCTACTTATTTAGTCGATGTTGAGATATTTAATACTGGACAGACTAGGTTCTTCAGTCTTGGTTAGGCAACTAGTCTAAGAGAAGGAAAACTCGGAATTAAAACCTGTTAAACTCCGCTTAAAAACATTGCCCTTGTGTCATATCCTGCCCGAGTGGAGGGGTTGGTAAATAGGATACTGGAGAATGGCAATGCGAGAAAATGTATAATACAAATATATTACCGTCGAATTTGGAAAATTGTAAACGAGAGAAAAATTCACATTTAAATAATTCCTTAGGCTTCTAAGATTTTCGTTTCCCTCCCGTTTGGAATTGAATCATTAAAACTAATCTTTAATCCACTCTGACTCAGAGTGGTAGTTTCTGTTCAGATTCCATCAATTGATCAAACAGAAGAGTTCAATTATTTACAAAAGGGTTATTATTATGAGTTATTTGAAACTATACAGTTATAATACAGGGAGTTTCGTTATACATGGTACCTATGCGACTGTTGATAACTCTATTAATAACAACGTTATGTTGTTTTTTTTTTAGTTTTAGGTTTGAAAATATTATACTTAAATAACTATTAATTATTCATCACAATACCTTAGACAAGAGAGGAAAATATTTTGAGTCACAATTGATTTGGAGACAAAATAATTCAAATCTGTCTCAAAATAGACGCAACACATTCATATGATAACGATTTATTACTGAGACAAGAAACTACAAAAAGGATTCCATGCCCTGGAAGCTGAGATAATAACAATTGAAAAGAAATATTGATTTGATAACTCTAGCTCAAAGGATGCGTTTTTTACTGGACGTTTTCCAAAAGACCGCCATTGCACTTGTCTCAGTTATAAATCATTATAATATTAATGGCTTGCATCTATTTTGAGACACCCTATATGAGGAAATTATCTATATTATATATGAATGCTTGATAAAAAATATTACCGTTGTGTAGGAATATTTAAAACCATTTAACACTGGGCAAAGAAATGAGCTCAGTCAGTTCGTTACCGCAAAACTATTAACTAATTAATCATTTAAATAAAAGCATCATCTGATATTGAATAACCCACAAGGGTTGAAATGCATTGAATTGGCCAGTCGGATGGGGCTGGAGAATACACCGACTTCATCTCTTCAGAAGGGTAAGACTTCCCCTACAAGTGTCCTGGATATGGCACAAAACAATCTGATGGTGAGCTTCCAGTAATACTGGAGCTTTAGGAAATGCGGAGTATCCCTTCAGTGCCATCGCTCCCAGATCCACTTTGGCCCGAAGTGGAAGCACATGATAGGGTCCTATATATGGGTTGAATAGAAGTAAAATGCGTACATATGATGAACTGAATTAATCTCAATTAACCTCGAGAATCCAAGAAACAAAAAAAATATTTAATGTAAATGTAATTTATATGGCTGATGTTGTTCATTAATTGAATGTCAGTGATATTTTTCTTTCGATATTTATATCTTAATAATTACATGATTACTTGGTATTCGTTATGTCAAAATACCTTTTGAGCCAAAAGCTTTTAGATGCATCAGCGCTTTTTTCCTGCTCCGACGATATTTGTCGTTCTACACCCAATTTACTTAAATCATTATACATCATACCAAAACATTTTATTATATTAATTTGTGATAATAAATGAAGTGAATAGATATTAATGAGAAATTACCTTTCATTTAATGAAAAAGCATCATTGCACTGACTAATTGACTTAAAAAGGATTATATGTAAAGCAAGAGTTTGTTAATCATATGTGATTGCTGTTGGGATTGTACCAGTGATAATAATCACATTTTGCTATACATGGAATTGTGCTTTGGATTCGGAATTTTCTAATACTGATTGGTAGCTGGTGGATCGGGCATACTGCTACATGTTTTCATTGATAGTGATAAAAAGTTGATAAAAGCTTACAACAAAGAACATTTTCATGTGTGGTTTTACATAATTTGAGACTTTTCCCTTCCCTTTCAAGACACACCAATTGAAAACGGGCCATACATTGAAACGAATTGTGTCTTTTGTGGGAATAAATTTTCAAGATTTTCTTACATAAGTCAGCGGCATATTTTTCGTGTTTAACACGTGTAGTATATATATATATATATATATATATATATATATATATATATATATATATAGTGATTTTCTATTTAATAACTTTGTTTTATATCTAAAAGAAACTTTTAAGCGGTGTAGCATATATATATATATATATATATATATATATATATATATATATTGCTGGAGGAACCAAATTTTATAAAGCTTATAAACAGACCAAGTTTATTCATGTTAAAAGATGAAATTGAGCAACTAACCGGTTTCGGTCCTACCTGTTCCCAGTTAAACTAGGACAAGTTTTAAGAAAAATTGGGGAAATAGAAGCTGTATTGTAGGAAAAAATATATGACACTGGGGGTAATGTTATATTGTAATTACATTAAGACTCAATAAACATTCCCTCTGCTTACAGAGTGATGGTTTATGAGTCAAAATGTACATAGTTTCTAACACTTTAAGGTGGAAGTCTGAGTCAGACCTGCTTAAAATAGTAAACAGATCCGCACTCTAAGTTGAAGCACATTTACGGTTATTTATAAGGTGTTCCGCAATAGCAAACCTATATGTGTTGTTGATATGGTCAGAAAAGAAGTTTCCTAGCCGTATCTTAGTAAGAACATACTCCTTGACTCACGCTCCCAATCATTGACCTGTTCTCCCGATGTACTGCAAACTGCAAGTACATCTAAAGGAATATATTAAAGCACTGCTATGTTGGCGGGAGGAGAAAATCTTTACGACCAGATGGTAAAACAGTACGCGTACGATACACAACACGTAAATTAGAAGCAAAGTAACACCTCCGTATAGATGCAGAAATCTGATCGGCAAATCGATCACTAATCTCACCCAGCCAGTGTAGTCTGAGATACATAGGACATCTCTGAGCTGACACGACTTTAATCTTATAAAAGTGAGCAATCTTATCCCTTATAACAGATCGAACAATGACTTCAGGGAAGCCATTGTTACAGAGTGTCTCAGTGATAAAATCAATTTCACCGTCAAGTTTCGACTCAGAGAATATCATTAATGCTCTGTGTACCAAAGTCTTGATTATATTCAATTTACCCTTTTGGTGGGGCAAAATAAATCCCTCACATTGTTATTTCTGCGGAATAATGTTCATTTTCATTAGATTTTAAACTTTTAATAGACTAAACATCTTAAAAGGCTTTGCTTTTTTGCAGAGTCGAAGACCTTTGAAAGAATAATTTGAAAATAAAAGAAATAGCTTAGACTTTTTTTAAAAATCTACTTTTCAATCAATATATATATATATATATATATATATATATACTTATATTTGATGATGATTATGATTGATAAATTGTATAAATTTAGCGCAGGATTCTAATTTTGATTAGGAAAAGATGCGGGATGATTGGTTTCCTATATTAGATTAGATTAGTTTACATATTAACTCTGCTCTTTGCAATAATTAATTCTTCGCCATTTACAGGCCTTGTAAAATATCAACTTCTAATCTTGAAAAGTATATAACATCGAAAGCATCAACACCTTTAATTTTATGAATATAAGAACTCTACGGCCCAAAAGGAAGTATTTACATCATTTTTGACTAATCATATTAGGAGACTAAAGAATAGATTAAACGGAAATAAACCCGCATATAATCTAGATGCATGAATTAATTTCTTATAATAACCCTTTCTTTTGAGTGAAAGAAAATATCATCAAATTGATCAAAAATTAACTTTACTTCTTTCAAAATATTTCCTTCGGGAAGTCATACACCAATAAAGACCTCGTTCCTATTATTGGAAACAGACTTGGCAGAGTTTGAATAGCCTTCATTTGGTTATCCATAATTCGTAGAATATTCAGAACAGTTATCACGAACTGAGTTTTTATATTTGGAAATAGTCGTACATTCTACAATTTTAGAAGTAAGGTGAATATACAAAGCGAAGGATATTGTTTTTATTCATTTCATTTAAATCGACCATTGGAAATAAGCTGACTGATATTAATCACAAATAATTATCAGTGTATAACGTCGATGCAATTTTTTGTCGTCATTCCGTTGTATTTTCCTCATTTCTTGAATTAATCGGTCAGGTGGAAATAATCGGCCATTCGAAAGATTATTGACTCTGCTTAAACTAGGATATATCACTCTCACCATATTTTTTTTCCTTCTTAAAGAAAGACAATATATTAATAAAGTCCTTAATTTAAACAGGTAAACACTTGATACTTACGTACAATATAAATGTTTGAAGTGCTAATGTATTAATGGAGGTCAAATTATTTAAAATTTTTTTCTCAAAACAGACCGATTTGATCAATAGATTGAAATATAACGGTAATTATTTCATCCTATTAGAATGGGCTTTGGAGTTGTTGCAATGAGAGGCTCATCTCACACTTTACAAAACTCTAGTACTGAAACATCAGCAGGGGATAAAGTTTTGTGTTATACTCATGACACCATTTACAATATATATATATATATATATATATATATATATATATATATATATGAAGGGGTTTTAAGCGTCATAGGAAAACGCCTCTGGTAGAATCTGCATGAGAAAATAAAACAAAAGATTACAAAAAAAGAAGAAAAAAAACACGTAACCATTCTGAAAATTAAAAACTTTGGAGAAAGAAAGAAAATATTGTTATATACCTCACCTGTGAACAAGAATGGATAAGTCCCATTCCTCATAAATTTTTAAGACACTATTTTAAGGAGGTATGTTCGCTAGGTCAAAAGTTACTTGGTCGAGGTTGCCTGACGAGTGCCGGGAAAGGCCAGCATTCACGTCACGTATTCAACCCTCCTCGAGCCTTCGGGAGCCTTCCCTCAGGCTCTAACTCTCCTTGATGATGCTAAGTTTATTGTCTGGCGCCTGAGGTACCCACTTTTTCAAGGAATGCCAACGGGGCCCAAGATATTTTTAGAGCAACTGGCCGTCTCTAGACTACAGACCTGCTCTAGGACCCACCTTAAAAAGGCCTTGTGCCGGGCTCATCCAGTTAGTGGGACGTAAGACAAACACCAATTTTTTTCTAACTCAGTAGTTACCACTAACAGTGGTTCCCTTCTTTATGCTACCGGTGTGTTAAAGTTATAAAGATGTGTTAATATTTTTAAAAATTCCTATTTATTTCCAACTTCCGTTTTGGTTGATTCTCATTTTGTTAGCTTTTGTTAGTTTATAAAAAAATATATAATTTTAGGATTGAAAAGTTGACGAGGACATATTCTACATGTGGAAGTAAGTTCTTCATTGCTTACATGATGCAGTAAATGAATTTTTGATGCGCGGATTCGAAATATTTCGATTACTTAAACCACATCATCTTAAGACTTACACGTTTCTTTCTATGCTCAGATATGATATCCTTTCTTCGTCCTAATATGGTCATTTGTAGGTAAACTATAGGTAATCCTATCTCATCAACACAAGAATTGCATAGTTATATATCTATTATATAAAAAGGCCTTGTACAATTCTTCTATATATATATATATATATTATATATATATATATATATATATATATATATATATATATATATATATATATATATATATTTATATATATATATATATATATATATATATAATATATATATATATATATATGCTGCTTAATATCGTGATTTAAGTCGTGGGTTCTTGCATTCGTTTCATATTTATGTGCTGAGTCGTCAGTTCCTGTTCTTCCATTAAATGAGCAATTGAAACTTTCTCGTTCTGCACGCAAGAATTCTTGTTTCAAAACATCTTGATACACGTCAGAATGCTGATCTCCCCAATGAGTTTTCGTTTTAAAATATTCTTAAAAAATTGTTACAATATTCCACTAATTAAAAATTAAGAGCTCTCTTACTTAATTTGCATGAATTCATTTCTCATTTTTTTCAGTTAATTAATAAAAATTTTATATATTCTTTTAATTTACCCCGTGTTTTAAAAAAATGTGTGTAATGAGAAGAAATCAGAGCTCATTCAGTTTTTTTAATATAATTTTCCTATCTTGCTTATCACGTGACTCTTGGCTGTCCATACACTGCCTTAAGGCGCGTGAAATGTAATTTTCATCGTCCTTGGAAATAAGAACGGGGAATCGAGTTCAAATCCTGGACGAACCCATTTCAATTCAATTTTGGTTTAGGTAAATGCTTTTAGGAAAGGTCTGGATTTATCTGTTTTCTTCCCAGCTTGGACTATATAGTAAGACAGGCTAGGTTCCTTAATCTTGGTTCGGCAGCCAATCAAGGATAAGGGTAACCCTGAATTCAAAACAGTTTTATTCGACTTAAAAAAAGACAAATAACATTCTACCCATAATAGCGTGATTGGGTAAATATATGGCGCTATCATTTGAATTACAATGTATTGGTTTTCTCAATTTTGTTTTGTTTAATATATGTATACATAAAGATATGCCGATGTGAACTGACAATGATTGATAAATATTCAATGAGGTGACCGTGGTGCAATGGCTATCGTCGTAGAAAATGGACACGGTGACATGAGTTCAAATCGTGGACGAGACTGATTGCATTTCACATTGCACTAATATATTTGGGAAAGATATGAATCCAATTATTCTTCCTCCAGCAATCGTTAAAATAGTAGGGCAGACTGTGTTCTTCAGCCTTGGTGATGCAACTAGTCTAGGAGAAGGAAAACTCTGAATTCAAACCTGCTAAACTCTGCTAAAAGAAATGGACCTAGTGTCATATCCTGCCCGAGCGGAAGGGACGGTAAATATGGATAAATATTCAAGTTATAACATTCATATATCGTTATATAAATAGATGAAAAAACACACGGGGAGAGAAAAAGAGTGTGAACTCACGTGAGAAAGAGAGAGAGAGAGAAAGAGAGAAAGAGAGAGAGCGCGCGCACGCGCGCGCGCGCGCGTGTGTGTGTGTGTGAAGATGAATAAACTCTTTTCACCGTTAGAATATTAGGTAAACCGACAATGTCTTTCATCCTCATCATCATGTCGCACTACCAGCACGGATCTCCTTGACACTCTATCACCACCCATCTCTATCGTCCATCGCTCCCGGGAGGTCTTCCAGTCTCTATCCTGTATTCACACAGAACTGTTGTATATAGGTTCTAGCTGGTTGTCCTGCCTTTGCTCGTCCATGTGTGGGGGACCACTGGTGTAGATCGCTTATGAGTCCGTCCTTAATTCTTCTGCAGTGTCCTGCATGTCTGGTTCGTCTAACTTGGAAAGTTTTCGTGATGGGTGACCGTACAGATGCTATTTTTTGGGGTGTTGCCTCCAGGAATCCAAGATGAAATGCTCGTGGTTAACATGTTGGGCTACAAAATGGTGGTAAACGAGTGCGAAATCCAATCCTGCTATTACGTACACTTCTGGACTAATAACTTTACGGAAGGGATGATCCTCTTTATCCCACCCAGATATGGATTAAATAGTACCACTATTGTTCTTACCCGGTCGGCTGGGACTGCAGAATAAACTGAGTGCTTCTCTGTAGAAGGGTAAGATTCCCCTAACGAGTGACCTGGATATGACACTAAACATTTTGATGGTGAGGCTCCAGTAATACTCGAGTTTGGGGAATTTGAAGTGCCCCTTTATTGCACTCGCTCCTAGGTTCACTCTCTCACGGAGTGAGAGCACTTGATAGGGTCCTATCTATGGGTCAAACAGAACTAAGCTGTTATGTTAAAGTGAATTGTTTAAGATAGATCTGTTTTTTACTAATAATCTGTGTTCTTATGCTAAACATAATCAGTGTGTTTGGAACGGCCCATAAAGGCTAGTTAAGAGGAATGGAAGAGTTGGAAATCGAAGAACGAGCCGAAGTCAACCAAACTACTGAATAACTAAGACCTGCCAGAATACTAAGATGAGTAATTGAGTCTTGAAGAGAGTTGCTGTCACTCAGAATCTAGTAGAAAACCATCTGCTAACCCGGGATTGAAAAACTCGCAAGGAGTATATCTTGAACAATTTGACAAAAGTGTATGTATAATTTTTCAAATTTGTTCTTGCTATAACTATTTGGAGAAAAATTTGCATTTTTGTCATGGTCTATAATTCTTACTGGTAAAAAAGATGAAAATGCTGTTTTATTGGCATACGAAGCAGTAAGTTAGAGAGAGAGGGAGAGAGAGAGAGAGTGGGGGAGATTAGTAAGATATATATATTTAATATGAAAAATATGGAAAAAAGGGAAGTAAATAAGTTCATGCGACCACAACTCTAAATACGAGGATCATTAAATAAGATTCCAGACTTTTTTCGTATGGCCAATTTTATTGAGAGTACACTCGTGAAACTCTAGTTCCCCTCGAAGTAATCTCCTCCGGCTGCAATGCCCTTGTTGTACCGTTCTAAAAAAAGGCTGGAAGGCCCCATGGATGTCCTCTTGTAGAGCGTGTCAATGATTTTCGTCACAGCCTCTTTCATCTCCTCAATTGTCTCATAACGAGAGCCTCTGAACTTAGGGGATAACCAAAAGTTACCGGGAGCAAGTTCTGGGCTGTAGGGAGGATGAGGAACTGTCTTGATGCCCATCTTGGTCAAATAGCCTGTGACCAGGATGGAGATGTGGACTGGTGCATTATCCAGGTGGAAATGCCACTGACCCGATATGAAAAGTGTTGGCTACTTCCGACGGAATCTCTTCCTGAACTCCCTTAAAACCTCAACATAGTAACCCTAACCTTAATTGTTTGGCCAATCAACTCTGGTGTATTGACTTCCTTACTCTACCCACACCTCGCATCATCCCTCACAGACTCTCTACCTATTTTGAATCTCTTATGCCACTCAAACACTGATGCTCATTTCATGCAAGATGGTCCAAAAGCAGTCTGGAGCATTCCATACGTTTCTGTCGCATTTTTTCCAAGTTTAAAACAGAATTGTGTTGTATATCGTTCTTCCAAAGTGTCAGATTGCATTTTTGAAATTCACCAGCTGAGACAATCAGGCTTTAGTAGGGAGTATTCCAATTGCTGTTGTAGCTGTTTATTTGAACCATAAATCATAAAAATTGGTCAGTCGTCTCATAAAATGTTTAGCAATATGATACTGAATTTTCCAGTGTCTACGACAATTCTAAATCCATGTACAAAAAAGTCTGGAAACTTATTAAATGCACCACGTAAATAACTGTAACATGTGTCCCTCATCGAAAACAGAAGTTTTTTTCAACAGCAGGAGATGGGAGGCAAAAAGCAAAAAAAAAAAAAAAATACGAAGATCTATATCCCGAAGAACTCGACAAAATTGTATGTATAGCCTTTCAAATCTTTAATTATTTAAGTATTTGGAGCAAAATTCATATTTAATTTTACTTACTTTTTCTCCTTGTCTCTAAGTTTTAGCTGTTAGATGGATAAGTTTAAATACGGTGAATCTAATGTTTTACATGTTCCTGTGAAAGCTAATAATCACTATGACATGATATAGACGAGCTAAATGTTATAACTCACAACACCTTATTGCTCTTAGGCTGAAAGAAAAAACATGAAATAATGAACTTTACCTAATTTAAAACTTAATAAATAAAAAGAATGTGGAAGAGGGAAGAGAAAAACAGAAAAATTACTCAATACATATCACTATAAGCCATGGGAAGAAACATGAGGATTGGGAAGTAAGGCAGGTGGATCCAACGTTGGGGTAAAGGTGTGCCTTACCAGATGTGGGTGAAAGAATTTCAGAGTTCAAAGGCCTGGTTCATATAGTTCAGTCAGGGAACTACGACCACCTTTCAATAAGTATGGTGTCTATTGATTAGAGAAAAACAGGCAAACTATACATTTTTTCTGGATAGCTTATGAGTTTTCTTACTTAAAATGTAGTTGGTCAAACTTGTGACAGGTGTGAAGATTTTAAACAACCTCTGAGTTTCGTATAGCTTCAACAAACTACCTATGATAAAATCGTCAAATCGAAACATAACGCAACATGGGGCCCAGAAAACAGGCTAGGGTGTCACAATCGGTAATTGTTCCCCTAATACTCTGATCATCACCCTGTAAACGATGGATTTTTGTTTTTTCTGGTACATGAATTACTCTCAAAATAACCACACAAACCTGAGACATCAACTCAGAAATGGACTAGAGAAGACAACAAACCTGCACTTCCCTAAAAGCAAACCTACACAAAGAGGATATTGAAAATGAATTATAGAAATCTGAGAAGAATGCACTAGATATCAGACAAGCCATGCACTCGCTGACCATGTTATGCCGATGATAAAGAAAAGTGTGTTCTCTGAATTTGAATTACAAGAAAAAACACCAAAGACTAAATAGGGAATCAAGGCAATAAGACCCTAATAGAATAATTGAAAAACAAGAACCCTGAAACCGAAATGAACCGCAAAGTAATCACAATCGAAATACCACACGCTAAAATCACTCAAAACAAACACAGACAAAAAAAAAAAAAAGAAATGAATATAGCAAATTAAAAAAAAAAGAATATATCTTTAAAGAAAACTAGATTACCATCGCTAAGTAAACAAGACCGAAAAACAATCAAGACAGAATCTGATAAGAAAATTGAATTGTTAACACATCCGGACGAAAAAAAATACCGAATAAAACAAATTAATCTATGCTGGAGCTAAATTATTCTGTGAGAAAATCCATGTTCTCCTAAAGAACAGGAACAGAAATTCAAAACATGGATGGGAAATTCGACAGGAAACGCAGATTAGGAAAATATGTCAACAAAGAAAAATGGTAAACAGAAATAGAACACTGAAACATGTTGGGACGAAGAGAAAAAAATCAACTCGACTAGTAAAACAAATAAAACAACTCGAGGAAATAAACCAGAAGGTACTGCCGAAAGAAGGAAGACCAAAAAGATATTGTGGCATGATAACTGGACATTCTAAAACAACGAAATAAAATTCTACCAGCTAGTTGGGGGAGAATGCACTAAGACAAATCAATAATCGGATGACAAGGAAAATAAGCCATTCTGGAGCAAAATATAGCAATGGTTATAGTATAACAGAAAAGACCGAATAGATTTGCAACGTGGGAAAAGAGATACAAGGAATTGAAGAAGAATAGATGGCGAAAAATCAAATTGATTCACTATGAGCAACGCACAAAAAAGAACCGAATTAGAAAATGCCAATCTATGATGACATTCATTGATACTGGTTAAAAATATTCAATTCAATCCATGACAGACGGGCTATCGAAATGAACAGATGCCTACAAAAAATCACATACCCGAATGGATAACAAAATAACAGACTACTTTGATCCAGAAAGCCCCCCCCCAAAAGGAACCGACCCGAACAACTATAGACCCATAACTTACATACACATTTTGTGGAAAATATAAATGGCAAAAAAGGGGTGTAAGTATACTATTCGGTGAAAAGCTGAAGACTGCTCCTCGAGGAATCGAAAGGATGCCGTAAATGGACCAGAGTTACAAGAGAGCTACTTTACTTTGATCTGCACATCCTCAAGGTGATCAAGAGGAGACGGAAAATCAAACTATGGCATGAATTGACAACAAAAATTCATACTGACATGCTCCTGTCAAGCTGGGTATTAAGTCTACAAGATATCTGACGAAATCGTAATGTTTATCGAAATTAACATGGAAAACTGGAGAGTCAAATTGGCCGCAGGAAGAAAAGGCTTAACTGAAGAGAAAATCGAGAGAAAGGTCTTCCATGGAAATGCCCTATCACCATAACTATTTGTTATCGCAATAATCCCATTCAATCACATATTTAGGAAATGCACAGGCTGATAATAACTTCATAAATCTCTCGACAAAATCAACCACCTCATGTACGCGGACGACATTAAATTGTTTGCCAAAAATGAGAAATAACTAGAAACCCAAATACACACAGTGAATATTTATAGTAAAGATATAAGCATGTAATTTTGTATAGAAAAGTGTTCAAAGTTAATAAAGAAAAGCGGGGAATGACATATGATGTAAGGAATCGAACTACCAAATAAAGATAAAACTAAACTCTCTTAGAAATGGAAACCTGCAAATCTTTGGGAATATTGGAAGCCGACACCTTTAAACATGCAGAGATAAAAGAAAAGACATCAAAAATTATATTTCATGAAAACAAAAAAACTACTCCGAAACAAACTACAAAGCTGAAATCTCATCAAATGATAAATACTTGAGCAGTCACCTCCATAAGATGTTCAGGAACATTCTTAAAGTGGACGAGAGAGCTTCAAAAAATGGATCATAGAAAACGAAATTTCATGATGATACCTTTGGCCTTACATCCCACAGATGACATAAGAAAAGAATATGTTTCAAGAAAAAAGGGAGAAAGAGAGTTTGCCAGCTTTAAAGATAACGTCAATGCATCGATACACCAACTTGAAGACTGCATGAAAAATGTACAAAGTGAGACTAATTACAAAGAACCAAGACATGCAACACAAGCATCAACAGAATAAAAAGGAAGCAGAAAATAAAAATGTAAAGAAAAAAACTGTACGGACATTTCAAGTGACAAACAAGCGAAAACTCTATGGTAAACTTGGATATGGCTCAGAAATAGAATTCTTTAGAGGGAATCTGAATCTCGTTTGATAGCAGCCCAAAACAACACCATAGAAAAACTGAAGGAAAGCAAAAAGAGAGATAAGAACATAGACCTTGCAGAGAACAGAAAAAAAAAACGATGGAACATGAAAGTGACGGTGATACCAATTATAAATGACGAACTCGGTGCAGTCACGAAATGATTTGAACTGAAACTGAAGGACTTGGAAATAAGATAACAAGTGGAGACCACCCAAAGTACATTATTGTTGAGATCAGCCTGAATAGTAAAAAGAGACCTGGGGCGACTTACGCTCATTCAGACTCCACTGGAAAAACATCAGCTAATGCTAGTGTTAAGAAACCCCAAATGAATAATAATAATAATGATAATAATAACAATAATAATGGTTTAATGGTTATCATCGTAGGAAATGGACACGACGACACGAGTTTAAATCCTGGACGAAACTAATTGCATTTCACATTGAACTAATACCCTTGGGAAAGGTATGAATTCAATTATTCTCCCTCCATCTATGGGTAAATAGTAGGGCAGACTGAGTTCTTCAGCCTTGGTGAGGCAACTAGTCTAGAAGGAAAACTCTGTATTCAAACCTGTTAAACTCCGCTGAAAAATTGACCTTGTGTCATATCCTGCCCGAGCGGAGGCTTCGGTAATAATAATAATAATAATAATAATAATACTCGACCTTGCTAGAGAATTGAAAAAACTATGGAACATGAAGGTGACAATTATACCAATTGTGATTGGTGCCTTTCGCTCGGTAACTAAAGGTTTATTAAAGGGCCTGGAAGATTTGGAAGTTGGCTACCGAGTGGAGACCATCCAAACAGCAGCATTATTGAAAACTGCCAGAATTCTGAGAAGAGTCCTAGAGACTTGAGGAGACTTGCTGTCACTCAATCCTCAGTGAAAACTCTAATGAATAATAATAATAATAATGGAAGACGGATACAACTATGTCCTGGAGTCTCAGAGCAGCCGTACTTGTCCACCGGAAGAAACGCATCAAGTTATGACCGTCAACCTGGACGATAGCATTTCAACTCCATGTACTGGATAAAAATTCGCTTCTGTCCACAGTGACTTAAAACAAGAGCAATTTCATTTCTCTGTTTTCAGTTCTGTCTAAGAATAAAACTTCTTTATGTTTGTAGCACTCGTGTTGTGTTATTTTTATTAACAAAATCCACTACAAATAATGTAAACCCCTAGTGATGTTAAACACCCACTCTACAAATAATGGCGACCTCAATATGATGTTGAACATCTACACTATTAGACTTTAACAAAGTTAAAGCTTCCATTAAAATCATAGAATTCAAAGATGTGTTTCTTTTGTTGTTTGTATAAGTCGTTTTCTGGTGTGATGCTCTTGCTGTATTCTGTTTTTTGTTTTTTTTTTCGCTAGAAATACTTTTAAGGTATTTTTCTATGAATGTATACCTTATTATCCATATGGCAGGAGCTAATGACATAGTTTATAAAATATGATTCATAAAACCTACTCAAGATTATCCTAATAATATTGGAATCAAATGACAAATCTGAAGGCTAAGATCGACATGTGCTTGTTTGATAGCCAAGTTGGTAAATCTTTTTGCTATTTATTGGATTTTTGTCATTCTAATTATGTATCCACAAACGAATATATCCTTGATGATTACACTGGTTCGTAATATCTAAATACGGAAAGAGAACCTAAGAAGAAATTGTATTGAGACAATAAGATATTAAAAAAAGAATAAGGATTAGGAATCTCAAACAGCAAAGTCTGTGTGGCTGCTTTAAATGAAATAATAATGAAGGTATGTATAGTTTTTGGACGTATGTGTACAATAAACTTTCGAGGAGAGAAATGTGAAATAGTTAATACTTTTGCTAATGTTTATTTTACACAAAGTTTTCATTATTCTTACAAAATTAGTTTTATCGTAAATAGATATTATTTCATTTAACTTTTGTCTCTTATTTATTTTCTTGTTATCAAAAAGAATCACCAGCATCTAAACTTTCCTTATATGTGAGTGATTTTTTTTTTAATGTCAAGGAGTCATTATGCTTATAGTTGTCATGTTTAAATTCTTTCTTTTTAAATGTATACCAGGTGTACCCACCCCAAATATAATGGATTCAACTTGATTTCAATAGAAGAGCCTCTTCTCAGACTTCATGGAATCACTGGTTTTCTTAAATCATTGTCAGCGCACACATTGACTCACTTGGAGAGATATATTTATTTATTCATACACAAATTCAGGGACGTCGGTAGATACGAACGACGAAGTCTTAAAATGAAATTAGATACAAAATAAACAAAATATAATCTGTTTGAAGAGAGCACAGTTGGGGGGTATTAAACTGACAGACGACACATTTCTTTTATTATATTCGAAACAAATTTAATATATGGAATTTATGCATGATCTAAAAACTGTCTGTGACCATAAAATGAAATTTGTACAAAAAGAGAAATAAAATCATGTTTCGTTATGAATGAATTTGTAATTTACATCAATAAAGGCATTTACTTGAAAAGCTAGGTTGGCATCTGTGTTAATCATATGAAGGTGCTTGTTGTATAATGGTTTTATTCGTTAGAAATAGACAGAGAGACCTGATTTCAAATCCTGTACGAGTCTGCTTCAATTTCCCTTTGTGCTTCTAATCTTCAAGATAAATTAAATCTAACTATACTCCCTCCAGGTTTGTGTACCCAGTAGGGCATAGAGGGTTCTTTAAGCTTGGTTTAGAAATCGATCAAGAAGAAGGACAAGTTTGAATTCCAATCTATTAAACTCAGCTTTAAATTGGCATGCTCGTCTAAAAGACCTCAGAATATATATATATATATATATATATATATATATATATATTCTGAGGTCTTTTAGACGAGCATGCCCATTTAAAGCTGAGTTTGATACGTTCAGCAACTGTGTGAGAATACAGGATGTTGTCCAGAAGACCTGCCTGAGGCGATGAACGATAGGGAAAAGTGACGAGAGAGGGTAAGGGATATCCGTGCTACCAGCACGATGGTATATATATAAATTTAGTAGTGCATTTCTCTCTTCTGTAGACCGGTGAAAGGTTTTGTGAATACATTGACCGGACACTTTGACCATAATTGCGGTTTGACGTCAGATGAAAATTTAAGTGGTTTAAAATTAGTTTTCCTTCTCCTAGACTGATTTCCAAAAAAAATTTAAAGAACACGTTATTTCTTAATATATTCCCATAACTGAATGGAGAACACATGGGTTTATGCCTTTGTTGTAGTGATTAGCGTTAAGTGAAACGTAGGTAATCACGTCTAGGATAAACCATGTCCATTTCCTACAAAGATAACTGCGATGTAAAGAATGCTTCAAAGAGTTTGGTGTAGAGCTATCAGATTAAGTAGGTCTATTTACAGGAACGATGGGATGGCAAGAATGAAAAAAGAGCTTTCTTCAAATTTTTCTTCAACGGGAAGAAAACAAAATTTCGTTCATTGTTATCGAAACTATTTTAATGAGAACTACTTATACTCAATGCGAAATATTTCATTTTCTTAGATCAAATTATCATCATCAGCATTATGTCGCAATGCCAGCACGGATATCCCAGACACTTTTTCGCCATCCTTCTCTATCGTCTATTGTTTCCAGCAGTTGTTCAGAGATACATCCTGTATCGGAACAGAGCTGCTGTATGTAGGTTCTAGCTTTGCTCCTCCATGTGAAAGAGTCCACAGGAGTACATCATTTATGAGTTCTTCTTTATTTCTCCAGCGGTGTCCTCCGTGTCTGGTTCGTTTAACTTAGTTTTCGCGATGGTTGGTAAGTGGCAGTACAACTGCTGCTTTGCAGGGTGTGCTGTCTCCATGACTTGTTTAATATTGCTGGCAGCATTCTTTTATAGTTGCCATCAAGCGTTTTCTCCATACGTTTAGTTAGCGTTCATGTAGTGCATCCATACAGTTGTACCGATACGACCGCTGCTGGGTAAAAAAAAACTGCGTTTTATTTTATCGGTCAGGTATGACTTCCATATGACCAATAGCCTATCGATGGCTAGTCACGTGTTGATGTCTGTCTCGGTTGATAAGACTCTGCTGCCTTGGTAGGTGAATTTGTCTACTACTTTCAGTGAGCTACCGTTTAGTGTGGAGATGTTGCCTGCTTGATTAAAGCACATATATTCGGTCTTGTGTGCATTGACATGTAGGCCTATGCCTGCAGCTGCTCGTTCCAGACAATGTAGCAGGGTTTCGGCTTGGTTGGGTGCATTTGCCAGAAACGCTATGTTATCGGCGTTATCCACGCCCGTAATTGGCTTTTCGGTGTACCGTCTGCCTCTTTCCTTTGTTTTCTTTCATTTTATCAATAGATGTTCTAAGCACGTAGTCTAGACAGATGATAAAGAGGTATGGAGCTAATGTGTCTCCTTGCAGTACACCTGCTACAATGTCCAAGTAATATGTGTCTCCATCCGGGGACGGACTTTTACTATCGTGTTTCTCTATAGCATCATTATGGCTGCAACGGTTTCTTATGGTAGGCCGTGGGCGATTAGAATTTGCTCCATCTTTCCCCTGTGAATGGAGTCAAAGGCCTTAGTAAAGTCGACAGATAATATTGTTGCTCGTGGGGTTTTTTCCACGTACACCTTCAAGAATTTGACGGATAGTCAAAATTTGTGACGTCGTGGATCTATTCCTTCGGAAGCCATTTTGGTTCTTCTTAAGTGTTATGGTACCTACCTTACGGACTATAATGAACACTTCCTCGTGTCCTCGTGGTGTAATGGTTAAAGCGATGGACAGCAGAATCGTAGTACGCGAGTTCGTACTCTAGTCGCGCTATTACGTTCACTTTCGGGCAAATACCCTTCGGAAAGGTATGAACCCCCTTACTCCCTCCAGCTATGGGTAAATAGTAGGGCAGATTGGGTTCTTCAGCCTTGGTGAGGCAACTAGTCTTGGAGAAGGAAAACTCTGAATTCAAACCTGTTTAACTCCACTTAAAAAATTGACCTTGTGTCATATCCTGCTCGAGCGGAGGGGTTGGTAAATATGACAATGAACTCTTCCTATTACTATGAATACGGGAAGAATATTCATCTCGGTGTTAAGTTAAATCTAACCGGGGCACGTCTGGTGGTGTAACGGTTAGCAAGTTGGACTTGCAAACCTACACGAGTGAGTTCGAGTCTCATTGTGTGCCCCATTCACTCGGCCTTGTGCCACATCGAAGCAAAGAGCTTTTTAAATTACTTTACCATGAAGATTCGGGGCACCTCTGGTGGTGTAACGGTTAGCAAGCTAGACTAGCAAACCTACACGAGTGAGTTCATGTCTCATTGGGCGCCCCATTTATTCGGCCTTGTGCCACATCGAAGCAAAGTTAACTCCAACCGAATACTTTGGCAATCAGACCGACGTTCAACACGCTTTTACCTATGCTGTATTCATACTTTCGTTCAATGTATTGTTTGACATAATTCCGAGTTCATCTCTTTCTTCGGGACGTTTTACTGGTCCACAACACTGAGTATGTTCTCAATTTTGGGTTCTAAGCGGTTGCGTAGTAAAGCATTGTGTATCTTGCAGCTATTGATGTGAGGGTTATACTTCAGTAGTTCTTGGCTAATCTGAGGTTTCCTTTCGTATCCATTCTTCAATCTGTCTATTGGGTTTTATTATATAAAGCATTATAATGTCGGCGCAGTATATCATTGAATTCTCTGATCTCCCATACTTCTGGATCAAATAAGTATAAAAAAAAGTCTTTGGGATAGAAAGTGAGTGTAAGAGAGGAAGAGAAAGAGAGAGAAAGATAAACAGAGAGACAGAGAGAAAGTGGATATGTCCGTGTGTGTCTCTGTGTGTGAGAAGGAGAGAGAGTCCAGATACTTAAAGCGAATGAAAAAATTCAAATTCAAATATAATGCACTTCACGATTCTATGACTGTCAAGTGATAAGAAAGGTATGTAAATTGTGAATGCTTATAACATTCGTTTCAGAGGGTATCTTACTGTAAAATTTGTTAAATATTTTATTTTGAAGCTGTAACAAATAAGACTGCAAGACAAACTTACATTGTCATATTAATATATTCGAATCACTCGCTCTTCCTCTCTCCCAGTTTATATACATACATATATATATATATATATATATATATATATATATATATATATATATATATATATATATATATATATATAAATTTGGTGTACAGGAGCTTAGGGTGCACAAGTGTGCTTGTGTTTACAAACTTCCCCTTGTATTCGACCCAAGGTTAATTTTTAAGTGGTATACAACTGTTATGAATTCAGAATATTCCTTTTACTAAAGTGGTTGCCAAACCAAGACAGAGGAGCAGTCTGACTTTTCATTTACCCATAGCTACAGTGAGTGGAGTTAAAATCATACGCTTCTCACGAGCATTGTGAAAAAGACAAACTGCCTTGTTTAGTATTTGAACTCGGGCAGACTTCTCCGTTATTTACAAAGATAACCGTTATTCATAAGTGCATATCTTATGTATATGTATATGTATGTATGTGTGTGTGTGTGTTGTACAAGAGTATGTCTGTGAAGTATGTAGTCACAAGTATGATTGAAATCTCTTCTTCATTCCTTACTTGCACATAGACGGTCACAAAGTACCCTATATATATATATATATATATATATATATATATATATATATATATATATATATATATATATGTGTGTGTGTGTGTGTGTGTGTGTGTGTGTGTGTGTGTGTGTGTGTGTGCAGACATTCATTTAAAAGTCTTATCCACTAAGTCTTTCTGTTTGAAACAAAGCAAAGCCAGACATGTTATTTGAAATTCTGACATGAAATATTGGTACCATTATTTCAGTTATATGAACGGAAGAAATTAACTATTTTAACAACAGTGTTTCGGCTAATGTCTTCCCAGACATGTGCGAAGTTTTAAGATGTTCTACTGTCGTTTTACAATGAAATGTTGGAAGAAATAAACCCGCGTTTGTTGTTTAGTTCACTACTTTTCAGCCAAGTATTTTTTTTCTTCTGTCTCAACCAGCCTCTACTGAAGTTAGAAGATTAACGACTGTCATTTTTTTCATGAATTATTCGAGGAAATTATCGTTGTAGTTTTGCTTTTTGCGTTTTATTCAGTGCTTTCTCTCACATCTGAATGTTGACTGAAGTTCTGAGATAAAGTATTGTTACTGCGCTATGAATTATCTGAACTATTATATTATGTTTATGGCTTTCGAACACGTCAGATCGAAAGCAGCGTATCCCCTTAGTTATTTGAAGTTACGTAACAGAAGGCAAGCTCATTATTTATATGTTGATGGCCGAGACAATAGACAAAATAAGCGACCCGAGAAACATGTGCCAGGATTAGCAAACTTTATAAATAGGTATTATATTAAGGTTTCGAATTCGACTTGAGTCCAGTCTTTAAAACTGTAGCGTTTGCAATTGTCGACGATTTGTCTTATTCATAATGAATATTGTCTGATAGTAAATATTATGTATAGAAAAAAAAGGAGTAATTAAAATTAATTTGTTTTCACCATAAAAGTGTTGTATTTTTTTTCCTTTTTTCTTTATAAATCTCTGTGATTTATAGTCATGAATAAATTTGAATTGCTTATCCTTTACCTTCCTGATTCTTGTTATTTTTATCATAACATGTTCTTTTAAAAACTTTTTTTTTAATTTAAAGTCTGTGTCTTTTGCAAAGACTAAAGACGTTTACAAAGGGGATATTCTGATTTTAACAATATACTCAATTTGGTTCCATTTCAGTGGATCTGGATATTATGGTGTAAACTTCCATTAGCATTACTCCCAGCTTAATTTTGCCTCTGGTTTGTAGTCCTATCTGTTGATCGATTTTTTAAAAATTATTCATTTGAGCTGTGTAAAAGAACTAAATCCTTAGAAACTACTATTCAAAATATGTAAGTTTGAATGTTCAATTTATGCAATTCCTTTACCTGTTTGGCCCAGTCGGCTGGGGCTATAGAATACACTGACTGCTTCTCTGAGACGGTTAAGACCCCCCACCAACGAGTGTCTTGATGGTGAGCTTCCAATGATGCTGGGGATTTGTGGAATGCAGAGTACCCCTTCATTGCCATTGCTCCCTGATCCATTCTGGCCTGGAATGGTAGCACCTGATTGGGTCCTATCTATGGCCTAAAGAGAACTAACAGCATACTTATGCTAAACTGAATTATATGAATTAGAACTGTTTTACTAATGCGAATAGCTTGAAATAGAAATGTTTTTGACAATTAAACTGTACTTACATTTAAACTGCGTGCTTATGCTAAACTGAATTGTTTGACATGAAACTGTTTTTGACATTGAAACGCTACTTAAACTAAACTGAATAGCTTTATATAGAACTGTTTTGGCATTTAACTGTGTGTTAACAAAATTAGCTGAGTTAGAATGGTTCGAAAAAACTGAATAGTTTGAAGTAGAAATGTTTTTGATAATTAAACTGTCTATTCATGCTAAACAGAATTGTTGGAAATAGAACTGACTATTTGCATAAAAATCGATTTGGCTTAAAATGTTGATATGCTATAAAACCAAACCAATCAACCGACCTTAATCTGTTGGCATACAATGCTTCTGGACGGTTTAAAATGCCTTTAGAAGTAATCAACCAATAAAACAATCTATCAGTTGTTGTTATTTTCAATAGTAAGGAACTACACGCTTCGAACACAAAGTTTGATTGTTGTTTTCAATAAAAATTGACTTATTCAAAAATAACAGTTTTATTACACTTAAAATGCTTTAGGAGAGTTTAAAGTCAATCTTTAACAAATGATAATATTATGTGGTCTCCATTTTCAGCAAATATTTCGAAATCTTCCATATTCTAGACATAACAGAGTTCACTATGAAATGCAATTTATACTTCGTAACTTCTGCCTAAAAAGAAGCATCAACATATCATAGACTGATACCTGAACGGGAACCCAACAAGTTCAAGGCTTATATAGTTATTACTTTCGCTTTTATGTTACCATAAATGAATCAGACATGAACTCGTCATATATAAAAAAGTAAAATATTTTGTTATTAATTATTACAATTATATTGTCAGTCGAAACAGCCGTATGAGAGAATGAAGTAAACATATGGAAATTAAGTTGACGACCCTAAGGATCACTGTTAATTAGCTACCTCACCGAGATGTCGTAGAGGGTGTTGTTCTTTTTCTTGGGTTTCTCCATGTTACCTATACCTTAAACTACAGATCGTTAAATATGGCACCATTAAATACAATTTTGTGTGTGTTTCGTATGTTTCGATCTGGGGTTGAACCCCATTCTTTTTGGCCATTGAAACTCTCTACCCACTTATCCAATTTAACATATATTAAATCACTGTTATTATACCATTGAATAATTTTTAAACTACCGATGTCAACTGGCGTTTTAGAACATACCGACGATACCTCAACAGAAGATTAAGACAATCTCCTCAAAGATTATCCAGAACATTGTTCTAAACTGGACTTTCGAGAAATGGGGTGTACTCATTCATTGCCATCGATCCCAGATCAACTCGGACCAGAATTAGTAATACCTGTTAGGGTCAGTAAAATAGAACTTATCATTGATTTAGTAGGGACTATCATTTTTATTTGTAATTTGAAATCATACAACTATGTGCAAATTAACTATTTTACATAAGAATAATGCATAAATAAAATCATTCGAGTTAGAGTGAGAGACTTGAAATCATTTGTGTTCAGTCATACGATTAATACCAAATAGAATTATTAATGTTAGACGGGAATACTTGCATCCTCTAATCTGTGTTGCATACAAGTGAGCGACATTAAGTAATAAAGTTGTTTTCAAACTATTCACTTACATATTACACACACACTTACACACACACACACACACATATAAACACACACACGCACACACAACACACACACACACACACACACACTTATATATATATATATATATATATATGGATAAATAATAGAGTAAACGGAAATCTTTTATGTTGAAATTGCAACCAATTTTGGATGTCAAAAATTTTAATTCAAACACGTTAAAATCCGCTGAAAAAATTACCCTGTGTCGCATTTTATTCGTGCAGAAGTGTTAGGTAAATGCATATAATTGCTTGCAAAAAGCTTTTAAAAACCTCTTACTTCCCGTAATGCCAACCGAACAAATTGCATAAAAACAGTCTTACAGTCTTGCTCTTTATATCCAATCCCTATGATACTTTTCCTTTTAACTTCATGCACATTACTAATTCGACGCTAAACTCTGATTATATGATTGAACTCCAAAAGATATGGGTAGTGACTCGCAGCTTCACGTTAACCCGTACAGATAGTATCTATTTTGGTCCCATCTATAAATCAAACAGATCTGCTCAAAATAATTCGTTTTCAATGGGACATTGATTTAAAAGATCTCACAAGAAACAAATTTACGACAAAAAAAATGAATGTACAACGAACATGATTCTTAATCTATATGAATAAAAAACCTTCGATGGGTTGACATGACATTAAACTAATCAATCAACCAATCTATCAAGCATTTACATTTGCCTACTAAGGCCAAAATATTTTACAAATCTTAAATAAAGTGAACATGTGATTAAGCATATAAAATTGTGTTCGATTTCAGGAAACTGGAAATAAATTGTGATTTGACGCTACATCTTTCAAAATAAATTATTTTTCTGCAATATTAGCTAATTTTTCTGGTCGACAATTCTTTGTACAAAAAAAAAAAAACAGAAATCAAATATTGAAAAACGAAAAAAAAAAAAAAAAAAAAGAAAAGCAGAAAGAAAAGGGAGAAATCCAAAACATATTAATTTCTTCCTCCATATTTTTCTCTTGAAACTATTTTATAATTTATTACTTGAACGTTTCTCACTCAAATTCAATTGCACAAAAATCCTGAACATTTTTGTTCCATTTGCTGTTCTCGCTCTTCAGTTCTTGCTTTGGGCAGCTTTAATTTTTTTTTTTCTGTTCTGTTCCTGTTTATTTTTATTAAAAATTAATTTATGAGAAAATTGTCAGTCTTGGGATGAAGATGAAAAATACGAATAAAAGTTTTCAATTGATTAGTTTTTCAATTTGTTTTTGTATCAGTAGTTTTTTTTTCTAATTTTTCTCAGATTAATTTAGAGAAGATTTAATTCCTGGGTTTTAATATTTCCTAAATGAACCTATAGATTATCGAAGAGATTATCTCAGCTGTAAATATTGATTAGAAAACAAATATACAAACATATTGGCATGAGCCAACACCTATATCTCCATGAAATCACACACACACACACACACACACACACACACACACACACACACACACACACACACACACACACACACACACACATATATATATATATATATATATATTGATGAGACAAATTGTTATAATGACGTACAAAGAATGACTGTGTACTTTTACCCAATATGTGCCTATGTCAGGGTCACAGAATTATGTAACAAGAAACGCCCAGGGTGCAATGCTTATCCTCCTGATAAATAGACACACTGACTCGATTTCAAATAATGGATAAAACTATTTGCATTTGCACTAATACACTTGGAAATGGTAGGAATATAACTATTCTTTCTCAAGCAATAGGTAAGTTGTAGCGCAGAATGAGATGTGAAACCTTGGTATAGCAAACAGTGTAAAAGAAGGACAATTCTGAATTAAAATTTGTTAAACTTCTCTGGAGAAATTTACCTTCAATCACATGTTGGTCGCACAGAACAGTGAGTAAATATACATAACAATCTAAGCAGGCTTCGAATACTATATTTTTGTATTTTGAATGCTGCAAATACGAGCAGTGTGTGTGAATTAAACACAATTCTTATTGTTTTGAATAATAAACAAATGGAGAAAAGTACATTTAGTTTTGTTTTTATGTTAATATTTCACACGCTTTATCTCTATGAGTTTTTAAAAATACATTTTAAAATTAGGGTGTCTCATATACTGCATTATGGCAAGACCATAAAATCGTCTGTTTTCCTTTGGATAGACAATTCTCAGACGAGTGAAGGCAGTGAGACTTGTGAATGCCAACAGTCAACTTCTGATTGTTCGTTCACGGTTTCTTGTGTTGTAAAACTTATTTACTTATCTTATCAAACTTCTTTATTGGGTTTTCTTCTTTCTTTGTTAACTCGAATATACGATTAATAACAAGCCTCCTGCATATTCAATCATTTCCTTGTTCTTTAATCCATTTATCTGCGTTTCACTTTTGTCCATTTAAAGAAGGGTCAAGAATATTTCATATAGAGGTCTTCACAGGAGTTTATTTCTTTGATGAAGCTACTGTTCTAGAGTCTGCTTTCGAGAATTTTGCTTATTCTTCTTAGGTACTCTTTTCTTTCTTTTTTTTTTTCATTCATCTCTGGGTTTTTTTATGTTGTCCGCTTCAAGTATTTTCAGGTACTTTTAACTTTCTTTTTTCCAAGAGCTTTAATGTTTTTCTTATTTGTTGGTTCAGTTCTCTGTTAACTCGAATAGAAGAGTTACAGCTGTGATAACGTCTCTACATCTTGTACGGATGCTTATGATAAGTTTTACCTCACAAAATTGAACTGCTCTTAAGTTTGCCTAAACTTAGAATGCTGAACGCTAAATGAAGGTGATGTATCACTTGGCATTGGTTTATGAAATTATCCCACAAAATTAAATATGAGTTTCAATTTACTCTATATTAAACGAAGAGATAAAACTGATGGGTTACAGAAGGATGCATATCCCGTAAGCAAACAGAATATTTTATTAATAATAATCAAACGTGGCACATTTACTTAACTAAAAGAAGATAGTCTTCTTCTGGGCGTTACAATATTAGTTTCAGTATATATATATATATATATATAAATATATATATATATATATATATATATATATATATATATAAAAAGAAAAACAACAAAACCGGTCACATAGGATTATAATTTTATTTCCATCCTGTTACGCATTTTTTATAATTTCCAAAAACACGAAAAAAAATGAACAGGACTTCTTCAGATCTTTTAGATAAAAAAAAAAATAGAATACACACAGAAAAGTGGGAGGGGGTAGAAGAGGGGTGAAAAGTTATCTCCTCATTAAGCCCACTTACGATTTAAATTTTAATTTCGGTTAAAAATCTGAAGAAGTCCTGTTAATTTTTTGCGTAACAGGATGGAAATAAATTTATAATTCTATGTGACCGGTTTTGTTGCTTTTCTTAAAAAATGTATTGCTCTGTATTATTGTTACATTGAGCTCTTTACCAGGAAAATTTAAATATTCACTCATGAATAATTTCTTGTCCTGATGGAATTACTCCCAACTCCGGTTTAACTGGACCAAAGAATACACACACACACACACACACATATATATATATATATATATTGGCAGCATTTCTTAGTTAATAAAAATTCCATTAAACATAATAGACATTTTCTGTCTACACATTTTCTTCTGAATCAGTTCGTATTCCCGTATTGGTTTTATCGTATTCGGCGGGAATTGATTTATGTATTGTCCATAGTTGTATGTATCCCTAGTACTTTCTGCCTGACTTTGGGCCATCATCAGGGGAGGATCTATTACAAAAGTGATGTAACTTTTGTTTTTGCATATGTAAGAGCGTATTGATGATATTATTACAGTGTGTAACTTGTCTCGTCACAAAGTCGGACAGAAAGCACTGGGGATACATACAACAATGGACAATACACGACTCAATTCCCGCCGAATACGATAAAACCAATACGGGAATAAGAACGGATCCAGAAGAAAATATGTAGACAGAAAATGTCTATTATGTTTAATGAAATTTGTATATATATATATATATATATATATATATATATATATATATATGTTCGCCAATGGCCCGGGAGACCTGGGTTCAATCCCAGGTCGAGTCACACCAAAGACTCAAAAAATGGTACTTGATGCCTCCTTGCTTAACACTCAGCATTATAAGGTACGGATCAAGGGTAAAGTAGAGCAATCCAGGGAAGGAGTAGCGCCCTCCCCTACGCATTGGTGTAGTAGCTATCGAAAAGGGAGTCTTCGGGTTACCCTCGACTATGGTCGCCAACTTTACTTACTTATATATATATATATATATATATATATATATATATGACACTTTGTCTCATCAATATATATATATATATATATATATATATATATATATATGTGTATATATATATGGGGGGTATGTGTGTATGTGCGTGTGCTTGTGTCAGTCTGTATCTTTCAATGGATGCGTGCGTGTCCGTATAAATTAGCATTGATGGACATTTATGGGAATATGTAAGTATTTATTAACATAGAACAAGAGTAGTATATAAACTGTGATCTAGACAATATCAGAGTGTGCCTTCGCAATAATTGTGACTCGGAATATATCTTCTCTAACTATGGATATCCTCAAACATTTAATGATTTTAAAGTTATAAGCTATTTCGAAGAAAATTCTAATTATTTCTGAGACAATATAACTCTTCCTCTTGAAATATGATTAGTAGGTCCATCGATATAACTCCTTTCAACTTTTCAATGAGTGCTTTAGAACTTAGGACTAAGCAATTATAGTCTTCAATGTATTTACCTCAGCTCACTGATAACCCCTTCTTGCATATAATGTCTAAAAATTCCAGCCTAACATTAGGATATAAAATTTTGAGAAATGAGAGTTAAACTATATTGGCAGGATCAATTGATAGCGAAGGTTTATATGAAAAACAAAAAAGAAGCTTGATAGGCTCAATGAAACACATCCTTGCTTAAGCTTTTCTCAACCGTTTTCTGTATCTTTAGCAAAGTTAGTCTATTTATTTTTCGTTGTTGAGTCGAATTTGTAATGTTTTATAATTTTAATGGTGTCATAAAATATGAATGCGAGTGCTCAAATAAATTTTTAACTAAATGGAAAATGACCCATCATCTGCGACACTTATTCGTAGATTTCGAATTCCTGTCAAGTTTTTACGTTTAATTTTGGGTTTATTCCCTTAGGAAATGCGTGAACCCCCGTATTCTCCCCACAGCTATGGGTTAAATTGTAGCACCATTGTTCTTTTACAAGGGTAGCTTTGGATTTGAATAAACCAGGAAGTTCGATATCCCACAAAAACAAGATCAAGAAGTATGTACTAGAGTTAAAGAGCAGGGAAATTATGAATTATATATTCATACAATAGCTCTGCTACGGGTAAAACGTAGGTCAAGGTCATTCTTGAACGGATTACCGCGAAATTTAATCCAGTCATCTTTTGGAAAAGTCAAAGTGTCAGTATTTTTTCTAGTAAGAAAAGGGGAAATCAGAAGGAAAATATTTACATTATAAGAAAGAAAAGTTCATTCAATCACTGAAGCTGTTGGCATAGTTTTAAAGCTAGATAATATATTTTGTAAAAGACCGTTGTGTCAATATGAAATAACGGAAAATATATTTACGCACAAGGATTTAAGTGTGAAATAAACAACAACAGGGACTGTAAATTTACTATGAGCATTGCTATCGAGGAAGTGTAAACATAGGTTTTCATTCTTGAAAAATGATTAAGTCGAGTTGAAATTACATACATCCTTGAAGGAACAGAATGTTCTTCCGAGAAACTTAAAACGATATCTTTGAATAGAAAAATAAATGAGTTTATAATCTAGTAAAGGTTATTCTGTTTTATTTTATTTATTTATAGGATTTAAGCAGGTCTAAACATAAGATAAAGAATAAATTTATTTATCTAATAATCTAATATTTAAAAAATGCATTTTTAGGAAAAGAATTTCTGAAAAAATATTGAAATATTATCCTTCAAAATTCGCAAATCAATTAAAATATTATCGTGTCACGTGAAAAAAAATTCAAAAATGGTAAACCTTCCAAACGAAAGGAGCCATTGGTCAATAAATGCACCAACAGAGATACAAACACTAGAGTTTCTCTAGTGTATAGTTTCACGAAATGAACCCCCTTTTAGTATGTCAATCAGTGTAAATTCCTCACTCATACACACTTATATATATATATCATCATCATCATCATATCGTGCTGGCAGCACGGATATCCCTGACCCTCTCTCGCCACTCCTCCCTATCGTTCATCGCCCTAGGCAGGTCTTCAGTACAACAACCTGTATCCTCACATAGCTGCTGAATGTACGTTCGTGCTGGTCGTCCTGCTTTTGCGCGGCCATGTGTGGGGATCCATAAAAGTACATCTCTTATGAGTTCATCTCTGCTTCTCCAGCAATGTCCTGCATGTCTGGTTCGCCTAACTTGAATAGTTTTCATGATAGGGGGCAGGTGGCCGTACAGTTGGTGTCTTGTGGGGTGTTGCTGCCAGGACTTGTTCAGGATATATATATATATATATATATATATATATATATATATATATATATATATATATATATATATATATATGTTTCTTTTGTGCATATATACGAGGATCATTAAAAAAAGTTTCCAGACTTTTTTCGTATACGCACTTTTATTGATAGTACACGCATGAAACTCTAGTCCCCCTCGAAGTAATCTCCTCCGGCTGTAATGCACTTATTGTACCGTTCCAACAACTCCTGGAAAGCCACATGGAAGTCCTCTTGCGTGAGTGTGTCAATGACCTTCGTCACAGATTCTATCATCTCCTCAGTTGTCACATAACGACAGCCTCTGAGCTAAGGGAATAACAAAAAGTCACCGGGAGCAAGGGCTGGACTATAGGGAGGATAAGGAACTGTCTTGTTGCCCATCTTGGTCAAATAGTCTGTGACAAGGATGGACTTGTGGACTGGTGCATTGTCCTGGTGGAAATGCCACTGATCTGATTTGAAAAGTGCTGGCCTCTTCCGACAGAATTTAGTTTAAGAAGGATCTATGTCGTAGAAATAGATTGATATGAACAGACAAAGTTATATAGGTCAGATTTAAAATAATTCTCTTGTACCACCCTCAGTAAAATAAGAATTCATCAGATGATTGTATTTTCATTTCTTTTGATCATACATGCACATTATTGAAATCAGGACTTTTTAAAAATTGAGATTTTAATTACAATATATATATATATATATATATATATATATATATATATATATATAGGTGTTGGAGAAAATAATAGAGATATCTGTAATCTTAGTCTCATAATTCTTAAACTCCTGTCAAACCATGAAAAGTTTGTTAATTTTATGGATTTTTTTTATTTATTAATATGTTTCGTCTTATTATACTAATTTTTTTTTTTTTTTTTTACATATATCATCGGAAAAAATTAATCAAAATTCATTAAAGTAGTATGCTTTTTAGACTTTAAAAGTGGTCAAATTCTTTCTGCGCCAGGGTAACAAAAAATTGCTGAATTATTTGGTGTAGCCAGGAGTATTGTATAAAAAGTAATGAGAGCATTTAAGAAAGAAGGAAACAAAACCTCCTCACTGAAGCTAAACACAGGAAGAAAGGAAAAGCTGTCTCATACGTACTCTTACGCGAATTGTTTGGAAGTATCACAAGAAACAGCTCCGAAAATTACAGCAGAGCTTAATGACCCACTTAAGAACCTATTTTTTTTCAAAAAATGTGAGAAGGAGGCTGCACAAAACCGAATTTCACGGGATGGCTTCCATCAGAAAACCATATTAAAATAAATTTATTTGAAATTTCCCGGTGTTTCCATTATTTTGTCCAATCCCTATATATATATATAAATATATATATATATATATATATATATATGTGTGTGTGTGTGTGTGTGTGTGTACGAGGTTCATTTGAAAAGTTCCTGCCCTAACCAAAATATTCTTTCATGTGCATTAATAATAACTATATATATATATATATATATATATATATATATATATATATATATATATATAGCCTTGGCTACTTACGAATGTGGACAGATCTAATAAATGAAAATGGCTTCAAACTAAAAAAAAGCTAAGAAGCAGACAGTATCCCTCAGAAACTATAACATTCGCAGACAAAGCTGATATAGCGCGTCTTGCAAATACAAGTACCCCTGCTAAATCCCAGCATAGCCTGGAGCAAGCATTAGAAGGAATTAGCCTCCACGTGAACTCAAACAAACTGGAGTACATGTCTTTTAATCGAGAAGGAGCTACCTCCATTTTGAATTGTGGTTTTCTTAAATTAGTAGACATGTTCACGTACGTCGGTAGCAGCTTTTCACCTACTGAAAGTGATGTCCATATGCGCCTTGTAAAGGCATGGATTGCTATCGATAGGCTATCGATCATATGGAAGTTTGATTTATCCGAAAGGATAAAACGCAATTCCTTCCAAGAAAATGTTTTGTCAATACTACTGTACGGATTCACCATATGTGCGATGACAAAGCGTAAAGAGAAAAGGCTAGACGGGAACTGTTCAAGAAGGCTACGAGCTGTGTTCGAATCCAAGAACCAACACCTTAAGAGACGGCAGCAGTACGGCCACTCACCTTCCATCTCAAAAACCATGCAGTAAGACGGTCATGCAAGAAAGTTCTGGAGCAGTAAAGGACGAATTCGAATGTTATATTTTCCTATGGACCCTTGCACATGGTCGTACAGGTGTTGGAGGGCCAGCTCGAACTTACCTACAACAGTTCTGAGGAGACGCAAGTTGTAGTTTGTAAGACCTGCCGGAAATGATGGATGATAAGGATGGATGAAGACAGAGCGAGAGATAGAGAGAGTGAAGTGGGAGAGGGAAATCCATGCTAGCAGGATTACTTGCTGACAATGATATCTAAATTAATGTCCAGGGAGTAACAGTAAGATTAATGTATACGTGTTATGATTGATGCTTCATGTAAGAAATTAACGTAATCGCATATAAATGTTTTCATCATTTCGAGACAGCGAAATCAACCAGATTTCAAAACTCTTTATTATATCGTAAATCTAATTGGGTCTCTGTTTATTTGGCCGATATTGTCTTGTCTCTTGTCAAATATTTTGACTTTAATTAGCCGGAAAAATGCGTTTTCAATTAACCAAATCTCTTGTCATTAGAAACAATTTGATGTCAATTTCATCATTGATGTTTGGATTTAATTTTGATTTTTTTTTTCTCGTTCAATATCATATTTGTACGCGATTATAATTTAGCGCATGACACACAATAATTAGCATTCATTTTCTCGGTGGGGGCATTTTTCAAGATAATTGGTCCCTAGAAAAAATTGTGATTCTAAAACGTAGAAGCAGGATTAAACCAAGCCATCTTCAACAGTTAGCGGTGGTGTAAAAACAAAAACTGCCTTTGCTATCATTCGTAAAATGTTTTGAATATTTCATTAAATTTATTCTTTCTTTCTTTTAACTCAAGAAAAATACATTATGAAAATTTATCAAAGTATCAACTTTTCGAAAGCTTCATTTCTTCTAATTTTTTTTATATCTTCATCTCTGTGCATCTGTCTGTCATTTTCTATTTCTTTGTTTCTATCAATGCGTATATCATTTTTCTGTCTTTTAATTTCTATGCATTTGTCTATTATTTTTTTTTGGTCTCTTCATTTCTATCCATGCTTATATCATATTTATGCCTTTTCATTTCTATTCTTGCATCGCTATTTTTTATCGCTAAGACACGGTTGAATAATTCTAACTTCATTTTAGCCCATCTTCAGTTGTTTTAAGCCTAAAGGTTTGGGGATCCCGTGTATCGTACGATCTTATTCAAATCCATATCGTTGTTCCTAAAAGGTTTTGTACACATATGATATCAAGTATTACTATCTAATACAAAAACGTTATACTAAATGATACGGTTTTATGTATTATTATCAATAATTTATGATTTATACGTAGTTATAATGTTACTGGACATTGGCCCGGTAGACCTGGGTTCAATCCCAGGTCGAGTCATACCAAAGACTCAAAAAATGGTACTTGATGCCTCCTTGCTTAACACTCAGCATTATAAGGTACGGATCGAAGGTAAAATGGAGCAATCCAGGGAAGGAGTAGCGCCCCCCTACACCTTGCTGTAGTAGCTATCGAAAAGGGAACCTTCGAGTTACCCTCGACTATGGTCGCCAACTTTTATAATGTTACAGTAAATCTTTCCTTTTAAAAATAATTATCTAAATGACTTAATAAAAATTGTTTCAATGATAATGATAAAGCAAAGTAAACGATAATAGTCGCATGTAACTTTTCTTAATACATATGATTTACAGTTATATAAAATCAAGTATTCTCATGCAATACAAATCATTTTCAAACATTTATATTTCAACATAGATGGGAACTCGAACAGGTTGTAGCATTCAAGTTAATAGTAGAACTGTAAGTAAAGGCAATGAAACAGTTCTTCACCATCTTCAGATCTTTACAAACTGAAGCTTCACTATCGGATGCAGTTTAATGTTATAATCACGAGTCCTCTTTTTTCCAGGGGCTGAGTCTTTCGTCTCTGCAAAGACAGTCAGTATATTGTACACCCTGCCAAAAGTATAAATGTCCACATATCTTTTAACTGATTTCTTACATATTGACAGAAGGAAAAAGGCATAAATATTGAGCCGTATCATAACACTGGCTTCCTGCAATTAATAACCAATATTGTAGGAGTGCTGGTGAATTTTCCTTTTAATTACGCCGTGCACTTACTTGTTAAATAAGTTTTAATCGTGAGTGTTAGGAAGCTAGATATGCTGTAAACTCTTGCAACACCTTTCATCATCATCATCATCATCATCATCATGTCGTGTTACTTGCACAGATATCCCTGACCCTCTCTCCCCACTTCTCCCTATCGTTCATCGCCTCTGGTAGGTCTTCGTGATGGGAGGCAGGTGGCCGTATATTTGGTGCCTTGTGGGGTGTTGCCACCAGGACTTGTTCAATATTGCTAACAGCATTCTTGTGTAATTGCCTCTAGCTTCTTCTCCAGCTATTTAGCTAGCGTCCAAGTAGTGCATCTATACAACAGTATCGATACGACCGCTACCTGGAAGAAACTGCGTTTCATTTTATCGGTTAGGTCTGATTTCCATATGATTGATAGCCTATCGATAGTTGTCCATGTCTTCGTTAGCCATGTGTCGGTGTCTCTTTCGGTTGATGAGACACTGCTTCGTAGGTAGGTGGGTGAATTTGTCTACCAGTTTCAGAGAGGTTCTGTCGAGAGTGGAGATGTCGTCTGTTTGAGTATAGCACATATATTCGGTTTTGTGTGTGCATTGACATGGAGGCCAATGCCTGCGGTGGCTCATTCCATACTATGCAGTAGTGTTTCGGCCTGGTTGGGTGTATTCACCAGTATCGCTATGTCATCGGCGTAGTCGGCGTCGGTAATTGTTTTTGTGGTGTACGTCTGCCTCTTTTCTTTATCAGCTCGAAGCCGTTTTCTCTGATTTTATCAATCGATGTTCTAAGCACGTAGTCTAGATAGATGATAAAGAGGTACGGAGCTAGCGTGTCTCCTTGTATTACTACTACTACAATGTCGAAGTATTCTGTCTCCATCCATCCGGTGAACGTACTTTCACTTTGGGGTTTTGTAGAGAATCGTTATTGCTTCTACGGTTTCTTTTGGTAGGCCGTATGCTAGTAGGATTTGTTCCATCTTCCCTCTGTGAATGGAATCGAAGGCCTTGGTAAAGTCGACCAATAGTAATATCGCCTGTAGGTTTTTGCCCGTACACCTTCAGGGATTCTACGGATGCGGATGGTCAATATTTGTGAGGTCATAGATCTATTACTTCAGAAGCCATTTTGTTTTTTTCTAAGGATTTTGTCGATTTTGGGTTCTATGCGATTTTGTAGTAGGGCATTGTAAATTTTGGCTGATATGGATGTAAGTGTTATACCTTGGTAGTTCTTGGCTAATCCGAGGTCACCTTTTTAGGGAAGGGGAGGACACATCCCTTATAGGTCAACAGCAATGAAGACCAATCAGAAATCTATCTATGGGATTCTTCTCAAGCTGATTTGAGCATAAGTGCAATTCATAAGAAGCTTATTTGACTCAGCAAGCCGAAAGGATCTCAGTAACAGTGAGATCAAGTGGCTACAATATCTATGACGGTTTGTGAAACAAGCCACCGGAAGCTTCACCTCACCTGGAGATTCCCCACTAGCTCCTTATCGACTTGAGATATTTGATATATATTCTCACACGCAGATTTCCTATATGGCTCTTCTCAGTTACAAACCTAGTATGGGACCAATCCCTGAACGAACAAACGAATGACATTCAGAGCGACCGCGAACGAGAAGACATTCCTTCAAATAATAATTCTTAAACATTTACCATACTGAAAAAAATTAACAGTGGCAAATAAAACGATCAATGCTAGCAGTACTTGAGGCAATTGAAAATAAACCTGTTAGTGTAAGCAATACTTGTAACCATTTAACTGTGAGCAAAAATGATCCATAACTCGAGTAAAATTTATTACCGACGAAACTATTTGTTCATAAATCATATGCTGTTACTATATATATATATATATATATATATATATATATATATATTAGGCAGACAATAACCAACAAATATCTTATGCCATAAAATACGACCAGCCAACCAACTTTTCCAGTTAATGCCAATTATTTTACACTTAGACAACAACTTTTTCCTTCAAGGGGCACATCGTGTTACGGTTATTCTTCTAAGAAATTGCAATCTGAACTTCACTCCTCAATAGGCACTAGTAAGTTGTTTTTGATTTAGTATTATGTCCTGAACACAATATCGGCGGGGTCTTACCCCTCGGCAAGAGCTACAGTTGGCGTATTCTACTGCCTCAGCTGACTGTACTGTCAATAATAGATGTCAATAATCTATTGTGAATTACTATGTTTGGATAACAAGTTAGGCAGATTTTGCTCTTTAACTTTATTTAGAGTACGAGAGGGTAAGCTCAGAACCTTAACCAGCTGTACTACGATAAAAACTGACATTTTGTCACATAATGGCAATGGTTTAGTTGTCGGAAAATTATTTACATTCGTACCTCTCCTCACTTGTCGGTAGTGTCACTCCCTCTGCAAATGCGAGCTGTTACGAGATTATCAAAATTGTTAGTTGCCTATTTTCAACTTATTTGAGCATATGTGGCAAAGATAATTGCCAGCTCTCTCGATGCAGAATATTACACCGTTTTCAGCACCAATCTCTAGGCAAAGACTCTGACTCGAAAACCATGTGTAAAGAAGTAAATTGATATAGTATATATCTACTAACTAAAGAGTCTTCAAACCAATACATATGCCGAAATTCTGGTCTTCATTTGCCTGGAGACGTAAGAATAATCTGCACATGGCTACCTACTTTTTTTCCCACTTGAGGATTTCTTCTTATCTGAGAAAAACTAGTGTATGCCAAGTTTTTAGGGGTTTTGATCTTGTTAAGTAACCACTTTCAGTGGATCAGCAGATCCTTCCGTTTTCGTAGACATGAAATAACCTGTCTTCATCACATACGACTTGAATCGGATATTCACATGCGGCACAGTTGCACTGGTGCCCTCTGGCACCTGCAACTTTTTGGTGATGACGATCTTTGACTTTCTGAGGTCATACATCATAATGTTCAGAATCTGTAGTATGAACAGGTTTAAAAAGAGTTATGTAAAGGAGAAAATGATAGTTTCTGGCTGATATGTACTCAAATAAATAACAAGCATTACATACATACATACATATATATATATATATATATATATATACGTGTGTGTGGGGGGAGTATGTTGTATTCTAATAATTCTATTATTCTTGATTTCATGCGATAAAGAATCCATGTTGAAAACACCTCCACCCCTATCTGAAGGTGTGATTGTTATATTATTATTTTTTGACAAACCTTCTTATACAATGATATGTCTCTCAGGGATTGTGTGATCAAATATTCAGGGGGTTTTGTCATTATGAAATATACCCGATATAGATGAGTTCTGATAGAACGAAACAGATCTGTCTGTGGATGACTATATATATATATATATATATATATATATATATATATATATATATATATATATATATATGAAGATGGTTGTTTTTTTTGTTTTATGGCATATCAACCTTTGTAGGTTATTTAACGCCAAACCCAGTTTTATGTAAATAATCTATTCTATTGAAAACAGTTAAGTTTAGCATAAGTACACAGTTTAATTGTCAAAATCATTTTCATTTCAAACTATTCAAGCAGTTATATGTAATAATTCAGTTAAGTGTAAATACAGTTTTAATGTCAAAAGCAGTTCTATTTCAAATAAGTCAGTTAAGCATAAGCACGCAGTTTAAGTGTTAGTACGGTTTAATTGTCAAAAACGTTTCTATTTCAAGCTATTCAGTTTACTCAATTCAGTTTAGCATAAGTATGCTGTTAGTTCTATTTAACCCATAGATAGGGCCCTATCAGGTGCTACCACACCGGGCCAGAGTGGACCTGGGAGCGATAGCAATGTAGGGGTACTCCGCATTTCCCAAAGCTCCAGCATTGCTGGAACGTCACCATCAGATTTTTTAGTGATATATCAGGACACTCATTAGGGGGAGTCTTACCCCTCTGCAGAGGTGCAGTCAGTGCATTCTACAGCCCCAGGTTACTGGGCAATATATATATATATATATATATATATATATATATATTTTCTGGATTCTGTGAAAGTAAGTGCAAGGGATATCCGAAATGTAAGGGATAAATCCACTAGAAATAAAACCTACCGAAAGTTATCAGCACAAATGTGATGTATACATAGAGAGAATGAGAGTCTCAGAGGCGTAGTGACTAATGAGTTTAAAATCAAGTTGCACTATTACGTTCACACTCAGATTAGTAGAGTAGGGAAACGTATGAACACCCTTTTTCACCAGAAGTAGGTTTTATAATACAACAACTGTTCTCTTACAAGGATGCTTTGATATTGAATAACCAATGTAAGTTTATATGCCATTAAATAATGAAACCGTGGTGTAATGGTTATCGTCGTAGGAAATGGACACGGTGACACGAGTTCAAATCTTGGACGAGACTGATTGCATTTCACATAGCACTAATACCCTTGGGAAAAGTATGAATCCAATTATTCTCCCTCCAGCTATGGGTAAATAGTAGGGCAGACTGGATTCTTCAGCCTTGGTTAGGCAACTAGTCTAGGAGAAGGAAAACTCTAAATTCAAACCTGTTAAACTCCGCTTAAAAATTGACCTTGTGTCATATCCTGCCAGAGCGGAGGGGTTGGTAAACATTATTAAATTATGAAACCAACATGTACACAGAGTTTTATACTGATTTCCAAACACAACCTTGTACACATATGCTTGCGTAACAATCTACTGTATGCGTATTTCTAACACCCTCATATATATATATATATATGTGTGTGTGTGTTAGATGTGATCATGTGCGTTTTGGATCAAGTGACGGCTATTTGCATGGAAATCGAATTTGCGAAAGCTTTTGAAAATAGCAAAGTATTTTTGCCTTCTAGAAAGCAAGAAAAACATTTTCTGACGGGAATGAGTTTAACTCGACTTTATTGAAAATATTTTTCCAATTTCACCTTCTTTCTACTTTTATACATGGTCTATTCATAGCCGTTCTTGGAAGAAAATAGTTTTATGCATTCAATATCAGCTTGTGTGCCCTCGAAATGTTCAATTTGCTGAAATGGATCCGTCAAGACTGAACCATTAATTCTTGTTTCAATGGAAACTATTTATTACCTGTCTCCTACCATTATTTCAGTAAGGATTTAAAAAAAAACCCGCATAAACGTAACATTCTGAATCCTGCCGTTTTAGTTATGACATGTAGAGTTACTCATTTTTAATGAAATGATTCTAAGAAATTTTTGATTTTTTACACTATCAATGGGGTTTTGAGAGCTAAGCCACCTCAAGAAAATATCGTTTATGTGTGTGTTTGACAATAAACTATAACCAATGGTGACGATCCAGTACTGGAAATGCCTAGTCGACTGCAGCTGTTGAATACACATACTGCACCTCTGCAAAGGAATAAGACCCCCTCACCAACGAGTTTCATGGATATAACACTAAACAATTTGCTGGTGAGGTTCCAGTTATACTGGAGCTTTGGATAATGCAGAGCACCCATTCATTGCCATCGCACCCAGGTCCATTTTGGTCCAGAGTGGTAGCATCTGAGAAGGCCATATCTATCCGTCACATAGAACTAAACTGCGTGGTTGTGTTAAACTGAATTGCTTGAAATAGAACTGATTTTGTATAAAAATGTATTTGGCATTAAATAACCGACGAAGGTTGATATGCCATAAAATCCAACCAACCAACCAGTACTGGAACGTTTGGGAGAGTAAAGTGTGGTGTTGTAGGGTCGGGAAAATAAAACTAATGAGGAGATAGACGCGATAAAGGCAAGTTCACCTAAGGAAGGATGAAAGTCAAACTGTTGCTCAAAGAAAAACACCACTTATTTTATCATTGATGTTGAATTCGCTTTAGTATAAGCTGTCTTGAGGATCATCGTTCCAATTTATGAACTTTCTCACCAGCAGCAGGAACTTTCAGTAAAACCTGGCCAATAAGAAACTCCGTACTATCGACACGTGTCGAAAGGAAGCATTACGTAGCATAAATGCGCACACCCACTCACCCCCCCATATATATATATATATATATATATATACAGATTTAATTTTTTTTAATATGAACACATCAATTTCTATTCACATCTTAACAAGCCGGTGATTTGGGCCTAAAGTCATTATTTTGTAACCGATTCTTGTAATTTGGTTCTTACTCTTTATTAAACCGGAAGTATCATTTCTTCCATTTTCTGAGGAAAACGGAAGTCCGGTTTCCGTCATTGTTATTTGTCAATAAAAAATAATATTTTAACTGCCTAAAGAGCTGACATTTAACTAAAGTCTTCTGTTGAATTAATTAGAGTTACCTATCCCTGAACTTTCAGCACCAACTTTACAAAATCGGTCAAGAGCCAGGTTTAATCTCTTTATTTATTTTATTATCAATCTTCGTGGGTTATTCCATGCCAAAGCCATTCTTACAGAATTATAATAGTGATAATATTTAATTCATATGCTGGAGAGATAAGTATGAAGTAAGGGAAGTTAGTTCGTTGGCTGTATTTTTTTTAAGGCGTATCAACCTTTTTAGGGTCATTTAATGCTGAATTAGATTTTAAACAATTCATTTAAGTATAAGAATAGTTTTTGTTTGCAAAATAATTAATTGTCCAAACAATTCTATTTTAAACAATTCAGTTTAGCATAAGTGTTGAGTTTACTTCTATCTAAACGCAGTTCTATTTCAAAGAGTTCAGTTTAGCAAAGGTACACAGTATAAATGTCAAAATAGTTCTATTTCAAGTAATCCAGTTTAGTAAAACTTCATTTGAGTTTGGTTTGACTCATAGATAGGACCCAATCAGGTACTACGACTCCGGGCCAGAGTAGACCGGGGAATGATGGCAATGACGGGTACTCAACATTGCCCAAAGATTCAGCATTACTGGAACCTCACCATCAGATTTTTTAGTGTCTTATCCAGGACCCCCTTTGATGGGGTCTTACCCCTTTAAAGAGAAGCAGTCGGTGTATTATACAGCCCAAGCCAACTGGACCAAGGATCCTGTCAGTTGCTACCTCTCTGCGACAGAGTGGCAATGAAGAGGTACTCCGTATTTGCCAAAACTCAACTATTACTGGAATTTCACCTTCAGATTGTTTAGTGCCATATCTACGATACTCTAACCCCTCTCCAGAAAAACAGTTGGTGTATCCTGCTGCCCCAGCCAACCGGGCCTTGGGACACTCGTTGGCGGGGATCTCATCCC
Source organism: Sepioteuthis lessoniana (assembly GCA_963585895.1). Taxonomy (NCBI): domain Eukaryota; kingdom Metazoa; phylum Mollusca; class Cephalopoda; order Myopsida; family Loliginidae; genus Sepioteuthis; species Sepioteuthis lessoniana. The sequence goes on from OY757912.1 coordinate 91,382,409, forward strand.
TCTGGAGAGAAACAGTTCGTGTATTCTACAGTCTAGCTTATCTGGAAAGAAGTAAGGGAGGAGCATAGTAGGTAATATGACATCGTAATAAGCAAATTCAAAATTCATTTGTGATATTACTTTCATTTTCGGACTTGGAAAAATATGAATCTCCTCATCTCCCTAGCTATGCGTTAACTAAAACCATTACTGTTCTTCAACAAGAATATATCTGACTTTAAATTATCCAAGAGGGTTAATTAGCCTTTAAAGAAACAAAACCAAATGAATTTCATAACTAGAGTGAAACGTGGTGTATTTTTATCTTATTAAACATTGAAAGGATTTTTATAAAAAAAAAATAGTTGAACACATCAGCAGAAGGTGCCTTTTCATAAGTTACTTCCTGCTCGCCACAGATAGCGGTATTTATCATGTCAAGTTTATTACTAAGCTCAGATTAAGATGAGTTAGGAAAGCAGGAGTAAGGGAAATGAGAAAACATTGACTTAACAACTTCCAATCTACGGATTTTATCTGGATAAGAAACGTGTGTTTTATCACGAAGTATGGATTGGCTGAAAAACAGAAAATAATCAATGAAAATTAAGAAATCAGGCTAATTAGGTGGCGAATGCCTAAAGAAAATTATACAAAGAAAATGTTGCAGGAAAGGTAAAAAGAATTAAAAGTGAAAGAAGAACGTTCACCTAAAAAGGAATATTTAATGAAGTGAGGAATGAGAAAATCGGAATAGGAAACAATCAAGAGAAATAAGAAAAATGGAGAGAGAGAAAAGTAAATGAAAAAGTGAAGAATGTCTAAAAAGTGGAGAAAAAATGAAAAAAAAATCAGCTACCCAACCATCAGACACGCTTATTCATCATTTCTTGGACAGAAATAAAGCTATACTATATAGAATCTAGAATACTAGTCCAATGCAATCAGTGGTTGTTTCGAATAGTGAAATATTAGACTGCTTTATAAACTGGGTTTATTTATTACCAGCTCAGATACCTCCAGTTACCAGGGGAAATAGCTTCAAACATATCAACTGAGATAAAATATGCATTTTAATATGTGTAGTACATTAGACTTATCATAAGACGTAAATGATTCACAAATGTACATATAAGGTAGTGACACTTTTGCGTGAAAGCTGTATATATATATATATATATATATATATATATATATATATATATATATATATATATATATATATACGTGTAAACTAAAATTTACTCACCTCATAATACTTTGTTCAACTGTTAATAGGAGTTTCATATGTTTTTGATGTTTTTTTAAACAAGAACAATTGTCAAACATAAGATTTAGGAAATCGATATTTTTTAAATCAATGAATATTTTAAATATATGATTTTTTTTTAAATGAATTCATTTTATGGATCAATATTTCTTCAAAAAGATATATTGATCCGCCAACAGCATCAGATTTGAAAAATTATCTGAGTTTTTGCACAGCTCTGTTTGCTACCATCCTGTTCACCCTATATTATCTGACGTACTTGATTGTTTTTTGCATATATTATTTCTTTCAGCCGTTATATACATACTTGCGTACATATATATATATATATATATATATATATATATATATATATGTAAGTGTGTGTGTGTGTGTGTGTGTGTGTATATATAGAGAGAGAGAGAAAGAGAGAGAAAGAGAGAGAGAGAGAATTGATAATGCAATCAAAGAAAGAGGAGTAATTTATTTTGTTTTTTTTTTGTTAATCCTTTCGAATTTCCGTATTGAGGCGGGAATTGGTTGATAAACAATCCCTAATTAGTTATTTCGCAAGTACTTTCTGCCCAACTTTGGGTCCTCATTAGGTAAGGATGTATTACAAAAGTGGTGTAACTTTTGTATGTACATAACTACTTTGTAAGAAGAGCTTTTGTACTGTTATACTGTGTAGCGTTTACTTCTCGAATTTTTTTCTATGAATAGAGTCAGTAGTTAAAGACATTTAAGTATATTAGCACTGGTTTCTAAATTAGTTCTATTAAATGTGGGTTGTATATTCTTAATATGTAGTTCCTCAAGAATCTGTAAATTTTTCCTGTTATTTTAATGTTCTAATATTGTGTTTTCGGTAAGAATTTTCCGTAATTGTGTTGTTGGGAATGAATGTTTTTTAAATGCTGTGCTATGGAACTCGCATCATATATATATATATATATATATATATATATATATATATATATATATATATATATATATATATATCAACCTTCTCAAAAGTACAAATAAATGAGTGACGTAGTTTTGTACTGGTTCCAGTGATTTGGAACTTTTTTCCCGGGGAAAAGTACAGTACAGATATTTTGTTTTGTAGATGTTCATACAAAATTATTTATCTTAGGGCTAAAAAGAAAACTCATGCGAAAAATATCAAAAAAATTTACGATGGTAAATTCTTTTTAAAAAAGCATTTTTTTTACTAAATAAGAGGTAAAAATTCAACAAAAATTCAATAATTAATTTTTTGTTTTCCGCTAAATATTTTTATTTACACGGAGTACCACACCTTTGAAACAAATATTTCCACTTCAAAAGAGGTATACGTTAAATAGATCCAATATCACCCACACCTTTCCCATGTTACGAGTGAAGGTTTTTATAAGGATTTATGCCAATGAATTTGGTTAAATGACCATGTCACTTACGCGTGAAAATGGCACAGAAAAATATACAAATAGCTGCCTTCCTTATTAGTCTATATTGAATCAAAATCTCATCTTAAAAGCCCGAAGCTTTTTCATAATCATTTGTCAGAAGTGACAAGAAGTAATTATCTCACTTTTCTCAAATAGCGTTACATTTTGACAAGGTATTTTCTTCTATTTTACTCTAACAACGTTAATATCTAAACATTCATTCACTCGTTTAAAATCTTTTTCTGATTTTGAAATTTAACATTTTGATTAAATATCATTACTTCTCTAACGGAGTTCAACCATTATATTGCCATCATCTAAAATCAATTCAAAATTCTCCTTGTGGTTACAAAATTACTATCTCTCACATATTTTGAAATAAGAAATTAAAAAAATACACAGTTTGTTCAAATACTTACGAGAGTATATATATATATATATATATATATATATATATATATATATATATATATATATATATATGTTTGGAAGTAAATAGTGGAGATGAATCGGACAGCATAAACAAAAATCAAGAACATTGTAATTTTTGGATAAACTTGTTCTTCAATTTTTCTCTATATTCATATTTACCAACCCCTCCGCTCTAGCAGGATATGACACCAGGTCAATTTTTAAGCAGTTTAACTGGTTTGAATTCAGAGTTTTCCTTCTCCCAGACTTGTTGCCTTCTCAAGGCATAAGAACCCAATCTGCTCTACTATTTACCCATAGCTGGAGGCAGAATAATTGGATTCATACCTTTCCCAAGAGTATTAGTGCTATGTGAAATACTATCAGTCTCGTCCAGTATTTGAAACTCACGTCGCCGTGTCCATTTCCTACGACGGTTTTTCTCTATATTGTCTGATTCATTTTCATCTTTTACTTCCATTCTGTCCTACTGAAAAACAAGTTTCCAAAGCAATTCTTCTTCGAGATGCTAGTCCTGATGATGGTTCATTAGAACCGAAACGTTAAAGCGTTGACTTTCTTTTACATTAAATTCTTCTTTTGGATTTTCTTGTTGATCATTCTCTCTCTCTCTCTCTCTCTCTCTCTCTCTCTTTCTCTCTGTATATATATATATATATATACATGCACACACACACACACACACACATATATATATATATACACATGCATATATATATATATATATATTTCATGCTGTGTTGCTTGAATTCATTTTCCTGGTCCTCTCTCTCAATATTTGTCTCTATCATCCATTGCTTCTTGCAGGTCTCGACTATAACCTGTGTACTTAAAGATGTGTTATAGATAAGTTTTAATTAGTCGACTATCACTCGCAAGTCCGTCTGAATGGTCAATAGGAAACGTTTCTTGTGAGTTCATCCTTACTTCGTCAGTAGTCTCTTGCATACATCGTTCTTCGTATTTGGATAAGCTTTTGGGATTGGAGGTAGGAGGCTGTACAGCTGCTATTTTGTGGGATTTTCTTCCCGGATTCGTTCAATACAGCTCATAGCATTCTTGTGAAGTTGGTGTCTAGGTTCTATTTCTGTATATGCTTAGGCAGCATGTATGTGGTGCATTCATAAAATAGAATTGACGCAATCGCTGTTTGGAAGAAATTGCGTTTAATCTTAAATATGTCTGACTTCCATATGACCAATTACTTATCCATATATATATATATATATATATATATATATATATAAACACTTTGGCGAAGGAACAAACGGTTGCCGCTTTCGTAATGCAAAGCTCTTCAAACGAATTGAGCACTTAGGTATTTAATCGCATAAAATGTAAACAAACGGAAGTTAGTATATGTGTGTTAATTCCCGAGCTGACGTTGAGTACAGATTTGGTGTAGGGGTCTGTCATCACCCTGAAACAATGTTCGGTGAGTTTCGCTCCCGGCTTAGAGCGTCTCGCGTGTCTAACCACACTGAAGAGTTGTGATACAAAGAAACAGTCTGTCTATGGATGAAAATATATGCGCTCCCCTATTCCAGGGAGATGAGCACTTTGGCAAAGAAATTAACGGTTCCCATGTGCGTAAAAAAATAAAGTTAGTACATATGCGTTTATTCTCGACCTGATGTTTCAGATATCTTAAATATTGATATATTTCTATTTTAGCCATAGATGTGACCCTTACACGTACTACCATTCCGAGTGAGTTTGGACCTGGAAGCAATGGCACTGAAAAGGCACACCTAATTTCCCAAAGCTCCAAACTGGAGCTTCAACCTCAGATTTAGTTTTGTGTTGTATCCAGGAAACTCGTTAATGTGGTCTTTCCCCTTTACAGCGATACAGACGGCGTATTCTACAAGCTCATTGAATGAGGATAATATTCATTGATAAGTGAAGCATTTACTCTGAAGAATTAATATCTCAGAAAAATCATAGCTTACTAACACTTGTCTTCTAGTCTTGATAAAATAATTTGTACATAATTATATGTTTCAAGTATACATATCTAATACAAATAATTTTAAAACGATGGTTTTTGACCCATTGATGGGAATCTCGGAGACTCTACCACTCTATATTAGATAAGACCAGACAATAATGTCAAGGAATTATGTACTATACCCTTTGGAGGAAGTACCCGTTGCGTCACAGATATTATCGAGTTGAGTTCATATCCTGGACGAGGCGGTGATTAATTTCGTTGACCCACATTGTGATGGGAAAATTGTAGGTTAAATAACACCAGACTTCTTTTGGAAGTGTAAATATCTTAGAAAATTTGACTGAAATTTTAGAGTAGCGGTGGCCAAACTGCGACCCTCGGCAGGTTCTAAAAAATAAAGTAAAATAAAATATCAACACTTGTCCTTGAAATGAGACGAAATCATTTTCATTATAAAAGATGCGGCTATCTCACTAGCTTTAAAGGATGCAAAGAATGTTCTCATTCCCTATGAATTATGACGGTTTCGAAGCCCACTGATATGTCCGACTGGATGAATGAAAAAGTCTACATAGTGCTATGCCCAGACCTGACAGGCACTAAGGTTCCATGCTGTCAAAGCATGGAATCTTCTGTGATTTCGCCTAGTATGCGTAAACAGTTAGACAGAGTGGGTCAGTTACTGTTGATTCAGCAATAGTTCTCGGTGAAGTAAAACACTAAATTCAAACCAGCTATACTCCACTATAAAATTGACCTTCTGTCGGATCTTACCTGTAGCGGAGGGTTTTGGTAAATACATTCTTTGCAAATCAATGAACACACACACTGGAATGTCAAAACTGAATGCAAATTAGTCTCATACGTAAGACACAATTTCTTGGTGGATCTTATTCCTCTGAAGGGGATGCAACCGGTGTATTTATAGACCCATTAACTGGCCACCTTGCATGTGCATGATGCAAATATACATACACGCCACAATCTGTGCTTGCGTGATTTCTTAAAAAAAAAGATGCAACAAATTTGTCTTAGATCTCTTATTTACTTATTATATGTTGTGCTACTCTGCAGTTCTGCCTGAACAATGCATTGATTAGCTTTGATGCGCTGCGCATGCTGGGAAATCTTGAGCTAATGCAATTTATAAGATGATTGTTTGCGTCCACAGTATACAGTTGGTATTCGTGTAAAAGTCGAGCAAATATAAATGTATTTCGCTAATATCTGGATTGCACAATTTTTGGAAAAAAAGCTGAGTAAAATGGCATTTATATGTATTAGAATTGTTGGTGGGAAATTATTTTTATTCGTTGGTTGGTTGGTTGGTTGGTTTTTATGGCATATCAACCATCGTTTGTTATTTAACGCCAAATCCATTTTTATGAAATTATTTTTATTTCAAACAATTCAATTTAGAATAAGTACGCAGTTGAAAAGTAAGTATAGTTTAATTGTGAAAATTCATTTTTATGTCAAGCTATTCGATCTCGTCAAGCAGTTCTAATTCCGCTAATTCAGTTTAGTATAAGTACAAAATTTTGTTTACACACAGTTAAATGTCAAAACAATTCCATATGAAACAAATCAGTTTAGTGTAAGTCCAGTTTCAATGTCAAAAAAAAGTTTCATTTAAAATAATTCAGTGTAGCATTAGCACGCAGTTTAAGTGAAAGTACGGTTTAATTGTCAAAAACATTTCTATTTCAAGCTATTCAGTTTAGTCAAACAATTCAATTTAGCATAAGTATGCCGTTAGTTCTATTTAACACATAGCCAGGTCAGAGTGGACATGGAAGCAATGACAATGAAGGGGTTCTCTGCATTCCCCAAAGCCCCAGAATCACTAGGACCTCACCATCAGATTGTTTAGTATCATATTTAGGACACTCATTGGGTGGGGGAGTCTTACCCCTCTGCAGAGGTGCAGTCGGTGTATTCTACAGCCCCAGCCGACTGGGCACATTTTTATTCGTGAGATATGTGCAACTTAATAAGTTTTTTGTTAGTAATAATACAAGATGAGTATAGGGCATCCAGTGAGACTTGAAGCTAATTATTACACTACCAGAGGTGCTCTGATATGTTTGATATAAGATATCTAAATGCGTCAGAAAATACATATACATATCTAACGGAATAGAGATATTTATTTCTCAGGTACTTAATCAATAATTGTCTTTGAGAGAGAGAGAGAGGGGGGAGAATGAATATATATGTGAATATATCGGGGCAAATAGTTACTTGGGGACCAAGGCATGCAGTCCATTATGCAGGCATATTACCAAAGCGAAGAGTGGAAAGGAGAGACTTACTCTGTGTCCAGAAAAATGTTTCTATCAACCACCATCTATGAATGTGATGTGAATTAATTTTCATGGAAAAAATTAACTTCTACGAACAGGGAACGCTTCAGACAAAATCCCCTTCTCATGTGGATGATGACGGTGATAAGCAATATTGGTAACACGAGAAAATAATAAATCTCCGAAAAACGAGATATTGAAATCTATTTGTAAATCTATTCACACCTTCGTTTCTTTATAGCAAATTCATCAATCACTTTATTGCAAAAATACTAGCACCACGCTCTACCTTCATCATTTACGAAATGTCTATATCAATTAGTCGCTCTGTACCCGGAGAACATCTCATGTTTATTTACACGCTTTAGTTATGACGACGAAGCAGATGTGCAATATACGGTAAAAATCAGATGTTCTATTTTGGTCACGTCTTATAGAGCTTGGTTTTATCCACGTTCTCGTATTTTCTCAGAGAATTCTTGAATGTTTGACACCTGCTTTCTAAATATGCAGTATGAACTGAATACTGCACGCATTTTAGTCCATCCTAAATCCAAAATATTTTTCTAAGCATCCAAAATTATAAACACTTCCATCGTATATATTTTTCAGTAGACATGAAAAAACATTAGATTTAACAATTCAACAATCTAAGAATCTCGCATGGTTCTTTAAATCTTTACTCAACGTGAACACTAACTTAATCGAAAATGTTGTCTAGAACCAAATGATAAAAATCCGTAGTTTAAATCTGATTAAGTCCTTTGAATCGGTATGCCTTTGATTTCAGTCACACGAGGCAATAGAAACTGTATCTATTCGTTAGAGTGTGTTTACTGTCTTAATACGGCTGGAAAGCAAGCAAAAGCTTTTGCTTTTGAGTGGCTTCCTCTCTATGGTCTCCTATTTTATCATTCTATCTCTTTTTTGCATGCACCCAACTTGAAGGGAATAATAAAACTGGAAAGACTAAAGCCATGGCTATTTCTAACCATAACGACAACGCAAACAACATTAAATTTGTTTTCTTGCGACAGTCTCCTTTCATCCTCTCACTACTATGTTTTGTCTTTCATTGTCATGCACATAACGCTAATGAAATAATAAAACCGGAAAGGCTAAATCCACGGCTTTTTTTTTATCATAGCGAGAACGCAAGCAAAAATAATTTTTGCTTTGCTGCAACTATCTCTCATCGTCATCATAGTATTTTATTATGTCTCCAATGCTCCCAACAAAAAAGCATTTAAGAAGATACTAAATTTATATCTTCGTTTATTTCTAAACCAAATGGCGCTTTTTCCTTCTTGCATTTCATAAATAATGTCGCTTAAAATAATTGCACACACGGATCCTTTTGCCCCTGATATATATATATATATATATATATATATATATATATATCGATGGTTGTTTTTATTCTAATCTACAGAAGGCACACTTATAAATGAGCAGCAGTAGTTACCCGATCGAACTAATCGATCCTGACCGTACACCCAGGACCAGGTTAGGCATTGCATTGAGCCGTCAGAAGTGTTTACCCGATTGCCTTTGCGTCCTCCATGCTTCTTCCCATGGCTTTCAAGAATTTTTTGATCGGGAGGTTAGGGGCCTTTATGGGGTTCTGTTTTTCATTATTAAGTTTTAACTTAATTAAAGCCCACAACTATTGTTTTACAAATTTATTAAACTAATCTATTTTTATGTTTTAGCATCCTTACAGACATTCTATTTTACGTTTACTGAGGTTCTAATAGTCTTTGTTTCTTTGACCAGGTTAACTATTAATTTGGATTTAAGATGACGATTCTGGCAATGGATGCACGCAAGCCACTGCATCAGTATGGAAAAAAAAAACTCTGTCAATGCCACAATGGGAAGCGTAGGTATGCTTATAGGACCATGAGCCCTAAAATCACTAAATAGCATAAAAAAATACAACCTAGGATGATGTTTGTCCCTTTTAACGGCAACCTCAGTGCAACAATCATCTTCTGCTACAGCCCTACCAATATTAGTGAAAAAACTGAACTCATCGCCTTCTATGATGCGCTATCTTCTCTTGTCCGTAGAGTCCCAAAACACAACGTTCTCGTCATTGGCGGAGACATCGATGCCCAAATCGGGAAAACGGAAACCACAAATTCAGGCTAAACAACTCGTCAAACAGAAATGAACAACATCTAAACAATTTCACGATAGAAAATAGATTAACATGCCCCAATACCAATTTTCAAAAAGGGAGGTAAAACTTTGGACCTACACATACGCAAACAATACTAAAGCAAAGATTGGCTACGTCTTAATATACAAGAAATTGAATAGCGCAGTGAATTGCAAGGATAACTCCTCATTCTGGGTATCCTCCGATCACCGAATTGTCACGGCAAAAATACGACTGAGCCTACGAACGTATGTCGCCCGAACAACGACCACCGTATAATATGACTGGAGTTTGCTTAACAGGGATATTGGAGACAAATATACGATAGCACTAAGAAACAAATTTGATGCTCTACAGAAGACAGAAACATATACTCTGAATGACTAATATGAGAATTTCGTCAACGTTGACTTAGAAGCGACAGCGGAATACATACCAACTAAACAAAGAACAAAATCTAGAGTCCCCGTGGGAAACATTAGCGGTTACAGAAAAGCGTGCAGACGTGAAAACTGCCGCCAAATGCTACAGAAAGAACACAAATGCCCTGAAACTTAAAAAAGCACAAAATGAATTAGCAAACACATGCCTAAAAGAACAGACGGAATGCATACAAAATCAGATTGATAAGATTACAGACTGGTTGAAGATAGCCAATCAAGGATAGCATGGCAACGAAGAGAGCAGAAGTAAGAGCAGAAGAAAGAGCACTGGCAAAGCTAAACTGAAAGCTACCTACCAACAAGAACGAATACACCTGTGGAAACAGCATTTAGAGAATTTACTCGGAAACACTCCGAATGTTACACATGAGAAAATCACAAGAAATATAAGTAAGCAATTAGACATCAAACTAAGATTGTTTACTCAAGAAGAACTCGACTCAGTACTAGGAAAAAATGAAAATAGAAAAGCAGCAGGGCTCGATGAAATTCCCCCAGAATTATTGAAGACCAGACAATTCGACGACATACTGCTCCTACACTGTAATGCCGTATATAGCCGAAACCCTATACAGAGATGGATAAAGGGATGCATCCTCCTTTTCCTAAAAACGGTGACCTCGGATTAGCCAAAAACTACCCAGATATAACCCTTACATCCATCGCGGCAAAAATATACTATGTCCTACTACGCAAGCGCATAAAACACAAAACTGACAACATACTTAGGAAGAACCAAAATGGCTTCCGAAGAAATAGATCCACGATATCACAAATTTTGACTATTCGTAGAATTCTTGAAGGTGTACGAGCAAAAAACCTACAGGCACCCATATTATTTATTGACTTTACCAAGGCCTTTGATTTCCATTCACAGAGGAAAGATTGGGCAAATGCTACTCGCGTACGGCTTACCTGAAGAAACCGTAGGAGCCATAATGACTATATATAATGGCTACAGAAACATATAGGTAAAAGTCCGTTATCCGGATGGAGACAAAGACTACTTCGACATTGTAGCAGGTGTACTGTATGGAGACAAACAAGCCCCATACGTCTAGACTACGTGCCTAGAACATCTATTGATAAAATCAAAGAAAACGGTTTCAAGCTAAGAAAGGAAAGAAGCAGAAGGTACACCGCAAATATGCGACAAACAAAAGCATGGGCAGCTATAGGTTGGTTATCGGTCATATAGAAGTCAGACCTGACCGATAAGATAAAACGCAGTTTCTTCCAAGCAGCGGTCGTGTCGATACTGCAATATGGATGCACTACATGGATGCTAAGTAAACGGATAGAGAAAAAGATTGACGGCAACTACGCGAGAATACTATGAGCAATATTGAACAAGTCTTGGAGGCTACACCCCACAAAGCAGCAGCGATACGGCCACCTACCCCCATTAAAAAGACTATCAAAATTAGAAGAACCACGCCGGAGAAACTACTGGAGATATATTGATGAACCTGTTGACCCCTTCACATGGCCGATCTAAGGTAGAGTGACCAGCTCGAAACTACATACAGCAGCTCTGTGTAGATACGGGATGTAGCTCTGAGGATCTGCCAGAAGTGATGGATGAGAGAGGGTCAAGGAGATGTGTGTTGAAGGCGTGATATGATGATAAGGAGGATATATATATATATATATATATATATATATATATATATATATATATATATATATAGTGTGTGTGAGAAATAATGCAAATCGTTTATATTTTTTTTCAGCATTAATGGACACAATCGTGTGGATGTTATGTTTATTAAAATGAAATGATAAACCTAACAAAGCGAAGTTTATCATCGGGTTTCTTAACCCATTATTATTGAGGTAAGTTTGACCTTACTTCTGGCACATTGCTATATGAAGCTCAAATTAATGAATATAATGTTGCGGAATATTTTGCTTATCACTGAATGAATATAGTTCTACATATTCAGTTGCTTCTATTTCTCGAACTAGGGTGAACATTTTGCTGATAAATAACAAAATGTACAATGTAAAAAAGAAATGTTCTGTGAACCCCTTCACATGCACAAGCAAGGGTTTGGCGACCTGATAGAACCTATCTACAATAGCTCTGTACTGATATAGGATGTAGCCGGGAAGACCTTTTGGAACTGATGGACGATCGATACTAGTAGTTTACTAATTTCTTTTTTGCTAATATGTTATACAAAACCATACGAATGGAGCACCCTGTGTGACACGAACGTGTAGGTTTACTAGTACAGTTTGCTAACCATTACCCCACCAAAGGCGATAGAAAGGAGTGGCGAGAAATGGTCAGGGAAATCCGTGCTAGCGGCAATCTATGATGAGTATGCCCCGATATTATATAAGCAAAAGTAAGTTAAAAGCAGTTTGCATTGTTTTCAATCTAAATAGTATATTGTCGACTAAACTAAGGCCTTCGATTCCATTCACAGAGGAAAGATGGAACAAATCCTACTAGCGTACGGCATACCTAAGGAAACCGTAGCAGCAATAACGATTCTCTATTGAAACACCAAAGTAAAAGTACGATCACCAGATGGAGACACAGAATACTTCGACATTATAGCAGGAGTACTACAAGGGGACACGCTGGCTCCGTACCTCTTTATCATTTGTCTAGACTACGTACTTAGAACATCGATTGACAAAATCAGAGAGAATGGCTTCGAGCTGACGAAGAAAAAAAGCAGAAGGTACCCCGCAAAAACAATTACCGACGCCGACTACGCCGATGACATAGCGATACTGGCAAATACACCCGACCAAGCCGAAACACTACTGCATAGTTTGGAACGAGCAGCCGCAGGCATAGGCCTCTATGTTAATGCTCACAAAACGGAATATATGTGCTATAATCAAACAGGGAACATCTCCACTCTAGACGGAACCCCTCTTAAACTAGTTGACAAATTCACGTACCTAGGAAGCAGCGTCGCATCAACTGAAAAGGACATCGGCACGAGGTTAACGAAAGCATGGACAGCAATCAATAGGCTATCGACTATATGGAAATCAGACCTAACCGATAAAATGAAACGTAGTTTCTTCCAGGCAGCGGTCAAATCGATACTGCTATATGGGTGCACTACATGGACTCTAACAAAACGGCTGGAGAAGAAGCTAGACGGCAATTACACAAGAATGCTGCGAGCAATCTTGAACAAGTCCTGGCGGCAACACCCCACAAGACACCAACTGTACGGCCACCTGCCTCCTATCACAAAAACTATTCAAGTTAGACGAACCAGACATGTAGGACACTGCTGGAGTAGCAGGGACGAACTCATAAGAGATGTACTCTTATGGACCCCCACACATGGCCGTGCAAAAGCAGGACGACCAGCACGAACATACATTCAGCAGCTATGTGAGGATACGGGATGTTGTTCTGAAGACCTGCCTAGGGCGATGAACGATAGGGAGGAGTGGAGAGAGAGAGTCAGGGATATCCGTGCTTCCAGCGCACATGATGATGATGATATAAAAGATCTTTGTGAGAGTGTATTACAGTGTAGGGAGGAAATTATAATCATGCGTAATTGCAAATTTTTTATACAACAATACAATATCAGCAGGGTAAGACCTTTTTTACTAGAACAAATATTTCTAGCACAGAAATATCAACAAAAAAGTTTATATTTTGTTTGTCAAATTATTTTACCAATATCGAATTTAAACCGACACCAATGAACGGATTTTTTAAATGTTAGAGAACAACAGAAATTCTCTCAAGAGAAATAAAGAAACGAAAGTTGAAATAAGAATTGATTGATTTGCAGGGTAGAGACTGACTCCAAATTAGATACATAATACTATATTGATTAATTTTATTCCTGTTCGTCAAAGATTGTTTTTTTTACATACAAAGGGTAAAAAAATTAATACAAATTATATTGAGTTCTGATCCTTCAAAGTTTTCGAGAAATTTAAAAAATTACAGAGCGCGATGTCAAAGAAATTCAAAAATCATGTCTCGAACAAAGTGCTTGTAATCCAATAAATGAAAAAAAAATGATACAGAAATTACAGCTTCTCGAACCTATTTTCGGTTGGTTGGTTGGTTGGTTGGTTGGTTGGATTTTTATGGCATAACCCCATTGTAGGTTATTTACTGCTAAATCCTCTTTGGCCCAGTTGGCTGGGGAGCAGAATGCACCGACTGCATCTCTGCAGAGAGCAAAAACTCCCCCAACGAGTGTCCCGATAATGACACTAAATAATTTGATGGTAAGGTTAGATTGATGATAAAGTTTTGGGGAATCCAGAGTACCCTTTCATTGTCATCACTCTCGGGTCGTCTCTGGGGTAGAGTGCTATCACTTGATAGGGTCCAATGCCTGGATCAATTAGAATTAAACTGTGTAGTTATTCTAGACTAAATGGTTTGAAAAAGAAGTTTATATGTATAATCATGGATTTCGCCTTTAATAAAAAAAAATGTTGATGTGCCATAAAATCAAACCGAACCAAACCAAGCCGAACCAAACCAAACCAAACCAAACCAAACCAAACCGAACCAAACCAAACTTAAATATTTTTTATGCATAGATATTGAATATATGACTTGTAAACGCATTTTCTTCATAAGCTTTTTAAATGAGACGATGCTTTATTTATACACCGCCAAAGTTTTTTTTTTAAATTATTTCTTTGTAAACCACCTATTTCTGTTTCCTATTAATCATTTGTTTGCCTTCAGTGAATTGATTGCAAGTATTGTTATTTAGCACAAATTCGATTCTACAGTAGTCATTCGTTTTCACACAGTTAAATGGTTCCATGTATTCCTACGTATAACTAGCAATTCAATAAAACATCAGTCATTTGTTTACACATAGTAAAATGATCAAACAGTTCTATTTCTAACAATTCCATTTACATAAGTCGTTTGTTTACAAACAGTTTAAAGGCCAAACAGTTACATTAAAGGCATAGATAGGACTCTATCAGATGTTACAATTCCGGGTCAGAGTGGATCTAGAACGATAGCAGTAAAAGGACACCACATTCCTCAAAGCACCAAAACAGAAACCTCACCATCAGACTGTTAAATGTAATATCCAAGATTCTCATTTGGCGGGAATACCTTGCCTCTCTGCAAAGATGCTGGTGGTTTATTCTTCAGCCCCAGCCGATTGGGCTAGAACCTATTTTTGTTAAAAAAAAAAAAAATTATTTTTTTAGTATATCTTATATAATAACTGAATCATTACATAAATATTTTAAATAATCTAATAAATAAATGTATAAATAAAACCATAAGCTCAAATATTTGAATACTACTAATGGGAAATAGTTTCTCTTTTTTCAAATATAAAACCATTTTTCTGTAATGTTAAAATCACTGGGTTTTTTTTTTTACCTAAGTTTTAGAAATTGTTTCATAAGTCTTTTTCAAACTAATTCTTTTTTTATTCTTCAACCAACCAATTTACTAAAGGTGCAAATCTAGCCTAAACCTACACTCATTGATTAAAATTATCTGAAATTTATTAGATAATGATCGAAGATGATAATTTTACTTAAATTATAATATGAAACATTAACAAAGATCTAATTTCAGTTTAAACTTAGTTTTGTTTAAAATTATTTAGAAATTTCTTTTGTCATAAATAACGCGCACTCATTCATCAGCTTAAAGCACTTTTCTTATTCACTTTGTCAGAAAGATTACACAATGTTCATAATTCGGAAAATTGGATTTAAAGTTTATTCTTTGGCATTCGTTTACCTTTTTTAAAGCACACAAGTGTAATGGGCACATTATACTTGAAACTTTAATTTATAAATTCAGTGGGTTTTGAATACTCATCATATTGTGATAAATAAATATCCTATATTATCGTTATAATCATAATCATTACCAAGTAGCATTGACAGCATGAATTTCTATCGTTTATTTTACAATTAGAATATTTTCTTTTCTATCTGGTGATATTATTTACTCATGGCTAGAAAAATATCAAGTAAAGGTTGGTAATAGTGACATCAGTTGGTTAGCTAGTTTAAAACGCTGGGTCATCGGTTCATTGAAATTTATAAAAATCTAAAACGTAGACAAAATAGACAAAAAACAGTAGGCAGAATATGGAGATGGATATTGAAATTAAAGATACGAAAACTAAATGGTCGATTGATATTTTATGACAAACTGTTTCGGGTCATTTACAGCCAGAAAGTAAAGGAATCACGTTCATTTTACATTCATGTATTTCTTTGTGTAGATTTTTCCTAAAATGTTTTTTTAACACGGTTCAATCGAATACGATTATTTTTAAACACATCTACTAGGTACTGTCACACCGGTTAAGAGTGGACCTCTGATGGTGTACTCCCAAATTTCTAGATCTCCAGAAAGGAAGCCTCGGCATCAGCTGCAGTTTAATATCGTGTCCGGCACACCATTTTGAGGGGGAGTCTTACCAGTCTGCAGAGATAAATTTAGTCTTTTATAAGCCCCACCTACAAGGTAAAGGGAGATAGAGACAAAGAAGTTTACGTAATGAATTGAAGGGAGAATTCTTACAGAAAGATACTATAAAAGAGAGGAGTAAAACAAGAAATAAAAAAAGTAATAGAGAAATAAAGAGAAAATAAATTATGTTATCGAGTTTTTGCCTTTGGTAAAATCACGGATATACTTGCATTTCTAAAATGACATATATTACTATACCAACGAAATTTCTCATTACTTTCTGTTGAGATCTGTTTTAGAGAGTCTTTCTATGATTTTATATAAGTAGATGTGCTCTTTAGGAACATCTCCATACGTATATTCTGTAAAATAAACAAAAAAGCTTAAATTTTCTAATGCTAAAATGTTACGATTAATGAACAGTACCATTTCTGGTAAATCCCATAATGGAAAAAAAACTTTCCCGATTTGGGATAAAACTTCCTAACGTACGTAATCTCCTACTTTTGAGATTGCTGTTCTACATTATGCTTCAATGACTGCAGACTAAGTTTCATATTTCTGTGTTCATTCAAAGCCAAAAAACAAAAACCAATAAGGGATTATAGAATGTAAACCAACAAGGTCTATATGTGAGCAGGTCGAAACACATTCTTATGAACACAATACGAATCATACTTATTTCTATCGTTACGTTTTTCTCTCACAACATTATTTATCAGATAATTTATTGATAAATACATCGATAGATACTCTACTAACTTGGTATGTCATTGTTTCAAAAAATATATATATATATAAGAATTGTGTGCTGTGAATTTTTATAAGATTGAATGATCTGCTTCATATGGAAATCAATATTCGACATCTTACATATGCTAAAAACTATACAGTTAGACGTAAATAGAAAGCCCAACGGAATCCTTTAAGGTCAAAAACCTGTTAAGAAGGAAACTTCTGAGTCGAAACCAGCAATAACTCCGATTGAAAATTAATCCTGTGTCACAGACGGGCCGTCTCGAAATTATATATATATATATATATTATATATATATATATATATATATATATATATATATATATATATATATATATATACATACACACATATATATATATATATATATATGTGTGTGTGTGTGTGTGTGTGGTTCGAACATGAAAGTCACAAATAGCTGCGAATTTTTTTGTACTTTAAGTAAAATTCCATTTTTAAAAATCCTCTTTACCGTACAAATTACCCTACCGACTGTTTGTGCCCGTGAAGAACACGCATCTATAGTTGAGCTCTAAATTTTACCATATCTTTTTTTTATTTTAATTCACAAAATAAATGGAATATCTAGCGAGTGAATTGTATGCAGGAATGTTTTTTAAGTATTATTGGAATAATTTCCCGGAAATTAACAAATAACTCGTTCGTTTGTTTCCATTTCAACACACGAGTAGTTTTGAGAGGGCTTAGTGGAAAACGGCAAGCTGTGAAGTAATTTGTAGGAGAGATGGTGTGCATAGTCGGTTTGCTTGCTTGCGCTTGTAATGAAAGCGTACGAGCGTCGGGTTGAAGGTGAATTTCCATATATCTGAGACTATTTGACACGTCAAATCCACTGGAAAAAGCTAGTTAAGAAATTACAATAATCTTTCTTCAATATCTTACTTTCGCTCTCTCTTTATATATATATATATATATATATATATATATATATATATATATATAGAGAGAGAGAGAGAGAGTGAAATATAGAAAGAAAGAGAGAAATTGAAAGAGATGTAATAACATAATTCCCGTCTAATAAGGCATGGTTTTTACAAATGGATTAACATTTTTGACTAAGTTAAGTGTGAGCACACTTGTAACAATCAAATTTTCGCTCCACTGAATTTTTTTATTTTACTTCAATATATTTTTATACGTAACAATTAATATTGACCATATAAGTCACCACTATTGTCTGCCGTTGAATATATATATATATATGGACGCTAACAAAACGGCTGGAGAAGAAACTAGATGGCAATTACACAAGAATGCTGCGTGCAATCTTGAACAAGTCCTGGCAGCAACACCCCACAAGACACCAACTGTACGGCCACCTGCCTCCTATCACGAAAACTATTCAAGTTAGACGAACCAGACATGCAGGACATTGCTGGAGAAGCAGAGATGAACTCATAAGAGATGTACTCTTATGGATCCCCACACATGGCCGCGCAAAAGCAGGACGACCAGCTCGAACGTACATTCAGCAGCTATGTGAGGATACAGGTTGTTGTCCTGAAGACCTACCTAGGGCGATGAACGATAGGGAGGAGTGGCGAGAGAGGGTCAGGGATATCCGTGCTGCCAGCACGATATGATGATGATGATGATATATACGAGTGTGTGTTTGTGTATGAATGAAAATAAGTCTTTTTTTTAAAGAGTGTCACCTCTAATTCTCTTAAAATTAAGCAAAATAACCTTAAAGAAATTAGACGTATGTTTGTATATACATCGATGTTTTTTTTTAATATTACTTCATTTTTTATAAGGTTTTATGTAATAAATACGTTAGTCTAAGTTGCACAAATTGTGCTGTTATTCTTTTTGTTCACGTATTTTGTTATAACATCGTAATGTTGAATGTTAACCTGAATCTCTCAGATCTGAAGTGTAGAAAAATATTTTTTTTATTCTTGGAGCTTTCAGTATATTACCTAATATTACATCCCTTAATTTTATATACAAACATTTAAAATATGTGTTTATTTATAAATAATTATATATATATATATATATATATATATGTGTGTGTGTGTGTGTGTGTGTGTGTATACATGTGTGTTTGTGTACTTATGTGTGTGTTTGTGTGTATGAATCTATCTCCTCCGCACAGTCAGTGTTAAACAATAAACCAAACAGGAACCTTTCATTTGTCTATTTGAAGGTGCCCGTGGTGTAATGATTATCGTGGTAGGAAATGGACACGGCGACACGAGTTCAAATCCTGGACGAGACTGATTGCATTTCACATAGCACTAATACCCTTGGGAAAGGTATTAATCGAATTATTCTCCCTTTTTTCGACAAAAAGAGAGCGATGCACAATCTTTCTACGCTAACTTTTCCATCTGCCCCCCGCCATAAAGTACGCACCCGACACAAGGCCTCAGTGACCTCGCGAAAGTCAACCTTCTTCTTCTGACGGCAAAACCCAACTAACCGACTTTTCTCAAATCTCAACCCACGCTTCCGGTGCGTGACGTCACTCACATCCCTGGTCAAATCCTCTATCAGGGATTTTTGTTGTGACATCTCTGAATGACACGTCCGCTCCGCGCGAGCGCGTGAACATCTGCGCTCATGTTTGCACCTATGTAACCTATGCCCTGAACCGAAAGGTTCTCAGGCTAACGAAACCGAAAGGCAAGATATATAAAGCAAAATCCCTCGGCCATTATATTACATATTTGTGGCTTTCAAGTTTCACACACACACACACACACACACACATATATATATATATATATATATATATATATATATATCACTTTGGATTCGAGGTCAATGTCACAAGATTGATACAGGGTAGGCAACCAGTCAAAAAGAAGGGCAATTCTGAATTCAAACTACCAACACCTCTGCTTAAAAAAAAATGATAATGACTCACGCATTGACCATGCCGATGTGGTTCATATATATATATATATATATATATATATATATATATATATATATATATATAATTTTGGTCGTATACCATTTATTGTCTCCCACCGGTATCAGGATGATTTCTGTACCATAATTTTTTTTGGGGTCCGTTTGGTGCTAGAAACACTATTTAATCGTTTCTTACACACTATATACTGATATTAACATTAATGTATCTATTGATACTCAAACACTGAATACATTAAAACGAAAATCGTGATAAATCTTGGGTGCATTTAAGACAATTGATATGACAAAATCTATAACAAATGTTGCTACAATAAATACTGTTTGAAAACTGATGAATTAAATATATCATTCTTAGATAAAATAGAATGCAAAGAGAAATACAAAAAATGATAAAATGTCTTTTTGTATTTATTGGTTTTCTTAGTAAGGGGAAATAAAGTACATTGACTAAATTGGAAAAAAGGTCTCAATTCTGTTCAATGGACACAAATTAAATTCTTGTCCGTTTCGCTCCACAAGCGAGGACAGGAGCTTATCGGTCCTATCCGTTCAACGGACATTGTAAAATTTAGATTACATGGACTGAATCTGTACATGACCAATGGAGACGCTATGTGGGAAGCTACACCTGAATCCAAGCATTTATATCCCTGTAAGTGCTCACTTCCTTTGAATTTTACAGCCTCATTCTGGCACTGTACTTTTCTTTTGATTATAGTTTTTAAATTGCACCATTATCATGTGTATATTTTCCATTAATTTCTATATTCGTTTTCACTATTAATAAAACTTTTAAGTACATGCTATTCTTTAAATATATATATATCAAAGTTAATAGTCTATTTTTGTTATAGACGCTTTGTGCAGCTATTAAGGACAGCAACAATCATATTAATCTTATTTTGGATTAAGTCAAAATATAATCAGTAAAAACAAACAGGCGATCAACATATCATGTCTTTATCAAACCAGTAATTTTATTTTTGCATTTTCCAAACCGGCTTTTATTTTTAACACATGTACGACTATATTCGAATTGCAAAAGTTGTATCGTGAACTAATATAATCAACATCCCGGCGCCGAGCGTGTGCAAATATAGTCGAATTTTATACTAAATTTTGTTTAAAAAAAAAGAAAAAAAGAAAAAGTAGCAGGAAATTTACGTATCTTATTCTGAACTTTTTTGTTCTAACACAAGTTCATTAAATTTGCATAGATTATCATAAAACTTGATTATGCTTTTGGTTTATATATTTATTTATTTATTTATTTATTTATTTCACAAACGGCGATTTTTGTTGCTGGAAAATGCAACACAGGAAGATACTGAAAAGAGGAAAATTTATCCGCGAACGAGTTAATCTTCCATCACGTTTTTCATTGAGTTACGGAAAGGATCTTTTTCAAGAACAAACTAAGTTAATGAAATATAACAGCTTTGCATAGCAATGTGCAATCAAATTTCTAATCAAAATTTAGAGATGAGGAGAGTGCACACAAATGTCGATTCAGTGTTAAATAACTAAGATAGTATTCATATAGAAAACACTCACACACACGCACACACACACCTAAAGAAACCAGGCCAGGATAGCGTTCGAAATATTTGATTTGGACAATTGTATCGGTATTAAAAATAATCTAGATAGCAACATTTTTCCTTAATTTTCTAAATGTGGTTTTCTTACTTTGAGCTAATTTCAGTTTCTTTGTTTAATGGCATATCAACATTTTGGGGCTTGGCCCAGCGGTTAGAGTGTTCGCCAATGGCCCGGGAGACCTGGGTTCAATCCCAGGTCGAGTCATACCAAAGACTTTAAAAATGGAACTTGATACCACCTTGCTTAACACTCAGCATCATAAGGTACGGTTCAAGGGTAAAGTGGAGCAATCCAGGGAATGGAGTAGCGCCCTCCCCTACACCTTGGTGTAGTAGCTATCGAAAAGGGAGCCTTCGGGTCACCCTCGACTATGGTCGCTAACTTTACTTACTTACATCCATTTACAATAACCTTAGTGTTACTATATAACACATAGCTTCAGATGGAGATGAGGGAGTTAATACCTTTCCATAGGGTATCAGTCCAAAAGTAAGCAGAATAGGGGGACAAGAGTTCAAACATGCTTACTATGATGTCAGAGTCCACAAACGTTAGACACTACGCTACGATAACTCCTCTTTTCTTATCTTAAGTTTCATCAATTATCTATAGGAAATAAATCAATTAATTAAATGAAAATCTATGATTTTAGAGGTTGTACAAAACATTGATTAAAATCTAATCGAAGTCCGGTTGAACTGTCGATTGACCAATCTCTCTCACACTCTCTCTGTCTCTCATTATCTATCTATCTATCTCTCTCTCTATCTATCAAATCCACACATATATATAAACAAATATTTACTCTAATACTCTGTCTCTGCCTCTCTCTCTCTACATATATATATTTCTACAGTGTAGATTTTTAAGAATGAATGATGAATGTATCTGACGTTCTTTAGACAATTCATAATACTTATATTAAAGGAAAAAGAGGAAGAATGTGAACTTTTCAATTTCTTTTATGTTCATACTCCTCTACTAGCACACAAAATCACTATTCCATTGGCTTATTGGTTAGAGTTTTCACCAAAGGCCTGGGAGACCGCGTTCAATCCCAGGTCGAGTCATACCAAAGACTCAAAAATGGTACTTGGTGCCTCTTTGCTTAACACTCAGTATTATAAGGTTCGTTTCAAAGCTAAAGTGGAACAATCCAGAGAAAGAAGTAGCGCCCTCCCCTTCACCGCGGCGTAGTAGCTATTGAAAAAGGTTCCTTCCATCACCCTCGACTATGTTTACCAATTATTACTAGTCCAAATCTAAGCATTTTTCATTTATCAAATGTTTATAGTTAATCTTCATAAGTTTACAATATATATATATATATATATATATATATATATATATATATATATATTGACTTTTTCACAAAATTTAAGTATGAACAATTAACTTTGGGTTTGTGAGATAAATTTCCCTAATTTTGTTTTGGTTTCATTAATAGCGATCAATTAACATACAGTAAATAACAAGAACACCAGATGAGAGAGTTCTTTCTCCCTATTTTCTCTATCTATCTATCTATCTATCTGTGTGTGTGCTTATTGATATACGTATCCATCGGTCTATGTGTATTTATCTGTCTATTTATCTAGCTATCTGTCTGTCGGTATTTTTCTCCTAGAGGTATCCAATCAGGGTGGCTAATGAGGCAAAATATGTATCATGAAGTTACGATCTCATATTCTTTTTACTTATTACAGTCAGAGAGTAATTGTAGCTTTGATCTGTCAAAATACCAACAGCAACATAATGAAGGACTGCTTTATGGTCACCTTTTTCAATGGAAATTGTATATCGGATGCCCATTTTTTTTCATCTATATCGAACATCAACCACTGGTGTTTGCAAGAAATACGCTGCCACTCAATCTCATTGCAAATGCTCCACCCATCTCAATATAAAAGCGATTGTCTACACAGACCATTCTATTTCCGACTGGCAATTGAGAAGCTGGAAACAAGTACAGCCGACCAACCTGATTGTGTCGGAAGAAAGCACTGATAACGTAAAGAGTTTTAGACGAACAAGAACAACGGGGAAATTGATTAAGCTAATGTGGAACACGTGACCTGGTGAGTCACTTTTTCAATCAAGTGAGTGCTCACTCTTTAATGATATACAACGAGAAATAGACTAGAAAAACATTCGAAATAATACTGATGTCCGATAACCTTTCTTGTTATTGACATTATATTACATTGTTAACGGCATTATTGTATATTTTTTATTTGTGAATGATGTGAATTTAACAACGCAGATGGAAAATAAAGAAGGGTATTCAACGAGATTCTAGCCCTTATCTCGTGTCTTTGGGAGAGCGCCTAAAAGACAGAAATCTTACTGATTTTTCCATGGACAAAAATCCAAGTTAATCATATAACCGTTCTACGCAATACTCATTCACTCCATGTCCTTGTTTGTATTAAACCAAACACATCGCAACGAATAGGCGGAAACACAAGGTAAATTAAAAAACAGAATCGTTTGCTTGAATGTACAATTCACCTTGCCTCAGTAAGGCTAAAGAGCCCATTCATCCTTATTATTTAATCATATCTGGAGTGAGAACAGATGAGTTGATGCTATTCCCAAAGGCCTTTCCATGAAATGAAACGCTAACAGTCCCTCTAGTGAAAAGGTGAAGACGTTTGACTGTGGAATCGTAGTTCGTGAGTTCGAACTCACGTCGTGTTATTACGTTCAATTACGGACAAATAGCACCGTAAGGGTTAAATAGTACCACTTCTTCCCTTCTAAAAAAAGGATAGATTTGGCATTAAATAACTCGAGAAGTTTTATATGCCATTAAGTAACAAAGAAACTCCAACTAAGAAAGCAAGCTAACAGCCGCGTTCACACATTCCATTTCTTACACAATAAACTTAACACCGTGGGTGCTTCCATAAAAAAAATGTTTATTTAGTCATAGTCTCGGTCGACATATTATTCTTAAATGGTGCTGATACTTTAATAGCTTATTTTCATAAATAATTTTGACTATCTATTTTTTTTACTTTTGTTAGAAATAGATATTCCTTCAATATAATTTTGCAATGTAAAGCAAAAGAATAAAATTTAAATAGATAAATAATAAATAATAAACAAATATAATTTCTCACAAATTATTAATAATTTCAAAGAATAATTAAAAGGACGTTTTTATTGGTTGAGAACAAAAAGCTGGATTTGAGTAAATATTAATTTTATAACTATGAGTAAGCAGACGTTGTTTAAAAGACACGTATGACATATAACGTCACAGTCAACAAAAACATGGAATGTCGTCGCTTCAAATAACCAACGTTACACACCAAAAAAGTAATGAAACTTCGAAGAGAACTATTCTTTGAAAAATAAAGAAAACAAAGAACCTAAGCTAAGTATTAATTTGGTTGAGCTTTTATTTGGGTCTATCTATGTATATATGTGTATAAATGCTTAGATATGTGCAATATGAATTTGACTTAGTTATGTGTTCACTTTTTTCATAAAACCTCACACAAAAAAGTAAGTATTACGTTGGTTAATAATTAACATACATATTTTATGTTGGATTAAATAAATTTTCCAATACTTTATACTGTCCTTTTGTAGAATATACAGACTGCATCTCTGCTGAAGGGTGATTCTTCAAAAAATGAATGTTTTGGATATCACACTAAATTGGATCTGATGGAGATGATCAAATTCTGAAACTTTTGGGAATGTGAAGTATCTTATTGCCATTGCTCCCATGTACAGTCTGATAGGGACTGATAGTACCTGTTAGGGTCCCATTGATGGGTCAAATAAAACAATTTAATTATTTCCTATACCTGAAACCATATAACTGTCTGCATACAAATGACCGATGTTGTTGATATTGTATTGCGATATTTAAAACCATTCAACTGTATGAAATGAATGAATCGTGTTAAATAGGGTCATTAGCGTTAAGTAGCAATATTTAAAACAATTTAATTTTATTAGTGCTAAAACCACTTCACTGTGTGCAAGCAAATGATTAATATTAAATAGTGCTACTAGTGCTAAAACCACTTCACCTAGTGCAAGCAAATGATTAATATTGAATAGAATTAATAATGGTTGATAGCATCAAATGACACTATTTGTGTTCCAATAAAATATCTTTATCTCTTTTAATAGTCATGTTATCTACAAACATTTCCCTTACGTATCAAATGAACGCATATGCTCGCGTGTGTGTAAATAGGATTTAATCTTAAATTACCAACAAGAGTTGATATGTCATTAACTTAGATCTTTCCCTTTATAGTCCGTCAGAGAAAATAATCCCTCTAGTTTAGAACATAATTGAAAAAAGATTAAATAGATCCTATGAAAGATCTAATTTTACTCTATGGAAGAACACTATATAAGACATTTTTTAACCATTGTTATCACTTTTTCTAAAAATAATGATATCATCTAAACGTTTGCCTACACGAGCTATAAACTCCTGAATCCTCTCCCAAAAGTCCTGAAGCATTTGCGTAGTTATTGCTCTGATTTAATGACAAACAGAATATATCAGTCCATCAATTAATTCAATCAATAACCCCATGGGCAAGAAGCCGCGAATTTCCTTTTTTCAAAAAAATCTATATCTCTTTCCTTGCCTATTATGTTATAATTACGCGGATGGGTAACTCCAACCCTCTTAGGAAGACATTACCTGAAAGGTGACCGCATCCTCTGTAAGAGTACGGATGTAACTACAAGACACACCAGGTTAATTAGTCATGTATTTAATTTGACTTTCCTTCAGTTCGATGTAGACCAGTATCACAGTGGTAGAGTTTTGGCTGTGCATTCTGTGATTGCTGGTTCGAACTCCAGGGGTGGATATCACGGTATACACTACTGATGAGACCTAATAAGGTCGAAATAGCCGTTTAGTGATTCCGTATGTCACGTGCAGTGCTTGTCGGATTTTCTGGTCATGGTAATTCAATTTATCGAGTATTTCTATTACGCTTGATAATGTTTCTCTTTTGTTTTCATTTATCTCCCAAAATAAGTCTCCTTTTGTACACCGCACAGTATGTCATCTAAATGTGTTGGGACCATTTATTTGCATTTATAAACAAACATTATTTCAAAACAAAAAAAAATCAATTACTTGATCAATTACTTGATGTCAACCAGGATAATTAATCTACATTTACCAAAGAAATATAATCATATTTTTGTTGAATCAGCGAAACAGAAACAATAGAATTTATGTGAAAATACCATCATTTTTCGAAATTCTGCGTGTTAAATTGTCTCATTAGGTTCATTTTTGGATTCGTATACGCTCTATCATTTGCAAGATATGTATTTTGTGAAATAAACATAATGATTATATGCTTTTTAATCTGCCCAGTAGACACAGAATTACTTTTGTTGATCACAAGTTAGGTTCTATTAATTTATACGCCTTCTAAAATTTATAGAAGAAACTAACACAAACAGAACTATAGGCTGGAGATAGCTAAAGAAAGTTGAGATAAAAAGAATCAATGAAGTATGGTGCTGAAGGACAGAGTACTAATATGTGTAATCTACTTCTCTGGCATTATTACAATTATTATTATCATCACAAGTCGCGCTGCTAGCACGGGTTTCCCTTACTTTTTGTAGACATTCGTCTCTATCACCTATTGTTTCCTGCAGTTCTAGACTACTTCCTGTGCCCGTAAAGAGCAGTTGTTGAGAAGTCCTTTTTGGTCGGCCAACACTTGCACACATGTGTGAAGAGAGAACGTCACTTATGACATGGTCCTTACTTCTCTAGCAGTGTCCCGCTTATTTTTTCCTCTTATTTGGATGTTTTAGAGATGGGAGATTGCTGATCATACAGCTGATGTTTTGTTGGGTATTGCTTCCAGGATTTGTTCACTACCTCTCGCAGCATCTTTGTGCAGTTCCTCTTTAGCCTTGTTTTTATTGGCTTAGTCTGCGTCCATGTTGTGCATTCTTATAAGTAAAATTTGCACAATTGCTGCTAGGCGTTCTATTTTATCCGATAATTCAGACTTCCATATGATTGGTCATTTATCGATAGCATCCCATGCTTTGCGAGGTGCATATTCATATTATTTTCAGTAAATGAGTGGTTGCTACCGAGGTACATGAACTTGATCACTGATATCAGAGAACCACCTTAAATATATTTACTCCTTTATTCGTTTATTGGATAGATCGTGCGCTGTTTTCTTCATAAATAGTCACAATGAACTGTCATATCATTCTTGCACTTTTGTGATTACCCCCTGGTCCGAATGTCTTGGCAATTTAGTCTTCTGTATATTTTAGAGGTCATATGAATGGTCTTTTCCGGTCTCATTGATACCACTGTCGAATCCCAATTATTGTCTGAGAACCATTTGATGCGTATGGTCCAACGAACCTCTTTTTTTTTTAGTAATCCACGATCACACTGTTCAGTCTTGCTCTCCAATTGCATTACCTCGGTTTGGATGTGCTCTTCCAATGATATGCTTTGCATATTACGTCAAAATATCCAGGCACTAATAAAAAATATTTCATCATGAAAATGGCTTGAGTTACTCACGCACCTCATGTTACCCAGGGTTCTCTCTCAAAGCAGCATCTGCCCTTGTTTTTCTAATAGTGGTCAAGGTTACGTTTGCGTTTATTGTATAACGGCTGGTGTGCAACCTGGAGATATTTCGGAGTGATAAATGCTAATCGAGTAACTGGTATCTTTCTAGAAATAAAACGATTGCAAGACGAATTATTTTAATTATTTCTATATTTTTTCTTTTGATATACCCGTTTGAATAATACCTATATTGAATGAATTTATATATACCAATTTTCACGAGAAATTGAACACGGGATGTGTGCTGGAAATGGGCAGCTAACTACTCAGCCCCTTACTTTTTTTAACCTCTCCTCCACGCTCCTGTTCTTTGAAAATACCCGAGCTGAATAAATCCAGCTTTGTGGAATTTGGGGAGTGTCATATCAGTACAAAATAAGGCTACTTCTTAGTTTCAATCTCGGATTATGAATCAATAAGTTAGTATGACGGATGGACTTCTAATCTAACTCAAAAGCGACTCTGGTGAAGTCCCCTTGCCGTAATAGCTGATGTGCAGGACTGAGACTTTGTAATAAACGATTTCGTATTCGTCTCACTATTACTTTCACTTTTAGACTAGTACTATTGTAAATTGTATAACCACCCTTATACCACCAGCTATGGGTTAAATATTAAGACTGCTCTTCATCTACAGGAACGGTTTTGGCATAAGATAACCGACGAAGGTTCATATTTGATTAAAAAAAGAAACCAAACCAAACCAAGATATTCTAGTATCATGGATCCCAACCAACATAGGAATCTGGGAAACGAAAAAGCAGATCCGGCAGTTAAGTCAGATTTACATATTCCCCCACTCTGATAAACAAAAAATTCATTACGTTGAACTTTAACACCAAGATAAAAAAAAATTGTCTTATACAAAATGGCAATTGGATTAGAATAACCTATCAAATAATGGGATTTTGTATGTAAAACAATGTTTGTAATAGTATTATCTCTATTTTAAATAAAACGGGATTATTTGTTGATTTTTGTAGCAGGACATTTTAGTCATATTAGCTGCCTTAGACCTATCCTTGGACAACAATTTACAAAAAGAAAGTCAATGGTACCACAGTCTGATATTAGGATAAAATTTAGGTTTCCAAAATTCGCAAGATAAGCGAGTATATTCGGCATTTATTATATACTCGTGAGATGTTTGTTTCGATTCAGCCATCAAGACATAGTTGATGTTTCAGGCTCCCTGAAATATCTCTACATACAATGAGTTTTGACTTGTCCTTTCTATATGTCTATACGTCTTTTGGAGAGATAAAGAAACACATGTACGCTTGTCTGTTTATTTAATTTTGTACCTTAGTCTCTTTGTGGAGAAGTACAAACTGCAAATGCATATTTAACGTCAAACTCTAAAGACGGCATGAAGGAGAAAAAAAACAAGAAAAAAATAATGACGAAATATCAAGTCCTTTGTAAAAAGCAGATTAAAAATGGCGCGGCTTTACTCAGCCTTTCTGTACAGGAAATCCGGCCTGCACATGCGCACATTACATGAATTTTATCACATCACTTCATCCTGTCTGCTACAACGAATCAACGTGAAGAGTAAAATGGCCATGTGAAGCAGTTGTTCGGCTAAAGCCTTGGAAAGGCAAAAACAGATTAGCAAATTGAAGTTTTTAGTGAATGGAAGTAGGTTATTTCTTGTTTTTCTCCTTTTGTTTTCTTTGAATGCCTACCTTTCTGAGTGAATTTGGTTTCAGTACGAGAACGCATCGGAGAAGAATGTTGGAAAAAGCGAAAGAAGTGAAAAAAAAAAAAGCATGAAAGACTAGAAGAAACTGGAAAAAGGCAAAAATAGAAAGAAAATACCGATTTCTACTTGAAGTTCGAGGGAGGAGTTCTATGTAATGCACTTCAACCTGAATTTAGATCGATATTATTTTTGAGATGCTAAAGAACAGAAGAAAAACCCATGTTTTCACTTGCAGGTATATCTTGTTGTTACATCATTGGCCACTATGTAGTAACGACACAACTTTCATGCTATTTTGGACAAGACGTATTTTTACGGAAGAACATAAAACAAACCTAAAATCTGAATCAGTATGCCGAATTTTGAACAATTTTTAGTAATTAATGCTTCCTACAAGAAAAATTAATCTAAAAAACTGTTTTCTCTCATATTGTGTGTAAAAAAAATGCCCCAACATTCGGTTACGTTAGCCTAAAAAGATATTTATTCAATATCCAATGAAATAAAGAACAAAATTAAACACTTATTCATACTTCAAAAATTACTTTAATACAATCAAACACAATGCAAAACCGTAAAAAATGAAGTTGAGTCTTTGATGAAGTTTTCCGTTAAGATAATGAAGTTTCAACGTAACATTATCTAATATTAACGGTATTTCTACAAGATCAAGTAAACAAAAGTTATCCTTAAAGCCTTTGTTTAGTCATGAAGCGATATATTCGTTCGGTTTCTTTGTTTAATGGCATATCAACATTGATGGGTTATTTAATGCTAAAGCTAACCTTCTAGAAGATAGTAGTTGTACCATTTTACTCAGAATTTGACGGATAAGGGAGTTCATATCTTTTGCGAGGGCATTTGTCCTAAAGGGAACATAAAAGCGCCACAGAAATTCGAACTATTTTACTACAATGCCGCAGTGAAGCGCTTTAACCACAACACCACGATTACACTTGCCGTGATACTCTGGATTGAAGTTGTTACGAGATTAAGTCAAGAAACAAGGTAAGATTCAACATTTCAATAACACATCTCGCTTAATGAACGACCTCTTATTTTTTAGGTGAATAATTAGCCTATAAAAGTATTTCATTCCACGAGTATATACGGTACGTATTTGTGTAAATATTTGGAGGTAATTAAATCTCAAAATTCATATTCAAGTTTTCAAGATTTACTTTTTTCAAACAATATACATTTTAATGAGACTGGTTTCCTCATCTTTTTTTTAAAATTCTGACTGTTATTATTTTTAGGGAAGACTCTGAGGTGCTTATAGCTAAAGTGTTTGACCGCGGCTTCAAATTAAATTAGCTTCGACCCCAGTCGCACTATTACGCTCCCTTTTGTCCTAATACCCTCGCAAGAAATTTGAATTCCTTTTAACCTTCTCAGCTACGGGTTAAATAGTATCACAGCTGTCTTCGTAAGAATGGCTTTGGTATTAAATACCTCTCGAAAATTGATATGCCATAAAAAGAAAGGAAAAAGAAAGGTAATATAATCCCAGGTGTTTTTATCGCAGTTGGTAATCTTCAGAGACTCATCGGTCCGTCGGTGGAGTTTACGTTGATCGTATCACCTGCCAAAGTGTAAGACCCCCCACCCCGCAAAAATGAATGGACTGAGTATGAAACTAAATCGCATCTGGCAGTGAGACTTCAGTTCTTGAATGTGATTTCCTCCTTCATTGTCATTACTCCCAGGTTCACTATGATACATTGTGACAGTGTCTGTTATGACCCAGTCTATATTTCAAAGGGTATGTTCGTAGATTATATATATTTGATAGGAATATATATATATATATATATATATATATATATATATATATATATAACGGAGTGAAAGAAGACCTTAAGAAGCTACAGAAAAATGTCATTATGCATATACATCATCATCATCGCGTCACGCAGACAGCACTGAGTTCCTTGACTCTCTCTCGCCACACATCCCAAGTATCCATCACTTCCGGTTGATCTTCAAGAAATCGGACTTATGTCATTGCTCGCTGGTCTGCCAACACAAGCACGTCAATGTGTTTGAGTTCATTAGAGAATGGCACTTCTGAAATCTTTATTTCTCTAGCAGTGCTCTTTATGTTTTGTTAACATTACTTGGGTGGTTTATGAAAAGCGAGGTGGCTGATCATATAACTGCTGGTCTTTAGGGTTCTGCTTCCAGAGTGCGTTCAAAACAGCATGTAGCATTCTTGAGTAGTTTCCATCTAGCTTTTTTTCTCGATATATTTCGTTTATGTCCATGTGGTACCTCCATACAATAGTATTGACCCAGCTATAGCTTGGAAAAAAGGCCTCGTTTTCTTTATCAGAGAGAACAGATTTCTATTCGATCACTAACCTTTCAATAGCCATCCACACCCTTAATTAGACGTATGTTGACATTACTTACAGTGGATGAGATATTATTGCCGAGGTCTGTAAACGGGTAAACTAATTTCTGAAGCTTGCCACTTATTTTGAATAAATATGCAATGTACGCTATTCCCTGACCTCTTGACATATAATTACCTAATATAAAGTGACATGCAATTAAAATCAATCTATTAATCAATCAGAAAATTTTTACCAAACCGTTTATTCATTCCGTGGGGATAGATTATCGATACTTGGAATATCCTCTATTAATCAATTCCTGTTAGTTATTTTGCATTTTAATATCTCTTCCGTTTCCACATTTGGACACCGAACCAGAAGATGAAGGATCGATTAAAAGCGTCTTGTTGAAGCCAACTGTAAGTCATGTGTTCAACCGCTGTGTTCAAATTCAGTGACGAGAAAAGCGACAGTATAACGAATAAATACGTAATAAAGCGTATTTACTACTAACAGACATCCCCAGGAATACACGGCAGAATCAGGACATTAATAAAGAGTTCGGTTCAAAATGCCTTAAAGGTCACTTAATTAGACAGAGTTTTCCTGAAGATAGCTTATGGTTACGGGCCGAGACATTGTGAACATCGCAATCAAAATAAGGATCAAAGAAATTAGGAGTTTTACCGACTTACATCCTTGTAAAATTGCCAGGAAGAGGTTTTATAGGGGGTGGATAAGCACGAATTAAGACACACAATTTCAAAAAAATACTCAGTCCCTTCGGCATTCTTCTTTAGGAACGCCGAACAATAAACTCCGTCTTGCCTATTTTAAACAAGGTGGCCGGTACTGACTGAGGATAAGGCCCCCTGGTACAAGGTGACTAGCATAAGAATGACTAATCAGCTTTTATCAGAATAGAATACGTATTAGGATAATAGAAATTAGGTAAATAATACAAATAATACATATATATGGTGGTCCTTAAAAATTCTCATCCTGACCAAGATCTGGATTACCAATTTGTCTTAATATTTTAAAATCTATATTTAAGCGATCAATAAGAAACGAGACGCCAAGTGCGCTGAAAGGCAACTTGAACATATGTAATAATATATATTTATATGTAGAATTCATGTCTGGAACTAATTTTCTTCTTGCAAATTTATATATATATATACCTTGGTGTAGTAGCTAACGAAAATGGAGCCATTGGGTCACCCTCGACTACATATATATATATATATGTATATATATATATATATATATATATATGCCATTTTCTTATATATCTATATATATATATATATAGAGAGAGAGAGATTTATATATATATAGTTATTTATATATGTTTCCTCGCAATTTGACCCATATTTTTATATAGATCTCATGTCTGTAGCTTATTGACTTCTTGGAATTGTGCATATATATATATATATATATATGTATATATATATGTGTGTGTGTGTGTTTGTGTGTGTGTGTGTTTGTGTGTGTGTGTGTTTGTGTGTGTGTGTGTGTGCTCGCTCTTACAATTATATATATATATAATTGTGGGAGACATGTATGTATGTCTTCTTACAATTTTGTGTGTGTATATATATATATATATGTATATATATTATCCAACGGCGAGTCAGTTGATGGTGTGAACGATTCTATTTTCGTATTTTCTATGTACAATATCCACGTTTTTCAAAATCCAAAGGAGAGCTCAATGTAAAATAATAATGGAATAGATTACTGGACCAATAATTCCATATACAAGAAAAACTTTAAAAACTTATTCGTACTTTTCTTAGGTCTGCTGAAATAAATATTATAAAACAAATATGGGTTATTTTTAAAGGCATTCTTTTTTTACGGTATAAATATACATGTGTGTGTGTGTGTGTGTGTGTGTGTGTGTGTGTGTGTGTGTGTGTGTGTGTGTGTGTTCTTACAATTTTACATAGGGTTATATATAGCTTTAATCTGTAGCTCATTGTCTTCCTCTTCGGGTCGAAAACTTTTAAGTACAGTCTCTTTTGGAAATATTCCTGGAATTAATCTTATACATTCTACATTTAATAAATATTTTTGTTTTTTGAGCGTATTTAATCCAAATAATTAACCTTCAACGGGAGGGAATCTCAACACAAATTGAGTAATGTGCTGTACAGTGAAAGCCTAGGAATCGAGTCCAAACTCAAGACGAGGTATTACGTTCACTTTCTGAATCATCGTATTGGGAAAGGTACGAACTCCCATACAACTTCTGGTTACTGGTTATAAGGTAAGACTACTTTGTTCCAACAAGGATGGCTTTAGCATTAAATAACCCACAACGTTTAATATACCATTAAACGAAATATATCAAACAAAACCTCATGAGATGTCCCCGTATAGAATTCAACACTCAGAATTTTACCATGACAAATATTCCTACTGTACTTCACAGCCTATACCTGACCATTTTTTCGCAAAGTTGTTTATGTTTAAGACAACGTTTCGACTGCTGTCTTCTTCAGTTTCATCACTTAATTTTAGCTTCAGATAACTTGCCAAAAATATCATGCAGATTTTTCTTGTAATATGGAAATTTGCGGCACTTCTTTTTTTATATGCTCGCGTATATCCTACTTACCAACCCCTCCGCTCGGGCAGGATATGACACCAGGTCATTTTTTAAGCGGAGTTTAACAGGTTTGAATTCAGAGTTTTCCTTCTCCTAGACTAGTTGCCTAACCAAGGCTGAAGAACCTAGTCTGTCCTACTATTTACCCATAGCTGGACGGAGAATAATTGGATTCATGCCTTTCCCAAGGGTATTAGTGCTATGTGAAATGCAATCAGTCTCGGCTGGGATTTGAACTCGTGTCGCCGTGTTCATTTCCTACGACGATAACAATTACACCACAGGCACCTCTTCTTGTGATTTCCAATTCTTCTAAGCTATTTCAAGCTATTCAGTTTAATCAAACAATTATAATTCAGCTAATTCATTTTAATATATGTATAGGTTTTGTTTACACACAGTTCAAAGACGAAACAGTCCTACGACGATCGTTAAATAAGTTTCCAGACTTTTTTCGTATGGGCACTTTTATTGATATTACACACATGAAACTCTAGTCCCCTTAGAAGTAATCTCCTCCGGCTGCAATGCACTTGTTGTACCGTTCCAACAACTTCTGAAAGGCCCCTTGGAAGTCCTCTTGTGTGAGCATGTCAAAGACCTAATTGAGAGAGGTTTCTTTTAATATACGCGAGCATAATGTTCTCTTACTCATGCTGTCATGGACACAACAAAAATGAATAAAATCGTGTAAGGACTTCAGTGAATAATGAATATACTTTATCTTAGGATATGAATGTTATATTATCATCTGCTGATTCATGCAGAAATATACATATATATGCTGGATACATACTGATGCAATGATAAAGAGGCACGCAGGAAGACGCAATGATAATGACAGACGCAGGAAGACTTCTTTAACAAAGTATATTTACCTCTCACTTTAAGGCATTTTGAACCGAACTCTTTATTAATGTCCTGATTCTGCCGTGTATTCCTGGGGATGTCTGTTAGTAGTAAATACGCTTTATTACGTATTTATTCGTTATACTGTCGCTTTTCTCGTCACTGAATTTGAACACAGCGGTTGAACACATGACTTACAGTTGGCTTCAACAAGACGCTTTTAATCGATCCTTCATCTTCTGGTTCGGTGTCCAAATGTGGAAACGGAAGAGATATTAAAATGCAAAATAACAGGAATTGATTGCGTGTGAGAGGGAGCTAGAGACAAAACATAACTGAAATATTTTGATCCCAAACTTATGGCTGTCAGCATTGTGTCTTTCTCGTTTTCCAGGGCTGCTCAACCGGAGACCCAGGGCCCGCTCTGCTGGGTGATGGCTTTCTTTATTGCATCTTATAGGCATCATCTCTGGACCCCAAACTCAATCGGGGTTCCCGAGGGCCCCCTCGGTCGGGTGTGGCTTTCCCTACTACCTCTCACTCCAACTGGCTGCCACTCTACTGTCACTTAACTCAACTGAGTTATATAATTGTTCGACGCCGACTCGATCTTTGAAATCGAATGTTTAATCGTCATCCAGCGGAAATAACTGTCATGCAGTTCAGAGGTTACTCTCTTCCGGTGTATCACTCTGTAGTGGCACAGTGGGACCTTCACCTTGTCCCATATAATCAGCCTTAATCCGCCCACGCGAACTCTTTCGATTACTGGCCATTGGAATGTTTCACTTCCTTCCTGTGCATCACCTTGGAATAGCATTTTTGGGCCGGGTCGAAGGTCAAAATATTACATGAAGAAACTTTAAATGAAATGTAGAAAACACTTCACAGAAATACCCTGGTAAATGACACAAAAAAAGGAAATTACTGTTGCGTTTACTCAGATCTTAATTGTTCAGCTTTAGCTGGTGGTCTTTTCCTAGTATCTAACTGATAACAAGCCTCCTCAGATCTTCTGGTTACTTTTGTGTATTGTCGCAGATCTTAATAATAGTGCGGTCTTGAGGTCTAGATTCTCTTTCTTATTTCCGATTCCTCCAATCTTTTAACAACGTCTTATTAGACCGTTTCAAGGGCACTAACAACAATGAGTATCATCCTCACCCTCATGTTTAATTCTTTTTTTTTTTAGCTCTCTCGCAAGATTCAAATATTTCTTTATTTTCTCGTTTTCTTTTATTCTCATTCTCTTGTCAGCTGGAACGTTAAAAGACACAATTGTCCAGTCGGCTGGGGCAGTAGAATACACCAGCTGTTTCTCTGCAGAAAGGTAAGACCCACACTCCAAAGAGCATCCTAGATATGGCACGAAAAAAGATCAGATGTTGAGGTTCCCTTGATGATGCGGCTTTTGGTAATTCAAAGCACCTCTTCATTGCCATTGCTTCCAGGTCCACTCTGGCCCGAAATAGTAGCACTGTGGGTTATATAGAACTAAACTGCATCGTTGTACTTAACTGAGTTGTTTGGATTAGAACTCTTTGACTCAACTGAATAGCTTGAAATAGAAATGTTTTGACAATTAAACTGTGTACTTACATTAAAGCTACGTACATACGCTAAACTAATTTTTTTGAAATTGAACTATTTTTGACATTGAAAATATACTTACTCAGAACTGAATTGTTAAATATAGGTGGAGCTTTCAATAAGTTTCCAGACTTTTTTGTACTGGCATTTAAAATTGTCGTAGACTCTTGAAAAGTCAGTATGTTAATGCTATACATCATATGAGATGACTGATTGATTTTTTATAATTTCGGGTTCAAATGAACAGCTACTGCAGGAATTGGAATACACCCTACTAAAGCCTGATTGTCACAGCTGGGGAATTTCAAAAATTCAATCTGGACGTGAGGAAGAACGATATGCAAGAAAATTATGTTTTAAACTTGGAAAAAATGCCACAGAAACGTATGGAATGCTTCAGACTGCTTTTGGAGCATATAGCATGAATCGAGCATCAGTTTTTGGGTGGCATAAGAATTTCAAGGAAGACAGGGAGTCTGTGAGGGATGATAAGATGTGTAGGAGAAGTAAGGAAGTCAATGCACAAGAGTTGATTGACCAAAGGCTTTGGGTTAGGGTTACTATGTTGAAGTTTTAAAGGAGGTCAGCAAGAGATTTGGTCGGAAGAGGCCAGCACTCTTCAAATCTAGTCAGTGGCATTTCCACCAGGACAGTGCACCAGATCACAAGTCCATCCTTGTCACAGATTATTTGACCAAGATAGGCATCAAGACAGTTGCTCACCGTCCCTATTGTTGACACATTGCTCCCTGTGACATTTGGTTATTCCCTATGCTCACAGGAGATCATAATGAGACAATTGAGGAGATGAAAGAGGCTGTGACGAAGGTCATTGACTCGCTCACATCAGTGGACTTCCATGGGGCCTTCCAGAAGTTGTTGGAACGGTACAACAAGTGCATTGCACCCGGAGGTGATTACTTCAAACTGCGTAGTTATGCTAAACTTAATTGTTTGAAATAGAACTGATTATTTGTATAAAAATTTATTTGGCATTAAATAACCTACAAAGGTTGATATGCCATAAAACATTAAAAAAAGAACGAACCAAACAAAACACACTAGATGGCAAGTTATTTTTTCTTTAATTCTTCTGATCCGTTCGTATCACCAAATTCAAGACAATTTTATGCGTCCAATATTCCAGAATCATTTCTGGTTTCTGCATATACCTATTGTTAAATTTCAGTCTGT
Source organism: Sepioteuthis lessoniana (assembly GCA_963585895.1). NCBI lineage: Eukaryota > Metazoa > Mollusca > Cephalopoda > Myopsida > Loliginidae > Sepioteuthis > Sepioteuthis lessoniana. Next base: position 91,420,966 of record OY757912.1, read on the forward strand.
AGCACGATCCACAGAAAATCATTTTTACCGTCCAGTCCTCCATAACTTGGTACTTCTTTTGTTCTAGTTTTGTGCTATGTCATAATCATTCTACCTCTTGCTAATTTTTCCCACCAGCTGATGGTCTTTCTGAGTAATCGAAGTGACAGTAAGTCTTCTTAGCTCTCCAGAACTCTTCTCCGTATTTTGGTCGATGTTAACAATTTTGATTCCCAATTCTTCTTGCCCTCTTTCGAAGCTTTTGGGGAACGTTTTAACGGCAGCATTTACAATTGGTATACCGCTTTTTGTCATGTTTCACTGCTTCTTTAGTTTTCTGGCTTGGTGTAAATCTTTGTCTCGCTTTTTGCTTTCTTCGATTTTTACTCTTTGTTCCGCTAATTGGCTAATTCTACGATACGGCAACTTGTCTTTTCCTTTTTTTGGGGTAAATTATGTCTAGTTTTCTTGCCGGAATTATGTAATATGTTTGCATCTCAAAATCCCAGAGAATCTTATGCGACTCATTCTCTTGGGTGGATTCTGGTTTGTTCATGAACCATTTTGTGGAATGCATTGTCAAATTTCAGTTTATTATAATCCTTTTACTCATTTGGGAGTTTTTCACATTAGTGTTAACTGATGGCTTTTCACCGGATTCAGAGAGACATCAAGTTACCTCAAATCTACTTGACTCTTCTTAGTATTCTAGCCGATCTCAACAATGTTGTAGTTTGGATGGTCTCCACTCATCCTCTAATTCCCAACTCTTCAAGTCCCTTGTACCAATCCTTTGGTAAATGAAACGAACGTGCCAATTACAATTGGTATTACCGTCTCTTTTATGTTTCACAGTTCTTTAGCAAGATTTTTATTATTATATTTAATGTTATTATTATTTGCAGTTCATATTACATGTATACCTTCATTCATCATGTTTTGATCTTAATTTACGGAAATTTTGCCGTGTGGATTGGTTAAGCTGTCCTTACAGTATTTTCTATATCTCTCTATTGCATTTCACTTGGATATGTAACTTTGTGACAATGAAGTAACAACGTAGATTAGAAATAGTAAAGAATAAGTTCTTGTTGAGGTTCAAAATTATGAATTCTTTTATAACTGCAATTGTGGATTTATGCAGTGATCAATGATACAAAAAGTGTATGAGTTAGAAGCACATCCAGTACTTATTCTTTAATAACTTAGACCCACAATCATTCATTATTGATATTTCTACTGAGCTACAAAATTTAACTGAACCTTATCCTGAAAAAGAAAGCCAAAATCTTGTCAAATAAAAAAAATCTAGTTTATGTTGGGTATCACCCACCTTTTTCCACACAATGAACTAGTCCATCTACCATATATAGCAGTAGCTACTAATACCAGGGCAGACTAGGTGAAGAGCAGCTTCTTATAAGAATAGTATTAGAGCGTTGGAGACTGGAGATCGCACTAGATCACATTACTTGCTACCGTAATAACGGAAGTCAATACTATCGTTGGACTATATATTTATTCTGTATTCACTAATCCTATATTCATGTCTACTAATAGTCTCTGTATTGTATAAACTTTTTCCTGAGAATATATCTCTGTTTCCTCTCATATCGTGGTTTGTCCTTTATTTGATATCACAAGCGTTCCCTAACCAGAACGTAACAGTTTAACTGAACAATGACAAGGCATTATATCATAACATTAAAAAGCTTAGATGTTGCACAAGTTTGGAAGAATTACATCTACAGTGATTTGGAAAAAAGACTAATAATGTTTTGCTAGGATTGCTTGCTAACCATTACACTACCCGAAACTACCCATGTCAGAACATTATATACGGCTTAACTGTCTTTCCATTAAAATATTTCGGGGATAATGTTTTTTATTATTTAAAAATAATTCACATGAGCATGGGCATATTTATTTTATACGCAATGGCGGATTAAAAACGAAGTAATTTATGTCAATTTATGTTGGAATTGGTACGATACATTGTTTTATTTGTCACAGCCTAAAAAATGGACCTTGTCTCACATCTTATCCGTGCAGAGGGGTACATAAATAAATACATGGTTTGTATGTTGCTTTTTCCTTGGTTGCAAGTTTCCAATGTAAAGATTTGATGGGTTTTAAATATTTATGTTGAAAAACAGTAAATTCTGATCGAGAAAAGTAATTAGAAAGAAGGTAAGACTATATCACATGGAGAGATGTTAACCTAAGATTATTGATACTATCGGGAGTACGTGCACTGAATGAACAGACATCTGATTTTGCGGTGTATCGAAATCGTTGGAACAGTAAACAAATAATAAATTATTGTATTACTCAAAATTGGAAAATGCCATCATTTCCAACCACCCTGTCGGCAGTACGTAGTAGACGCTGATTGTATCTACTGCATCGGGGTAATACGCCCTTTCAAAATAGGTGTTCAGGATATGCTAATAATCTTAATATCATGTTAAGGCTCCGGTTCTGGAGATCTGTTGAGTAGATAACACATTGCAATTAAATTCAAGTTCACCCTAACCGTAAGTGGTTGTGCCTGTTGCAGTCCAATTTATGAGTCTATTGATTTACTTTACAATAAACTGTATCTCATTGGATTCGTTAATACTATTTATCAGTGAAAATTATTTGTATTGAGAATACTTTATCCATGGATACACTACATGGACCCTAACTAAACGTATGGAGAAAAAGCTTGACATCAATTACAAAAGAATACTGTGAGCTGAAATGAACCAATCCTAGAGGTAACAACCCACAAAATAGCAGCTGTACGGTCACCTTCCACTCATCACGAAAAATATCAAAGATAGATGAACCAGACGTGCAGGGCACTGCTGGAGAAGTAAGGACGAGGTTATGAGTGATATACTCTTGCGGACGCTTTCACATGGACGAGCAAAGGCAGGGCGATCAGCTTGAACCTATGTATGACATATCTGTGACGACAGAGAATATAGCCTAGAAGACCTCCCGGCGATGATGAGCGATGGATGATAGAGACGGAGAGCGAAAAAGGGTCAGGGAGATCAATGCTGGCAAGAGGGCATGATGCTGATCATGAAGAATTGTTATTTGAAGCTATAATTGTTTACTAATGATTATTGTTATTTATATAAAGCCATATTCTTATAATGTGTATAGCTCACAGAATAGATGTTGACTGGACAAGGGTATCAAGTTGACCATGATTGATATTGGGTTACTTCTTTTATGAGTACATCGGATTTACATACGATGCTACACCTCCCTGAACCTGGTAAGTCGTATGCCCTTCGCTGCCGGAGTGCTTCTTCAGATTATTCAGATCAATCTATTGTTTTATTTATTTAAGGACTCTAGATCCAAGTTCATTTTCTTTGTCTATCTCTTTCGGCGATTCACTGTCACTTTCCTCCATACCCTGCTCTATTTCACTGTCAAACTCATATATTTCAACCTGCTCTTTATTTCCAAATTCTTCCACCATTTATCCATTTTCATGTTCGATTTAAGATCAAGAATGGTCCACATGGTTCAGCTGATGCTGTCTATTTTTCTTTAATATCATTTTATTATGTCCTTTTTGAATGGTTGGTTTGTGTCACTTTTCATTAAAGTTTCTTGCTGACATGGATTAATTTATTCCTTATTTTTTAATTATCTTGTTTAATACAGTGTCTTGCTTTGTTTCTATTCTGTGTTGATTTACTGGTAAAATGTCCATTTAAACCTAGAGTAGTATTTTGTCTTCTGTATTTTCTTGATTTTCTAACTTTTCCTTACCAAACTCAAGTTTAAATACTGGGGAATTTATTCCTTATTACGTACATTATGTAAAAGTCGGATGCCATTAGTTCAATTGCCCATTTAAAATTCTCGATGATATAAACATTGGCATTCTTTTCTCGGATTCATTATGAATTCTAACAATTTGTTGTAGAACTTTGAAAAAAATTTCCGTCAAAATAAAAAGTTTCATAGCCTTTTTGTGCTTGTGCTTCTTTTTAAATATTTAACTAATTTGTTCTGCGAACGTTAATTTTCTTGATAGATATATTACTTGGTGACTTTCTTCTGATATGATGGATTTTTAGGCATGTTCACAAGTATCTATTCTTAACGTTATTTCTTACTTTGGATCATATGTTTGTGTCATTTTGGGGGGCCTTTTGTAATATTTCAAAGCGATATTTCCTTTCTTTGTATTCCGTTAAACTCGACAGTTTTTGCGTGACTTTGCGAAAGGTTTTATCTCTTTAAATAATTACGTTAAAGATGTTTTTCTTCCAAAATGGTTTCGTCTAACTTCTTGAAAATTTGATTCGGTTTCTGCTTCAATTATTCTTTAGTGAACACTCCCATAATTATTTTGTCCAGTTATATTGTAAGAATTTTTTTATTTCTAACATTTTCTGATCTTTATTTCATGCTAATACCTTATTGGGAATCATTTCGATAGCCATCTTCCTTTCGAACGTCCCTTCAAAAGTGCTCATTATCTAACTTGAGTTTTATCAAACCGATTCAACAGGGGATTGCTCTTACATAAATTCGATTTTCCCATTTTCTAACAGAAATTTCTAGGTATGAAAGTGATATACGTTTCAGTATTGTACGTGAAAAATATGCAATTCTACTTTAATTTTTTTCGGGTCTTTGTGGATGTACTTACTGCGTTCATTTTAGCATTTTCTGTTGAAAGTTCTGTGTTAACTCACCTTTCTATTCTTCTTTTGAACTGGCATACAACATGAAAATGATATTTTTTCCCGGGCAGGGTATTTATTCTTATTCTCTCATGTTCCTTACAACAAATTTTTTTTTGGTCGTGTATTTGTCTTAATTATTCTGAATATCTCTTCATAATTTATTTATTCTAAGTCAATATTTTTTCACTGCTTCTCAGCCTGTCATAGCCCAAAGTAGGCATGTCATTTCATTCTCTTATACTCTTGCGTTTTTGTCTTTTTATATCTTAACACTTGCCAACGCTGCGAAACATCTGACCAATATTTCTATATACTCCAGTTCGTTTAGCATGGTTAAGGCTTCTATTAGTGACGCCATTCTTATGATGTGTATATCTTACAGAGTAGAGTTTGACAGGCAAATAGCATTAAGTAAACGCCATTCAATATTATGTTCCTGCTTTTATTGCTATATCTAATTTACATTCTACACAACATATAAAACTATGTGGGACCCTTTATAAATCGTTGGTATTGATATGAAACAAGAGTAAGATAAATATAGTCTCATATGGTTGGACACAAAATAATTTAGGTAGATGAATATGTCGACAGATAAGGACAAATAAAGATAGGTTGAGATGCATTGCTTGTTGGATATACCAAGGTTGAGCACTCTGGTTGCCGATAGGGTATAAAAATGTAAACAAACGGCTGCTGCTGTTACTACATAATACCTTAAAAATTCCCTTAGCAAAACGTGGTACGCTTGTTGGCCGAGCGGTCTGAGACTTAGTCTAACGTAAAGTTGGGTGGGTTTCGATCCCGGCTTCGAGCGTCCTACGTGTCTAGCCACACTGAAGAGTTCTGATAGAACGAAACAGTCTGTCTGTGGATGACAATATATATATATATATATATATATATATATATATATATAACACGAAATGGCATTGAGAGATATATGAAGACGTTTGTAAGGATTAATAATGAATATATGAACAGACTGATATAGACCGAAAAGCTGGTGTTTAGGCAGATTATACACGTGTATGGTCTCTCTTGAAAATTTAAAATATTTCTATTCTTCTTCTAGCAAAATCCCACGGTATTACGGAAGTAAAGAACAAATTCTAGGCACAGCAGTATTTATCTTCAATAAAAATTTTTATATTCTATCTTGTTAAGTTTGAAATAGCCCTTTATTTTAGAGCAATTTTATTTATTATTATGTACAATAGTGACGTATAAAATGAGATAGAAATACATATTGACCTATCCAATCAAATAATCTATCTATCTATCTATCTATCTGTACTGCTATATGGATGCACTACTTGGACGCTAACTAAACGGCTGAAGAAGAAGCTAGACGGCAATTACACAAGAATGTTGAGAGCAATATTGAACAGGTCCTGGCGACAACACCCCACAAGGCACCAACTATTCGGCCACCTGCTCCCATCACGAAAACTATTCAAGTTAGACGAACCAGACATGCAGGACACTGCTGGAGAAGCAAGGACGAACTCATCAGTGATGTACTCCTATGGACCCCCGCATATGGCCAAGCAAAAGCTGGACGACCAGCTCGAACATACATACAGCAGCTATGTGGGGATACGGGATGTAGTTCTGAAGACCTGCCAGAAGCGATGAACGATAGGGAGAAGTGGCGAGAGAGGGTCAGGGATATCCGTGCTAGCGGCATGACATGATGATGATCTATCTATACCGTTTTAAATCTGCATTTTTACATTCAAAATGACAATAATCAATGGATACATGGATTGAATTTAACAGACTAACAATTCATAGAGAAATAAATACATAGATTTTAAAAATATATTTAAGATATGACAATATTTCATATATCAGTGTACCCAACCCCACTAAAAAAACAAACAAACTGTGTTTTAACCACAGAAGCAATTGTTAATATCTATCTTTTGGAAATTATATTTTGGATTTTAGTTTAAATCTTTTCTACTTACTTCTCAGGGCAACGATATGCATGTTTACAGGTTCTGCATATTTGCTGCAAACAGAAACAGTGTTTGTTAGTCGGGTTGACTTCGTTCAAACTTGTTCTGTCTTTGATGTTTCCCCTCTCCTTGAAAACATAGTCGATATCAAACGCCGCATTCAACATTAAAGCCCTCTCACCTCTTCAACATGGAGATCGCCTATTGTCAGCGTTACTTTCTTTTGTTCACGAAGCAATTTACATGATAAACGATTTTTGGGATAGGGTTTTGGGGGAAATATCCCTCGATGACTCTTCACGATAAGACCTTAACTATACCTATAAACTGAAGGTCATTTTACAGGATATGCAAATAAAACAAAAGAAAATAAACGCTGGAATTATTAATGGATTCATAAATAACTAAAAAATAACCGCGAAGGTTATATATATATATATATATATATATATATAAAAGAAGAAGACATTCATGTTGGTTCAGCAACCTTCAGACATCTGAGAATTGTTGCATTTCACACACGCACACAGACACCCACACGCACACACACACACATATTTATTTATTTATTTATTTATTTATATATCATATTTACCAACCCCTCCGCTCGGGCAGGATATGACACAAGGTCAATTTTTTTAAGCGGAGTTTAACAGGTTTGAATTCAGAGTTTTCCTTCTCCTAGACTAGTTGCCACACCAAGGCTGAAGAACCTAGTCTGCCCTACTATTTACCCATAGCTGGAGGGAGAATATTTGAATTCATACCTTTCCCAAGGGTATTAGTGCTATGTGAAATGCAATCAGTCAGGTCCAGGATTTGAACTCGTGTCACCGTGTCCATATCCTGCGAAGATAACCATTACGCCACAGGCACCTCCTATATTTATTTATATGAATATCTATATATATTACATCAAGTGCATTATTTATATATTGATCGTAAATTCTGTCTCGGATTAGGGTGTAGTACCCCTGACCTTTGTCTGGGATAAAGGTGTCACTCCTCATTAATTCTCAAACAATTTTACATATTGACATTTAAAGTTCATTTTGAGAAATATTCAATATGATAAATATATTGTATGATTACTATTCTAATTTCAACAAAAAAAATGAAAACCGATACGAGAATATAAAAATGATAATTATTTTTTCACTTGTAAAGACAACTTTTCTATAATATATCAAATGACTCACTCTGATGGTATGCCAAAAATACCAGGCGTTCGATACGAGTTCACATCCTTCTGTAGCAATATCTCATCTGCTGAAACCGATGTCAACACAGCAATGGAAAGCATGATTATCGAATATTCCAAAATCTGATCTCTACGCAGAAACAAAGAGATGATTCTTCCAAGCAGTATACGTTTATATACTTCTGCATGGTTTCACGATTTTGTGTATGAGAAAAGACTTCTAGAAAAAGCTAGATGGGAACTACACAATTATGTAGCATGCTTTTTTGAGAAAAATCCTTGAAGCAGTACCCTATAAAACAACGGTTTTACGTCACCCTCCTCCCATATCTCAAAAAAAAACCAAGGAAAACGAGCAAGACATTTTGGGCACTGCAAGAAACGTAAGCTCGCACACATAAGTGATATTTTCCCGTGTACAACTACACATCAACACACAAATATTAACTGATCTGCCAAAAATTGCATTTGTTACATTACATGGGAACATGGCATGCCGTTTAGAGGAAATACCAAGTGCAATTTCTGCTTGAGACGAAAGCCTAGAAAGCACACAGAGAATCCATTTTGTCAGTTTATTTGTTTAGAGATGAGATTTACCTACAATCCCAAAGGTTTTTAAAAAAATATGCCCATTCTTGCTCAAACGATATTTACTAAAAAAAAACCGCCAAAGAGAGAATGCATTGCATTATCAATTCATTTTCAGTAGAAGTCTTCAAACCGACGGATTCATGTGTGAGGGCAGTACTAAAGATCACCTAGCTCCATAGCATTCCCCTGTAAACGTCAGGGCTGCGTCTCAAGCATTAAACTAATCCTTGCCGTTTTTTTACAAAGAGGTAGATCGTTAGTGGAAACGTAATACCCTTTAAACAAACTTTTCAGTCAATATATTAATCGGAAGTGAACATTAAAACCGCAAATTCTGTTTTACTGAAACCTCCACCACTAGGAGGATTTGATATAGGGTCAAATTTAGAGGTAAAGATACTTTCAAGCACAAGGAAAATAGTTCCTTGTCTCTTTCGGGATATCTTACTGGGTGACGCTTCAAGCATCAAGCAATGAGCCTGACTCTTCATCTTTTAGACTAAAAGGCCGGTGTTTATTTGAGTTACGTAAAACAAATATAGTTCTTCTGAGCTATATTTCCTGAAGGGACCTTACATAAACCCAAACTCAAGGAGAGGATTTAGCGTAAGCACAAACTTTTAAACGGTGGCCCTTCAGCATATAGATGCTCAATCGAAAGCAATGTTCCGCTGGCAGACCCTCCTTCGAAAGACACTTCAGTAACAGGAAATGAATCTGACTTTAGAATTTTTACATGAGGGGTTAGATTCTACATTTTGGTTATCGTCTCCAGAAGATACGCGCTTCAACATGTAGTCAGACTAAGTTATTCCTCCCCGCGCCGCTTTATGTATCTGGCAAAAGGTCATTTTTCAGATAGAGACTTTTACTCATACGTCTGAATTATTCAAGGTAGTGCTAAAATACGCTTTGTTCCTTCAGCATTTAACATCCATAGACATGTAGCAAGTAAACTGAAACAATATCGAATTCTTCTTTCTTTAAGGAAACTGCATCATTTTTTGGAGCATTATTTTCTCTTTATTTGCAATGTAGTATCAACCTACCACCAGAAGTTAAAATGGTACCCGGCTGTGAAGCCAACTCAATAGAATCAATCTAGGGAACACGCATGTTTAGTCCAAGAAATGGTGATATATTTTAGTTGAGGATTAGGCAAACAGTCATTCATTAAACGGTATAAGATAAATAACGTCTTAAATTTCGGTTTAGTTAGTTTTCTCTATTTAATGGCATATCGACCTTTATAAATTATTTAATGCCAAAGCTGTCCTTCAAGAAGAAGAGTTGAGGTATTATTCAACCCATAACTGGGAGGATGAAGGATTCATACCTTTCCCAAGGGTGTTTCCTCGAAAGCGAACGTAATAGCACGACGAGAGTTCGAACTCGCTAACAACGACCCCGTAGTCGATCGCTTTAACCATTTCCCCAAGCTTAAATATCGGGATTAGCTAGAACCTTACAGCTTGATCATCGACTCGAGAATACTACTTTACATCATCTTGGTTTGAGACCTGTTCATACAAAAGTTGCAATACATTAATAAAGATTCTTGCACCCACTGTGTTAAATAACATATTTAAACTTAAACTGTAAACTTAATTCAAACTTAATTCATAAGGTAAAGGGTTAAAATCCTGAAATTCTCAAAGCATAATTTATCTTATTCCATGATCCAGCAGTCTAAAAAAATTCAGGATTTCGTACCTTGTATTGAACCTGTCAAAGTGAAACCCACTTTTATTAATCTAATTTATTTCCGTTTATTCAGCAGTTATAATAAAATAAATATGCCGATATATTTTCGTATTTTTGGTCAATATTAAAACCGAAGTAAAATACCATGATTCTTTGTAATATATTTTACACAGATATTTCTTGTAGAATAAAGTTGGTTTGAATTCAGAGTGTTCCTTCTAGACTGGTGTCTTCATCAAAGATAGAGAACTTAGTTTTCCTTCCAATTTACCCACAATTACAAGCAACCGTTAGAAACGTTCCTTTCTCAAGGGCATCAGCGACTTAGACTCTGTAGCTACGGTATCATACAGTCTATCATCGATGGTAAGTATTCTTTATTAATAACTAAGGCAAAGCAAATTAGTTATATATAGGTCACCGAAACGGCTGAGAGGTTAGTTATCTGCCTAATGTAAAGTTAAGTAACTTTCGATCCCAGCTTGAAACTTCCAACATGTCTAGCCACACTTAAGACTTGTAATACAGCGAAACAGTGTGTCTGTGGATGTATATATATATATATATATATATATATATATATATATATATGATCGTGTGTTTATGTGTGTGTATAAATATATATTCGTGTACATGCATGTGTATATGTATGTTTGAGTATATAAGTATGAACATACATATATGCTTATATGAAGGTATGTATACATTTACCCGACTCCTCCGTCGTAAACAGTAGATGACTCAGTTCATTCGCTTAATTGGCATCGATTATTCAATCGGTAAACTCAATTTGTGCAGCTAGAAAATATTCCATGTACATTTTTGATAATAATAAAGAAAGAATATCAGCCAAGCAGTGTGAGAAAGCAATATACAGCAAACTAACAGAAAACAATCAGATAAAAAGATGACGCTTCGAATATCGTCAGTGTCAAGAGAAAGTCTCGTCAGCAACTCATATTTACAACTACTTTACATCTAAAAACTGATTTTGAGGAAGAAATTTACTTACCAAGTAATGGAAACTCACCAGAAGGTGAGCGGATAGAAAATGCTCCTTTAGCCATTCTAATTTCAACCGAACAGTTTAATTCGATGCTGCTTTTGGAGTCATCACGAGAAAATGTTCACCCTTTCGATGCCTTCCTCTCAGAAGCCCTCGAAACGGTGCACATTTTGAAATTAGGCTGTAGATTATAACAAATATGTTTGTAAATCATAATAAATCTGTTTGAAACATTCGATTTAATACTGCATGTTGGGCATTATTTAGTGATTTAATTTTAAAACAATCCGATAGAATTCACACACACACACACACACACACACACACACACATATATATATATATATATATATATATATATATATATCATCATCATCATGTCGCGCCGCCTGCGCGGATATCCCTGACCGTCTCTCGCCATTTCTCCCTATAATTCATCGCCTCCGGCAGGTCTTAAAGGTTACATCCCGTGTCCTCACATAGCTGCTGTATGTAAGTTCGTGCTGGTCGTCCCACTCTTGCACATCCATGTGTGGGGGTCCTCAGGAGTACATCGCTTATGAGCTCGTCCTTGCTTCTCCAGCAGTGTCCTGCGTGTCTGGTTCGTCGAACTTGTATAGTTTTTGTGATGGGGGGGAAGTGTCCGTATAGTTGGAGTCTCGTGGGGTGTTGTCGCCAGGACTTGTTTAATACTGCTCTCAACATTCTTGTGTAATTTCCGTCCAGCCTCCTCTCCAGCCGCTTGGTAAGCGTCCATGTGGTGCATCCATATAGCAGTATCGACACAACCGCTGCCTGGAAGAAACTGCGTTTCATTTTATCAGTTAGGTCCGACTTCCATATGATCGAGAGCCTATCGATAGCTGTCCATGCCTTCGTCAGTCGTGTGTCGATGTCTTTCTCGGTTGATGAGACGCTGCTTCCTAGGTAGGTGAATTTGTCGACTAGTTTCAGAGAGGCTCCGTCTAGTGTGGCAATGTTGCCCGTTTGGTTGTAACACATATATTCGGTTTTGTTTGCATTGACATGGAGGCCAATGCCAGCTGCAGCTCGTTCCAGACTATGCAGTAGTGTCTCTGCTTGATTAGGCGTATTCGCTAGTAACGCCAAGTCATCAGCGTAGTCGGCGTCCGTGATTGTTTTTGCGGGGTACCTTTTGCTTCTTCTCTTAGTCAGCTCGAAGCCATTTTCTCTGATTTTGTCGATCGAAGTCCTAAGCACATAGTCTAGACAGATGATAAAGAGGTACGGGGCTAGTGTATTCACACACTCACAGCCTGTCAGGTGAAGAATACACACATAGGGTCTGAAAAGTAAGAGAAAATCTAAAAAATCTAAATTAAACATGTCACCTTACCGATATTGCAAATCGATTAAAAGGATCAATCCTTAGGACTTATTCCACAATTCACTGGGTTAATTTGGTTTTTGATACCTGTTGCCAGTTTAAAAAAAAAGAAAAAAATGGTCATTTGAACTTGAACTTCACCGAACTTTATGTAGACTTTTCAGTGACGCTTTAATTTTATTATAAAATTCAGATGTTTATCACTGAATTAGCGATTGATTATCGAGATCTTTTATCATGATTTCTTACGAGAATTCAACGGAAGTTCATTTCTCGTTCATGCCCGGTGACATACTGTTAGTTTTTCAAACTCTTACATCATTGACTGAAGGTTTTGTTACTATAAAAATATATTTCTAAGAAAAAAGTCAAGCTGGCCATGTGCGGCACCTATTTGGCTAGAGTGAAGAAGGGAGAATTCATCCCGGACAGCGTGGCACCAAAAAGTGACTTCCCAAGAAATAAAACTAAAATTAAACAAAAGTCGACTTCTCAAATTCTACCAAGTTAAACAAATAAAAGAAAATTCATCCGAGAATTACGCTGCAAGGAACCTTAGAGAAGACTCGAAATTTGATGAACTCTTAAACGGTTTTTACAAAACAAAAAAAGAAAATAACAATACTCAAATTCAAAGAACTTTCTTTACCGGAGACTCTCTCGGATAAGTTCCTGCAAACTGTACTAAAAAATTTGCACAACTTATCTTTCCTATCCCTTTCTTTATCGTTTTGTTTGTATAAAATTCCCTTTTACAAACTTTATTGTCTGTGTTATCTTTTCGAATCAGATCCGAACTAAAAAGCTGAGGAACTTATAGTTTAAACTTACTGTTTAAACTTACTGTTTAAATTACCGTTAATGGCATTCGAAAGCCCCCTAAAAACATTACCCCGTTAAATACTAAACTTCGCTTTAGTGTCACTCACAAATTCAATATAAAGGCATTGAGAGGGAATGAAAATTGTCCTACAAATTTCATTCCCTCTAAATGCCTTTATATTGAATTTTATACACTCACATCTTTTTATTACTAAAACGTTGTACTTTTAAAAAAAGGATAATAAAAAGTTGTTGTACCTTGATCTGGCATTCTCACGATGTGAAAGATAAAGAAAAAAAGCTTAGTAGCATTTATAGATGCTACTGTAATTCTCTGGAATAATGCTAATGATAAATAGCTTCCATCACTATTTCTGAAGGGATAAGATTGAATTCAAGCTTTTACCAAGAGAATTAGGGCGAAAGGAAACAGTCTGCTTTAAGAATAATCATGCTGTGTGTTGGTCGACTTATATACATAAGCGGCCCAATATTGGTAATGCCTTAAGGGGCCTTTTTACTGGAACACAATCGGAAAAAGATGGCAGCAATAAAGCACGTGTGTTGTTACACATGAGTCTTGGAGTTATTTCTACAAAACATGGTGTCAGAAGGACGAACTTGACGATAATCTGAGTACTACTTTGTTTAAAACATCAAAAGATGATGTCAATCAACCCACCACAAAGTTTTGACTGGACAGTAAGAAATTTGCATAAAGCGTTTAACGAGTGGCTTGAAGAAGTGAATCTTTTTTTTGAATTCCAGAAATTTGAAAGCGAGGGTAGAGATAATACCACTAAAGCTACAAATGTTGAAAAGAAAAAAAGAAGTTTGTTTATTTACCTTTTAGGAAAAAAGGGTCGACAAATATACAAAACCCTAACAATTAAAAATGCAAAAGGAGAAACGATTGAAAATGATGACGAAAAAAAAACTCGAAATGGTTATCGAAACATTCAAGGACTACTGCAAACCCATGAAAACATTGACTGTAGACAGAGTGGAATTCCTACGGAAAGAACAAAGTAAAGATGAAAGCTTTGAGGACTATTTGTTAAATTTGAAATCGAGTTCTAAAGATTGTGAATGGAATAACGTCACTGAGAACGATATGATAAAATTACAAATAATAAAAGGAATACACGATAAAAAAAACGCGCGAAATTCTCCTGAGGGAACCAGATTTAACTCTGACACAGTGTATTGACCGATGCAGAGCTGCAGAACAAAGTAAAATCCAGTCGCAAAAAATTGAAAAATACGAAAAATTAAATGTCGATGACGACACATACGAGAAAGACATCAATGCGACTTGAAGAAAAAAACATTATGATTGCATTTATTGTCAGAGAAGCCATGTAAAAGGAACCAGAAACTGTCCAGCTTATGGTCAGGAATGTTTTAGATGCAAAAGAAAAAAACATTTCGCCAGATCAAAAATTTGCAAAGGTAACGAGAGCGAGAAAAAAGTTAACGAATGTTTTCACGTTGTAGGGGAGACAATTCACAAAGTTCATGCGAATTTAAAATTAAACGGGAAGCCCATCAAATTCATGATAGATTCTGGAGCAACTGTAAATGTAATTCGTGCAACATTCGTTAAGGACAACAAGATGGAGCACTTACTAAAAAAAGGTAAGAAACTTGATATTATTGTATACGGAAGGAAAAAGGTCAGAACCGAAGGAACAATGAGGGTAGAACTTATCAACCCTGTCAACAGAAGAAAAGTGACAGCCTCAGTCATGGTTGTGAATGAGAAAGTACAACAAATTTTAAGTTGCAGTCTTTGCCTAAAGCTAAATTTAATACGGTTCAACCTAGATCAGTTTGACTCGACAGTTTCAGCTGTAGAATGCGATGACCTCAAAGAACAAGCCCTGAAAAACATCAGAAAACTAGACATTGATGATTCCATCAAAGGGATTCTACTAGAATTCCCAGACGTTTTTGAAGAGAGAGTTGGTGAATTTGAAGGCGAACTAACACTTCAAACAGAGCCAGGCACAGTTCCTACACAACAACCCATAAGAGGTGTCCCATTTGCACTGGAAAAACAATTTAAACAAGAACTAGAAAAAATGATGAGGGACAATACAATTGAGAAACTGGAAGGACCTAGCTCATGGCTCAACAGCTATGTGATTGAAAGAAAACGCAGCGGAAAACTTCGGATATGTTTAGACCCCAAACCATTAAACAAGGCACTGATCAACAACTACCACTGCCAGGTACCAAGCTTGGAATCCATCACACACAGGTTTGCAAATAAAAACGCAATAAAATTTAGTAAATTGGACGTAAGAAGTGGATACTGGCATTGCAAGTTGAATGACAAGGCAAGAGAACTGACCGCCTTCGGAACACCTCAGGGCAATTATCGATACAAAAGATTACCCATGGGTATCACACCAGCCAGCAAAGCATTCCAAACAAAAATGATCGAACAGTTCCAAGGGATAAACGGGGTTAGCATTATTCAAGATGACTGTCTGGTTGAAGGGTTTGGAAACAACTCAGACCAAGCCATCAATAACCACAACTAGAACCTGCGGGCATATTTGCAGAGATGCAGGGAAAGAAACATAAAAATTAACCTCGACAAATGCAGATTCCTCACAGAGGAAGTCACTTACATGGGTCATACACTGACTAACACAGGCTTGAAGCCTGATAAAGAAAAAATACGGGCAATCATAGAGTTCCCAGCACCTCGCGATTTGCATAATCTAAGACGCTTCATAGGAATGGTTAAATACCTCTCGAAATTTGATCACACACTGACGACAAAATGTGAACCTCTAAACAGGCTAACGCGGAAGGACCAGATTTTCCAATGGGCGGAGGTACAACAAAGAGCATTTGAAGACATAAAGAAAGCTATAGCAAACACACCTATCTTGGCTTACTATGAGTTAGAAAAGCCAGTCACGATACAGACTGACATGTCTGATGTAGGTGTGGGAGCTGTCCTCCTACAGAATGGAAAACCAGTATCATACGCATCAAAGGTGTGGAACGACTATGAAAAGAACTACGCACCAATTGAAAAAGAGATGAGAGCCGTTGTGTTTGGACTAAACAAGTTTAGTGACTATTGTTACGGAAGACATGTGACAATAGAGTCGGACCACAAACCATTAGAAGCAATCAGCAACAAGCCTCTAAGCGAAGTACCAAAAAGACTGTTAAGAATGGTGCTTTTAATACAAAAGTTTGACTACAAAATAACATACAAAAAGGGTAGTGACATAATCATTGCTGATGCTCTTTCGAAAGCCCCAGTAGTGGATGACAATTTCCATTTTAATTTCAGTGAAGTGAATCTATTAGAATTTCTTCATGTAAGTGAACAGACCAGAGACAGGCTAGTCAGTGCCACCAAAGAAGATAAGGATCTACAGAAGCTCATAAAACTAATTAAATAAGGCTTCCCAATGCAATATAAAGTCCTTGAACCTCAGTTGAAGCACCTGTATAAATTCAGAGACTACCTATCAACAAAGGATGATGTAATATTTTATAAAGACAGAGTCTTTGTACCAGCCTCAATGAGAAACGACATGAAGAAGAAGGCACACACAAGCTATTTAGCAGTTGGAAGTAACATGAGACGCGCCCTAGACACAATCTTCTGGCCAGGAATGAGGCACGAACTACAGGAATGTTATATCAACTGTAAACAGTGTAGCAGATATTCTGCAAGAAATAGCAAAGAGACACTAATCACAAGACCAGTGCCGGAATAACCATTCCAACGTATTGGCCTCGATACCATGACACTGGGTGGAAGGAAATACCTAGTCTGTGTGGATTATTTCTCCAATTACACCTTGGTTGATCGACTTAACGGAACATCATCACAATCAAGCTGATAAGGAAACACTTAATGAGATATGGCATCCCAGAAGAAGTTGTAAGTGATAGGGGCCCTGAATTTGATAACAAAATGATGAGAGAATTGGCCCATAAATACGGATTTAGATGGAATTCCTGCTCACTAGAGATGCCAAACTCTAATGGAATGGCAGAATCAGCTGTAAAACAAATAAAAAGCATCATAAAAAAATGTAATAATGAAAACAGCGATCCTTGTCTGGCCATACTAGAATTCACCAACACACCATCAAAATCCATAGGAATGTCCCCAGCACAGAGATTCTTTGGAAGACAATTGAGAAGTGTACTGCCTACGATGAAGAAATTTCTATCCCCATTTAATGTGGAAAAAACAAAAACTAAAATACAAAAGGCAAAACAACATCAAAAGAAATACTATGACAAAAATGTCCATGACCTGATAGAATTAAAAGAAGGTGACCAGGTGACCGTGCAGCCATAAGGCAGGAGCCAATATTGGAAAAAGGCAGTTGTCATAGAAAAGTTTGAATACCGACGATACATGATCGAACTGTAAAATGGGAAAAGTATAGTGAGAAATAGGAGACACCTAAGACTCACAACTAAACCAAAACATAGCAACATTACGAAAACAAACCACAAACAAGATATCACCAGCAATGACAGTGAACAAAACATCGAACAGCAACAACCAGACATGGCTGAAAGACAACTACGTCTGAAGAGAGTCAACGCAGGCAAGACACCCAACCGATATGGTGAATGGCAACTCACATAAAATGAACACTTCAGACTTTTGTATGTGTGGGGGATGTTGGTCGACTTATATACATAAGCGGCCCAATATTGGTAATGCCTTAAGGAGCCTTTTTACTGGAACACAATCAGAAAAAGATGGCAGCAATAAAGCACGTGTGTTGTCACACATGAGTCTTGGAGTTATTTCTACAAAACACTGTGAGTATTTATTTGTTTTACATGATAAAGAATTCATAATGTGTTAACGATAATTAAACGGTTCGTTATTAGTAGAACTGCATTCTTTCAAACAGTACTAAATCAGTTACTTTTATGAATTTTAATTAATAGATAAGATCTAGCAAGTCTGCTAGCTTTCAATTAAAAGGGAGTGAAATAATATCAATATTTTCATATATATATATATATATATATATATATATATATGTGTGTGTGTGTGTGTGTGTGTGTGTGTGTGTGTGTGTGTGTGTGTGTGTCATTGAACAATTAGATGAATATTGCCATAGAAGATAGGAAGCACTATTAACAGTTTTAACTTTTTCAAGAAGATCAATAGAGCTGGATCTTTTTATTTTCCAGTTGACTGTTAGTATTACCTTTTTTTAGTGACCGCTTCCTCCGGAATATTTTATTTACCGAGGAGTCAGTGCGTTATTTCTAACCCAGATAATTAAACACTTCGGGTTCTCCTATTAGCTCTAAATGGCAAGAATCTGCTAACCATATCATATCTTGTAACATTAGGAGTGAATAGGCATTGAGAGCTTTATTCTTTTGAATTCACAAGTTAGGAAACTCATGTCTGCTCTTAACATCAGCGTTTAATTTATTTGGAAATATTTCAAAGATAGGCTATATTGAATTTTGTTGTAGTTGGTAACTATTTATTGAGTAGAACATGATTTTTCTCTTAATTCATTTATTGACGTTAGTTTATAGCTGGTAAGTCATCTGCTGTACTGTATCACGTCCCAGGACAAGCAATATATCTCTCCACGATGGCTTTACACACAGCAATATGTGTAGTGAAGTAATTTATTTCTTACTGTCACAT
The DNA here is from genome assembly GCA_963585895.1 of Sepioteuthis lessoniana. Taxonomy (NCBI): domain Eukaryota; kingdom Metazoa; phylum Mollusca; class Cephalopoda; order Myopsida; family Loliginidae; genus Sepioteuthis; species Sepioteuthis lessoniana. The sequence continues at coordinate 91,439,967 of OY757912.1, forward strand.
ACTGGCCCGTCGAGCCATCAGCGTACACATAGTCCACCCAGAGAAAAAATCTAAAATGATGAGATGCTCATCTCAAAAAAAAAAAAAAAAAAAAAAAAGAGGCAATCATTATCATGCAATAATTTATCCAACAATTCCGTCAAGTGCATCTTTGATTTTAAGCAAAGTAAATTCTTTAGTTGAGTAAATGTTATTCATTCAAATTCAGAGTTTTTCTTTTTGATTGGTTGCCAAACAAAGGCTAAATTGCTAAGTTTGCCCTGTTATTTAACAAGAATTGTGTGGTGAAGAGATGGACAGAAGTCTTTCCAAAAATTAATTGAGCTAAATGAAGCGCAACCAACTTCATCCACGGTTTGAACGTGGATCTCCGATTCCAGTTCCAACGACGATAACCGTTAAGCTAGACATGCCTCTTATTATTCCTGTATGTGGAATGATGGTTGTATGTGCTTTTTGTGTTGGCGAGTTTTGTTAAATTTTCGATAAAATCTATTATCGATGAAAAAATGTTGATAAATTAAATGTGGATTCAATTGAGTAACGTTTTCCTCCTCATAAAAATATACAGCTTGAAACGCTTAAAACATTATTTTGTCGGGAGTCAACATAACTCTGACCTCCAGACTTTTTAATCAAATCTTGAATGTTTTTTGTTATTGTTTTTGTTTGTGCTGATTTTATTTGCATTTTTTTTGTTTTGTTTCCATATTTTTTTTATATTACTCTCTCTAAAAACTAGTATTGATCCAATTTATTTGATTCAATTTTTTTCTCATTTGTCTGTTTTTTGTGTGTCTGAGTGAATTTTATTCTTTCGGATTTATTTACAATTCTTAAGCAACGACGTTTATAGTAAAAGCGATAACAAATGATAATAAAATAACACTGTTTGTAGCTCATACGTTCATATACAGGATGAAAAAAAAATAATACACACACGGATGTGTTTTTTTTTTTTAATCAAATAGTGTCTCCGGAGAAAAAAATAAAAGATATTATCTGCACAAGTTTACACGATTATTTTGCTACGAGTGAAATTAAATTGCCATAAAGATATTCTCGTTGGACGTTTGGTTTAGAGTTTGTTTTCTTTTTCTTGGTCTCATATATCCATATACTTGTAACCAGTATTAGTAGTTGTGCAGCTGGTTTTCTTCCTTGATGACCATTCAAACGCTCTGCCAGAGAGATTTTAGAATAGACTGGTTGTATCTGTAGCAGAGGGGTATGACTCCTTAAAAAGGTGATAGCCCTGGGTATAATACTAAACTACATCTAATAGGGAAGCCTTACGTTTGGGAACTGAAGAGTGAGGAGTACACATCCAGTACTGTTACCCCGAGTTCTACTCAAATCCATGTTGGGTGTACTTCTTACCATCCCAAGTATGGGAAAAATACATCTGTTATAAAATCATTCGTGTTCGGTATGACTGAGTGCAAAACAAAACAAAAAAAATTTCACTTAAGAAACTAGAGCGCAAGAAATATTAACGTTCACTAAGGGTGATTCTCAGTCTTCGAGGGATAAGATATCCTTCGATAGACTGACATGCCGTTAAATCAATCAGTCACTCATGTAACCCTTCAGAAAGCTGCAGATCAATCTTTGGTCCGACCCGTATATATATTGGTATTTATCTAACTTTTTTGTTCGGGCAGGATGTAACACGAAGAGAACATTTAATGTTCTTAAAATTATTAGCGTTATAAGAAATGCAAACAAGCCTCGTCCATGATTTGAACTCAATTCCTCGTGACCATTTCCCATGACGATGTCATTACATCACCCGTACCCCCACACACAAACACTCACGCACAAATCTCTCTCTCCCTCTCTCTCTCTCTCTCTTTCTGTCTCTCACTATATATATATATATATATATATTCGTGGTTTCCCAAAAAAAGAATTCATGAATAAAACAAAATAGATTTTTATCAAAATCTATATAAGTTCCGTTTTAAAAAGCTACCGAACTTCGTTCTCATGATTCGGCCTGAATCACGCTTAGTGTAGAAGTATTAGTCTTGTTCTTTTTAGCTTTGGGGTTCGAACTCACCTATTCAGATGACCTGGCACTGCAAATTAGTCACGAGGCTTGGGAAACTGCAACATAATCATATATGAATTCCTATCATGGATAAAATATCTGCCCATTGTTACACGGATTCAAATATTTCTTTCAAATATTCAATATTACTTTCTAATAAATTATTAACAATAAATTGTGCACTGGTACACTGCCTCATATATTCCATGCAATTGTCGTAGCGTGGAAAATCCCCGTGGTGTAGTTGTGAGCGTTCTGAACTGTAGTGAGTGTGTTTGAACTCCCGTTGTACGATAGCGGATAGATTAAGATTCGCAATCCCTTAACTCCCATCAATGGATTAAATGGATCATTATAATTCTTCGGTGAGTATGGTTTGGGCCATAATCGTTGCCAGTTGACAAAAAAAAAAAAGAGAAAATAAAAATCAAATGAAAAGACAATTATCTTATTTCAAGTAATTGATGACAGTAATAAGTAATAAACAATTGTTTTTAGCCATTATTCTTAATACAAATAATTTGCATTCACTTTTATAGTCTCAAGTGTAGCCATCTAAGAGTAAGAGTTATCAAGTTTTCAATATGAACTATTAAAGGGTTCGTAACAGATATTTCTAGCCCAGGTAAGGGTGAATGGACTTTAACAATTAGGATTAATCTAGGTCAGGTAGGAGATGGCATTAATGGCATCTAATGGGTTTTAACGCCAACCACAGGAAACGTTTGTGGCATAATAGTTATCATCATAGGAAATGGAAGGCTCAAAGCAATTAAAAATCTTAAAGCAGACTGTTTCCTTTCGCCCTAATTCTCTTGGGAAAAGCTTGAATTCAATCTTCTCCCTTCAATTAAGTGTACGTGGTAGGGCAAACGAACTCTTTAGTCTTGATACCGTGATTGATCTATAAAAAGGAAAATCCTTCTTAAATATTGACCTTGTATCACATCCTAAACGTGGCTGACTGTAATGCATCTACATTCACCGGTTTACAAAATTAAATCTGAGTCTGCCAGTTCTAACAGAGACAAAATCACCATGACACCTTTTTCATCTAATTGCTCTTCAACACTGTGGGGTTTTTTTAACTTTTGCTGAATAATCGGTAAAGATTTTTTAATTTCATGTATTTAAATTTCTTAAAAAGAAATGCATGTGTCAAAATTCCTGGACAAGATATCATATCGAGAAAGTTTAACATAGTGGAATGCTATCACAGTAAAAATATCAACTATTCTCGACATCTCCCTTTTTATTTAATATGGTTTAGATACTTTTTTTAAAATTTAATATTCGAGTGAAGTTTGTAAAATCCAATATTAAGCTGAGACAGAGCATTAAAGAGGACTTATTTTTACGAAAATATTGCTGAGCAGCAAATTTTATAAGAGAACATCATGCTTCCAAAAGGGTTTGTAATGTGATGAATTTATTTTGTTGCATGTATAAAAGAAAATTACTGCAATATATATATATATATATATATATATATATATATATATATATATATATATATATAGTTTGTTAGTTAGTTTGGATACCAGAGCGACAACGTTAACGGCACTTAATGACTGTTAGTTCCTTTCAAAAATCATCATCGAACCAAGAGGTTTCTATTTATATACTGCTGCATGGGAAACCATGAAAAAGGTTTTCTAGCTTGTTAGACATAATGAGAACAGTGGTCTACATTATACTTCGTCTGTATTGCATTTATTTTGTGATTTGTTGATTTATCTACTTGGTTATATGTAATATATTTTTTAACTATTTATTATTTACTCATAGAATTTTTCCCATTAGTTTTAGCTGATGGTCTTTTATTGGAGTTTTGGTAACAGCAAGTCTCATGAAGTCTCCAGGACTCTTCTCAGTATTCTGGCCGTTCTCAACAATGCTGTAATTCGGATGGCCTCTACTCGTCCTCCACCTTCCAAATCCTCCAGTATCTTTAATAATTCTTTAGTTACTGTAACAAAAGCACCAATCACAATTGGTATTATTGTCAGCTTCATGTTCCATAGGTTTTTCAGTTCCCTAGCAAGGTCTAGGTCATTTTTTCACATTCTCTCAGTTTTATTCTGTGTTCAGCCGGGACAGCAAAGTCCTCAATTTTGCAATTTTTTTATTATAATACTACTACTACTAATAATAATAATAATAATAATAGTAGTAGTAGTAGTAAAAAAAAAGAAGATTTTATGCGTTTTTAATCATTCTCTAGAGTTGTTAGATTTAATGTGGCTTTGTTGTAATTTTTTTCTTGCCTTCATTTGTATAACAGGTCGGATGGATAAAATAAGAAATGTGTCTTTTTCTGGGAAGGTACTAAAAGCTATTTTTTCATCAAGGTATATATCACAGCTTTATAAGTTATAACAATGAAATATTTACCTCCCACCAAAAAAAGGTGCTAAAACCAAGAAAATAAACAACGTTTCATCGAATTACTGTTTCCAGAGACCATCTGGTACTCCTTTTTCCTGGGTTTTCTATAGATATTACTGTAATTAGGTAAATAAATTTTTCTGTTTGTTTGGGAAATTTCCATTTTGTAGGCATCCAGTTTTCATGTTGCTGTTTGAGTTGCACGCACACTCATACACTGTATCTTAAACTCACCAGATCACACAATATTACTTTGAATTCTTCCAGAAAAAAGTTCTCAAAGAGTAGATCATTTGTTGCATCAACTAATATTCTCATGCAGATAGTAAGAAAAATGTTAATATCACTGGAATTGAAGGCAAATAGGATGATTAATAGACAGAAATAAACTTAATTCAATGAGAGGGTTTACTTTCCCAAGTAATCTGTCTTAGACATTTCCCTTTCCTTTAAAAAAATTAGTCTATATCTTCAAGTACATTCTTTCATTTTCTTAAATTCTCTATTTCTTTTCAGCTCAGTCTCCTTATTCGTTCCCATTTTTTATTGGTTCATCCCCCTTGCTCTGTCTCTCTGTCTATCTCTCTGTCTCTCTGTCTCTCTCTCTCTCTTTGTTACGTTAATACTCCTGTCAACCTCTTCCTTTCGCCCCATCTTTCCGTCTTTCCGAATAAGCATGAATCCATCACAGTTCTAATCCAAAAACAGTCAATATAGTAACGGTTATCCAAAGATCATATCTCTTGCTCGGCTAAGCTCAACGATCACAGAATGTTTCCGGAAATTATCTACCGACACTTCTGCTCTGGCCTTAGAACTTGTTGCACTAATTCAATTAAGACAAGTTCCAACAATGCTTCTTCAATCAACATTAAGCTTTTCCCTCAAATTTTCTCTCTCTCACATATACGCGCTCTCTCTCTCTCTCTCTCTCTCTCTCTCTCTCTGTGTTTTTCTCATACACTCATACACACACAAGAAAACACACACATACACACACACACACTCTCTCTATCTTTCTCTCTCTCTCTCTCTCTTTCACACACACACACACAAACTCACACACATGCTACTTCTCTCTCTGGTTCTTACTCACACACACATACACACACACACACTCTCTCTCTCTCTCTCTCTCTCTCTCTCTCTCTCTCTCTATCTCACACACACACAAACTCACACACATGCTACTTCTCTCTCTGGTTCTTACTCACACACTCATACACACACACACACTCTCTCTCTCTCTCTCTCTCTCTCTCTCACACACACACACAAACTCACACACATGCTACTTCTCTCTCTGGTTCTTACTCACACACTCATACACACACACACTCTCTCTCTCTCTCTCTCTCTCTCTCTCTCTCTCACACACACACACAAACTCACACACATACTACTTCTCTCTCTGGTTCTTACTCACACACTCATACACACACACACACTCTCTCTCTCTCTCTCTCTCTCTCTCTATCTCACACACACACAAACTCACACACATGCTACTTCTCTCTCTGGTTCTTACTCACACACTCATACACACACACTGTCTCTCTCTCTCTCTCTCTCTCTCTCTCCACCCTTCGTGCACCTGATTACTTACTTCCCCTTAGACTCTTTATTTGTCAGCATATATTAAAATCTATTTAGTTGATTTTTTTTTTAATTACACCATTTATTTTTCTTACATATGTTGCTAGTTCAGCTTTTACCTTGGAATCCTCGAAGTTTTAGAAATAGATTATAATAAAATAATACATGAAGATCAGACCCTTGTCGATGGGGCTTAGAATATCTGGATGTTTTATTTTTCTGCAAAGGGCAAATACCCAACCCTAAAATTCGATGTCTAGGGTTTGACACTAAGTTATATTTGATGATGGGCTCTAGTTCAAGAGATCTGGAGAGTGTGGAGTATTGTTTCATTGCCATAACTTCCAAGTTGCTTTGTTGGTTGGTTGGTTGGTTGGTTGGTTACATATCAAACCTTGTAGATTATTTAACGCCAAATCCCTTTTTAAAAATATATTACATATATATGATTTTAAACGAATACTCTGTAGATAATTTTTACACGAGCCAAGCTCAATTTATTTTACACGTGGTAAAATAGTTTCAGTCATTTTATACACTAATAGATGGATTTGCTCATAGTTGAATAAAATATGATATTGCTCATCATCATCATGTCGTGCTGGTAGCACGGATATTCCTGACCCTGTCTCGCCACTTTTCCCTATCGTTCATCGCCTCTGGCAGGTATTCTGGACTACATCCCGTATCCTCACATAGTTGCTGAATGGATGTTCGTGCTGGTCGTCCTGCTTTTGCTCGGCCATATGTGGGGGGGTCTATAAGAGTACATCACTTATGAGTTCGTCTCTGCTTCTACAGCAGTGTCCTGCATGTCTGGTTCGTCTTACTTGAATATTTTTCGTGATGGGAGACAGGTGGCCGTACGGTTGGTGTCTTGAGGGGTGTTGCCGCCTGGACTTGTTCAAGATTGCTCGCAGCATTCTTGTGTAATTGCCGTCTAGCTTCTTCTTCAGCCGTTTTCTTAGAGTCCATGTAATGTATCCATATAGCAGTATCGATACGACCGCTGCCTGGAAGAAACTGCGTTTCATTTTATCGGTTAGGTCTGATTTCTAGATAATCGATAGCCCATCGATAGCTGTCCATGCCTTCGTTAACCTCGTGTCGATGTCCTTTTCGGTTGATGAGACGCAGCTTCCTAGGTTAGTGAAGTTGTCAACTAGTTTAAAAGGGGTTCCGTCTAGAGTGGAGATGTCACACGTTTGATTATAGCACATATATTCCGTTTTGTGTGCATTGACCTAGAGGCCTATGCCTGCGGTTGCTCATTCCAAACTACGCAGTAGTGTTTCGGCTTGGTTGGGTGTATTTGCCGGTATCGCTATGTCATCGGCGTAGTCGGCGTCGGTAATTGTTTTTGCGGGGTACCTTCTGCTTCTTTTCTTTGTCAGCTCGATTTCATCAATCGATGTTCTAAGTACGTAGTCTAGATAAATGATAAAGGGGTATGGTGCTAGCGTGCCCCCTTGTAGTACTCCTGCTACAATGTCGAAGTATTCTGTGTTTCCATCTGGTGATTGTACTTTTACTTTGGTGTTTCTATAGAGAATCTTTATTGCTGCTACGGTTTCTTTAGGTAGGCCGTATGCTAGTAGGATTTGTTCCATATTTCCTCTGTGAATGGAATCGAAAGCCTTGGTAAAGTCGACAAATAGTAATGTCGCTTGTAGGTTTTTTGCCCGTACAACTTCAAGGATTCTACGGATGCTTAGTACTTGTGAGGTCGTGGATCTATTTCTTCGGAAGCCATTTTGGTTTTTCCTAAGGATGTTGTCGATTTTGGATTCTATGCAGTTTCGTAGTAGGGCATTGTAGATTTTGGCTGCTATGGATGTAAGTGTTATGCCTCGGTAGTTTTTGGCTAATCCGATGTCCCCCTATTTATGGAAGGGGAAGATGCATCCCTTCATCCATCTATATATCGGATTTTGATTATATACTGCGTTGCAGTGTCGGAGCAGTATGTCGTCGAATTGTCTGGTCTTCCATTCTTCTGGGGGAATCTCGTCCAGCCCTGCAGCTTTCCTATTTTTAATTTTTCTGAGAACCGATTCGAGTTCTTCTTGTGTGACCGATCCTAGTTTAATGTCCAATTGCTTACTGATTATTCTGGTGATTGGTTCATGTGTTACTTTCGGTGGGTTTCCTAGTAGGTTTTCGAAGTGCTTTTTCCACAGTTTTATTCTTTCCTGTTGGTTTGCAGCTTTCAGTTTTGCTTTATCTGTGCTCTTTCTTCTACTCACTTTGTTTATTGTTTGCCAGGCAATCCTAGATTGTCCTTTTAAGGATCACGATATTGCTAACTAACAATAATAGTGACATTGGCGCGCAGTTAAATTGTTTCAAGTATTACTAACCTTAAAAGTTTTAGGTTTCAAATATTGCTAACAATAATTGTTCGATTTGCAATAATTGAATGGTAAATAATTAAATATTTCGATTTTGTCCATAAATTGTACTCTTACAAGTATGACATTTCCGGGTAGCAAGAAGCCAGGGATTAAAACCAATGAAGGCATGTTCCAAATTCCCCAAAACTCCAGGAATGAAGCCAAACCATTAAATGCAGGTCAGTGTCATACATTGGACACTTGTTGGGAGCAGGGTCTTATTTCTCAATAGATATGCAGTCGGTGTATTAGACAGGCCCAGTCAACATTCATTGCGGACTGATATTACCTGTTAGGGTCTCACCTGTAGGTCAAATACGTCTGTTAAGAAGCATACGACAGAACTGCGAGAAAAAAAAATACCAAAAACCCTTAAGTAACCGCTACACAAAATATGTAAATATGAACGAACAATAAAGGTTATTTCCTAAGCAATAATTATGAAATAAACCTAGATGAGTCAACATATAATCATGATAATTTAATCAATTGATCAATGAAAAGTAGTTTATGTTAGTAATAAATTTACTTGATTGTAACTGTTTAAACATAATTTTATACCAAGTGAAACCTTGCTTTTTGTTTTTGTTTTTGATATTGAAAAACTGATAGAAAAAAAAAGATCTAATTAGATGATTTCTGAAAAATGGGTAAGAAAAGAAATTAAGAAGGAATTTGTGGGAAAGATTGGATTAATTATGCAACAAAATTTTATCAGTGTGCAGATATTATATTAATAGTTAATTAATATATTTTCTGTGCAAAGATGCTTTTCAATGGTTGATTTGAGAATAATAATTATAAGTGGAAATGCTTAAGGACGTATAACAAACAATAATAATAATAATAATAATGTGCAAGAAATTGAAATTTGACCATACGAACAAATGGTTTATGCACAACCCAGCACCTGTCCGAGAAAATGACATACATAAACTCGTATGGGACTTTGATATACACACGGATCACCAAATCCCGGCAAGAAAACCAGACCTTTTAATAATCAACAATAAATAAATAAATAAATAAAAGAGAATTTGCAAAATTGCCGACTTTGCTGTCCCGGCTAACCACAGAATAAAACTAAAAAAATAAGAAAAGAGGGATAAGTACCTCGACCTTGCTAGAGAATTGAAAGAGATGTGAATCATGAAAGTGACAATTCTACCAACTGTGATTGGTGCTTTTGGCAAAGTAACTAAAGGATTATTAAAGGGCCTGGAGGACTTGGAAACGGCGGACGAGTGGATACCATCCAAACGACAGCATTATTGAAGAAGGTCAGAATACTGATAATAGTTCTGGAGACTTGTGGAGACTTGGTGTCACTCAAACTCTAGAGAAAAATCATCAGCAAACGATGATGTGAAAACTCTAATGGAATGATAATAATTATAAAAAAGAGAGGTAAATACCAAATATTGATAGAGAATTGAAAAACCAATGGAACACGAAAGTGTTGATGATATCAATTGTAATTGGCGCACTCGGTACACTCATCAAAAGATTGGCTACAAGAACAAGAGAACGTCGAAATAAGAGGACGAGTGGAGACTATGCAAACTACAGTATAACTGATATCTGAGAAGAATCCTGACGACTTGCCGAGTGTAAAAACCATCAACTAACGCAGGTGAGAAGAACTATCAATTGAGTAAACTAATGATACTAATAATACTCTTTGTATAGTTACCAAAGATTGGTACAGGAACTGGAAGATTTGGAAATTAGAGAACGAGTGGAGACCATCCAAACCTCAGCATTGTTGAGATCGGCGAGAATACTGAGAAGAGTCCTAGAAATTTGGGTTGGGTTAGTTGGAGTTCGAGTTGCAGTTGGAGTTTGAGTTGCAGTTCCAGTTAAGGATAAGATGCTGGAGTGAGAACAGCTCCAGACAGAGGGCTTGGGCATTCAGGGCCCATAGTTGAGCAGCCCAGCAGAATGAGGAAGAAGTGCTGCTATGGTCAGAGGAACTTGGGGTCAATATGTGGCAGTCTGTCTCCGTCTCCAACTCACCTCTCACACACAACCAATATCAACTCTTTCGAAACCCTTTCGAGAATAAACTGTGAGAGGTATATTTTGCGAAAAAAGTGTGTTCATTCGTCATTATCGTTGATTATGTTTCTATATGAATATGTATGAGGCTATGCAACAAATGGTATTTTAAGATAAAAACAGATCACCTATTCCAGGCTTGAAGACCAGGTTTATTGATAGTCAACAAAAAAAAAAAGAAGCAAACCAGCCGAATAGTGGACTTGACCGTCCTGACAGAATGAAAAACAAAGAAAACGAAAAGAAATACTAGTACTTAGACTTTGCCAGAGAACAAAACAGCTATTATGTATGATGGTGACTGTGAAACCAATTGTAAGTGGTGCGCTTTAAATGATCCGCAATAAGGAGCTGATTAGGGGTCTGGATGAGATGGAAACCAGAGGGTGAGCAGACATCAACCAAACTGCAGTGACCTGAGAAGAACGCTAGAGACTTGAGACTTGGTGTCACCCAGATTTCAGTAAAAATCAGCAGTGTGAAAAACTCGCTAGAAAAGGAAACCTAAAATACTTGGGAAACTTGGAGGCAGACACCATAAAAAATGGAAATGAAAGACAAAATTCAAAAGGAATATCTTAGGAGAACAAGAAAACTACTGGAGACAAAACTCTCAAATGGAAACCTTATCAAAGGAATATATACCTAGGCTGTACCCCGCGTTAGATATTCAGAACCCGTTCTGAAGTCGACCAGAAATGAACTTAAACAAATGGACCAACAAACAAGAAAACTAATGATCATGCATAAGGCATTACATCCCAGAGACGCCGTTGCAGACTATAAGTATCAAGAAAAGAGAGGAAGAGGACTTGCCAGTATTGAAGAAATCGTTGATGCATCGATACAACGACTCAAAGATTACATAGAAAAACACGAAGGAGGACTGATTACAGCCATCAGAAACGATAGTGACAATACGATGGAGAGCAGAATGACAATAACTTGGGAACAAAAATGGGAAGAAAAACAACTCTATAGGCGGTTCAAACGACTAATAAACAACATCTCAGACGAGAAAACCTGGACCTGGCGGAGAAAAAGAAACGTTAAGAGAGAAACAGAATCTCTTCTTATAGTAACACAAAACAACGTCGTAAGAACCAATCAAATCAAAGCAAGAATAGGTAAGACGCAACAAAATAGCAAATGTAGACTATGCAGTGACGGAGATGAAAGCATAAATCACATAATAAGCGAATTCAGCAAATCAGCACAGAAAGAGTATAAAAGTAGACACGAATGGGTGGGCAAGGTGATCCATTGGGAGATGTGCAAGAAATTTAAATTTGACCATACGAACAAGAGGTATATGCACAACCGAGCAGATGTCGTAAAAATGACAAATAAACTCCTTGTGGGACTTTGACATACAGACAGATCACCTAATCTCGGTCAGAAGACCAGACTTAATAATAATCAACAAGAAAAGACAATTTGCAAAGTTGGCGATTTTGCTGTCCCGGCTGACCATAGAATAAAACTGAAAGAATGAGAAAAGAAGAATAAGTACCTCGACCATGCTAGGGAATTGAAACAAAACTATGGAACATGAAAGTGACAATTATACCAATTGTGAATGGTGCTTTTGGTATAGTAACCAATGAATTACAAAAGGAAATGGAAAACTTGGAAGTTGGAGGACGAGTGGAGACCATCCAAACTACAGCATTATTGAGAAAGGCCAGAATACTAAGAAAAATTATGGAGACAAAAGGAAACTTGCTGTCACTCAAAAAAAGACCACCAGCTATCACTGATATGAAAAACTCTCATGATATAATAATAATGATAATAATAATAATAACAACAGCGGGAGACACGACTGGGTCGGTAAGGTGATTCACTGGGAAATGTGTAGGAAATTTCAATTCGACCATACTAACAAATGGTATATGCATAACTCAGCACCTGTCCTAGAAAATGACTTGCATAAACTCCTATGGGACTTGATATACAAACGGATCACCTAATCCCGGCCAGGAGACCAGACTTAATAATAATCAACAAAAAAAAGAGAACTTGCAAAATAGTCGACTTTGCTGTCCCGGCAGACCACAGGATAAAACAGAAAGAAAGTGAAAAGAAGGATAAATACCTCGACCTTGCTAGGGAACTGAAAAAACTGTGGAACATGCAGGTGAAAATTATACCAATTGTAATAGGTGCGTTTGGAACAGTAACTAAGGGATTACTAAAGGGACTAGAGTACTTGGAGGTTGGCGGACCATCCAAACGACAGCAATGTTGAGAACTGCCAGAATACTAAGAAGAGTCCTGGAGACTAATCATCATCATCAGTGAAAAACCATCGGCTTTCGCTGATGTGAAAAGCTCTAATGAGTGAATAATAATAATAATAATAATAATAATAATAATAATAATAATAATAGACTTGTCAGCATTGAAAACAGAGCTGGCGCATGAATACATCGATTGATGACTACGTAGAAAAGCGTTGTGGAAGACTGATAACAGACACCTAAAACAATATTGACACCACGAGGACCAACAGAACGACAAACAATTCTATGGACGTTTTAAGTGACTAATAAGCAGCATTTCACACGAGAAAACGTGGATGTAGCTAAGAAAGAGAAACTTTAAGAGAAAAACTGAATCTATTCTAATAGCAGCACAAAGCAAGAATAGATAAGACGCTACAAAACTGCAGATAGAGGTGATGTGGTAATAGAGACAAAATGATCTATCGCATAATAAGCCATTGCAGCAATTTCGAAATGAAATAGTATAAGACTAGACACGACTAGGTGGGCAAGGGGATCCACTGAGAATTGTGTAAGAATGGAATGCAGGACTTGAAAATAAAAAGTCGAGTCGAAACCATCGTAACTACTACATTATATAGATAGGCTACTAATCATCATCATCCTCATGTCGTGCCACCAGCATGGATATCCTTGACCCACTCTCGCCACTACTCCCTATCATTCATCGCTTTTGGCAGGTCTTCAGGGTTACATCCCGTATCCTCACCTAGCTGCTGGATGTATGTTCGAGCTGGTCGTCCTGCATTTGTTCGGCCATATGTGGGGGTCCATAAGAGTACATCACTTATGAGTTCGTCCCTGCTTCTCCAGCAGTGTCCTGCGTGTCTGGTTCGTTTAACTTGTATAGTTTTCGTGATGGGAAGCAAGTGGCCATATAGTTGGTGTCTTGTGGGGTGTTGTCGCCAGGACTTATTTAATATTGCTCTCAACACTCTTGTGTAATTGCCGTCTAGTTTCTTCTTCAGCCGTTTAGTTAGCGTCCAAGTAGTGCATACATATAGTAGTATCGATACAACCGCCGCCTGGAAGAAACTGCGTTTCATTTTATCGGTCAGGTTTGATTTCCAAAATACTAATAAGAGTCCTGAGGACTTGAGGAGTTTCAAGTAAAAGACCCTGAGCTAATGTTCATGTGAAAAACTCTTAAGGAGTAAAAAAATTATAATAATCCTGCCAGAAAAAAAAGTTAAAACCTTACAAAATTGAGGTTGTTATTAGATTGTTAGATAAAATTATATTGTATTTAATGTGCAACGTTCTTTGAAATGAAAAATATTGCCCATTCTGAACTACGGTGAGGCAAGTGCATTTAATCAGAGCCACTTTATGATCAGATAATTGATTTTTTAGCCATCTTAATTATTCTCTTTCATTTTAATAAAGTCCCATACTTTCTGGCTAGATTAATATTAATATAGCTCATTGAACAGTTTTCTGTGTCAGTCTTAATAAACCTTCTTAAGGAAGGCACCTCTATAAAAACAGATTTTGCAAAGACAACATACTATTTCCGTACAGCAGTAGTCACGAGGATAAATGGCTGTGTGCTCTGGGGTCAGAAGAGTGCGTGATGGATAGCTACGTCGGACCGTTCTGTTGAATAAGGGTCTTTCGAAGAATGGCCCTTAACCTGTCTTTTCTGTTAAGGGTTGTCGAATTTTCGTGATCCTTTCATTTCCCTAGAAACAAGTGGGTGCTCGACTTCTCTGTGGATGCAAGATATTTCTCTTGTCAGGTTAAGGCTAACTGGCATTAACGCAAAGAATTACAATTTCACTTTTTTTTTATTTCTCCATCAATGATTTAAAAAATATGACTGATATTTGTTGCAAAATAGAGTGAGAGAGGGGTGGTGACTTACAATCAGTTATTTCGCGTGGCTCCCATCTTATACCGACTACTAGACTTTCCAATTAGAGAGATCAAAAAATTCTTGATTTCCGGGTTGATGGTGTGATATACTTATATTAACTCATACACACTGACGGTTTAATCCACACTGACTCTTGGTTACTCTCTGACCTCCCATCAGACGAGGATCTCGTTATTTCTTTAAAATTTTTGCCAAAAAATTTCAGACCGTCCAACGTGAACATCAAAGGATGGCCGCTACTCTCTCTGAAATTTGTTATTTATTAGGTCTGTGTGTCGTGATTTAGTTTATTTATCTAAAACAAGGAATACAATCCAACACCTGACTTAATGTATCTGTATTACTGCATTAAATTTGGAATAAGTTTAAACGGTGATTATTACAAAACCTTTCTCTAAAGTAAATGTTACATATTTCTCTTCACACTGAGCTGAGATATTTGCAAATCCTTTTATTCATACTTAAAGAAAAAACAGTCGTAAGTACAAGTTAGAATGTCTATATTTTCCCAATTTTTTAAAGTTTTATCACAATCGTTATCTATTTCTGTTGCCATGATAACATCGTAAACAATGGTAACAATCCCCAATCTTATTTTGGAAATCTATTTTTCCAGACCCTTATCTGATGAAGCTTATACAGAGTGAAACATGCTTAAAATCTAAACAATCTAACAAGTTTTTTCTCGTCTTATTTCACACACACACACACACACACACACACACACACACACACATATATATATATATATATATATATATATATATATATATATATGCGTGTGTGTGTGTGTGTGTGTGTGTGTGTCTGTATATATATACGACGGAATGCTGGATATATCTCAGGCTAGTCGTGTATGAATAAAAGTTGTACGCATATCTCAATGCACTAACCATTCCCTTTGCAATATTTTTTTTTCACAGACATACACATGGAATAATATATAAACATATATGAGCCTGACAGGTGAGGAGTGGGTGATTACGTGTTGAAGCATTTCTTAATTTCTAAATGGTGTTTCCGTCTGTTAATCCCAGAACCCCAGTACCGTAAATTTAATTTTCATTGTATCTCACTTCATGTCTTTTGCTCCAGCCTGACTAAGATAAGCACTGAAAATATATATGTCAAGGCAAAAGCCATCAACTTAATGGTGATTAAAATGTAAACAACACGTCTACAAGCAAGATTTACAGCCTGCAAACGTCGTACTCTGCTTTCACTATAGTTATTTACATGTAAATCTTTTATGCTCTTGTGGTGTCGATATTTGCCAAAGTGTCTTATCGTTTCCCATAATCGCAGTTTTACATTACATTCTTTCTATTTTTTTCTATTCCTGATCCCCCGTCTCGTCTTTGTTTGTTTAAAAATATCTGAAATTAAAAAAAAATCCTTATTCCAAATCTTTTTTATCTATACATACTCCAGTTTTTCACACCAGTTTTAACTGAAACCTGAGTTACAGCAAGACACTTTAGATTCCCAGTGGTCTCCAAATTTTAATTTCAGCAGTACTGTGTTGCTTCATTCTGTATAATCCCTGGTCTTCTTCTGTTATCCAATTTTTCTGAGCCCAGAGAGCTAGAGCTTTAAAATACTCCGATTGCATCTCAGCAGACAAGTAAGAACTCCATTCAGCAAATGTTGTTGTATAGTCACCATGATAAATATGCATATATGCAACTATACACATATACATCTATACATGCAGAATACATATTGACACAGTAAGAAAGACGAGAGAAGACTTCTTTAAAAAATATACCTCTCACTTTATTTGAAAGGTTGTGTTTTAGAGAAAGTTGGAGACTGAAGAAAGACTGCAACGTATTGACCTCTCCAGCCCCTCCGGACATCGCCGTGTGTCGTTCTCGTTCTCCTGGACTGCTCAGCTGGGGGCCTGAGGCCCAGCCTCTCTAGGACATGTTCTCATTCCAGCATCTTCTATCTAACTCATCTGATCTCCAACTCAATCGGGGGTCCCGAGGGCCCCTTCTGCTGGGTGGTGGCTTTCACTACCACTTTCTTTTTCTCCAACTGACTTCCTGTCTCACCGAGTTATATAATAGTTCAATCGCCCACTCAATCTTTGGAAGGGCATGTTTGATCGTCATCAAGATGAAATAACTGTCATGCAGTTCACAGGTAACTCTCTTCCGGTGCATCAGTCTATGAGTGTACCATGGGATTTTTACCTTGTCCCCTTTTTTCAGGCAAGCCCGCCTACGCGATTTCTTCTCTTAACTGCCATCGGAATGCGTCACTTCCTTCCGGTGCATCACTTTTGAATGGCATGTTTGGCCGGGTCGAAGGTCAATATACAAGAGTGTCCTGTATATGATAATTAACCATCTGAGGTTGAGGCTCAAGTCCTAGAGCTTTGTAGAGTATGCAATATATTTTATTGCCATTACTCCCCAGTAAATAACATAACTTGAAATCATTTAACGGCGTACAAACAAATGGGCTTTAGTTTGTTTTAAAAACATACCAATAACCTATTGGTATGTTGGCTGAGCGGTATGATACTAAGTCTAGTGTGCAGTTGGGCGGTTTTAATCCCAGCTTCAAGCATCCTACGTGTCTAGCTACACTGAAGAGTTGTGATATGACGAAACAGTCTGTTTGTGGATGACAAAATATACGCTCCCTCACGGGGGTGAGCACTTTGAGGAAGGAATTAACGGCTGCCACTCACACCATGCAAAGCTCTTAGAATGAATTGAACACTCTGGTATTCGGTAAGGCGAAAAAGTAAACAAACAAAGGCTTCTACATAATGCCTTATAATTCCCGAACTGGCGTTGTTCGCTTGCAGGGTGAGAGGTATGATACTAATTCTATCGTAAAATTGGGCAGGTTTCGATCCCAGCTTCAAGTGACCTACGTGTCTGGCTACACTGAAGAGTTGTGATACAAAGAAACAGTCTGTCTGTTTATATATATATATATATATATACCAACGCCACTGCAGAGGCAGGATGTAACACAAGATCAGTTTTAAGCGGGGTTTAACACGCAGCAGTTCAGTTTTCTTTTTCCTATACGTGTTGCTAAACAAGGCTAAAGAACGCAGCCTGCCCAACTAGTTAATCATAGCTGGAGGGAGAATAAGTGGATTCATAACTTTCCAAATGGTATTCCTGCTATATAAAAATGCAATCAGCCTGGTCCAGGATTTGGACTCCTGTTGCCGTGTCCAATTCCCATGACAATTACCATTACAAAACATATAAATATATATATATATATATATATATATATATATATATATATATATATATAAAGAGTGTTTGACATTAAATAACTTAAAAAGGGTGATATGCCATAAAACCAACCAACCAACCATCCAGTGCTATCAATTTCTTTAGCAGATCTTTTGAGACTGACCAGTAAATACCTATTCTAATTCGTATCACCGTTACTTTCTTGTTCAACAGCTTTTTATCGTTCTCTGGCAAGATCTAAGTATTATAATCTCTTTTCACTTACGTTTATTTTCATTCAGTGCTCCGCTAGACAACAGCATCCACTTGGTTAACGTTCTTTTTACTTTGTGAATTAACACCAGGTCTGATCTTCTGGACGTTTTTCCGTTAGTATCTCTAAGTCTTCAAGAGACTGATGCATCTCAAGTTTTAGATGGAACTCCGTTGTTGGATCTAACTTGCTGAACTGCAAGATCTTAGTAAGCGAGATCGAACTAAAATGCCGCTATTACGTTCCCTTTTGGACTAATACCCATGGAAATCTCTTATACTCTCAACTCTATTTTAAATACTACCACAACTGTAGTTCAACCAGGATTTCTTTTTATTAATGTAGCTACAAATATGCTAATAAAAATAGAAAATAAAACGTCATTTTCTTGGACGGATTCTTGCTTGTACTTATATCATTATCAACCTGTTCAAACTCATATCTCTTGCAAAATTCTTTGTGGATCACTTTTCCCACCCAGTCGTGCCTTGTCTTACATTCCTTTGTGCTAGTTTGCTGCATTCGGTTATTTGATCAACATTCTCGTATGTGTCACCATATAATCTATACATGCTATTGTTATATTTTATCAGCTTTTGTTTTCGCATAATAAGTTCGTACGTCATTATTTGCGTTGATATTAAAAGAGATTCTCTTGGTGGCTTCTTTTTCTTAACCTTGTTCATGTCATTTCATGAGGAATGTTTTCTTTTTTTTTTTTTTTTTTTTTTTTTACATCGTGAGGTATCAATACAATTGTTTTTCTTCCAATTTTTGTTCGGTTGGAACCAAGAAGTTCATTAACAAATAAGTCATTGATAATCATATATATTCAGCAGTATATTTTTTACGGTAGATAAGAACATGGGTGGCATATCCTGGTTGATTTATACTTGGTTTAGTTTGACACTCGGCTCTCTAACAGACCATTGTTATTGAATTTAATTCTAACTTGACGTCCCCTACTTTCTCCCTACGCTATGAATGTACTACGCAGACGCTCCGTCATGAGTAAATGTGTCACACGTTTGATTCCTAACCCAAGTGAAGCAGGTTTGTATTCAGTTTTCTTTCTCCTAAATAAAATTCCCTCCCAATACAGAAGAATACGGTGTACTCTTCTAGTGACGAAGGAACGAGATAGATTGAGACCTTTTCTAAGGGCATTAACGTGCCTGGTCTACGATTTGAAATCGGTTAACCGATTGCATTTACTTCGTCCATAACAGTTACGCTTAGAGCGCCTCAATCATGATAACATATGTAGATCCTTATATTTGAATGAAAAAATGATCGGAACGATAAATGCAGATCATTATATAAAATAGAAAATAGATTCAACCATGTATATAACTTTGAATTTGAAAATCCACAGATTCCCAAATGTAGATCATTAAACAAGATTGAAAAATATACAGATTCTCCCACGAAAGCCATTACATAAGATTGAAATTGTATATATTTCTCCACGTATTTTCTCATATAAGTCTGAAATATATATATATATATATATATATATATATATATATATATATATATATATATACATTCCACCAAAGTAGATCATGATAAAGTTGAAAATGCACATATATATAAATGTAGATCCTTTAATTAGATTAAATATCTAGATTGATAATATAAGATTGATAAAAATACCGAGTCCTCCATGTAAATCATTATATACTCAGATTCTAACAGGTAGATCATTGTATAAGATTGAAAAAATATGCTCATTCCTTCAAGTATTTCATCATATATGATTGAAATTGTCCAGACTCTTCTATAAATATCATTAGATAATATTGAAAACTGCACCGTTCCCCCCTGATCTCTCAGTTTCTTAATGAAATGAACATATTTTGATACATTAATGTTATCAGTTACTTTACATTCTAACAGACAGTTTCATTACTCTTTGTTGGAGTCGCTTTTTTCCGCTAACCAGAAACTATTTCACCTTAGACTTGCAGAATTATAAATAAAAGGATTCTAACAATATTTCCACTTTGAGTCATCAAAGAAAAATACGGACAATATTGATTTTATAGTCAATCAGTATTCTTTTTTGTTGAGTCGTCTTTTGATCGCCTCGTCTCGCATAAAAAAAACCCGATGCCAAACAAGAATCTTCAATCAGTTTTCCCTTCGCCAAATTATTACATACGATCCACCAACTTAAGATATAAGATTCTCATTGCCTGTATACCTTCTATTCTACAATTAACTTTCTGTGATCACGTTCCATCACATTACTTGAAGATAATAAAATAGTATTGCAATGAAGGATATATATATATATATATATAGAGAGAGAGAGAGAAAGAGAGAGAGAGAGAGAGAAAGAGGGAGAGACAGAGAGAAAGAGAGACAGAGAGAGAAAGAGAGAGAGGTAGTTAGGGAGGGAGGCCAGAAGACAGGGAGACAGAATTACTCACTGACTCACGTGGCAATCTATGTTAGTTAACCGTTTCTTTGATTTATCAATTTATGAATGTGCTGTATGAGTTCTCACTTCTGATTTTCCAGTTGGCAGGGAATGTAGAATACACCGACTACATCTCCACAGAGTGGTTAGACTCCTGCAATGAGTGTCCTGGATATGGCATGAAACATTCTGATGGTGAGGTTACAACAATATTGGAGTTTTGGTGAATGCGGAGTATACCTTCATTGCCATTGATCCTTTGTCCAGTCTGACCCGGAGTGGTATCACCTGAAAGCGTCATATCTATGGGTCAAATAAAAATGTTTCTATTGAAACTGAAAGCAAACAAATGACATGCTAAACTGAAGGGTTATAAATAGAATTATTTGATCATTTACTTGAGTGAAAACAAAAGACTGATCTTTACTTGAATTTTTCGTGATACATTTCAATACTTGGAACTATTCAAGACTTATATTTCCACATGATATATATCTAATACATTTTAATAAACCGAACTTTGTATTAAATGACCTATGATGGTTAATATGCAATTAACTAAACCAATCTGAGTTTTGATTTAAAATATCATTCATATTTACTTCTTATGTTAAACATTTCATAACCTTCTTCTTTACTCTATGTACTGTCGGTAAGACATGGAAGATGCTGCTTGTACAGTGGAATAATCCATCCCTCAAAATAGGGGGTCCTGGTAATGACACTGAGCTGTATGGTATGGTGAAGGTCCATTTCTGGAGATCAGTTGCAAGTGGTTTATTCCTTTATTGCCATCACTCTCAGGTCCTTTTTCGTGATAGTAACTGTTAGGTTGACTTCTACAGTCAAAAAGATTCATTAGATAGGAATATCAGATATTTCATAAACTTTTTCAAAATAAAACACAAACGGAACAGCTACAAATAATGTAAATATAAACGAACAAAGAATGCGAATCCTTAATCACTAAAGAGAAAAAAATTACTAGATTGGTTGAAATTCTGATTAATTTAATCAATCTTTTCTTGACTCTTACGCAAAAGACATTACCTGAATTTTTTTTTTTTAAATCTATTGTAGATCATTACTTAATCAAGAGTTTTTGTTTTTTGAACAATGAAAGTGATTTAGAAAAGAAAAAAAATAGGCAAAGTCTAATGCCTTATCGAAAAGGAAACAGTATAAGATTAGTTGAGACAAGAATGAGATAAGTAAGAGCTAGATGCACAGAAAATATTACCTGACAATGAACTTTTCTAACCAGAGATTTTTAATTGGTAGCAGGGAATGAGAATCTAATTAAAAATCTTGCTGAATCATCACTGTATGTTAACAAACCTGCGAATTATGCTTAGATTTCAGTATTTTGGAAAAAGAGTTTTACTGAAATGTTAAAAAGATTATATAGTGTAACGAACACCAAAAAATGGAATAGCGGAAGGATATTTCTTACAGTTTTACAAATTATTGTAATCACATTTTTAAAGGAAGTTTGAGAAAATGTGTGATACAACAGTAATTGTTATCGTTTTTATTTACACGTCTCAACATGTTTTAATCATTTTAACTTCCTTCATACAACTTTACTATTTCTTTCTTTCTCTTTTTCACTAATTTTGACGATAGTTTTGCAATATACCCCGAGGTTCGTACTCATCTTTTGATTTAGACCGATTTTTTCAGTGATTGTCCTTCATTTTTTTTTCTACGTTTTTCTCTTTCTTTGTGTTTTTGTTAGATTTTTCAACATTTTATATGGTAATATTTTACCAAAAAACGTCTAAAAACGTGATTTTTTTTAGAGAATGGGGAACTGTATCTCACATTCTTTCCTTTGCCCTCTCTTTCCTCATTTTCCTTTTTTTTGCTCCTGTTTCTCTTTTTATTTCCTTCTGTTTTTAATAGTTTTTTTTTCTTTTTTTCGGTTTTTTTCCCTTTTTTTATATTAACTCGACCTTTCTTTTTTTGAATTTCTTTCGTTCCTACTTTCTGTTCATTTTCGTTCATCTTGTTCAATTTTCATTTTTCGAAATGAATTCCAAGATACTCGTTTCGTTTTGACAGTCATTTAAAAATATTCTTACATATTTTTTTTGCGTTTAACTTCATTTTGTTCTCATTTTTTCAATTTGTTTATTCTTTCTTTCTTTCTTTTCATTCCTTTTTACTTTTCATTTCTTTTTTCTTTTTAATTTTTATCTTTTTCCTTCTTTATTTTTACTTTCTGTCTTCTCTATATCATTTTACATTCCTTTTTCTTTCTTCCTTTTTTTTTCATTATTCTTTTTTATTTCTTCTTTTTTATCTGTATTTTTCTTTCTTTCACTTTCTTCCGGTTTTCTTTTTTAATTTTCTTTCGTTTACCTTAGAATAGTTTTCGTTTTTTTGTTTTATTTTTTAATTTTTTAATTTCTTTTTGATTTTTCTTTATTTTTTCTTTTTTTGTTTTTTTCATTTTCCTTTCTTTGTTTTTCTGTCTTTTTTCTTCTTTCATTCTTTCTTTTTTTTCTGTTTCTGTCTTTTCCATGACTGTCTATTGAGCTGCGTTTCTTTTTGACTATTTTACGCCATATTTTCTCCAATTTTCCACTTCTGTTAGCCTCTTTGCGCTTTTTTCCGTTCAATGATTAAAAAGAACTTTTTCGACTTTTTTTTTTTTTTTGCTTTTGGTATACTTGACATTTTCCGGGCATGTTCTAATAACAACTCCACCTATCGTTCTTACAATCCAAAAGCAGCAAATGCTAACCATACGAACAAGCGTGTCCATTACAAATCAATAAACCCACTAATTTGAGATCAGTAAATTATCCGGTCTATTTACTCTTTGCTCACTCGCTGCGGCTTTGATTTCTATCGGATATTGCATGTTGCCCTTGTACATCCACTTCCTTATTAATGAAAGAAAACGCTGTTTCTCGACCTCTTTTCAGTCACCTAAACTCCTTTATCCGACATTTCATCGCCAACATTGTTTTCTGCTGGGGGCATCCATGTGAAAACTGACCTTGAACCCCCAATGGACAAAATTGGAAATATTCACTTGAAAAATGGCTAGCAGCCAAAGTTCCAGGAATGTTATCTGGTTTCAAAGTTTTATTAGTATTTGTGCCAGTAACTTATGTCGATTTTTTCGTTTTAAAACGTTGTTTGGATTTTAATACTATTTAACAGCTATTTCTTTCAATTAAAATGGAAAAATTAGCAAGCTGTTTTATTGAAGTTGCCGAAGTCAAATTTTGTATTTAAAAAATGACGACTGAATTAAAAAGATAAGAATAAATAATTGCATTTTAATTAAATAAAAAGCTAATAAAATCATTGATAATTGACCCATACCCATAGCAGGAAAAATACTCTCAAGTGATGAGTATATGAATTGTAAAATACAGCTTAGCTCACAATATGAGACAAGGTAAAAATTCTCACTGTGCCGTAGAAAAGTGATGAACCGGAAGAGAGTGACCTATGAACTGCATGATAGTTATTTCCGCTAGATGACGATCACACCTGCCATTCCGAAGATAGCGGAAGTGACACATCCCAATGGCCAATAATCGAAAGAGATCGCGCCGGTGTGCTCGGCTGATAATATGGGACAAGGTGAAGGTCCCACTTAAGAGTGATGCACCGGAAGAGAGTGACCTGTGAACTGCATGACAGTTATTTCCGCTCGATGACGATCACACAGGACATTCCAAAGATAGCGGAAGTGGCACATCCCGAACGCCAGATATCGGAAGAAATTGCGGGGGCGTGGAGGCGTGTCCATATCTCCGCGTGGGAGTTTGTAGGTAATATAAGGCCGACGAATTGAACAGAAGGCATTGAAAAGGATCCCGCTATTCACGAAGCTGACCTCGTCATCACTCTGTGTGCGTTGTCTCGGCCATCGTCTACTTACATCGAAGAGTTCAAGCCTCATAGACGAACGATTCTAATTCCTCTCCTGACTGCTCCTACTTCACACAAGCGTCCGTCGAGAAAATAAATATATATTGTTATATATAAATTCCGTGTTGTCGTTTGTTTGACCAGAGAGCGGAACGTACCAAAATCACCGAAAATTCTTATCCACAAAACCGATATAGTAACACTGTTCAGTCTAACTCTTTTGATTTTGAATAGTTCAATTGTACTTTGGTTGAAAATGTTCCCCCCATATGATTAAACTGCTGACTCTTTGTTGTTTTCTTTTCGCCTCAAAAACGTCTGAACGGGATGGAATCAATCCGTTTTCCTATCTCTTTGGGCGAAAAAAAAAGGCCTCTCGTGATTCATCCATGAAAATGATTTTTTAAAAGTCAATTTTCATGTAATTTTTGGCTCAATTTTGACACTTTGAAATAATTGCTTTAGTGAGAAGAAATTGCGCAGAAGATGTATTTACTCATCCCAATTCAGAAAGTATACAACATTCATTGAAAATTTTGAAATTGAAAGCGTAAAAACGACAAAGATTTGAGCGCTAATCAAAAATGGTTGTTTCACTAAAACTCGCTTTAGTTTACGTTGATCTTAAAAAGAAAAGAAGCAAGTTGTTAAAGTCTTTTGATATGCAGAAAATTCTCAACTACCTTATATTTCAACAGCCTTCACTGATGGTCTGGAAGATCTGGGTTCAAACACAAGTCACGTCCTAACCAAAGACTTAAAATGGTACTTGATACCTCCTTGGTTAACACTCAGCAATATCAGATACGTATCAAGGATAAAGTGGAGCAATCCAGGGAAAGGAGTAGCGCCCTCCAGTACGACTCAGTGTAGTAGCTATTGAAAAATAAGCCTTCGGGTCGCCCTCGACTACGGTCGCTAACTTTATTTTACTTCTTTAACATCTGATGATCCAAGCAAAACTCCATGGATATCTTCAACAAGGACATTTAATATATTTATTGTTTCGTTTTTCAGCTGTTGTCGGTCTTTCATTCAAACGTCGAGGGATGAATTATGAGAAAAAAAAAAGAGAAAAGTTTATCAAATTTCAGTGGACTTAAGCTTATATCACTTGCATCGGCATACTAAATCTCATTCATTCCGTGTTTGTAAATTTTAACTATCACCAAAACTAACTTTAGAAATAGCAGAACGACCTTGGTACAGGGTGCGACTGAAAATCGAACATCCTAAATTTGACAAATATTAGTTCAGAACTTTTTGCAGTTTTGGAATCTATTGGATTTGCATAACATCCGACAGGAAATATATATATATATATATATATATATATATATATATATATATATATTGTAACAATGTTGGTTGTCACTAAATCACTTTGTGGGTGTGTGTTGAATAAAGTGCAATATATGGAGAGTGCTCAATGACAAGGATACAGCTATTATATATTTAATTTCCTTGTTGGCGACCGTAGTCGAGAGTGACAAGAAGGAAAAGCTACAACACCGAGGTGTAGGGGAGGGCACAACCCATTTCCCTGGATTGCTCAAAGTTATCGTTGATCCCGACCTTATGTTACGGAGTGTTAAATAATGACACATCAAGTACCATTTTGGTATGACTCGATCTGGGATTGAACTCGGTCTCCCGGGTTATTTGCGAACACTGTATATATATATATATATATATATATAAGGATCATAAATAAAAATAAATTTCCAGACTTTTTTCGTATGGACACTTTCATTGATAGTACACACATGAAACTGTAGACCCCTTCGAAGTAATCTCCTCCCGCTTCAATGCACTTGTACTGTTTCGACAACTTCTGGAAGACCCCATGGAAGTCTCTTGTGTGAGCGTGTCATTGACTTTCGTCACAGCCTCTTTCATCTCAGTTGTCTCATAACGACAGCGTCCGAGCTTAGGGAATAACCAAAAGTCACAGGGAGCAAGGAACTGTCTTGATGCCCATGTTGGTCAAATAGTCTGTAACAAGTTGTGGACTGGTGCATTGTCATGGTGGAAATGCCACTTAGTCGATTTGAAGAGTGCTGGCCTCTTCCGACGGGATCTCTTCCTGAACTCCCTTAAAACCTCAACATAGTAAACCTAACTCAAACCCACTGGCCAATCAACTCTGGTCTATTGACTTCTTTACTCCTCCCACACCTCTCATCATCCATCACAGACTCTCTGCCTTCCTTGAATTTCTTATTCCACTCAGAAATTGAAGCTCGATTCTTGCAAGATTGTCCAAAAGCAGTCTGAAGCATTTCATACGTTTCTGTGGAATTTTTTCCAAGTTTAAAACAGAATTTTATTGCATAACGTTCTTCTAAAATGTCCTCACGTTCAGATTGTATTTTTGAAATTCACCAGCAGTGACAATCAGGTTTTTGTAGGGTGTATTCCAATTCCTGCTGTAGATGTTCATTTGAACGTGAAATCATAAAAATTGGTCAGTCATCTCATATTGTGTATAGCAATAACATACTGACTTTTCAAGAGTCTACGACAATTCTAAATGCCTGTTCCAAAAGGTCTGGAAACTTATTAAATACACCACGGATATATATATATATATATATATATATATATATATATATATATATATATATATATATCAAATTTACAAAAACACCAAATTCATTTATCTTAAAAAATAAGAATGAACACGTTTCGATCCTACCTGATCACAGTTTTAACTAGGACAACGATTAAGACACAAAGAGAAGAAACAGACTGTAATGTTAAGGGAAAAATGTTAGGGAGAGGAATGTTAAATTGTCATTAATTTAACATACAATAAACATACCTTCTGTTTACAGAGAGGTGGTTTATAGGGCAACATATGAATTGTCTAAAACACTTTGAGATGGAAATCCCAATGGGACCCGTAAGACGAGGCGCAATCACGGTTATATATATATATACATATTTTTATTGAAAATAACCCAGATTCAGTTTTGAGTTATTTCTTCAATTTTACTTTCTGGCAAAAAAGATGTCATATATGTAGTTGTAGGTAGTTTAAAAACAGTTCAAAGTTTCTTGGATGTTGGAGGTCCACTAAAATTAAAACTCTCACCCACTTAAAACGTAGTGTTGGGAGTTTTAAGATGTATCTGATGTTGAAACAAAGCCCTGCATACTTGATAGTTCTACAGTCACATGATCTCCAGTTACTGCCTCAAAGGTTCAAACTAGCTGCAATGGACTACGCGTCTAGAAATGGCATCAGGACCGCCAAAAAAGGCTTTGAACATAGAATCAATCAAGATCTTTACAACCCAAAAGCAAATACGTCTTGAATGACTTGAGATTGTCGCTATTGCCAACGAGAGAATATGCTGTCTAAATATACATCACACACACACACACACACACACACACACACGCGTGCGCGCGTGTGTGTGCGCATCCAACCCTCCTCATATATATATATATATATATATATATAAATGAATGAATGAATGAATGCAGACTGATTGGAGAATGGTCTATTCAATTATATTTGAGGTCTTTGATCCGCAATAGGTGGTATGTTTACCGCTGTATATCCAGACATTCTAAATCTTTTCGTAAACCTGTTTTACGACTTTGATGCAATCTTGTTTTCCAGTCACTTTGGACACACACACACTCTCTCTCTCTCTCTCTCTCTCTCTCTCTCAGACACACATACACACACACACGCACGTGCACGAACGCACACGCACACGAACGAGCACCCTCGCACACATACGTATTGTATATGTTTGTGTGTCTCTGTCATTGTGTGCAGACCTTCCCCACAAGAATTATCCACTTAGCAGTGAGATGCCCCTGAGTGAGATTGTGGATTGTGTAATCGGTATCTTCATGTAGGATATACATCATGTCTTATTGAAATGGTTAAGGAGACTATCAGGAATAATTCAATGAACGAATCCCAGATAAAATGTTGATGTCAATGTTTCAAAATTGGATAAGGACGAATTGAAATTATCGTCGTTCTCGAGAGCGTCCAACAACTATTACACTTGAGAAAAATGAACGTGAGTGCGGACAGAAATCAAATTAATTTTAGTGATTGATTGTAGAAGAATTGAAAAAAATAAAATAAATGATGGTCTGTCTAGAATATATTTAGCTATTTTAATTACATATGTTTCGTATTCTTCAGATTACCGGCAGATATACAGGGTGCGGAAGCAAAATTAAGAATATTCTAGTATGATAATAAATAAGTCTATTATAAAACAACATTAATTTTAATTTTAGAAAATAAACTACAAAATAAGAAAAAAATACACAAAAACGTAAATATGCTAAATATGGCCACCATTTTTTTACCATTTTACCAGCACACCTTCGAAACGATTTGCATGCCTTTAAAATAAATTGTTCAGAGATTTTATTCGCTCATCCTCGATAGCAGTCTTTAGCGAACCAAGGGATGGGAAATGGCGTTTGCTTTGTTTTCTAAAACATCCTATATAGCGTAATCAAGATTTATTACCTCTTCTTATAAAACCAAAGGAAGAAAAAAATTAATTCAAATTTTTTACTTTTATAAGAACTGTTAGTGTGTTACGACAACAAAAAATATTCAGCTCTGTTCTTCTTTCGGTGTGAAACGAATATATTTGATCGAAATCGCACCACTGACAGTTTTCCACCCGCTGATTTCCATCCCTTCGACCACTTTCTGTTCAGTGGAGAGGTACTGTCTTCAGATTGGAGATGTCAATTCTGATATCAAAGCAAATCAACTTGCAGCGTTCGCTTCGCCGGACCAAATCAATATTTCAGTCGTAACTATACTTCCGTTTAATACTCGTGTTTTATTATTGAGACTTTTTTCAAATAAGTCTAATTAATTGATTATGTAAATGAAGATTGTTGTATAAAATCTGATTGAGATTATATCACTCTATACAACAGAAATGATCATTAAATACAATATAACGGATCATAGTGTATGGTTTATTTATTATGAGTAAATAGTAGTCATCATTAAATATATATGAGCATTCTCTTTTTATTTACATTCAATGACATATTTTTTAGTTGATATCAATTGTATACCGCTTCTTACATGGATTTGTAATATAGTTTTGAGCCGTGCATTACGATCTGTCATATTGGTCAGGTTATAATTATACCAACCTAACACTCCAATCGGTCATGAATATACCATATGAATATGATTCTTACTCTATGATCGATCAGCTCCCATCGTCTCACCTCACTTCATATCGTCTCTCCTTCCTCTTTTCTTCGATGCACCAGTCTTGTCATTCCTATTAATCTGATGTCTCCTTTATGTTGTTATCCTTGATCTTGTGCGTTGATGAAAAATGGCAGTACGACCATTTAATTTATTTCTCGGCGACATTTAATCTTTGTTACGCGTTTGGCCTAAACAGAGAGTTAGAGAGCAAGATGGAATGTCAACCTCTTTCTTAAGTTATTTCTCACTTACTTATTCTAACACTAGAATAGCCTTAGTCACTGAAACCATCCAATCGGTGACATGTTCTCAGATTTGCCTCAAGTTCAACGGCCGTCAGTCAAATTGGTTGACTCATACAGAATCTTTCCTTTTGTTCTGTGTCTCAGAACGAAACTTAAATGTAACACTAAAAATAGATCTCACAGTACCATAGACAGGTACGGCTACGCGAAACGCACATAAACTGTTCATAACATATATACATAGAACATAGGAATCTCGGTATACGAAAAACACTTACAACTTCATAGTTCAACTACGAAACCTTTTATTACCTTTGAGTTTAAAGGTTATTCGGCATAAGGAGAGAGATACACATTCTTTCTATTCTGGCTTTTTCATCTGCGTCCAACCCCCATCTCGTGCGACACCTGCCCAAGGCCTACGCGAGCAAGCGAAAGTCAACCGTCTTCTCCCGAGGCAGGTCTCAACTCTACTAACTTTCTTCAAAATTCCCCAAATCCCCCGCAGGCTTCCGGTGCGTGTCGTCAGTCGCACTTGCTAGCCCCGTTTCCAATCTCGGCTATTTTGACATCTCTGAGTGGCACGTCCGCTCCGCGAGCGCGCGTGGGAACACCTGCGTTAATGTTGCACCTAAGTAACCCATGCACTGAGCCGAAAGGTTCCCAGACTAACTAAACCCAAAGGCATAAAACGAAATCCCTCGGCCATTATATTACATCACCAATCATTTATAAAACACACTGAACTAACGTTCCGGTGTTGGAAAATTGTCAATCAAACAAAATATTGTACGGAGTAGCTGCTGAAATAAAGCCTCTCATCGAGATGCAAGTTACAGTCATACACTTTTAAGGGAGGGTATCATACATCATCAGGAGGTGAATTCGACATATTTTAAGCCCCATCGACTAAGTTATTACCCGGATCATTACTTCTACGATAGTGATGAACAGTATGCATTGGAAACAAAAATAAAAGTTATCACGGTGCGATTGGAACCCACAACCACATCGTCTAAAATCTCATTGAAAAAAAAAAATCTCTTCTCACTACTTGTGTACAAAACAATTACAATAAATAATCGCCGGAGAAAAATCGGGTTAGGAGGGAGTATCTCGCCCAGAGCTTTTTATCTATTTTTGTTTACGGTGGATACTGTACCCTGATATTTTAGAAATAACCAGCGGGATGAGTTGTGTTAAAAGCAAATACTGTAATACCATTGTCAAAGTATATACTTCTGGGTATTGCAGATCTCAAAAAATGATCTCATAAAAGTCAAGAGCAAAACGGATATTAATGAAAATATTATTCATCGAACATATGAAAATAATTGATGGAAATTTTGCAGGCGACAGAAACTATTGATACTTATTCATTTTGTTATATAGTCCCTTTCTCATGTTTAGTGAATAATTATAAAAAGAAAGCTTCATCACAGTGATACAGATATATATAAACCCTTTGCTTTTAAACGCACTTGATTCAGTGGTGAGGATTAAACTATTAATATAATGGAAAATTTAATTCATAAATACGTTTGTCCAGTCGGCTGGGGCTGCATCTCTGCTGAGGGGTAAGGCTTTCCCAACGAGTGTCCTAAACAGGAAACTAAACAACCTGATGGTGAAGCTCCAATAATGCTAAAGCTTTTGGGAATGTTCCCAGGTTCGCTCTGATTTGGATTTGCAGGACCTTATAGAGTCCTATCTATGAATCAAAGAGAACTAAACTAAGCACTATAGCTAAACTGACTTGTTTGAAATAGAAATGCCTTGACATTTAACTGTGTGTAAAAAATATACTAAACGGAATTATTTGAAATAGAATTGTCTTATTTGTATAAAAATGGATGTGATATTAAATAACCAAGAATGTTTGGTATGTCGTAAAACCAAAAACAAACATACAAACTTTAATCAAAGTTACTAAATTCGGCGTTAAATGACTCGAAATGGGTTAATACACCCTAAAAGAAAACAACCAACTAACCAATCAGACATACATGAATACAAGTATGTTTTGTTTATTGATTTTTTTGTAGGGCTTATGATACGCTTAATGGATCCCTTGCATAGGAGCAAGAACAAACTAAAAAAGAGTCTTAGGTAATACACGATACTACATCTGGTGAAGCCCCCTGTTTTTACCATTGACCAGGAGTTGGAGTGCCACTTAGGGTCCCAACAATCTATCAAATACATATGTTTAAAATTTCTTAAGTGGTTATTATTTTGTGAAATTATTTTTATTGGATAGGGTTATTTGAAATCATATAATCGTGAGCAAATTATAAGCATCAAACTGAAATGTTTGAATCTATATTTACGGTTCGGTTCGGTATAGTACGGTTTGTTTGTATTATTTGGTTTAATAGCTTTTTCAAGCTTTGAATGTTAATTAATGCCTAATCATATATATATATATATATATATATATATATATATATATATATATATATATGTGTGTGTGTGTGTGTGTGTGTGTGTGTGTGTGTGTGTGTGTGTGTGTGTGTGTGTGTTGAATAGTTTATGCGAAAAAAATAAATATTTCTATTTGACACGTAGATGGGACCCTAGCAAGAACTACCATTCTAAATTAGGTAGAACTAAGAGTAATTGAAATTAAGGGATGATCAACATTTCCCAAACATTTAGGACTGGAGCCTCACCATTTTATCGTTTCAAATCCAGGTAACTCGTTGGGGCTCTTACTCAACAACAAAGGTGCCGTTTGCGTATTCCTCTCCTGTATTTATCTGAGTGCAACTTATTTGTATAATTTAGACATACAGAAAGCCGTGTAAGTGTGAATAATAAAAATGTATGGTTAATAGAATTTTTTTTTTTTTTTTTTTTTTTTTTTAAATTCGTAAAGAAAGCCCTAACAGTAGTTTAGAAGAAAAGCCTAGAATGCTACCACAGCCCCCCCCTCAGAAAGGGGAAAAGGAAAAAAAAAAAAAAAAAAAAAAACAACAAAAACGAATTCTCCCCTCCACCCCAGTAGACCGCCACCCCCAAAGCTACCTAAAATATCAGTAGTAAACAAAAGTCCAAACGAAGAAGAAGCATTTGAACTCAGGAGCCAAGTGGAAGAAATATGTCAATATTGGTCAGTATGTCTTTAATTCCAATTTAAAATGCTGAATTTTACAAAATGTTATGCTGTATTTTGTTTGTGAAATAATGCTTAAACTATGCGTTTTAAATGTAAAGGCACGCTTACTCTACTATAAAGCCAATTTGATATTAAGCCTATCCACATGTCAGCGAACAAGGCAGAATGTTTTTGAATATCTTCTATCGAATAATTTAAAAATTCGTAAAGAAAGCCCTAACAGTAGTTTAGAAGAAAAAGCCTAGAACGCCTAATGCTACCACAGCCCCCCCCCCCAAGAGAAAAAAAAAAAGCTCTATAATTCCTGAAGCCTGCTAGGTCCCCAACTGTAGGTAAAAAAAAAAAAAAAAAAAAAATGAAAAACCCAAGAAAAGTCCCTATACAGCAAAAAAGTATAAGTCAGTACTAGTGAAAGTCTTAAGAAAGTACCTTAATGTTGGACTTTAACTAAGTTAAAACTTAAAACAAATTCCCCCACCCTTTTTTTTTTTTTTTTTTTATGTACACATGAGAAGCAGCATGATGTACGTAAAGGTATTTGAATAAACCAATGGACGACCAAACTCAATACCCAAATGGGTCCTGGACGTGAGTCTGACGACTTTTCGCTCAGGATCGACAGTTCGATCGGGGAACTACTGCTGCTCCTCTATAAGAGTGGCTTCTATAGAAGAGAATAAAACAGCCATCGAAAGATAACCATGACCCACACTCAAACCACTTACACATATCCGTGCTGCCAGCACGATATGATGATGATGATGATGATGGTTAATAGCTTACATAAAAATTCAAAACTGACCAATCAATTTTCGTATGAGAGATTTCTTGTCATCTAGATTAAAGATTATGAAAATATGAAATTTAAGGGAATAGAAATCAACCCTACACATTGTCAGTATTTCGTGATCCTCAGAGTAGATATTTAGTCCAGGTTGAACTATCAACCAACTATATTATAATGCTGTTTAATAAGTCATGTTGTTTTTGACAGGAATTTTATCATTATTTTATTGCCCTGTCGGCTGCGGCTGTAGAATACAACGATTGCACCCAGGCAGAAGGGGAAGGGCCCCAATGTGTGTCACAGATATGACACTAGACAATCTGATGGTGAGGTTCTAGTAACGCTGGATCTTTCTGGAATGCAGAGTACTCGTTTATTGCCATCGCCCCCAGGTCAACCAAGGTCAATTGCGTACTTATGTTAAACTGAATTGTTTTGAAATGAAATTGTTTTTTTAATGCTAACCGGAATTGTTTAAAAATAATATTTTTTGACATTGAAACTGTACTTACGTTAAACAGATTTGTTTTAATTAGAAGTGTCTGACAAAACAGAATAGCTTGAAATAGAAATGTTTTTGACATTGGAACTGTGTACTTATGTTAAACTGATTTGTTTAAATAGAACAGTTCATGTGTATAAAAATAGATTAGCATTAAATAACCTACGAAGAGTGATATGCCATAAAACCAAAATAAACCCAACCAAAACATTATAATTTTACGAGGATCGTAACTAGGATGGTGATTTAAATCTATTTTTTTTTTAAACAAATGACTGATATAGACGAAATATTTGATTATGGTTTCACTGAAAGTATCTGTTGTGCGTTGGTTAATATTTATTAAAAGATAAACTTACTTATTTTTTGCAAAATGTTAATTTTTACTCAGAGACTTTAGGATTTTTCTTATATTTTAGATATTGGCTCTGGTGGTGGACAGAGGAAATGGAAAAGGTGAACCGAGTTCAAATCCTTGTCTAGGCTGCTTCCTTCTCATTTAGCCCTTATACCCGAGGTAAAGTATGCGTCCAAGCGTTCTCTTAAAAGATACGGGTAAATAGTACGGCGGACTGATATCTTTTACCTTTATAGAGCAACAGATTCTGGAGAGGAAAAAGTCTGAAGTAAAACATATATATATATATATATATATATATATATATATATATATATATATATATATATATATATTATTCAGTCAATTTAGATCGGAGTCAGGAATAATTCCGTCATGACAAAAGAAATCATTCAACTATGAACATTCAAATTTTCCTGGTAATGAGCTCATTGTAACTGACATCACAGAGCAATAATCCCTTAAAGAAAATCCTAATGTGACAGGTTTTTGTTTTTTTTAAATATATATATATATATATATATATATATATATATATATATATATATATATATAAGGTAGTCTGACATAAACGTATATATATATATATATATATG